>JAJTUV010000378.1:0-1200000 GCA_021653895.1 Mastomys natalensis
CTCTCCCTCCTCTCTCTCTCTCTCTCTCTCTCTCTTTCTCTCTGTGTGTGCGTGTGTGTGTGTGTAGACAGTTACTCTTGATTATTAATTTAAAGGGATTTTAACTCACTTAGGCAACACACCTCTGTCTGTGTCTCTGTAGGTATGTCTGGAGATGTTTAGCTAGGATAGAAGGCCTCCCCTGAGTGTGAATGACCTCACTTGTTGTGCTGGGGTCCTGCATTTAATGAAAAAGAGAAAATGAGCTAAGCATCTGCATTCATCTGCTTGTCTCCTGACTGCAGATACAATACGATCAGCCACATCTTGTTCTTGCCATGCCGCCCCTGTCAGGACGGACTGTATCCTGGAAGCGAAAATAAATATTTCCTTAAGTGGCTTTTGTCAGGTACTTTTTACAGCAACAAGATAAGTAATGTTAGTGTAAGTGTGTGGGTGTGTGTACTTATATTTATCTGTGCTTATATGTATATACATATATTAGCAATTGAAAATTTACCTATTCTTCTCTAACTACTGTTTTGGGTTGTATATAAATTAGATTAACTGTCCAGATTATATGGAGAAATTTGGCTTAATGAGATACAATTACTTTAATGTCTTTGAAATTCAGAAGGTAAGAAGATGCCCTGTTTCTCCCATTGAGCCTTAAGTATAAAATGCCTCTGATTGACTGTCATGCAAACTCAATTTTATTGCTATCTGAATTATTCAGAATCAATATCAGACATTAGCCAGCACAGGGAAGCATAGATATAAGGCAGTATTGGAAAACAGTTTCTCTATATATATTGAGTAATTGTGCTTTGTGTGGGAGATAATGAGCTGCTTGCTGTGTGTCACTACTTCAGACACACGGAGAATTAACAACTTCATCAACCCTTGATATTATATAATAAAAGGCATCCCTTGACACAGACAACAAATTGCAAAGCTTTGAAGCTCTCACCCCAACCCTGCCCCCAAAAACTGCACTTAAGGACCCCAACCTTTTCTAGAAGAACCAACAGTGGGACATGAGCTGTTTTCATGGGAGAGAAATTGATTCTAGTTATATTTTAGGTGACTTGATGGATAAACTGCAACTTCATGCTTCCTCCTAGATGCCAATTGCTTAAAGACATAAACGGTCCATGTGGCTGCCTGCAAAAGCCCTCCTGCAGCTGATGCGTGACTGTCAGCACTGCTTGTAGTACTTTTCCAAAAAGCACAATAAAGCCCAAGAGTCCAGACATCACAGGCAACAAGGGAGCATCAAGATCCAGGTTGGAGTTGGCTGTATGGGCGTCTTGATGCTACCTGACTGTGTTACATCATTTATGTCTCTGAACTGCTAAGGGCTGCAACTGTCATGACTTCCTCTTAGGTTTACAGATGAGGGCATTAAAGAGATCAAAAGATTTTCCCCCTCCCATCTAAGTGTGCAAGCTGTAGAGCTGAGATTCCAAAGTGGAATTTATGGTTTCAAATGTGGATCAGGTAAATCTTATTGGTGTGGTCATATTCGTATGACAAAGAAAGCATGAGAGAGACACAGAGTCAAATGCCCCAGAAAATACTAATGCCTGGCTCTCTGGAAACAAACAAAAAAAATTTGCATGGGTCCTGCTCAGCAAGGTATTCCATGGATGTGTTCACAGCCATCAGCCTACCAGATAAGCACACCAGGGTGTCTACACGCAGACACATTCCTCACTCCTAATGTAAGGAAAGAGACACAGAATACCCTCTCCCCAAATTCATACTGAAACTCAGGATGGCAGAACTCATCTCAAACATATCCCCCAAGAGCTGTTTCCACTGTTTCCTTCATTAAAGTCCTGGCTCAGGCTAATAAATCAGTGTACAATTTGTGTATAATCTAATTTTTGCCTTGTGCTTCATCAAGTATAGGTGGAAGCAAGGGAAAAATGAACAGTAACAACAGCAAAAAAAAAAAAAAAGCTGTGAAATAAAGACTAATGAGAATGTAGATCCTTAAGAAAATATCTTTTAGCAAATTCTAGAGTCCTTTTGAGGTAACCAATCTACACTCTGGGGTGTCATAATTACAGGAAAATAAGTATGACCTGTTTCCATGGAACTATGACTTATGTAGGCACATACATATATACATACATATTTATACACATGTATATGTATATAACTAGAACATAGGTAGATATATGCATGTTTACATATATATGCAGATAGACATATAGATTGATTCATGATACATAAATATATATACACATACATACATACACACATACACATATATGTATGTAGGTAGACAAGAAGACAGATGATAAATAGAGGATAAAGATGACAGGTAGATGATAGAAGGATCAATAAATATGCTACACTACATATGGAAGGATGTATACTTATGACATACTACACAAAGAAAGAAACACACATTATTCAAACCAAATACCTAGAAATCATGATGAGCTGTCATTGCACACAGCTATTTCTGTAAGTGACACACAGGCTGCACCATTGTAGGCGTTAATTGTGTCCTGGATGCATCTTTTCCTTCCCCCTTAGCCATTTATAGCACAGCCAATAATAATTCCCAAGCCACCCCAAATCATCCCACAGAGAAAACTCAGTGTTCCTTAAAACTAGCCAGATATATATTAGGTACCCTTGTAAGGAACACAGCAATTACATAAGTTAATGGAATTCAAAGATGTAGGTTTGAGAAAGAGGCAGCAGAAGAAGAAAGGAAGAAACTGTATGTGCAGGCCATCAGTTCTAGCATCAAATTCGTTCTCTGGGTATGCACATGTATTTGAAACTGGGCATTACCTGAGGCAGTAGACTATCACAAAGAAAGTACTAGTGTATACGAGAGCATCCCTTCCCTCTTGCATTCTCCGAGGAGTGTGAGTACACCTAAACAGCATGCTGTGATTTCAGTTCACTGGCAGAGGAATGGGAAGGGTACACCACAGAGACAGTTCAATACTTAAAAGCATTTGATCCTCTTCCAAAGAATCAGAGTTCAGTTTCCAGCACCCACATTAGACATCCACAGCCACTCATGGTGCCAGCTCAAGGAGACCCAGGGCCCTCTTGTCCTCCAGAGGAACCCTCATCACTGTGTACATGCTCTCTCTCTCTCTCTCTCTCTCTCTCTCTCTCTCTTCTCTCTCTCTCTCTCACACACACCACACACACACACACACACACACACACACATCACACACACATACACACACACAAATAAAATTAAAATATCTTTTCAAATAAACAAAAATGGGAAATGCTAAGACAAGCTATGTTACAAAATAGAAACTGCTTTTCTTTGCAAGCACTAAGTTTGTTTTTGCCCAGTTACAGGTAGAAATTTGGGAAGACACAAAGCCCAAGAGGTGTATTACATAAAACCACAGCCTTTTAGTGAAGCTCAGAGATCCCCTTGCTTGGGAGGGGAGAAATATGGGTTTTGCTTCATAGAAAGGCAAGAGATCTGCTGTACAGAAGCTGGAGCTAGGCTTTCACCACGCTGAAGACAGGAAACCCACTGCCCTCTCCTGGTCCTGGGTGACAAAGCCCCATTTAAAGTAATGCCAAATAAGATAATTATGTAGGAGTTGACACCAAGCAAATCCTCACTCCACTTTTTGCCTAAAGAGTGGGGTTGATTTGCAATTCTGAAGGGATAATGAAAGGGCCAGCATTATTATTTAATATAAAAATAGATCCCCTGGTTTCCCCAAAGTGTTTATCATCAGACACAGAGAACAATGTCAAACTGAATTACCAAGTATTATCCCTGATAAATCAAATGAGGGTCAGGCCTGAAAAGGATGAAGACACAGCATAGAGCTGATGCAGGGAGAGAACACAGCCTCAGCAAATGACTGCAAATTAGTGAATTTTCTAGTTTTCTTCCATTCACAGAAGATAAACAGTATCTAGGGCAATGGACGCTAGCAGCTGCTACTGCACTATTGACTGATTGAAAGTCTTCACTGTTCCTTCTGAGCCTGTCCACTGTGTCTGTTCTAACAAAACAGTGCAGGGCTGGGGTGGTTCCTTAGAAATAAAAGACTGTTCTTCTTCACAGATCTCAAGGCTGGGGAATTCAATGTCACTGAGCTGGCTCATTCTGCTCCATCAAGAGACCACTTCCCCAGGGCTGTAAAGATGGCTCAGAGGTTGAGTATATGCTGGTCTTGCAAAAGATGCAGCTCTATCTCCAGAACAATTCCAGGTGACTCATAACGACCAGTAACTCTAACTCCATGGGATCTGACACCATCCTTTGGCCTCTGTGGGTACTGGCACATCGTGCACACACCCACACAGGCACACACATACATACACAAGATACAAAAAAGAAGGAAAAAAGAAAAGTAAAGAAAATAATTATTTAAGGGAAAATTTCCTGGTTTATAAACCTTGTTATGTCCTCACTTCGAGGGCGCTACAAGGGAAAGCTCTAAGCTTGTACATTGACACTTTTCATTCCAGACCACTCAGCTCCATTCCTTACCCTTTCCCAAACGCTACACTTCCTAATATAATCACAGTGGGAGGAAAGATGTCAGCATGAAAATATTAGTGGATAGCATATGCATGTGCAGACCAACCCAGAGCCAAATACCACATCTCTGAAACTACTAAGTGCTGTTTGCTCCTCTTCTCAGAGAATAACTCAGTGGGGTTCCCCATACTTCTATTTTCCACATAGATTATATCTGATGGATGTGCTGTGATTCTCCATGGAGGATTACCAGGGAAGATAGTGAAAGAAATCAAGAGCAAAGGCCTGAAGTACATGTTATTAGGTTCAGTGGTCAATAAGCAACCCTACATATGGCAAAATGCTGCTCCAGAAGCAGCACCTGTATGTCATTCTTTGCCACGGTAACGTCTCCTAAAAGTGTCGTTCTTCATATAATGGAATAAAGGCATAGTATAAAATGGTACTCAGGACATTTGCTGCCTTCCACTGACCCAGAGGAAAACACTTATTCATTTCAGTTTAAGACATTTCAGAACTGCAATGCATATACTGGGCATGGTGAGACATTCATGCAATCCCAGCATTCCGAGGACTGAAACAAGAGGACCACCAAGGCTGAGGCTAGCCTGAGCTTCTAAACAAAACTGTGGCCCAGGTTTTGTGTGTTTTGTTTTGTTTTTGCTTTCATTTTTAAAGCAAAACAAAATGTTATGATTTATGTGACTTTTCCTGGGAAACATAAACCCATGAGTTTATTGGGGTTACTAACAAGAAAATGAGGAGTAAGTTCTTTACAGGAGTATGCCTGACCCAAAGGCAGCTGCATGACTGAAAAGCCCCCCTCAGCATTAATGAAGACGCACGCCGACTATATTCATGGAGCTTCCTGCACAAGATGCAGACAGCTCCATCAAGAAGCACCTCCTCTTCCCGGTGATCATTGGCTGCTTTATCACCGTGGAAGGGGACCTTGTGGATTACAAGACTCTCTGAGCTTCATGAGCCTGTAAGTTCCTGTTATGTTTCTGAGTCTTAGAGGCTCTCTTCTTCCTCTCTCTATCTTTCTCCTTCTCACCTCTCTCCAGGATGGAATATTTCAATTCTAAAGAAACATCTATGCAATATACACGTGAAGTGATGATTGTGACCTATAATTATTTTTTTCGACTCAAATATACACTTATTACATAAAATATCCTGGCCTTTGTTTTTATGCTAATGATATTTCATGGTACCACCTCTAAATCTTTACCATTTGTCTATTATTGCATGGCTCTCCATGTTAGCAACTTTCTATGTTCAAATGATATGATAATCAGTGTGACAGAGAAAGGACTAAAAATTATTGTTCAGGTGGGGAACATGGAGGAAGCCTCAAACACTCAGAGATTGGCACAATTTAACTTTCATGTCTATGCATGTTCCAGTACACTGCACTACCTCACCCTCCTAAATATTACCTATTACAATGGTTTTCAGGGATATGGTCCCCCTCTTTGTAATTTTTTAATACAATCAATACCTTGTATATGTGGCTGGGATAAGGAGATGGCTCTGTGGATAAAACCATGTGAAGACCCAAGCTTAGATCCCCAGAGTCCAGATAAATGCTGGGTAGATGTGACAGCCCACCTACAATAAACCTCATAGTTAGAGACAGGGATTCCCTAGAGCAAGCTAGACTAGTCATATAGAAAAGCTCTCTGTTCAATTCAGAGAGTAAGACAGGGAGTATTTAATCAAGAACATTCCAGATGTCACCCTCAGGCCTCCACAGGCTTGTGTGCAAGCATGCATGTGTACACCCAATGTATACTCCACATCATACATGTAAATATGCATTTACACATGAACACCATACACAGGAATAGATGCAAAATTATTTTCATTAGCATTTGAGTATGATGTCATCAGCTTAACCAAGCAGAAGGCTCTCCACAACGCCCAGGCACTTAGCTTTGATAGGAGCTACTTAGAGGTTGACTAATCAAGTGTCAGCTACTGTGGACATGGCAAGCTTCAATTGCTGAAAAGCACAGACCCTATCATCCTCAAGCACAAATATCTACTCTACCCAATGGGTGGTTTTACCAGACCAGATGTCAGCATGCCAACTGTACATGTGGATTTCTTACTGATGAATATTACAGCCAACATTCCCATCTGGCCATGAAGATATATAATACAGAAATGAAGATATGCCTACACAATTCACACTATATTGATGAACAGGGCCCTTAATTCAGACCACGTCTACAAATCATTTAATTATGGCTTGTGCAACTGTTACAAGAGAAGCAGGAGCTTAAGCATGTTTGGGTAGATATGGGTTGGAGATTTTCACTTATACAAGGCACAAATTCAAGGACCCTTTGATTATTCTCAATACAGCTACAGATACTTACCTGCATGGCAAAACATGGTGAAGAATACAGGAAGGCACTGCATGGGAGACACATAAGAAAGCTACAGTGTGTGTGTGTTTGTTTGTGTGTGTGTGTGTGTGTGTGTGTGTGTGTACATACATGTCTACATACCAGTGGACATCAAAGGACAACTTTCAATGTGCAGTTCCTCTGGTGATTTCCACCTTATTTTATATTAATTAAAATTATTCCTTGACAATTTCAACATTGTCAAGAGTGGTCATCCTCACCCCTTCATATCCAGCCCCCTGTCACCCTTATGTAATCTCTTCTTTTCTACAAATCTCTTTCTCATGTTTACCTCTATTTTTGTTTCACTTGGTCTTGTTAGCTATTGACCTTACCAGGGCCATCTGTGTGACCATGGCTTTGGGGTTATTTGTTGAAGGCAGGTGGGCTTAACAGTGGGTACACAACAGAAGAAAATAACTTCCCACCTCCAAGAATTCATCAATAGCCAGTAGTTCCAGAGTAAGAAGTGGGGGCCTATAAGCCTTCCATTACATTTTAGACACAGTTTCTCACTGGGCAAGAACTTTCCCAAGAATTTACACTACATTGGCTTAGTGAGCCACAGCATCTGCCTGTCTCTGTCTCCCTAGCACTAGGGGTACAACTGTGTGCCACTTGTCTAACGTTTTAGAAATCAAATTTAGGTCCTCATAACTGCACAGTGCATACTTTATGGTATGCACTCTGCAGACTTTGTGACTTCTTTCATCTAACTCCTAGGATACTTGTGTAAAACAGGCAGCAATATTTTACTCTCCTTAGGCTATTTGTAAACACTGAGACACCTAATGATATCATGATGGAAACATCAAGGTGGAGGGCATGAAGAAATGAAACAACTCAATGGCACACCACTCTGCTATACACTTGTGTATGAATAGCAAGCACCCTTACTTCTTTAAGAGATCCTATCTTAACACCAACAAGAAGTCATTTAAGTGCCCTGCTATTTGCAGGATCTGACTGCTAGCTTTCTCTAAAGCTCTACCCAGTACATCTCCTCCATGTTCTTCAGCAAACCAAGCTTGATCAAGCTTCAGGCCCTTCATTCTTGCTGTTCTCACTGTCTGAAACAACCTTTCTTAAATTATTTATGGCTGGATCTTTCTCAACCTGTAAGTCTCCACTCAAGTGTTGTCTTCTCAGAAGGGACTTCCATCTTTGTTGTTCAGAAGGCAGGCCTCTCTAAGCAGCAGCATCAATTGCTCTCACTTGTATCATTGCTACTGATCCCTGTATCACATAATAAAACCCACAATTACACTTTTTGGATATTGATATCACTTCTACCAATAAAATACAGAGTTAATAAGGACAAAGCATACTAGTGTCATTCTCTCCCCAGAATTTACAATTGTCTTTGTTCCATGAAAATACAAAGAAACAAATATTGCCTGTTCTTGTCATTTATTGTTACTTTACACTGAGGACACATGGGGGGCAAACTATGAAGGAAACTCAGGAAAGAATTGAAGGGGTAAGGTTCTGTCTGGAAAATGTCTCCTGAGCAAGAATTATCCTCTAGCTCTCTAATAGGAAGCAAAGAAATGTTTATTAGTGTGGTTGTGTGTGTGTGTGTGTGTGTGTGTGTGTGTGTGCCCCAGTAGTAGTGGTGCCTGTGCATATGGGTATGCATAAAATAGAGGTCAGAAGTCAAACTTGCCTGTCATTCTTGGAACTTTCCATTTTGATTTTGCAACAGAGCCTCTCAAAACCATAAATCTCACCAAATAGGCTAAGTGGAGTGACAAGAAAGCTCCAAGTGTCTCCTTACCTCTGCCTCCTATCAGTGGAATTGCAAGTGTTTGCACTCACACCCAACCTTGGTTTAATGTAGGTACAGATCAAACTCAGATCCTCACACTTGTGCAGAGAGCAGTTTACCTTCTGTGTTATCACTCTGGTCTCAAATATATCTTCTCACACCTGCAAATCCAACCTTTCTAAGCAAAGATCTTTCCAACTCTGGACTCTAATAGGTGAAATGAAATCTGGAAGAGCTCTGTCCTAGGTCCACATCCATATTATATTCTCACCCCACCGTGTCCTTAGGAATATGGCATCCCTGGTTGAAAAGTATTATCCATAATCAGACAGCATGACTGGAACTTTCAAATGCTTTATCACTTGTCAGAAATGAAGCATTTGCTGTGCTGACAAAGAGAGCTGATTCAGGACATGACACATAAAAATCACTATATTTTTGGTTTTTAAAATGTCTTAAGTATCTCAAGCTTACTGACTATCTTAATCCATCTAGTTGAATATATACATTAGCGTTAAACCTCAGCTTTCCAACTTCTGAGATTGGCATTTTCAAGTTAAATGTATCACACAGGTACACCTGCTGTTCTTTTAGTTCTGATGTGCTCTTGGAGTAGACTATTGAAAACACAGACTTCAAGAATACAGCCCAAGTTAGATATACACAAGAGTGGGAGTACATGATTTATCTCAAAGATGAAAAGTAAGGCTTTTGATTTGGAGGGTTATTATTGAAACTTGGATCTACTGAATATGAGCTTTGTACACACCATCTTTTTTTCTCTATTAGCTGAGAAGACTGCAGCAGAATACAGAAGCCCACAAAGTACCCAGGATTCAAGTACTACAGATTAGGGTCTATCAATGGCCCTAGACTTGTAGATGGTAACTTCCCAATTTCTCCTCCCAAGGCAGAGAGAAATCAGGCTTTCCTGTCATTTCTAAAAGGGCATTAATTCCATCCCTGAAGGCTTTGCTCTCAGGATTCAATCACCACCCTAAGACTCCCACCTTCCAATTGGAACTCAGCTTTGAACTTGGGAATTTTGAGGGGATGTATCTTCCAGAAGACAACAATAAGGTGCTCCTCACCTATATCCTGTAACTTTTCTAACCCAAGGAAACAATACTGGCTCCTTGTCAAATCTCATTGAGCACACTTGAGTGATATTCCACTGTCGAGCAAATCACCATGCTGTAGGTATTGTTAAGTCAGCCTAAGTTGTGTACAAGTATTTAGCATCAGAGGGCGGAGTGGGACTACAATGCCAGACCACGATCAAGTAGTCAAGAGATTCTGGAATTATCTCCATCCCATGGAGATTTTAAAATGCAGTTAATGGTTAGCAGGCTAAAAAATAAGCAAGTGAATCTCAGTTGCAGAAGTGGAGATGTCAGGATACAGCTGGGTAAAAATATGAGGAATGCAATAAAAATGAAAATATACAGGTAAAAGCAAACTCTTGTTTTAAAATCCTACTTGCAGGACTAGAGAGTGTAGTTCAGTTAGGTAGAGAAATTTTGCACCATGCATAAATAAACACATATAAAACAGGCACACATCTATTAATCTCAGTGCTTAAGAGGCAAGAAAGGGGAGATAGCCCACATTTGAGGACATCCTAGGTGACAATAACAAAAAGCCAAAGCCACATAGATAGACCCTGTCTCCAGCAACAGTCTTATTGTTAGCTATACTTGTACATGTGTTTTTTCCAAATGTAGCAAAGGTGAAGCAAGAGGAGGAGATAGTCGTACAAAATGCCAAGTCTGAAGAACTAGGTTTGGAAAAGCAAAAAGTTTACTATGAGTGTTTAATCAAAGGGGAAAAAAAAAAAGACTTGAAGGCAAGCAGTGTCTAGACTCACCTAGATAATGACAGGAAGTTCATTAGAGCAACTTCCACTTTGCAAATGAGTAGGCAACACACTTCTGGTCACTCTGTTGTTTTTGTTGTAATCCAGCTCACTCCCAAAAGTCATGTCATCCTAGACCCACCATGTGTAAATAGGCAGGAAGTGCTCATGAATGAACCATCATCCACTTAGTTGCCAGGCCTGGAATGGGGAATAAACTTCAACATCAACCACACTGCCTGGAACGAAAGATCACAAGACTATAAGGCTAGAGTTGGAGGCAGAACTTTGATCACTAAGAGCCTTCATTCCCTAAGAAATCCAGTCTACTGGTTATTTGTCTCCTAAAGTACACTATTATTTTCCTCAATTTTATGCAGTTGACAAACATTTGACAAGAAATGGGTTCTTTCCAGCCACACAATTCTTTTCTTTCCAGTTCTCAGGGTGAAAGAAAGCAGAGGAAAAGGAGGAGGAGGTGGTGATGAGGCTGCTGGAAGAGGAGGAGTGGGAGAAAGGGGAGGAGGAGGAAGAGGAAGGAGGATGAGGAGAAGGGGAGGAGGAGGAGGAAAAGGAGGAGAAGAGGAAAAGGAGGAAAAGGAGAAGGAAAAGGAAGAGGAAGAAGAGGAGGAGGAGGACAAGGAGA
Source organism: Mastomys natalensis (assembly GCA_021653895.1). Classification (NCBI taxonomy): domain Eukaryota; kingdom Metazoa; phylum Chordata; class Mammalia; order Rodentia; family Muridae; genus Mastomys; species Mastomys natalensis. The sequence continues at coordinate 11,164 of JAJTUV010000378.1, forward strand.
AAAAGAAGAGTCTATACACAATAACCATGCATTACTAGGTCAAATGAGTACTGCATTTTAAAGAAATGGGTTTTCCAAATTTTTATCTGAATGGCTGAAGGAAGCTAGAAGGAAAGAGTCACTAGAGAAAACAAGCACAGACAATCTTGGCCTTTAGTTCTTAAGGTTCTTTAGGGGTTTTCAGGAACCAGGAGATGAAATTTTGCTAGAGACTAAATTGGTTGGGATGGATATAAACTCCTTCTTTGCCAGTTACAAACTTGGCAATCATTTGTTTATTAACCTGATGGCTTGGTGCATTCAATGGTATCTCTTATTATAATACAGTAAGATAAACTTGGATCATTCACAATCACTAACTTCATCTGTCTCCCCTGGCCCCAGTGTTATGAGATAAAGCATATTTGAAGATAATTCAATAAAGCAGGATTTGAAAAAGAAATTTAAGACTTCCCCCTACATTTCTTTGTGGAAATGTCCCTTGTTCTGAGTATATGAATGATAAGGTCTAGTCCCTTATTCTTCATGAGGACAGAATGTTTGCAAAACTTATTGGAAGGCAATGGCTGAGTCCCATTCATTGGTCTCCTCATACTGGTAACGCTAAAGCACAGTGGGAGGAGCAGAGCTGGTGCTGTAACACACTGTGTCCATGTTACCCCTTCTCCCAATCCTTCTTCCTCTTCTGAGCTCCTTGCGAATCTTCCAGGCTAAGCCACCATCTTCTCAGGGAGTGCTCCACATAAGGATTCTCCAACTGCCATCTGTCTCCATTCTTACATTCTTCATTTGCAATTGCTTCCTAGAGACATCAACCTGGTTGCCAGCATCACACAGGGCCAGCATCCCTAAGACTCTGCCCAGTTTCTCCTGCCCACTACTGTTTGGAATGAGGTGCTGCTGACCTCTCATCTGTACACATTACTAACTTTTTTTTTTTTTTTAATTTTTATTTTCAGCAAATCAAAAAAAATTTAAAAAGCATTCAACAGAATAAAATGAAAATAAACAAACAAGCAAAATACCAAGGGTCAGATATACTTATACAAGAATTCTATAGGGCCTTCAAACAAGCAACACTTTTTGAGTTATGTTTAAAAAAATTCAGAACCACAATAAGCTCCTTCACAAAGCAAATAATATTGAAATAGTGAAAATCAAGTGTAGACCCAACAAAAATATAAAAATTATAGTTCAATATCCCTCATGAATATACATACAAAAATTCTCATTGAAGTAGTTGCAAACTGAATACAAGAGATATAAAAAAAATAATATTCCATGAATAACTGAACAACTGTTTTTTTTTGAAGACCGTACTCCATATACCCCTCCTGGGTATATACCCAGAAGATATTTCAACATGCAACAGGGCCACAAGCTCCACTATGTTTATAGCGGCCTTATTCATAATAGCCAGAAGCTGGAAAGAACCCAGATGTCCTTCAACAGAAGAATGGATACAGAAAATGTGGTACATTTACACAATGGAGTACTACTCAGCCATTAAAAATAATGAGCTCATGAAATTCTTAGACAAATGGATGGAGCTAGAAAATATCATCCTGAGTGAGATGACCCAATCACAAAAGAACACACATGGTATGCACTCACTGATAAGCGGATATTAGCCCCAAAACACACAATACCTAAGATGCAACGCATAAACCTCATGAAACTCAAGAAGAAGGAGGAAGACCAAAGTGAGGGTGTTTTTGTCCTTTTTAGAACGAGTATCAAAAGATTCAACCAGAGCTCCCAGGAGCTAAACCTCCAGCCTGAGAACAGACAGGGGCAAGCTGTCCTCTGAGAGGCTCTAACCAGCAACTGACTCAGACAGATACAGACATCCAGAGCCAAACAGTGGATGGAGCTTGAGGACTCTTAAAGAAGAATAGGTGGAAGGATTGAGGGCCCTAAGGAGATAGGAACTGCACAGGAAGATCAACAGAGTAAATGAACCTGAACCCTTGGAGCTCTCAGAGACTGAATCACCAACCGTGGAGCATACCTAGTCTACACAGATCTACCTCCATGGGCTGAACCTAGGCCTCCCTGCACATATGTTGTAAATGTGCAGCTTGGTTTTCATGTAGGTCTCAAACATCTGGAGTGGGGGCTATCCCAAAACACATTACTAACTTGATGTGACCATATGTTGTGTGAACTTTTCCTGAAATATGAAACATAGTCGACTAGCCTCAGATAGGAACTAAAGACAGACTAATGACAAATGATTCCAACTTGATGAAACAAAGAAGTTATTGGGATTATCTACAGAGCACAGGTGAACCCCAAATAGTCAGAACATCAGAAGGCCTCACCACAGCATGAACAATGACTTCCTAGTAGATGTATGGACAACCTTCAACATTCTCCTACAAAAGCTCCTGAGACCAAAATACTACATGTAGCTTGGGCAAATCTACATAGAAATGGGGGAAATATGTAGGAAATAATGGCTGAAATCTAAGTGACAGTTTGATGATCCTCTTCACCGACTTATGAAGAAAGAACAATAGACCTCAGCTTGAGGGTCTCTTGTAAGTAGTCATAGATTCTCTGGTAAAGAAGAGGATGATGGCTAGATGGCTTAAAGGATAGAACTCTTCAACAGTGCAGCAGTCAGACATAATGGTACCCAAACCCACAGCACCTTAACTTTACTGTTCAGTGCTCATACATAGTGGCTTAATTTAAGCATGTAAATGTGGAAAGTCAAACTTCTTTGGTTCATGAACTAGTCTTTCTCTTAAGCGCTGTAAGAGGACAGCAGGAGACGCTGAACCCACAAATAAGACCTAATAGAGATGTTATATAAACATCCTAGGTCCCCTGTCAGAGAACAGGACATCTCTTCAGTCACTGTCTGCATTGGCTTCAAGCACACTCAGTACACACAACTCCAGTTACTCCGAGTTCAGTGGTTGATAAACTCTATCACTTCCTTTTTCCTCTATAACTCACCTGCCTCATGGCTAACACCACTGAGGGTCTCTCTCTCTCTCTCTCATAAGCTACTTTTGGGTAGATCTTTTGCTGATGATGACCCCTGGAGAACCTATTATAGTCACTTCTGACATTTTCCTTCTCCAAATCCCCATATTCACCAGTGCCTATGTGGTTGTTTGACTATGCTTGGCCCATGGGAGGTGGCACTATTAGGGGGTATGGCCTTATCAGAATAGGTGTGGTCTTGTTTGAGGAAATGTATCACTATGGAGCAGATTTTGAGGCCTCCTAGTGCTCAAGCTCTACCCAGTGTAGCAGAGAGTCTCCTGGTTGCCTTCAAACCAAGATATAGAACTCTCAGCTCCTTCAGCACCATGTCTGCCTTCAGGCTTCCATGATTTCTACCATGATGATAATGGACTGAACCTCTGAAACTGTGAGCCAAACCTAATTAAATATCTTGCCTTTATAAGTTGCTTTGGTCACAGTATCTCTTCATAGCAATGAAACCATGACTAAGACAGCCTACATCCTCCAAGTTGACCTTTGCACCCCTCTGAATTTATCATCTCTATAATACACTATGTCAAACTACACAGGGGTGCAGTTATGAAAAGGTTTTAAGAAGACATGTTGTCATCAGGGCTGATACCTGGAGGTGAGAGGCAAGACACCACTGGGATGGGATTGAAGGAGGAGCAGAATAGAAAGGCTTTGACTCTGAGAAACTGGAAATCAGTTGCTTGAATGGGTTTTCTCAATGTCTGGTGGTGGATTTCATCTCTGCTCACTGCATGGCATTTGGAATGCCTTGAGGAATTCTGGAAGGAGATGCTACGGAAAGATATTGTGTAAAAACAGGGATGCTGCAAACTGTCCTACACAGCACAGGACTGGCCCTCTATATAGAATTAAATAGCAGCAAATGCCAGTAGTTCCAAGGCTGAAAAATACTGCCCCACAGTTCATAACTGAGGGAGTTGGTGACTCAAGAAGAAAGCTAGAGATTATTAGTTGCCAGGTCAGGGGAATCATAGTAAGCTCTGGGACTCTATCCCATAAGTTACAAATGACTGTTACTCTTAAGCACAGGGGGACTATGTTAAGTGAAATAAACCAGACACAGAAGCACAAATGTTTGGTCTTTTACTGTACATAAGCTTTATAGGCTTACCTCAAGGGAGTAAAGTGGAGACAGAGATGCAGGTGTAGCTCAGCTCACCTCAGTTGGAGCCAAGCATGTATGAGTCTTTGGATGCCATCCTAGTACCACATAGTCTGGATATGATTGTATAAACCTATAATTTTGGGGCCACCTTGAGCTAGAGATGCCGTCTCAAAAATAAATAACTTAGTAAATAAATGTAACAAGTGCAACCAAGGTCACAAGAGCCTGGGAACAAAATGAGGGTTGATGATAGGCACTATACTATTATTTGATGGGAATGTTATAAACAATATTAACTACAGTTTCCAATAGTTTATTATTTATTTTATTTTTTGTGATATTGCAGACCAACCCTAGGGCATCACACAGGCTAGATAAGTGTACTGTCACTGAACTACATTCTTAACTCATTTGTGTTTTTTAAACTAGTTTTTAAATTGTATATGCATTGGTATTTTGCATCCATGTATGTCTGTGTGAGGGTGTTGAATCCATTGGAAATGGAGTTAGAGACAGTTGTGAACTACCATGTAGGCACTGGGAATTGAACCCTGGACCTTTTTGGCCAGCAGATAATGCTCCTGTGTATCTCTCTAGTCTCGCGGTTTTTTGTTTTTCAGTTTTGTTATTTTTAATGTAGTCTCTCTTCTCTGTATAACACACACTAGCCTTGAACTCCTGATCTTCTTGCTTTATCTCCACAACTGCGACATTACAGGCATGCATCTCCAGTGGGTGGGAGGATGATAGACTTGTTAGATGTACAGCTTTATTTTGCTTTGACCTCACTATATGTGCAATGACCTTTCATGATAATAAACCATGGCAGCACTGTCCCCTTGCACCCACTCTGTCTCTTACTCATTTAGCTCAAATCTCCCTGACAAGTGTATTCTAGCATACTTCAAATTTTGAACTTCACCTTATCCCAAATAGTGATATGCTACACTATAATTGCTTAAAGTGCTGGAGTCTGACAGCAAAGAATGGCTCTAAGCTACCCAGTTGACTCTGCAGTAGAAGACAGCCACCATGTTCAGTGATTTCCAGCTAGAAACTGGTACAAGTGAACCGCGGAGCTACAGTATGTAAGGAATTAGGTGTTTGATAGGATATTTGAATATATGGGAAGTTTCATTGGGATAGACTCCATCATATGTAGAGCAATGGGATTTTTAAGATACAGAAGTTCCAAGGATGAATACAATGTCTGTTGCCCGAAGAATCTTTAAAACCAGACAAGGTCATTTCAGGAGAGAGAGACTCAGTCATTTTGCGCCTCTTCCTTCCTTAGAACAGTGGTTCTCAATCTTCCTGATGCTGTGGTCCTTTAATACACATCCTCATGTTGTGGTGAACTCCAATCATAAAACTACTTTTGTTGTTACTTCATGACTCTAATCTTGCTATTGTTATGAAGAGTACTAAAAATACTTTTGGAAACAGAGGTTTGGCAAAATGAGCATGACCCAGGTTGTGAACCTGCACTCTAGGTTAATACAGTGCCCCTGTTATAAAGCTTACAGGTTCCTTCTCCCTTCTCCTGGTTTCATCCTTCTGAAGAGTTCTTCCTGATCCTGGACATAAGATAAGCTAACCTCTCCCTTCATAACCTGATTTTCTACTAGAATGTAGATAAATGAATGTCTCATCTTCTTGGATGTCAAACCCAATTGTCTCCTAGGCTTTGGTTGCCATTCAGGGCTATTCTCCTTTCCTCCAAGGCCCTCACAGCAGCAACACTCCATGCAGACAGACAGAACCTTGACGATATTCGCCTCTAACCCAGCCATACTCTATACCAATGCCATTTTCTTGTTGAAGCTAATTTTAATGTTTATTTCATGGCCAGGGCAAGGATATAGCTATACACAAGGTAGATATGCTCTATCCAATATGGTAGCCATCATCATGAGGAGTCAAAGCACCTGAAACCTTTCTAGTTTTTATACAAGGCTCTGGGTGTACAAAACACCCAACCAACAGCAAACAACCAGGATGAGGAAGAGAACTCCAGTCTCATGGGAATGATACATTTGGCTCAGTGAAATGTATTATGAGATTTCATTCATCTTTTTATTTTCAACTTTTTATAAATATGTTTCTAAGACATTGTGCTCCATATTACAGTAAATCAAGTCTAACTTCATCTGGCTCATTGCTTTCTTCAATTCAGATTTTTGGGGTTTTTTTTTTTTTTTGAGTTCAGATTTTTATAAGCATATATGAACTATAGATAATGATGGGGTTAACTGTGACAGTTTCATATATGGGCATAATGTACCATGATGATAAACATTACTGTATTACCCTACTGTCCTTGTTTCCCAAAATGTCTCCATCCATTTTCTCAAATAGTTTCTCTTCTACTATCAGGTCTTTATTTTCACCTAGATTTTGCATATGAGAGAAAACAGGGCATAGTGGTTTGAGGGAGGCTCAGAGTGAAAGCACTTGTCTAATATGCAAAAAGGCCTGGGTTCCACCTCATACACTGCTTAAACATATTAACAAATAAGTAAGGCAGAAGTGTTATGCTTTTGGTGCTGGCATCTGGTTTTGAACAGCCAAATAAACCTAGGATCCTGCTGTTCCTGACAGGAGGCAAAGAGCTCAACTCAAACTCCACTCCATCTCATCTGAAAACCACGACACCTTTGCTTGGATTGTCTACCCCTCCCTGCTATTAGGCAATTGCTCCTTGTAACATGGTACTACCTCTCAAAGGGGGAGCAGCATATTTCACACCAGTGGGTTGCCTGTATCTCATTTCACATGGAGCACAGGTGGCTGGACAAGCAGCCAAGTCACATCACTGCCAAGTGATTCACCTTAAAGGGCCCCCTTTAGAACAGCAGTCCATCTGGCCAGCAGCCTCCGGCCTTTCCCTCCACAGCTTCCCCTTGCCTCTGGCTGTGTACCAGCCAGCCCTCTGATCTAGCTTGCTAGCTCGCTTGCCTCCCAGATATATGCTGCACTATCTTCAGGGCTGAGCGAGTTTAGCGGGAATCAAACCCGCACTCCAGGTATCAGGGAACCGCTCCACCGAAACCCACAACATCTATAATTACCATAAAGCCTTCAGCACCACTGGTTCTAAGAGGTAAAAGAAATTAAATCAGTGGGCAGAGATGGAATCAGGAGCAATCTTATGGGAGATGCATGTAAATGTACAGTCTTACATTGGAAATGAGTTTTAAGATTAATACCCTTCACAAATGCACAAGTCTAAGGAAGAATGGCTGAGAATTATCCTGTTGCAACAATGGGTCAGCTCGTCTTTGCAGGCACTGCCAGCTCAGTTGTATGAAGAACTCACAGAGCTTAACATTGTCGTTATTTTTTTCCAAGCCTTGTAATGCAAATTCTTCAAGAGAATAACAAGTGGTGCATGCTTGAAATTTATTTTTAAATCAAGAGCAAAATGAAACCCTTTAATTAATCTCTGAGAATTTAGCTCCTTCCTTTCAGATCTGTCTTTTTGCACAGTTAGATGCTTAAAATAATTGCATCTGCTCGTGTGAAACAGCAGCAGTAATTCAGTGGGTTTATACTTGTGCAACCTTTTAAAAACGGGCCTTAAAACATTCATCTGTTGAACCAATTTACCAGCTTTCAATAAAGCATCTTTAAGATACTTTTGTTACATTTATATGACATAAGCTATATTATTTTAATAATCTGTACTTGAGATATATGGTGATGAGGGAATTATCGCTCACCTGGGGAGATGGTGTAATTAGAAAAGAGGCACAGTCGGGGAATAAAAATGATTAAAAAAAAAAAGGCTTTCTGAAATTAACCAGCTAGGATGCTACAATGTTGGCTTAAGTTGTTGGGGAAGCAATGGAGTGCAAAGGAGAGGAGAGGGAGATCAGGAAAACTTGTAGTGCCTGAAGTAATTACAATTCCTAACCCGTCATTGCTCAGGACTCTCTGAGACTGAGAGCATGCAAGCAGCCAGGACAGGAAAATGAATGTCCAGCAGCAGTGGAGAGGGGGCTGCTGCCAGGGATGGGCTAATGCACCAGGGCAGGGAGATAGTGGTGCAATTAGACTAATGATTTATTGAAAGTTTGATTAATTGGGAATTAAGTGAATGTGTAGTGGCAGAGTTGTCATAGCACAGCACTCGGCAGTCGCTGGAAAGATATCCTAACTCCCTTCAGTAAAGCAATTTAGAAATCTTAAATCATGGGACAAACAGCGTTGAGAAGAACCTGTCCAACATAGAATGTAAAGCAATGTTCCATATACCCAAAAGGACCAGGGGCAGTTTGGAGGAAGGAATACTTTAAACCAAAAGGGCACCTGCAAAGCCTTATTACTGCCAAATTTCACTTCTGCTTTATGTAAGAAATAGGTTGGAAAGTAAAAACATAGAGTATGGTTACAAGGTGGCTGGGAAGACAGTGTGTGTGTGTGTGTGTGTGTGTGTGTGTGTGTGTGTGTGTGTGTGTATACACCATGTGTGCATGCCTGTGTGTTTCTGTGATAATGTGCACCTCTCCTAGACCACAGAATTAACTCTTGCATACTTTGTAATGCTCACCTTTAAAATAGCACTCAGCATCAACAGAGGAGGATGTGATGAGGGAAGATGGAAATGCTCTTCAGCCCCAACTTGCCCACCTTCTGCACAGGGACCCATGTACAAGTGGAAACAAGTGGAAGTTCTTCCTATGGCCTCTCCACTACCCATGCAATAAAATAACGATTATCAAGAGAAGGAATGAAAAAGAAGATGAAATTCAAGATGCTCAATAGCTACACTGGCTGTCCCTCCTAGAATCTATCCTACAGGGTCATGTCCCTTCCATACCAAATTCTGTACCCACTTCCCTACCCTCCATCCCCACATCTCACAGGAACACAGGCAAGAGTTACACATTTAATGTTTTCTGTGTAGTGTTCTGGGCATGGGGAAGCAAAAGGCTGATGCAAATTGAATACATAAATAAGAATTTAATAAACTTTCTCTTTGGGTCCCCTACATCATTGAGGAACACATAGAATCTGCGATTAAAAGCAAGCTTCGCAGGAAAAGGGGAGGGGCAGTCTCTCAAGTGCCTTTGAGGGGTTTCCAAGGCTCCTGACTTTCTAAAAGGATCTAAATCTCAAATAGCTCTGCCCATCAATCTTTCATTTTTGTAAGCATAGATCCTAAAGACAGCTTAGATTGCCCTAAAAATGTATACATGGAGACATTCACTGCAGCCATGTTTAGAATAGAAACACCAAGTAGAGCTGAGCAGGAGCAAAGAGCACTGAGAGTTCTCTGAGGCATGTTCTCAAGTCTTGCTTATGGAAAACAGTGCAGGGGATATTGAGGTGTGTGTGTGAGAGAGAGTGTGTGTTTGTATGTGTGTGTGTGTGGTGTGTGTGTGTGTGTGTGTGTGTGTGTGTGTGTGTGTGTGTGTGTGTGTGTGTGTGTGTGTGTGTGTAGGTCCTCATGGTTATATGTATGTTCATGTTCTTGCCCAAGTAGGTACATATATGTGTGAGTGTGGGTAGAGACTCTCTTGCCTATGTTTATATGCATGTGTATATGTGCAAGTGGACACCTGAGGTCAACATTTTGTATCTTCCTCTAATAGTTATAATATTGCTTTTGCTTAAAATTAGAGGGAGCAATAGAACTCTTTGTATGAAAGAATAGTAGGGGTTGGAGCTTTGAAAGGATGAATCTATGGTCAGCTAACCAAAACTGAAGATGTATGAAACAGCCTCATGGAATTCTACCTTTGAAAGCATGAATCTGTTGTCAACTAACCAAAACTGAAGATGTATGAAAAAGCCTCGTGGAATTCTACCAGTCAGTAAGAAAATTTTAAAACATAATTTCTTTCCATTGATTTTTTTTAGAAATTTGTATATGAGTACTATATTTATATAGCACTATATTTATATAATACATATGCTTTCCACTCTAAAACTCCTATCATGGCTTCTCAAGTCCATTTCAAATTCATGACTTCTCTTACTTATTATTGTTTCACACACACACACACACACACACACACACACACACACACACACACACGCGTATGTATGCCAGGCATAGGATACCTCCCTACCAGTTATTGGCCACGGAGGACACAGGGATTAACCAAACAATATAGACTGTTGTCATAGCTGTTGTTTGTCCACCCTAAGTAGATGATAAGGCCCTATTGCTGATATCATCATAAACTATAGCTGCAGGATACAGAGAAATCCATCTCAAACTACACTATATTTTGTAGAAGGCAATCTCACTGAACCCAGAGCCTGCTGGTTTGACTAGAAAGGACAGTCATTGAGCCCCTGACATCACCTGTCTCACCAGGTCCAGGGTAACAGATGGGTGATGGTGTGCCTACATTGACATGAGTGCCAATACTTATGTGGTCGGTGCTTTACCCACTGAGGGGAGCGACATCCCCTCAGCTCCCTTAAATATTTTTTAAACATTTAGATGGAGTTTGATGTTTATGTATCCACTAAGTGTTATCAGAATGAGGAAAAATGCTTACTGTCTCATTTTGACCCATCCGAGGCTATCAAACTTTGGAGAAAGTCAGTTGAGGCAAAACCTGTGTAGACATAGTTTGAAACATGTTTCCAACATCACATTTTAAGTTAGCAACATAGAACGATGCTATGATCCTAATTTGCAGTTCAAGATTATATGAGGATTAATAACTATAGGTAGGGATAGTGTTCTCTCTCTCTCTCTCTCTCTGTCTCTCTGTCTCTCTGTCTCTCTGTCTCTCTCTGTCTCTCTCTGTCTCCCTCTCCCTCTCTCTCTCTGTCTCTCTCTCTGTCTCTCTCTCTGTCTCTCTCTCTCTCTCTCTCTCTCTCTCCTCTCTCTCTCTCTCTCTCTCTGTGTGTGTGTGTGTGTGTGTGTGTGTGTGTGTGTTTGGGTATAGGGTCACAGAGACACCAAAATATCTACCAACAGTGGTTACCCCTCAGCTGAAACATAATTAGAAGCCATATTTTTTTCATTGTTCTCGATTTTTCTGTTTCTGAGTGAAAAATTGCACACTTGGGTGATTTTACTTTTGTTTTTTGATTTTTTTCTCTTTTTGTTTCCTGTGATTATCAGGTTCCACAAATATCTAGCATTGCGTTGTGACAAAGACGAGTGCCCCGGGACACATGGAGGAGAAAGATACATACACCAGGTGACTCGATTCACATAGTATTACAGATACCATAAGCAGGACAAGTCCTGTTGTTTCTGAAAACCTGTCAACCCTGGCCATATGTCTTCTAAGACTGGAGCTCTGCCATACACTCTATTAAAAAGGGGGTGGGGGAAGGAGCTAAAGAGAGACACAGCTGTAGCCATTAGAACAGCTCTGCCAATTAAAGAAATCTCAAAAGTATAGCAGTACTGTGCTTCCAAAGGCCAGAGCTGGCCAGACCAGAAAATAAGCACAACTCTACAACTCTATTAGGCCAGGGCATCCTTTGCCTCTGGAAAACAGGTAAATCTGTTGTGTCCCTGTGCACAGAGAGGAGAGACACAATTAACAGGAATGCAAAGTAAGTGATATGGCCTCATTACCAGCCAGCAGGCTGTCCTGAGGGGTCCCCCCTTTCAAAGCTGGATGGGGAGGTTACCAATTACCATGCCAAATTAAGCCTTGATTATTCCCCGAGAGACACCTGTTAATTGGGCTTCTCCATTACATAACACTTCTGCACATTAATAATTGAGTTGCAAGGGCTTGATTTTTCTCCTCGTCAACATGATTTATTTCTCCCTCTCCTCGTTTCAAGTTGTGTCATCTTCAAAACTGGGGCTGCAGGGGCCAGAGAGAGCTACTGTAGCCCGCGACTCTGAGTCCAGTGAGAAGACTTTTAGGTCAGGGTCATGGGAGTAAAGTAAAATGGTGTATATTTGTGTAGGGTGTGTTTGGGGGTGTAGGTCATAAAACTGAGATAGGGATCATGAGAAAGGAGGAAGAGCTCGGAAAGGAGGTAAGTTGTGTAGAAGGTGATAGAAAGCTTTTGACTACAGAACAGAAGCAGGGGACTTAAAAAATAGATGGAGGAGAGGGCTGCTACAGGGCAAGACAGAAGCAAAGGAGAGAAAAGTGTAATGAAGCCTACATAGGAAACGCTGTAACAAACCCCATTTCTCTGTGTGCTAATCTAAAATGCAATTAATTAATAAGAATGATGAGAAGTCATGATTCACATGACTTCTGCTCCATTCCATCCTGGTGGCTTTGTGTTTGTTTTGAGTAAATCCTTATAAAATAGCATATTCATGTCTGGGTTCTTTTTTCTCCATATTGCAGCTCTAGAAGCAGCCATTTCTCCAAGAATCCCTTCATCTCTTATTGCAGAATGCTATTAGAGGTATAGGAGGGGCCTAGGAAGATGGCTCAGATGTTTAAGCACTTTTCACATAAGTAAAGGACCGTAACCCATGTGAAACAGAAGCATTCATGCACATCTATAATCTCTGTCATGTGCCAAAATGGAAGGAGAGACTGGAGACTCCCTGAAAGTTCTGCACTGTATATAAGAAAGGCAGTGAATAGCAAGAGGTCTGATCTCAAACAAGGTGGAAAACAGGGACTGATATTCAAAGTTGTCCTCTGATCTCCATCTGTGTGTCCTCAATCATACACATGAACACACATACATGCACAAACACACACACACACAAACACACATACACACTGGGGGTATTGAAAATGAAGCAAAGATCTGGGAGCTAGGAATTTTCATCACACGAGAGAATTATTGCGTAGAGATCTTCCCAGTTGAGAAGTAAAAGAGATGTAAATATATGGCAACTCACAGATGCCTGTTTGACTGCACATATCGTCATAATTACATATAATAGTCTGTGTTCAACCCTGGGTTACTGACCACTCCTATGCCATAACCATGAGGGCCATTCTAGCCTCTTCCCCTTGCCTCTCTCTTGACACTTATCCTAACAGTTGGAAATCTCTGTCCAATGTGTTTTGAGTAACCTCTTTGCAGTCACATTCACTGGATGAGATCCATCCCATTTGTTCACTTACATGGACCTGGGAACAACCCTGCAATGCCTGAGATCCATGCCCCATGTCCATCTCACAGGAACACTTGCCATGAAGGCACTGCCAAGATCTCCGGGACAACCAGGTCTAGGTATCTCCTCATTACCCAATGTCAAGCAGCTTTGTGCATCTCGTTGGAGCATTCAAACAAAACAAAACAAAATCCACACACCATTCCAAGGCTCCAGATGAAAGTTAAAATTAGCCAGGTAGTACCAGGCCAAGTAAAGAATTTGGCCCAACTTGGGTGTGTGGGAATTGATCTTGCTTTTTTAAATCTGAAACACCAAAACAGCTAAAGGAGCAAGAAACGGAAATCAAAACAAACCCAACGATGCTGCCAGAAGAGGGGACAATGATGGGAACAAAGAAGTGGAGAAAGGAACTCAGCAAAAATAAGTGGAGTTGCCATTCTCAGGAAGGTTCTCTGAGAGCAGATGGCAGAGGCAGTAATTTATCTCTTCACATGTTTCTGCAATACTGACTGTTCCAAAATAATATATGGATTTGGGATAAATACAGAGACACTAGGCAGGCATATTCTCTTTCTTCTCCTCCTCTTTCCCACTTTGTTCCAGCTAGGTGGCAGGGAACATGGACATATTAAACATGGTCTGAATGATCTGCCTCCAAAAGCTGTGTACTCGAAAGAGGTGTTGAATGTTAAACCTGAGAAGGCTTCCAAGACCTCCAGGCTTGCTGCTAAGCTGCTCCTGTGAAGGAGGCAGACCCAAGCATAAATCTAATGTGTGGGCAGAAATGTAAGTATCTAGCCCAGGACAGTGGCTCTGCATCTACTCTGACCAACCAGGGGTGATAGAAGAATGTCTCCCAGCTGGGATGCTGGACCTTCAGAAAGCTCTAGGGTTTTGTTTCAACCCCTGAAACAGAATGAGTTGTAAAGGACAGGGGCTATGTACGTTCTTTCCCTGGGTCCGTTGCTTTTCAACTGTGTGAAACACAGGAAGACTTCTATCTTGTGCTGACCTCATGTTTTATCCTGACACTAGGCAGGGAACATATGTCTCTGGAGAGTGGTCTTCAGAGTAACCAAAACAGAGACAGCTGCCAGTGGAAAAAGAACCCAGTCATTCTCCCACCTAGATCAGAGACACCCTGACAAATTCCACATCTCACACATCACATACAGACCTCACCCATTGCTCCTAGAAAGTCTTCATGCAACCAATTACTCAAGAACGCACTTTGGACTTTCTGGGTACCTGACCTCACTCCAAACTGCAGAGGCCATAGGACAGTCCAATTTAATTTGTTAATATCAAGGACCTCTATTGTCTTCCCCACAATCCTCCATCATCCCCCACCTCTTAAAGAATCTAATAAGACTGTAATGAGAATTTTGGCTTCTTAAAAGGAAAAAAAAACACACACAGCTATGTTATATGAATGTTTTTATTTAAATCCCAGGTGTAGAATATGGGGCAGCCTCAGATTGTCCACAGCAGCTAAATATAAAGTGTCTTATGCTCTGGCAGGGATGTAATTTCTGTCAGCTGTAGACAGTTTAACTCTGGGAACTCCTGAGAGGGTATGAATGGGAGAAACCCCCAAGAAAGCAGGTGATGGTGGCGGTGGTGGCTGCTGTTGCTGTTGCTGTTGCTGTTGCTGCTGCTGCTGCTGCTGCTGCTGCTGCTGCTGCTGCTGCTACCTGGTTGGCTGGCTGGCTGGCTCAACTTGCTGTTGTGTTTGTTATTACAGTTTTACTGGACTGCTGGATATCCTGACGATGAAGATTGGACTTTCCCCAAGGAACTACATCCCTATTCAGCAGGAAAAAGCCTATAGAGGTCTTCGCTCCTTTTCTCCTTCTATCCTTTCTCTTCTACCCAGTGTTGGGGGATTGGAAGGGATTAAGGTGAAGAACGGTTGGAAGGGAGGTAGAGATAAAAGAATCCCAATAAAGTAGGTAAGACAAATGTGCCAAAAGACCCCTTTCCTTTTCTTGAGCTGAAGCTTCACTTTAGAACTTATTGTGCTGGAGGCTCAAATAAATTGAATGCCTGATGAACACTTTTCCCTCAGACCTCTCCTCCCTCTCTATTCCCTGTTGGTCTTACACAGTGCTGAGCCAAAGTGGGGACACCTGCCCTGTAGCATTAATAGAGATGTAAAATGAACTTCAATGTCATAGAGGAAGATGCATATCTGGCACCGAAGAACA
Organism: Mastomys natalensis; assembly: GCA_021653895.1. Lineage (NCBI taxonomy): Eukaryota > Metazoa > Chordata > Mammalia > Rodentia > Muridae > Mastomys > Mastomys natalensis. Next base: position 26,516 of record JAJTUV010000378.1, read on the forward strand.
TTTAAACTTGCATCAGAAAGGAGGAAGACTCCATGTAGGCGGTGAGGAAGAAGTCAGAAGAGACAGATATTCAGACAGGACACAAATCAAAGATGGACAACTGAGACTTGAAAAGTCCTCTTTGCCTTGGGCTGGAGCTTTGAGAGGCACGAGCAGTGATTCAGGTTCCGCTGGGTCTGCCTACACTGTGTTTCTTCCTCCATAAGACAGGGTTAAAATGGGGTCAGCTTACACATAGGGGCTTACAACATTATGTTCATCAACAGACAAGCTATATATAATGTTCAATAGACAAACTGACAAAAGAATGTGATCTACCTAAACAATGGAAGTTTTTAACCCTAGAAAGGAAATAACATGAGCTGGGGAGATGGCTCAGTAGTTACAAACATTTTCTGCTCTTCAAGAGGCCTGGAGTTCAGTTCTTAGCCCTATGTCAAGTGTGTCATGGTTGTTTGTGACTCTAGATCCTAGGGTTGTAATGCCCTCTTCTTGTTTCTGTTGACACTCACACAGGGGTGTGCAGGTACAGGCATGTGCATACACACACACACACACATACATACATGAATAAATGAGAGGCAGTCAGAGAAAGGAGGAGCTGCAGAAACACACAAATAAATATCTTCCAAAGGAAATAGAGGCAGAGAGAACTTGATGAGTCAAATGTTGGGTACTCATGCATGAAGACTCAAGTTCAGACTCCAGATTCTACTTAGAAACTAGATGTAGTGATGTATAACACTAGCACTGCTCATGAGGGCAGAAGGAAGCCTGGAGCTTACTGTCAGCTCAATCCAACCAGAGTGACTAGTTCTTAGTTAAATGAGAGACCATGTCTCAAAAGACAGGATGGAGAGCAACAGAGGAAGGTATTTAATGCCTGTCTCGGAACTCTTTGCACATACATAGATGAATAAGACTGCATACATGTACACAGACACGCGCACAAGCCACATACTAAATGAAATCAATACTCCTACATGATATCCCATAGAAGAGTCTTAAGGATGTTATGCTAAGAGAAATAAACCAGATACATGAGGACCAGTATATCCAATTCCACTTATAGGAAGTCCTTTGCCAGAGCTGGTCAGGAATGGATGGGTAGTTAGTGCAGTATGGGCAGAAAGTTTCGGTTTGGGGAAGATGGAAATGTTCTGGCAGAGGACTACAGTGGAGAGGGCCATTTAATTCTGAAGCACAGAAAGTAACTAGCAAATGGTCAAAGCAGTCAATTTTATGTCCTCTATGTTTTGCCACAACAAAAACAATATTTTTAAAGTTGTCAAGGATTCTAAAACTTAAATAATAAAATCAAAAATAAAGAGAACAGTATATACTGAGGCATCTTTAATAATGGACTAGGTGGCAAATCCTCTTCCTAGGTACTAAAAAAAAAAGACCATAGAATAAAGTTTATTTGTTTGTCTTCATAGCAATCTTTTGAAGAAATCTCTCAGCTAGGCTATCTTTTTGTTTGTGGATTATAGTAGGGTGGTAAGCAGAGAGCTTCAAAACCCAGAGACCCCTTCAAGCCCAGACATAGGATATGAGGTCATCAGGCAGCCACGGCCATCAGCACTTTCAGCATCTCTCTGGTCCTGCTGCAGACAGCATCATTGGTTGAACTCATACTGTTCCCATGTTGCTTTTATCCAACAACCAAGAGGTCTGGGGGTCCAAGTGCCAACCATCTCCACACAGATGGGTAATTTATGATGGAATATTCTCTCTGGAGCTCTCCAGTTGGTCAGACAAGGCTTTATTATATCTTAGTCCAAATCTCCATGACCCTGAACCTGTCCCTTACTCCTCATGTCATTTTTTTTCTGTAGACCCTTAATAAGCATCTTGCATCCCCAAAGATTTTTGAGCATCAGCTAAAATGATGGCCAACTAGCCTAAGGTTACAGGTAGTAGGCTAGTAAAGAGGACATCTGAAAAAATCAACAGCCTGCTTATGTGGACTGGAAAGAAAGTTCAGTAAACTGCTTGGTGTGCAGACATGCATAAAAACAGGAGTTTTTTTTACTCATCTTTTAAAAAAATAAAGACAGGCATGAGACTGTGTTTCTGCAATCCTAGCTCTAAGGAGGAGTAAGAGACTGAAAGATTTCTGAAGTTTGCTGGCCAGCCAGATTCATTTATGTAGCAAAGTCCAGGCCAAAGATATATCTTACCCTTTGTTTGGCCTAATCGCCTCTCTCTCTCTCTCTCTCTCTCTCTCTCTCTCTCTCTCACACACACACACACACACACACACACACACACACACATACACACACACAGATGCACATAGACATATAGAGAGTACCTATGTCAAGTTTTTATCCCTAAGAGTATTATCAGTTTTAAAGGTTGGAAACTCTTAAGCTTTGTTAATTCCTAGGGTAGAATAAGATAGACAATATGAAATAATCAGTAATATAAACAACATGAAATAATAAATGTTGAGGTTCTGAAATGCAGGAATTCATTCATGCTTATTCTTATTGTTTGCTGATCATACATTCTTATAGATTCAACAAGCCTTGCGTTCAACTACTTAGAGAAGGCATGGGAAAGGAGGAAGATGGGGGACGATGCTCTTCCAACAGTGCCCTACCAGAGGCAACAAAGGAGCAGGTTCCTCAACCCTGACTAATTATCTAGCAAATCATCTCTGGAAAGGTATGCCGATTTCCTGGATTCAACCTAGCTTATGTAGGAGAAGTGGAGTCGGGGAGCAGAGTGATTTGATAAAACAGAAGCTTTTGTTTTCTTTTGTCAGCCATGCGAGAAGGCAAAAAAAAAAAAAAAAAAAAAAAAAAACCTCCAAACGTTTATGACAGCTAGCTCATCTTTGTACTGGGCAAATTATGCTTTTACTCAATAACTCAGAACAATTCATACTTGTACACCAATTTAACATTGCCTTCTAGGCCAAATTGATGGACATGTAGCAGGGAGGCCGTACCCAGGGTCTGGCACACTCATTTAGCACTTTGTGATGGTTAGCTATCGTGAGCTTCCTTCCACTGCACCTGTAAGCATTCACGCCTTTATGCCTCATTTTCCCAATGTGATCATAAACTCCTTCAGGGCAAGGGCTAGTTCTGATGATGACTTATTTTATGCCCTACAGTCCCATCCCAATGCCTCGTCCATAATCAGAGTGAGACGTGGGATGACTGACAGATAAGCAGCTATGTCAGTGGAAACACTCACCTACTGTCTAGGGTAAAGAGGCCATTTGTCTGTCACAGCAAAAAGCTCACTTCAGTGTTTCTTACCAAGGTTCCTGAGCAGTCAGCATTTATATGTCATTTGACACATTATATAATATGCTGAAACCAACTCTATTATGATTTTCAACATAGCTTGTCCCTTCACTGCAGACTTCTCTTGCAAAGACTAGCAGTAATCAGAACTCACAAGCCCAACCTTGAGGAAAGAAGATGGCAGTCTATTGCAACCACCCGTGGTGTCTTATCTAAGTCTTGGGTTGGTTCTAACTGTGGTTTCTAAAGAGGTAATATGATAAATGCAGAAAGAGGTGAGGCCAGAGAGCATCACAACTATAACTCACAGCCAATCTTGCATACTAATGAAAACATGTTTTTAAGTTGATAAAGTGGTAAGTGTGGGTATATCTTTGAGGTTTTGGGGGTAGCAATAATGACGCTGCAGGCTGATGTTGAATGTCACTCCCCTGAGTACCACAATGCATGGCTGAGAACAGGAAAGGCCACTCCAGAACCCTAAAGTTATCCCAAGTACTATGGCATCTTCTTTACTTTTGTTGTTATTTCTGTGAGGACACTGGACATTTTCTCTTTTTAGTCTACTAGCACACATGCATGGTACATGGTGATGGTTCCTACTGACGGTTTCACTAGCTTTCATTCAGGGATATCGTGAACTTTGACTGTAGTAACTCCATACTCATTTCTTTCTCCTCTTCCATTAGCCATCTTACTTTTCCTGAATAGCTCACTTCTATTTTCTTTAGCTTTATTTTTATACACTATATTTTGATCATATTTTTCCATCTGCTAGATCGTCCTCACTTTCCAACCCACCTACTCTTATATTCAAAACAAACCCAAAACAACAAAAGGTAAAATCTAAATGAACAAATACAATCAATACAATCATATATAATATAATATATATATAATATATTATGTAATACATATTATATGTAATTGTATATGTAATATTATATATAATATGTTTTATATATTATTCAGAGATATACACAGTTATATTTCTTCATTTCATTACATTTTTTTGTGTGTGAGTATGTATGTAAGTGCCATGGTGCCATATGTGGAGGTCTGAGAAACTGATCTCTTTTTGTCACCATGTGGATCCAGGGATTAAAGTCAAGTCTTTAGACTTGATGACAAATGCACTTAGCCACTGAGCCATCCTCCTAGCCTCCAAAACTTCTGATTCTGTTTTCTTTCTTCCCGCTACATCCTTAGACTCTCAATAAAGGACAGATAGGTATGGTGTGATTCCTTTATAGCAAAAACTGAAACTATCAATAAAGTTCTTAAGATCAGATCAAGTCATAAGTGGCTAAGCAGCAATTCAGTCTCAGAGTATAAGATGAAAGTTCTCCAACTTGACATCACACTAAAGATGTCAAATCATGGGGGAGGAAAACAGGCCCCACAGAAGATGTGGGATTTGAGAGCTGCTGGGACAGCTGGTGGGAGATGCTCAGAATAGCACAGAATAATGGGATTCAGAACAGAAAGAGGTGGGAGCCCCATGTCTGTGCTGGTGGATAACAGATGGAAAAGTGGCACATTAGGTCCTCTGGGCCCCACACACATACTAATTGATGACAATGACTTCAAAGAGCAAACAAAAATTGGAAAAGACAGAAGAAAGAGTTAAATGCACTCTAGGAGAGACAGAGACCAGCCAGTGGAGAGATGTTAACGGATCTGGGTCATGGAAGCCACAGAAAGTATCTAATATGGTGTTATCAGTTAAACTTCCCTAGTTCTGTGGGTGACAAACATCCTGATCTTTGAAAAAGTCACTACTGCTGATAAATATGGGTTTTTATAAATCTTAGAAATATCTTCCTGGCTTTGATGCACATATTTTACATCCTCTGTTTGGGTTCTAATGTTGTGTTCTTGTCCATAATATTTCTATTGTGCATTTGTCAAATTGGTGAATGAGAAAATATAAAATAGTAAGCGAGTTGGAAGAGATGTAAGTGGAATTTTGGCTGCTAGCTCCTAACACACAGGTAACGAAATGCATATTTTATGATCTCCAAAGAGCTGAAATGACTCCAATTCACAGACCATGGGCTTTGGGATAAGAAATAATTCTAGTTAGTTCAATTACTGAGGAAGGTGTAGGTTTTGATTAAGTGATATGGAGTCTTCCCATATGTTAAGTAAATTTACTAAAAATACAACAAATAAAAGCATTTTATTTTGTTTCCTGATGACATTTGATTGGCATTGCATTTCTAATGTTTTGGGTAGGTCTAGTACCTCTGGAGAGGTAATGACCTCATGCCCAGTAAGACACAATAGCAAAGGTGACTCCATTCATCATGGAGGGGGCATCATAAATGAGCACGTGACCCATGTTGGTTCAGTGACAATGAACTATATAACAACACAGAAGAAAATAGCCTGAATGGAAGGTGAGGAAGGCTAGTGCACAATGAGAGCTCTGTGGTTACGTCAGCTCCTGAAGTTACTGTCTTTTTCTATAAACCAATATATTTCTTTCTTATATTTAAGCCAGTTTGATTGGGAGAGTGACTTATATTCATGGTGTCTCTGCTTACCATAGCATTCTTCAGCAAAGGCAAACAACAAAGTCAGGTGTCATGGATAAAGTAAATGGGAAAGGACATAAAGCACAGCGAATTAAAGTGTGTTATGATAGCCTTACAACCACCCTTCTAGGATAACCTTGTGCCAGTGTGTGAGATCAGACAAGACTGGAGAAATACTCAGGTAACCCCATACCTGCACATAGCCTGAGTATCAGAAGGAACAGGGTATCCCTGTAATTAGTGGTTAAAACCAAAGTGGTTTCATTCAACTCAGATTGTATCTGATTGATATTAAAGATATAGATATAGATGATATAGAAAGATAGATAGATAGAGATAGAGATAGAGATAGAGATAGAGATAGAGATAGAGATAGAGATAGACACACAATACATACACATACCTAGTGAGAGTGTACAGTTAGGAAACTTTGCACAGCATGCCATTAGTTTTGTGTATTTATGACTTGCTGAGAAAATGTGAAGAGAAAATTGGCCAGGGTCACTAAGGGGAGGTCACAGTGGTGATGACTCAAGATGATGGCAGTCATGTAAAAGTACATCTATACAAAAGGCTATTATCATCAACACAAGCAAAGGAAAGACTGAATTCATCAGTCCACCCTGAATATCTTCATAGAATATGGAGGACGTGAAATATGCATCATAGAGAAAATATTTTCTCCTTACTCAGAGAGAGTTCTACAGGAGAGGAATCAGGGATCTCACATTAGCACAGCATCCATTTGAAATTTCATGGCAGCTTACTAACAGTTGATGTCTGTTGCTGAAGTTCTGCAGTCTGCAGCTCCTGCAGCCATGTAAGCTCCTGAAGTTTATTTCAGGAGGTTTATTATTATTATTATTATTATTATTATTATTATTATTTGATACTTTATTTATTTATATTTCAGATGTTATACCCTTTCCTCAACGCCCCCCCACTTTAATCACCTATCCCATCCCTCCTCCTCCTTTTTTGCTTTTATACCATTTAAAATACATGGAAGTATTAGGGTTAGTTCTAGGTTGAGGAGCTAGCAATACAATAGATGCAAATAGTCAAGGAACAAACAAGACAACAAACCCAGATAGTCAAAGAACACGCAGGACAATATACAGAGTCCCATGATCACTCCTGTGATCACTATTTCTAAGGGCTTGAGCTTTTAAAGACAGTGCTTTCCAATTTGTTTGTTTAAAATTATTTCTTCTATTTTCTTAAAATTATATTTATATTGTTTCCTTTTCTTCCTTCTAAACCCTTCCATATACCCCTCTTGCTCTCTTTCAAATTCATGTTCTCTTTTTCATTATATATTATAAAATATACTATATGTGTGTGTATATATATATATATATATATATATGAAAACAGACCATGAATATGAGAATATAAATATGTAGATGATATACATATATAGCATATACAGATATATAATATGGAAATTAATCTCCAATTTTTAAACAAATGATTTAATAAAGGCAATTTATTATTTCTCACAAGAACACATTTTGTAAAAACTCAGTGTACCTATATTTCTAAGTCTCATCTCTTTTTTCTTATAAAACAGAGCACAGTAATACAGGCACAGATAACTTCATTTTTTAGTGTGTGTGTGTCTGTGAGTGTATGCATATGTACATGTACATGTATACATGTTGTGTGAGTGTAGTATATATGTAGTATGTGTATGTGTACATGTACTTGTGTGTGTGTATGTGAGCGTAGTATATGTGTAGTATGTGCATGTGTACATGTACATGTGTGTATGTGTGTGAATGTAGTATATGTGTAGTATGTGCCTGTGTACATGTACATGTGTGCATGTGTGTGAGTATAGTATATGTGTGGTATGTGCATGTGTGCATGTACATGTGTGTATCCCTGTGTTCTTGTATACACAAGTGCATTGTACATGACTGCATGTGCATGTAGAAGACAGAGGTCATTGTTCAGTGTCTCCTCTAGTAGTTACTTTTTGAGACAAGGTCACTCACTGAGCCTGTAACTCACAGATATGGTCTGGCTGCCATCTTTGCTGTCCACCTATCCAGCAACCCTGGGTTAGTAGTCAGATTTCTCTGTGCATATCTTGAGATCTGAACTTGGTTTCTACACTTGTGTAGTCAGTACCTTCACCTACTGGGCTGCTCCTTTGCCCACACACTCCAGCTCTGAAAGTTTTATAAGTTAAGCCACAGAAGGAAGTTCGATGAACAAAGAATCCCTTTGAGATATAAAAATGTTCATATTGGAAAAGACAAGTCAGTGAGCAGAAGGGAATACAGTGCAATATTTGATGAAGAGAGGTAATTATCATTTATGAATGAGGAAACTCAATGTTTTCTTAAATTACTCAAATTAAACCTCAAATAAATATTTGAAGTTCTCCATCTAATTCTGCTACAATGAAAAATTGAACCTCATTACCTCTGGATTTACACTAACTAATTTCTAAGATTATATTTCAGAAAGGAAGAAGGAACATTTCTCACCAGGAAGAAAATGGATTGAAGTTTTTAAATGTAAAACAATGTGAATTACATGTTACAAACAAACTGCCACCCTAAAACTTTCCTCTGAGGAAAATTTCCAGCCCCCCAAAAAAAAATCACAGATATTTTACATAGCTCATAGATACAAACTTGTAAATAAATATCAATAATTTAAACAAGTGATTGTTATGTGTCTCTAATAACAGAAAAGGCCAACCACACTTTAAGATGACTTCTTAAATAAACTAGTGGTATCATTCACTTCAAAATAATTCCTTGTTCTAACAAACAGTACTCGTATGTGATAATGAGTTCCCCCATGTTTCCTACCTGCAATTTGATTCAATTTCTAAACTTTACCACATACAACAACTGCCTTAAGCCACATATCAAACTCCTTTGCTAGTTTATGTGTACATAAAGAAAAGAATCAGATCAGCACATATGCATCGCTGCTCACTAAAAAGCAAGTTGAAAGTAGTTATCAAAATAGCAGCCATTAGGAATGTAACCCAGTACTGGAGTGCTTACACGCTATGTATAAGGCCATCCGTTCCATTCCCAGTACTACAAAAATAAAACAAAACAAAACAAAACAAATAACATTGGTTATGGTTGTGGTGTGTGTGTGTGTGTGTGTGTGTGTGTGTGTGTGTGTGTGTGTGTGTTGTATGTGTGCATGCACATAAATATGAAGATGTGCATGTCTATGTCGTATGTGGAGTACATGCAGAGTCCAAAGGTGGATATTTGTGATTTCCTCTATTGCTTTTGACTTTATTACCTTCAGACAAGGTCTCTTACTCAACCAGAAGCTCCATGTCAGCTAGGCTGTGTAGCCAGTAAATGTTTGGGATCTGCCTGTCTCTGCCCCACTCTGTGATGGGTTATTAGCATGCTCAGTCATGTCTGCCTTTTGTATGGGGATTCTGGGATTCTAATTTAGGTCCTCATGCTTTTGGAGCAAACACTCTTATCCACTGAGATGCTTTCGCTGTCCCTGGCTACAATTTTTTCTATACCCAATCTTCATGCATAGCTTTACATTCATGTAGTCATGGTCAATCCAGAGCTTTGATCTAAAGCTGGGAACTCAAACAAAAACAAGCACATACATAAACAGGATGCTTCAGAAAAATACAGTGAGGAAATGTTACTTGCTTTTGCTAGAAGAAGTAGGTAGAGAAGATTACCAAAGACTAAATTTCAATCTCTAGAGTGTGGGTTGGTCATTCCCCTATTTAACCAATATAGGTATCAACTACATTCTAGACACTATGGTGGTGATCTTTTAATAGAATTTCCTTGAAGGAAACAAATGAACAGATGATAATATAAGATGGTATGTTTATTTGCATGCCAGCTAATATCTCAGTCCTAGGAATTCTGAAGAGGTACACTGGCCTCTTAGGATCTCTAAGGAATCTTTTAATCAAGACTCAGGTTCAATCCCAAAGCCACAAGACACAATTAATTACACAAGTCTCTATTTTGTCTTTTCAACAATGTCTACTAAAAATCCAATGAGACAGGTGCCTTTGGAAATACTACTCATCTGAAAGTTATATTATCTCTCATACTCAATAAGATTTTACCTGATTTAATGTCAAGTCATCCATGTAAGATTTTTGTGATGTTGGTTTGTTTGATGGCTTGACTGGATATTTTTAATTTTTTCAGTGTCTTGCTAAGTAACTCTGGATGGTCTTCTATGAACTACACAGCCATAGTATCCCAGAGCCATGAATATTCTCCTGTCTTGGCCTCTAAGGAGTTTGGATTTCAGGTATGTGAGCATCAGCACTCTTGGCTGCTCATTAATTTTAATGCCTTTGTATGAGGAACTCTTTTCCCTGTTTCAGACTTCTACCTGTGGGGACATGTAGTTTTGGCTTATGCAAAATCCATTGTGCTAGTAAGGGGGGCTGTTAGCATAGTTCTAATTGTGCTTGTGGTTCCCAGAGCTCCAGCAGCGAGCCACAGACAGATTTGTTCCATCAACATACTCCATCACAATGATTGATGCATCAGATTCTACTTCATCCTGGTCCAATGCATGGTAACCCTGTGATTTCATTTATATAACTTGAAAATAGAGTTGCTGAGTGACTATGATGGAGGACTGTAGGTCCTGAGGAGTAAGTTATCATGGTGTGGAAAAACAGAATTGGCAAATCAACACAGAGAAAGACACAGCCACAGTATGGAGGCATGTGGGAACTCATGAGTTACCATGGCTCAATGTTTAAATATGAAATGTCCTTATAGGTCATATTTGAAAACTTGGTTTCCAGGTGATTGTGCCACTCCTGGAGGAAATTAGAACCTTTGAAAGGTCTCTGGAGGATGGGCCTTGAGAAAATAGACTGGTCCTGCCTCTGTTTTCTGTTTTTACAGGATCTGAAGCTCTACAGTCCCAGCTCTACACTCTCATTGCCATGAAGACAACTGCCACGATGCCTGCCTTTCCAGGATGAACTGTATCATCTCAAACCAAAAGCCAAAATAAATATTCCTCATACAAGTTTGTCCTTCTCAGTAATTTAGCCACAGGAATACACACATACACACACACACACACAAAATCACAGTACAGTATGGTAAGAGTTCCTGAACAGCAACACCAAGAGCAACAACAAAAACAAGAAAAAATAAAAGGGCGGGGGGAGAGAACAAAATGTACAGAGGAATAGTGGGAAAAGGGATGAAACTAAACAAATTTGGAATTGACAGAGGCCAGGCATTTTTGGATTTCCTTTCTCATCCATAACCAAAACACAATTTCCATTTGATAAGACAGGCCAGCTCCTTTCCTCTCTCCATAATGGAATTTGGATGTGAAGAGTAGATCTAATCTCCATAATTAATCTGCACCAACTCCAAATGCTGTCTAATCTCTTAAATGTTTTGTCAAGATAAATAGGATAGAAAATTGATTCACATCCCAGCCTCTTCTCCGATTTAACAGAAATTGAAGAATGGCACAATTGATAGAACATTGACAATAGGTGGAACATTGACTATAGATAGAATATTGACAATAAATAGAACATTGATAATAGGTGGAACATTGACGACAGAATATTGACAGTAGATAAAACATTGACAATAGATGACTATTGACAATAGATAGAACATTGATGATAGAACATTGACAGTAGATATAATATTGACAATAGATGGAACACTAACAATAGATAGAACATTGACAACATGCACAGAAACAGCCAACAGAGCAGATTATTTAATGGGAGCAAAAGGCTCAACAGAGAGTAGAACTCCATGACCCATAAACAAGAGAAAACCTCTCTTTGGATCTGAGAATCAAATGATGAGAGTTTCTTTTCATATCTCTGTACATCAACAGCGATGTGACAGCTCATACTGTCAACTTGACACATCTATAGTCACTTAGGAGACAAGTTTTTGAGTATGCCTGTTCTAGGCCAGGTTAGATAAGATGGTAAGAACTACTCTAAATATGGGTGGCAGCATCCATGGGCTGAGGTCCTGGACTGATTCATAAAGGAGAAAACAAGCTGAACACCAGCATTCATCTCTGTCTGCTTTCTCCTCTGAATGCACTGTGACCAGCTACCCCAAGCCCCTGCCATTAGGACTTCCTGCCATATCCTCTAAAACTGTGAGCCAGAATAAACCTTCCTCTTAGTGGCTATTTCTCAGGCATTTGGTAACAGCAATGAGAAGGAGAATAATGCAGTGACAAACATGTGCTCACATCCCAAGAAGGAATAAAAGTCAACACAGACCAGTATACAAGGCATCTTCACTCTATTGTTGGTGACTTGGGAAGGACCATGTCAACTATGGGCAACAGAAGATGAGATGGTCTATATGCAATCTGAGAGAGTAGCTGATACTTGGTTGACACCAAATGATTGTTGGATGGCAACGGTGGTGGTGGTGGTGGTGTGGTGGTGGTAGTGGTCATATGTTGATGACAGCTGTGGGCAGGTAATGGGTGGGAGGGAGGGAAGGAGAAAATATTATGATATGTTCTTGGGCTACAACCCAGGACCTGTGGAAACAGCTCATTTGGTAAACTGCTTGCTTCTCTAGCCTTGAGACCTGGGTTCAGTCCTCAGAGTTCATGTGAAAACTGTCAGACACGACGGCATGCATTTGGAATATGGTGCTGAGGAAGCAGAAATTCCCAAGGATTTTTGGACAGCAAAACTAACTCACCTGTGGTGATCCAGGCCAGTGAGAAACCTTGTCTCAATAAACAAGCTGGACAGATCCTAAGGAAAGACACCTGAGATATCTGTCTGTTTATCTATATCTATCTTTTGATTGATCTGCCATCTATCTATCTCTCACACACATGCACATGCTCAGGCTCAGCATACGCACCCCAAATACATGCATAATCACATATATGCATACATGCATACATACATACATGCATATACACATACATACATACATTCATATACACATACATACATACATGCATAAAGAAATGCTCACATTTACCATGAGTTCCACCTTCCTCTGCTCCCAACTCCCTGGTATACACAATACAGATACTTTGTATAAAACCTGGGAGAAATTGTACAGGGACAGGAAACCATCTTCCAACGAGGTTGGTATGTATTTCCCACATGGCTAACATTGATATTAAAGATGTGACTGGAGATTGGGTTTTTTTTTTGTTTTTTTTTTTTTCTGAAATCTGCAATTTGCTTTCATTTTCTTGATACCTCCCAAGATACAGAAGCATCACAGAAGCTAATGAGCCAAAGGAACATAACAGAACCAGAGAACTGAGGGTGCAGCAGGAACAAGTTTCAGCTCTACATGCCTTGTAGCTGCTGATTTCAACCGAATCTACTAGACACATCCACACACTCAGGAGCATGGGATGCAGACAGCCCTCTTTCTACAAAATGGAAGACCTTGCTAGGCTAGGCTGTGCAAGTGGTCTTCTAAGAAGACAGAAACAAGACAGCTTGTCCCAGCTTATGTCCACCTTGACAGTTGCAAAGAAGAGCTACTCAGAATGAAAATGATAGACATGTCACAAAGCACATCAAGAGGACTTTCATGACAGCTGTCCCCAGAGAGTGTTTCTATACACAGGAAGGAAGCAGCTATCTGAAAGCGTGGATACCATTTATAAAGGACATTATCACAATAGACTGCCGGAGCTTATGGGTTATATCTGATCAGTATCTCTCAGGTCATAGTGAAACTAACTTTGTGCACTAAACACACTACTTGAAATTCAGAAGAAAAAAAAATGTTCACTTTAAAAGATGATTTTCCTTTCACTATAATGACAAATGCGGTCCATAAGCCTAGCTAGTATCTTCCTGTCTACTGAGCTCCCACCTGTACTGGTGCATATGAAAACTGCGAGAGTTTGTATAAAAGCTCCAGCTGTAATCAGGCTTAAAGGATGATCCTGAAGTTGTAAAGCTCTGCAGTCAGAATCTGCAGTGGAACACCTGGTGGACCGTGATGCATGCGTGACCTCTACTGGTCCTGAGAATGAAGTCCAGGTTCCTATTTACTTGGGCTGGAAATAAATCATCTTCCAAGTCCTGTGACAATCTTTATAAACTCTTTGTGCAATTAGCCCACGCCTATCCCTGTCAACACACAGCCTGCAAGAAGGAGTTTGGAGGAAGTGGGCAGTGTAGCAACCCCGCATATATTGTGGTTAACAGGTAGAATTTTCAGGAGCTTCTATTCAGAAATGGGTAACATGGGAGAGAAATCTCATGTGCCCAGTTTTTATTCTTGAGCATTGGCTTTCTATATTCCTTGACAGTTAAGTTGGACCCAAATGATCTATTCTGCCTGATAATCAATGGAAGTATCACTTGCCTTTATTGGACTGGCTTATACTAAAGTAAGTATAAGCCCTCCATCTGCCCAATTTACAGACATCACTACCCTGCAAAGCCTTATTATCCTGCAAAGCGTTAAGATAAAACAAACAGATTGAGAATGGGGCTTAGTTTCCATTGTGCTTTTTCAGAATGCACAAATCTTTACACTGAATCTCCAATGCTATATTAAAAAACTTGGGCATGGAAATTCACACCTGTAATGCAATCATTCAGGCAATAATAAATCAACCACAGCTACATAAGTTCAAGGCCAGCATGGGATACATGAGACCCTGTCAAAAACACACCATAAGTAAAGGCTTCTGAGAAGGAGAAGTACCATTACTCCCAATATCTTCTCTGGTAAAACCATTGCCTTGGAGAACTGCTGTAAATTGTGCCAAGCTTGTCAATGAAGGTATCCTCATGACACTGCAGCCAGACTGAAATGGTCCAGGGAATATAAATCAGCACTGGAACCCAAAACCAGGAAAGCAAGCCATGTTCACTGTAATTAAGTTCCTATAGATGTCCCAAGATTTAAGAGAAAACATCTTTCCACACATGTGATGTTTTTCAGGAACCAGCTGCCTGACCTTCATGTGCATCAGTAATACAGAGAGAGACCTGGGGAACAAACCACACAATCCTCTGCATGATAACGTGTTATTCCTGCCCATATAACGGGAAGAATCTACATCCACACATGACAATCAGGTTCATGAAACCCATCAACAGTAAACATTCTTTAAAGGAATGCTTATCTTTGTCCTGGACATACAGAAACATGGAATCTGCAATGTTAGCCAGTCTATGGGTCTCTAAGGTGTGAGCTGGGATTAGGGAGAATCATGGTGGGGGAGGCTGGGGGTAATGGGATGAGTTAGGACAAATACATAAAAGGATGCTTATCCCTGCAGTTCTGTTTCTCTAGGATTTAAACAGCAAACGTCTACCTTTATGCCACAACATGGTACAGAGTGATAACTGCTTTCTGGGGGATGGCTCAATGGAGTCCGCTGTTGTCGCACCCCTCCACAAGAATGCATTCTCCCCTGTAGTAACAGGAAATATTCCCAAGATGTATATAATTTCATGGATGGTAGAACACCAATTTCACAGAACTTAAATGGCACAACCATGTCATGCTTAAATTATGCAAAAATAAGCTTCATGGAAGGGACAAAGGAGGCCAGGCTGAACGATGCTGGTGTGTGCTGTCATCTGCATGCAGCCAGATGGCCCACAGGGCTTCCAGAGCATCCACCTAGCAAAAGAAGAGAGGAAGGGGCTTGGGATAACCCAAGCAGGCTGCAAAGTTCTCAGTTTCTGGAAGCAGCTTTCCCTGGCTGTGATGCGGGTCAGGGTTTCAGCTGATTTGAAACTTGCCTGAGGAATGAGGAGACCCTGATGGTGGGTGCCAGAGCAATTCAAAGACAGAGACATGCTCCTTCTTATGTGTTCCTAAGATGGCAGAGATAAGAGCCAGCAGTGCTATAGCTGTGGTGAGTACTTGAAACAAATCCCAGTAAAGCACATGTCCCATGAATGTATTCTGAGAATACGTTTTCACATGTGGTCCACTGTACCTCTTCAAAGGTGGGGTGATCCTCTTTACTCCACACTAGAATTCATCTACTATATAACAATAGAAAAGGGGTTTTAAAAAAAAAACTATGTGATGGCAGTAACAAAGTTCAGAAGGTAAAGGTACTTGTCATGTCTGCTGGCCTGGGTTCAATCCCTGGGACCTACATGGTAGAAAGAAACCAGTGAAGGTATCCTCTGACCTCCACACTTGCACTGTGGCCTATGTACAGCCAGAAGCATGAACACAAATAAACAAACAATGTGAAAGAATTAAAAAGTAGGATACAGACACATAATGGGGGAGTTTGTCATACAAAAAAAAAAAAAAAAAAAAACCTATCAACTGAGGCAGGTCCAACTGAGGCAGAAGATATTTTTGATGTATAAGTCAAACAAAATATGTAGAGTCTATGTTGGAATCTTACATTCCTCAGATGGAAAAGACAGGAGAAAAATAAATCAGTTTAGAATTTTACTCCTTTGCTGTTTTTATTTGGGGGAGAGGGTCTGCTCGCTGTTGCTGCTGCTATCTCTGGTTTTTATTTTACAATAAGGATTATAACACTGGCAGCCCAGTGTGCTGGTACAAATGGGACTTGACTCCAGTAAGTTCAGATATTCAAATGCTTGGTCACCAGGGAGTGGAACTGTTTCGGAAGGATTAGGAGGTGTAGCCTTGGTATGTCATTAGGTGGACAAGGTATGTCACTATGGATAAGCTTTGACATTTCAAAATCCCAACCAAACTAACTAGTGCTCCCTCTCCCTCTCCCCCTCTCCCTCCCCGCTCCCTCTTTGTCTTCCTCTCCCCTTCCCCTCCCCTCCTCTCTGCCTGGTGCTTGCAGATCGTATGTAAGCTCTTAGCTAGTGCTGAAGTGCCATATCTGCCTTTCTGCTGACATTCCTCCCATGGCTTCTACTACTCTCTAGAACCGTGAGCCCCAAATCAAACGTTTTCTTTTATACATTCCCTTGCAAAGCAGTAGAAAGTAGCCAAGACAACAGCTGGCCTGGAACTCACTTTGTAGCCCAGATTGGCCTTACACTTCCATCTCCCTGTGTGAGCTACCCAGGGGCTGGGGTTTGGAGCCTGCATCCCTATGTCTGCCTTAAAATAGTGACTCTTGGTTAGTGAGACCAACCTAACTACATTTGTCTTTTTACATTTCAGTATGTTTGACATGTTCTGGAATGAACATGGATGGCTTTTATTTCATGAGAAAATATCTGGGATTAGTTTAGTATAGTAGTAAGAATGATTTCAAAAATTAAAAGAAAGAAGAAAAAGAAAGGAAATCCATGCCTTTGGTCCACTTACTGAAAATAATCTTTGGACATTCTTTCATTTACATACAATGTTAAAATTGATCAACAAACCAGGGTTCCCTCCATCCTTGTCCATTCCTTCCCAGTAGAACTTCAGCTCTGCTACATTCCATATGTGGCACAAACCAGCAGTGTTTGGTTTTTGTGTCTGGTTTACATATCTTAGTGTATTATACCCTGACTCATCTATGGTGCTTCAAATGATAGGAACCCTCTCTCATGCGTGTCTCTGTGTGTGTGTGTCTGTCTGTGCGCACGCGAGTGTATGCAAGTGCACATATTCTCACGTCTGTGAATTCCTGAAGAGGTCAAAAGACAACCTCAGGTGTCATTCTCAGGGACACCTTTGAGCAGTGTCTGTCACTAGCTTAGAGCTCACCTTATAGAGTATACTGCCTGCCCAGTGAGACTCAGAGATCCCTAGAGTTGCAAGTGTACACTACTACATTCAGTATGGTTGGGCGTGAGTTCAGCATAGTTGGGTGTGACCTCAGCATGGTTGGGTGTGACCTCAGCATGACTGGGGATTAAGTTCAGGTCCTTGTGCTTTCAAAGCAAGTTCTTTACAGACTGAGCCACTCCCAGTCTCTTAACTACACACTGTTTCTGAGACAGTTCTTTGTCAAGGTGGTATTGATAATACCCTTTTGCACTGGTTAATGTGGAGACTATACCAAAAATATCAACAAAAATCTAACTTGTTCTTAGTGCATGCAGACAGCCTAACATCTTCCCTGCATTCTGCTGCTCCACTCAAAAGACAAAGCGAACAGCTCCAGGAGAGGCCGTCTTTTAAGGAAGGCTTCAGCTTCCACAAGAAAGGCTGCTTTTTGCAGCCTCCATGATGCAATTATTGTTCTGGACAGTTCATAGTAATTCATTTCAGGGGACTTGGCTATCATGAACTATTTAAGCTGGTCTTCCATTTCTTCCTCCAGGGCCCTCAATCAACTTCTAGGATACCAATAGAGAAACCTGCCTCCAGCCTCCACAGTGGCCCTTTATCTCACCCACAGAGTCAGCAGGCTTGCTTTTCAAGGACAGAGACCATTGCAGCCCCAGAAGTAATTGATAGCTCCATGCTTCCTTCCAATGCAGCAATTTTGAAGATGGCACAGGGCTGATGATGTTTGCAGGACTAAAGTTCAGGGGGTTGGCCCAGGCCAGCAATTGATTGCCTTTTGATATCCCTTCTTCTCTGATACTTAAGCTGGGAGGAAGGAGGGGAAACCATCTGCACTCAGAGGCTGCTCAGGCAAATTAAAGTAGATAAATAAATAAATAAATAAATAAATAAATAAATAAATAAATAAATGTGAAGCCATACCTGTTTTCCTTTTAGCTAATTAAAACAGTGTCTGGAGCAAGGCAATGGTTTCTTGGTTGCATACTGCCACCTACTGACTGTTTGAGCCAAGACACCAGCAGCCCACCTGCTCTGTGCTTAAGATAATTAGCATACACATGCCCAGGTATGTTTAGATTCAGAAACTGAAATAAAGTTATGAAAACATTCAAACAGCTCTAAAGTCCATAAGGAAATTCAATGATTTCTGCACTTCACAAATTAAAAAGCAGATGTTTAAAGGGCTCTCCACAGGCTTGTCAATAATAATGACTAGCATCATCTCACCTCTCTCTCTCTCTCTCTCTCTCTCTCTCTCTCTCTCTCTCTCTCTCTCTCTCTGTGTATGTGTCTTTGTGAGCATATGCAAATGTAAAATGTCTCTAATACTACCTAACATATATATTAATGTGAGCTTCATAACATGAATTATATTCAAAGTAATTCACATGGCAGAAAATGTACAAAATATTTTCCATAAGTGACATATTATATGTATGTAGATATGCATACACACAATACACACACACACACACACACACACACACACTCACAGGTATACCTGTGAGTGTGTGTGAATGGTTTGGTCTTGTGTTATCCAAGTTTACAACAGGCTATAGCTATCTATCCCTCAGTACCTCAGAATGTCTTTTCTAATGACAGATTTCTGCATAACTACAAGTTAATTATCATAAAAATGAACTTTATACAAGGTTTAGCCTAGTGCCCAGCCAGCATCATCATCACAAAGGACACTTAGAGCTTTTTCAATACTAATCCCAGCATTGTCTTCAGTTTAGCCCCTTTTGTCACCGTTACTTTACAAAAGCATTTTCTTGGTAGCCTTTTAAAACTCCAGGTCTGTGTGCTCCTGTGTTTGTGTGTGTGTGTGTGTGTGTGTGAATGCACATGTGTGTACATGGATATGGAAGCATGCATATGGATATTCCATGTTAGCTATCTATTTCTTCATTGCCTTTCATCTCACATCTTTTAGGCAGTGTCTCTCACTAGACCTGTACTCCCTGACTTGCTTAGAAGAGCTGGCCATTAGCTCAGAATCTCCCATGACTGCTTCCAGATGCTCTGACCACAAGAGCACACCTTCACACTGGCATTCTTACATTGCTGCTGGGAATGGAACACAGGCCTTCATGCTGGCATGGCACCACTTTACTGAATAAGTCATGTCCTCTGCCCTCACTGTTTGGTGTTGCTAGGCTTCCTGACCAGCAAGACCCAGGGACCCGATCTCTGTCTCTGTAGTCCTGGGAGCAGAAGAATGCACTGCCATGCACGAACCACCTTTCTATGTGGGTTTTAGGACTCAAACTCAGGTCCTCATGCTTCTGTGGTAGGCAACTGACCTATATCTCCTTTCCTTTCAGTCATCACTCTGCTTTGTTTTCAAAATATGTCGTAGAACGTTCATAACTGGAACACCACCAAGCGTCCACCTTAATGCTAGCTAATGCTATTCTCCACCAGTTAGCTTCAGATGGGGAAACGTCTGTCCCTGTGGGACATATGGCACTCTCTAGTAACAATCTGGGCTCTCAAAATAAGACAAAGGGACGCTCATGGGTAGAGGTCAGGAATTTCTGCCATGCACGTGTCCCCACTGGCAAGCTTAGAACTTGAAACACATGGATGAAAAATATGCCCAGTGTAATTAACATCGAATTCCCAACTTTCCCTTTCCTGGAAATGAAGCACCTTTTCCAATCATTTTTGACTGAGGTCTAAACAGAGAGCAATGAAGCTGTGCTCAGAAATGGCGCATCTTGTGGACAGCTTTCAGAACTGCACCCGGGAACTTGCCTCAGAGTGAAGGAGCTGAACTGTTCTGTCAGTAGCTAAATTAGGTAGCAGGCTCTCGGTGACGTCACTTGATGCTGTTAACTCACCTCGCAGCTGTGAGGACAGAATTACAGAGAAGTAAGCTATGTGACTAACATAGTCACGTGAACACCGAACATTTAATTTACTCAACAAAGGTGTGTCGGTGGCAAACTGTCTTTATTTTCTGAATATGGAGCGGGGAGAGAGAGGAGGGGTCTTGCTCCTACCTAGTGCTTGTTTGTTTGCATCTTTAACCAATAGACTAAAATAAGTGCAATTTGTTATTTTGACTGATTTTCTTACAGAACATCTTACGGATATGGAAGATATTCACCCATATACACCCCCTTCTCTGTAAAATAAGGCCAATGATACACTTCATCTGCTCACTGCTTCTATGATGTCTGGTTGAGTCTCTGCATCTTCCTGAGGGCAGTTCACCATGTAATGTAAGCAGTGAAGAGCTTTAACCAAGGTTGGTTTAAAAAAAAGGGGGGGGGGTTGCTTACTCTGAAACTACTACAAAGATTTGAAGGGCTTTTCTATAAGTTATATTAAAAGTTACTAAGCTCCAATCAGCCTAAATCTCCATCCGAATTTATATTAAATGTTTGTACAGGAGCTGATTGAATTGCGTTCTCACCAGGAAGGTCCAGTTCAGTCAGAAGTATACAAATATTTCAATAATTATGTAAATATAATTTTAATAGGAAAACACTTACTGAATAGTGTATCCAGCCCGCTTGCTATTCTTTTCTACCTTCCATGGGGAAACAACAATTTAGATTATAATGATAGGGGCTTTCATCAGATGGTGCCTGCCACGGCCTATTTCCTGATAAATCTAACTTGCACACTAGAAAAGCAGAATGCAAGTCTAAAGCCCAACATGTATAGTTCCTGTAAATGAGAACCTACCACACCATCCATGAAGAGGTCAAAGACGGTGCAGAGACAAAGGGAACCAGTTGCCATAGTTACAGTCTCATCAGTCTCTGGGGATATGGGAAACTCCACCGTAATTGCAATCTGGGCAGTTTTCTTTTTTTCTTCAACCAGTGTTTAAGGTGGTGATTCTCTTTCAACCCAATCTTATGCATGAGGATATCACAGGGCACACAGCCAAGATTCCTAAGACGTCTTTAATTCAACATCATGAAAGATTGCACTGAACCATGCCCCAGCCCAAAGTCTAAACTCTGAACCGCCCAGCCTGGCCTCTCACACAGAAACATTGCTTTAATGGGCTCTGTGAGTCCACCAGGCAAAACTCAGAAAGTAAACAACTAAAACTGTGACTTTATGAGGAAGGATGCTAGCATTTGTTTGAAAAGAGGATTTCAGTATTTTCTCTCTCCCTTTTTTTCTATCTCTCTCCCCACTCTCTCTCCTCTCCTCTCTGTCTCTCTATGATGAATTAACAATTCACACAGAGAAATGAGAAGCAGAAAGATTGGAGCTAACATATACAAGCAGGAAGTGCTTGGCTTCCTCAAGAAGCATGCACACACACACACACACACATACTCACACACACTCACACACACTCACACATGTGTCCTGGATGAGTGGGTTGTCAGTTTGCACTTAGGTGGTTCACTGTTTCTACATTTCCAGTTTGTGAGCTGAGGGTGATCAAAGCAAGTTGGAACTGTCCAATCATTTGTACCCAGCACAGACAAACAAAAAAGCTACCTCCTGAAAGAGAAGTGACCACTGAAAATGTTTGCCCACAGATAGAGAAGCATTATTATACCCATAACTTCCATCTCAACCCAGAGGGACGTGCATCTCACATCAAAGAAGCTTTTTCTTGTACTTGGAGAGACAACTGTAGAGATTCACAACTGGTCAAAATACATCGAGTGACTGTGGGTGCTCAACCCCAGTCAGTTCATTTCCAATATGACCCATATACCTAAGACTCAGGGAAATCTCAGAAGGGATAGAGATATTGTTAGAAACAGAGAACCTGGAAGTCTGCTGCTACACAGTGTCCTTTGGACATAACACGGAGGCTTCAGCCATGGAATCTCAACACTATGGTTGTATAAAGAACTGTGTAATAATCACGCCAGTTGACATGTCAACATGTATGGGAAGAAATTCCCAAAGTCCACCCCTAGATGAAGAATTGTAGGCAGTCAATAGCTTCTGAAAGAGAGAAAACCAGTTTACTTCAGGAGCAAGCTTCCAATGCTAAGTGGTTAGTCATAAACACATGCACATATGAACAACACCAACTGGACTCAATAGGATATATATATATATATATATATATATATATATATATATTCACATGTGTGTGTGTGTATCTGTACATGTATATATAAATACAGTATATGTATACCTGCACATGTATATATACATAGATGAATATATATATATGTACATGCATGTGTGTATACA
The DNA here is from genome assembly GCA_021653895.1 of Mastomys natalensis. NCBI lineage: Eukaryota > Metazoa > Chordata > Mammalia > Rodentia > Muridae > Mastomys > Mastomys natalensis. The sequence continues at coordinate 49,187 of JAJTUV010000378.1, forward strand.
TATATACACATACATATGCATATATATGAAGAGGTCAGGCATTCTAGAAGGAGTAGGAAAACATGGAAGGACCTGGATGTCAGCGAGAGAATAAGGAGGGCTAGAAATAGTACAATTACTCTGCACTCCTGTGTGAAATTCTAAAACCATAAATTTAAGAAAATAAGACAAAAGAACAAACAAATATTGTTTTCAAATGACTGTGACTAGAAAACATGATCCCGACATGATTATGAGGCTTGGGAAGGTAAACTGAGTCCAAGCCCTGAAGTGACTCAGTAATATTAAGAAAAAGCACAGACAGGTGTCCCCTCAGTTGTCTCCTCCGTGACAGGAACATGTGGGCTCCCCGACGTAATGTGGCTTACCGTTGGGTCTCCTTGCCTTGTGCTCACTGTATTCCTCTCAGTGGCCTCCTATCTGCTATAATAAACTTTAGGACACTGTCTGGTAATATTATCAAACTGCAAATCTTCCACAAATAGACTTTCAGATTAAATGAATTGAAAACAGCACTATCCCTCACTTATTAAATCCTCACTTGCTATTCTGTCTGCTGGAAGCCGGGTTCTCTATTCAGAAAGATTAGCAAGCGTGCAAGCAGTGCTGGAGACAGAACAGTGGCATCCTGATGCACGGAGACAGGAATGGTTTGAAACGAGACTATACTCTCACTGTGTGATTCAGTTGTGCTCCACCACACACCCTGTGACACCACCTAAATCACTTTCATTATGGAGAGGAAGACTTAGGTTTCATTGGAAACACCCCTATAAGCCACTGGGCCATCCGGTTTCAGCTGGCCTTCTGGATGAGCTACATAGTAGCCCCATCAACTATTCATGAGTAGTGATTAACTTCCGGAGATCAGATGGGGAAAGTGAGAGCTGCTCTCAATCAGCTGGAACCTCTACTCTGAAATACAAGGGGCTTAAAGGATTCCTCCCATCCATTCCGTGCATCTTGGGCCTTAGATGTGGCATATATTAGAAGTACATCATTAAGGGAAAAGCTAGTCTATGATCTTTCCTCAAAAGATAAGAGACTCTTTTGTTATCAGAAAAACTTCTAGGGATCTTTCTTGTTTTATTGCTGTGTTACTTTTAAAACTTTATTTTAATTGGCCAAAAGAAAGAAAAACATAGATTGAAGTACCATTTATTATATACCGATGACTTCTCATTGTGACAAAACCACTTGCCATAGATAAGTTAATGAAGGAAGGGTTAATTTCAGCTCATGGTGTCTGAGGGTTCAGTCCATCATGGACCTCAGCACATCCTCAACAAGAGTAGCTGTGCACTTCACAGCAAGCTGGGAAGCACAGAGAAAGAATGTTAGCATATATCTGATTTTCTCTCTTCTCCCTATTTATTCTACCTGGGTGTTCAGCCAATGTATAATAATTTTTATATAGACCATATGGTGAAAATGTAAAGGATAAAAGGAAATACGTTAGTAAGTATTTTCATTTCTTCTTCCTGTTTTTCCTGGGAGAAATGCATGGCTGGTGTCATAAATCTCCTGCACCAACCTATAGCTGATGTTATTTTGGTCACATGATGCTTAACCTGTCCCGTAACATGACAATTTTTCCCTAAAATTATATAATGCACTAGAGGCTGAGGAGGTAGTTCAGTTGGAAAAGTGCTTATCACACAAACATGAGAATCTCCAGCACCCATGTAAAATTCTAGTTGTGAAGGGGTGTCCCTGTGATTTCCTCACTGGAGATGGGTAGACAGGAGACCCCTGGGGATTGCCTGTAAGCCAGTCTAGTCAAGTTATTGAGATCCTAGCTAAATGAGATACCCTATATCCAAAATGAGCTGACAAAAGAGAGGAAGAACTTGAGATTATTTAATGGGAGCAAAAGGCTCAACAGAGAGTAGAACTCCATGACCCATAAACAAGAGAAAACCTCTCTTTGGATCTGAGAATCAAATGGTGAGAGTTTCTTTTCATATCTCTGTACATGAACAGTGATGTGACAGCTTATATTGTCAACTTGACAGGATCTACAGTCACTTAGGAGACAAGCTTTGAGTATGCCCGTTCTAGGCCAGGTTAGATAAGATGGTAAGAACTACTCTAAATATGGGTGGCAGCATCCCATGGGCTGAGGTCCTGGACTGATTCATAAAGGAGAAAACAAGCTGAACACCAGCATTCATCTCTGTCTGCTTTCTTCCTCTGAATGCACTGTGACCAGCTACCCCACCATGACCAGCCAGTCTAGTCAAATTAGCAAGATCCTAGCTAAATGAGATACCCTATATCCAAAATGAGCCGTGAAAAGATAGAGGAAGAACTTGATTATCAGCCTATGGCCTCTGCACATGGACACACACACAACTGCATCCTATACCGAGAAGTACATACCATTTAATGGGCAAATGTCATTGGCAGACATATCTTTGCTATTTCTTGTTCAATGTCACTTTGTATTAATCACCTTTAATGTCACAAGATAAATAGCTCACTACCTTTTAAGTGAAGAAAATAAAGCAAAGATCCCATAGCCTGTCTGTCCATGGATTGAGCCATCCAGTGCTAGAGTGGCCCAAACTTTCCCTAATCAAAGACAGACTTTTAATGAGACTTGATCTTTGATTGAAAGGTTTAGGCTGTATAATGAACTTCTGGGTCATTACATTGCTCCAGGCCTAATTTTTATTTAATTCCAGTTCCCTGATGTTTGTGATATGGAGTTCTTAATTTATGTTGGATCTTTAAAACTTTCTCTTTTGGGTCTTTGATGTCAGTTGCCTTTTGGGGGCAATAAGTCCATTTTGAACTTAAGCGTAATAAAATCAAAATTCTAGTCTCCATAGAAACATATCATTTTCTGTCTACATATTTTAAAGTGTCCACATTGCTATTGGCCTATTGGCCTCTTATTACAGAAGACTTTTAAGTAATGTAAAGTGTGTTATGCATCCTAAATTTGGGAAATGCCTGGATGGGCAATGGACTAGTTGCTGTCTGGCCAAGCAAACTTTGATGCAGAATGTACCTTGGCTACCTGTGTTATTCAGTAATCAAAGTCACCATATGCCTTATGATGTGACTTTGTTATTTGTCCTCATGTGTGTCTGCATGCCAGACATACTTGTGTGCATATGTATGTGATGTGTACAGAAAAGCGAGTTAATATCTAGATAGGGCCCAGGTCTCGTCATTCATAGGGCATCCGTCCCCAGTAGGCCCTTCCTACCCTGTGCATGCCTCTCTGCAATGCTACTACAACCTCCTGCAGCAAAACTGATAATGGAGAGCTTACTTTGGACCAGGGCCCATGACTTGACACATATGGAATAGGAATTATCCCTGTATTGCAGAACCATCTTGAAATTTGTAGGAAAGTGAAATAGTATGAGATACTTTAAATCATGGCAGGCCTCTCTCCAAGGACCCAGTGAGTAGAATTTCTCCCTTTTGGTGTACTATTCTCAAGCATAGCTACATGATCAAGAAGCCTACCCAGGTGTCCTCCCAGCCCTTTGCAATATGGTCAAGTTGAAATGGAAACGTGTGTGAAACATGTGTATGTGGTATATACCTGGAAATGCATATGATGTGCATATGTTTGTGTATGTGTGTCCAGCACTGTATACATGTGTGTACATATAGTGTGTACCTGTGTGATATGTTGTGGTCTACCTCCAGCCTTGAGAAGGCCTGAAAGACCTTGTTTACCACGATAAACCAAATAATAGCACCTAGGTAGAGTTACCACCTTGGCTGCACGTACAACCTGCTACAGGAACTTAGAATAAACTGCCCGCTGAGCTTGCCTTGACACCTCTCCAACTGTGACTAAGGATGGGTTCCCCCACCCATCTCCGGCTGAAACAAGAAGGGGTTCAGTGGGGCTTTCCCTTTAAATTAGAAGAGCTGAACATTAAACTTCGAGCCTTGATCAGAAACTTTGTCTTGGCTTCATGCTTTTCTCGCCTCTCCATCCCCCCTTTTTCATTTCCAGCCCCCCTTTCAGGTGAACCCAGCTTGGTCCATGGCTGCAGGCAGCTACAATATTTGGACATGAGTGTACAAGTGGTTCATACATTTGCTGTGAGTATGCGTATATTCATGTTATTCAAGTGTGTGTACTTATATAAGATGAACATATATATGCACATATTGTACATGCATTTGGGTGTGTTCGTGCTAAGTGCATGATTGATCTCCTAGGTTGTTTCTGTTCTGCTAGAAAATGATTCAGTTTCTCAGAGATGCTACAACAAATTATTATAATCACAGCCCAGGGAATTTTCTTAAGATTCTGGAACGTGGGTGCCTAAAACCAGGGCACCGGGAGAACTGATCTTTCCTTGCCCCTTCCTGGCCTCTGACAGTGGCCCTTCATCATGGGGTCCTTGGACTGAGTTCTCATCTCTCCGGCCACTGCCTCTATCTCCACTCTTGCTTCCCTCTTCTTTATGTATTCAGTGTCTCTGAACCACACCCTGCCTGATCCATGGCCATCTGAAGTCCATGAAGCTGTTATGCACCTGTGTGAGATGCTGTCAGAAATAAAAACTAAATTCCTTCATTGCTTTTATCCCTGCCTTCCTCTCTCCTTTCTTCTCTCTCTTTCCTCTTCTTCTACCGCCTACTCTTCCCTCAAGAAAACAATCTTTAGTTTAAAACCAAAACAGAAAATCTGCTAAATAAATAATCTCAAATATTCTTCTCAGACACCTTCACACAAAAAGAAACAAAAGACAGAAGTTAAGCATGACTGCTTGCTGATAAGCCATGCCCTTGGGAGGCTGAGGCAGGAGGATTGTAAATTTCTGGCTAGTCTGTACTCCATAGCATGATATTTTATAAGAAGAAAAATAATCCAAGAGGGAGGAGAGAGGTAAATAGACACACAGTCAGAGACAGAGAGAGAAGGAGAGAGGGAGACAGAGAGACAGAGAGAGGGGGAGGGAGACAGACAGAAAGAAACAGACAAAGAGACAGAGACACAAACAGAGAAATAGAGAGACAGAGACAGAGACTGAGACAAACACAGAGAGATAGAGAGGGACAGAGACAGAGAGCCATATGGTGGGCATAGTTATTATCTTGCTCACAAATTACTTCACAGTGCAATGAATATCAATATAATATGCTCATGCCTGAAGTGTACAAAGATTTTATTTGGCAATTATACATAAAGAAATCTGGAAAGATGATAAGTGTATACAAACAGAGAATGCCTGGTAAATTGATTTTTACAAACTCCCCACCTGAACTTCAGAGGCGTGTGCCTCACTTGTAAGTGTGCATAGATGCAGTGGCACACCTCCCTCAGCCTTCCGCAAAGTTCTGCTGATGTTGCCTGAGGTCCCATCAAAAATCATTTCAGCAACCTAGTTGCTGAGATGGATGGCATCATCTCAGAGGTTTCTGACCTTCATCAACAGGAAAAAAATTCAGCTGAACTCTGCAAAATCTCCAGGACAACATAAATCACATTTGGACAGCCAGTGCTTTCTATCTAACACGTGAAGACACCCAATCATACATTGAGACCAGGATAATGAAATGTACCAACAGAACAGAAAGAAAAATTAATTAGCACTCACTCTGCTCATCATGTAAAAAGCAACTGGCCTTTTTTTTTTTCTTATTAAGAAGAAGAGATGGCAGAACTGTCCTGAAAAAAAAAATAGCTTGCACTTAATTAAGCATTTCTTAAATACATTTTAATTCAGAGTTTAGAGAAAGAAAGCACCACTAAAAATTGTACAAAGGAATAGTCTCACTTCTCTTAAGCAAAATAAATGACAACTGAAAGCAATAGCTGTAATTAATGATATTAAAATGGAAGCAACTGAGCCCAATATGTAATTGTGGAAAGAAGACAAACCATGCTTTTAAAATTAAGGGATCAAAACACAGCCCTGTGTATCTAGACTGAAATCAGATTGCTCATCACCAAAGTGGAATCAATAGAACTGGCTTCTTCAGAATGTATGCAATGATACCTAACAGAAGGCTTTTATTTGTGAGATCTTTAAGCGATGTGTAATCCATGAAAAACTCAGTGCTTTGATTGGCTGCAAGTTTGTAGTATAATATGAAAAACGCACAAAAGGGTGGATGAATGAAGAAGAGTCTTCTGTTCCACCTTGGACTAAAAGTGCAGGGCCTTTGGATTTGTTTCAGTCCTAGTTTGACAGATTTGGTCGATAGGAAGAGTCTATATAGAGAACATGTAGTACTGCTACCATCCCTTTATTCTCTGCAGACATCTCTAATCAAACACACACACTCATTCTTATTTTTTAAAAAACATACATAGTACATATATTGCTACTCCAATTCCTTTACCTCTGGAGATATCATTAATCAGTTTTACGTCATCAGTTCTGGCAAAGAGTATATCCATATGTAACACATAAGCCACTACCTCTATACCTTTACCCTCTGCAGGCATCCTTAATTAATCATGCATTTGATCATGCAGAAGCCCTATTTCTCACTTTCAGTCTGCTGTTATCAGCAGGGCCATCTGGCAAGACCATAACCAATCAGAATGGAAGCCACTACAGTCTATGCTTAGCAACCCTCTCTACACAGCCTTATCCTGACGGAAAAAAATCTACAAGATGCCCGAGTTCTCAGTAACTGGAAACTTGAGATACTGTGGAAGCTTTGTTATTTACTGTTTACTCACAGGTCCCGCATGTACCCTCTCTGGTCTATGACAGGGGGAACACACTGAGTCAATGTTAAGATGCAGAGGGAAAGCGGGTAGTAGTAAGCTGGACAGTGGTACATACTTGCAATCCCAGGTACTCTGAAGCCTGAAAGAGGAGGGTCTTGAGTCCCAGACAAGCCTGGGCTACAATAACGAGTTTTAGACCAGATCTGGCTATCAGAATTCCTGTCTCAAAAATTCAACAAAACGTGTAAACTAATAATGGAACTTTAACGTTGGGAACAAAACCCTATGCCAAGCTAAAAGAACAAGAGCCTCAAGCATGTCAGTTCAACAAGCCCTTGGTGACCACAGAAAGTGTCCCATCTCCATTTTTCATGTTCTTGTGGGCACTTGAAGAATTAAACAGCCAGGATGCTGCCAGGCTTGGTGTTCAAACCTTAGCATTTGAGAAGCTGAGCTAAGCTAGTAGCCATTCTGCTAGACCACAGTTCTGCGGACTGGCTCCTCACAACCAGCTTCAAGGCCAAGAGTTGTATGTGTCTGACAGCCTACTCCACACTTCCCCACTGCATATTGTGGGGGTACATCTGGGCTAGCAGTATTGCAGAGTGTGCCCACCATTCCCTCATCATCTGACACTTGGGTTTCTAGCCCATTAGAGACTAATGGAACTTGACACCACAACCCACTGTAGAAGCTCCATCAGTCTCACAATTTTCCTAAAAGGCATGAAAGAGATGCCCTCTAACATCTCATTCTCCAAGATAAGATTACATAAAAGGCAGGCACCAAGAGGCATGCTGTGTGGAAATGCTCTAATCTACAAAACTAACTCCCAGTCAGAATGGAAAGGCAAACACTGGAAGTGACCATCCATCCCGAAGAGCCTGAGGTGCCTATGCACTGAAGACTGAGACAGTACCTTGGTGTGAGTGGATGAGAGAAAGTTCGGCACAGGAAGATGTCACGGAACATTGTTTTGTATTGGCTCCAGTGGTATCTGCTCTGTTGAGAGTCTCTGTGAAGGTTCTCATGTGTGGAAGCTACTCATATGCTAGGAGGAGTGAACACTTGAGTGGTATGCACTGATTTGGTTTGACTTACTTTCCCCACAGGATTGTATAATAGGAAATAGAGCCCAGTGGTCAGCAGTCAAAGGCACACTCCCTGTGCTGAAACCCATCTCTCCCCTTACCACCTGAGGGATCTGAGGAATGTTTACTAATCCCCTTCAGTCTCTTGTCTCATTCAGGAACATAATCATCTGGCCCACAAGGCTCTTGGCAAATGTTTGATAAAAGATTAAATATAAAGCACTAAAACCTGCCTATGGCATTCTGTAAGTGTCAACTAGATGCTGATGTTATTATCTGTTTTTGTTTTGTTTTTTTTTTTCCGTCTCGTGAAAAATCATTTACAGTGCTGGGGATGAGGAACAGCTGGTAGATATGTATATAGATATGCCTAGAATACTTGAAATTCCGAGGTAGACATTCAATACTACATAAACCTGATATGATGGCACACACCTGCAATTCCAGCATTGAAGGCATAGACACAGGCAGGTCAGGGTTCAGGACTGTATTTGGCTCCATTGTGAGTTCAAAATCAGTCTGGGATCCATGAGATGCGGTATCAATGATTGTTTCTAAACAGAGGCAAAGATCAGGCTGTATCCATTTGGAATGAGTTATGTATGACAGAAATGGTGGGTGAGGATGAGTCACAGCCTCGGAGAACCACCCTGGGATGCAAAATGTGAAAGATCAGAAAAGCCAGGGAACACAGAGGGTACATAGATGGCAAAGGACATGAATGAGCTGACAAAGTCCTGAACAATCAGAAGCAGCAAATGGAGAGACATCGTATGGCCACGAGAATGTGTTCAATCCTCTGATCCCTCTGCAAGACTTTACGAGATTTCATGTAACATGGATTTGTAGTCTATGCAAGGGATTGCGGTACTCTTGTGCATACTGGACTTTCTTAGGCTGGCCTGACATATTTTCCATCTCAATACCTGTTTTCTGTTGTATCCTGAGTCCCAGTTCTTAGAACCACCGTTCATTTGTCATGTTGCTTGCCGCAGATGTCTGCCTTTGTACCCATTCTAGGATCCTACCTGTTGTGTGGCTTTTTGTGGGAAGATGTGGACAAACATCTACTCAACCTAGATAGAATACAATGACAGAATAATTTGACTGAAATTCAACAAGGCAAAGCAAAGGATTTGTCAGACTTACTCATGGAGCATTAGTGAGGAGTTAATTATAGGCCATAGATGACTCAGAGATCACTGTATCGACAAAAAGGCCACCCCAGCATGGGTTAAGACTCAAGACACCTTCACCCATGGAGCTCTGATCTATTTCCACTACAGGACAGGAATGGACCCTCATACCTGCTGATCCAGTTGTTCAAGACTACTTGTCTCTCTCCCAGAGCAAGTGCTAGCCAAAGATGTATTCTGAGTGGGTAATGCTAAGCAGAATAGGACAATGTCTCTAACCATCACACCTCCAAGCCCACACAAAGGAAACTTGATCTATAACTTTGAGAAGCACCCAAACAATTTTCTGGTAGATCTGAAGCTGTTTAGCTGTTCCAGGCCAGGTACAAAGTCGGAATTGGAACCTCTGCCTGTGTTTACAGCCTTTGACAAATAGGCTCTTGTCTTCTCCTGACAGACTTTCCTTGACTGATGCATGAGCTTCTATGCTCATCATCAGAATCACCATCCTCATCATAGTTTGAAATTCAGATGGATTTTATACCACAAATAAAAATGAATTCAAATGTCTCAGTTCCCAGAGCAGGAACACAGGTGCTGCAATGTCAGGCTTGTGCAGCTGTACACAGCCAGGCAGGGATGCAGTGTGATGGGTTACCTCCCATCATCTTTGCTGAATCCGCATGAGGCCTTTGGCATTCGCCTGTGGGGAAGCATCATCCACAGTCCAGTATCGAGTAACAGAGCACCACACTCCCCATGCCTGTAACATGTTCCGGTGGCATCATCCAAGAGATCAAAGTAGATGTAAAGACCCTTTTCTGATGTGAGTATAGTCTCAGGAGCGCTACTAATCCATATGATCAGAAGTCACAAGAACAGAATAAGACCATATCTTGGTATCCACCATGAAACTTTCCATAAACAACAAGGTGAGGTTTCCACATGACAGTGAGCTTTCTGTTGTCCAAAAAGAAACCAGACAGCCAAGATACAGGCAAACAGGAGAGAGAATGAATGCCTTCTTACTCTGCTGAGTCTACTCCGGGGACCACTAGGTCTCTGCAATGGTCAAGGTAAAGATCAACTCCTAAAAGTTGTCCTCTGACCTTATACGTGTGCTATCAAACACACACACACACACACACACACACACACACACACACACACACACATCATACACACAGTATATAATTGGTATATCTATGGATATGTGTGTGTGAGGCAAGTTTGCTTACTATTGTGGCACCTCTGTCATCTCTTGTCACTTAGTTCCACTTTATCAAATTACCAATCTTTCCTGAAGCATTTAGGTTGCACAGAAAGGGACATGAGGGTGCATGCACACACCAGAAGAAGGTCCATCTCTTCAAATGTATAAAGCATGGTAACAAATTATACTTCATGGTAGCAGAAGGTCTGTGATGCACTCTTAGATATGATAGGCTCACCAGGGGCTACAGCAGCCACCTCCCTGTGTGGTCGCAGGTTGTGTCTCCAGCTGAGTGTCTACAGGACATGTGCTTTTCTGATGAGGCTGGAGGTGCTTCCCTTCTGAGATGCTTAGATTTTGATTAAGACTTTTACATGAAGGGAAAGAACTCCAGGAGATACACCGTCCTCAGCCAAGGAAATGTAGTCTGAGCAGGCTTCTCTTTGTGCACATCAGGAAGACCCATCACTAGCTGCTGCAACTGTTGGGTTCATTTGGAAATTAGACATGTCAGCTCAGTCTCAAGGAACAAGTGAAAAACCTTTCAGAAATGCTTCATCTAACATTCCCAGCATAAGCCAAGTCTATGTGAAGAGAAAAGGCTGTGTGAGGCATGCACACATGAGAATGTATGCCTGTGTGTGTGTGTGTGTGTGTTTGTGCCTGTGTGCATGCATGTGCATGTATGCACAAATGTGTGCATGTGTGTGTACACACATATACATGTGTTTTCCTTTCTCCAGAAGAATTGAAACTATGTAGAAAATGACCCTGTACAACTTCTTTGCCCAGTAAGCATCACTGATAAGCCATAGAGCCAGGTATTGATAATGGATAGACAGACCACAAACAGAAAGGGCAGATGGAACAGAGCCAGGGTGGCTTGGAAATCCCAGAACAGGTTCCAGCCCATTTATCTTCTTAATGATAGAGCTGAAGTTATTCCTTCAGTATCTACTATCCTGGTAGCTTTCAAACTCTATCAGAAATTTTATTTCCTAAAAATTACACTGGATATAAATACACTTGTGGATGTCACAAGCTTTTCAAGGAAAGGCAGAGCACTTAAATTTGGGAGCCAGCTTTCTGAGTACAGTGATATGAGCTCAATGGCTGGAACAGGACAAGCTGGTAGGGAAAGTGTGTATGTGTGTATGTGTCATGTAAGTGGCAAGTTCTTGTGTCCCAGTCATAGATATAAAAACAGAACATGCTCAACAGAATGTTCTCTTATAGCACGTGTGATACTTCAAAATTCACGTGGGAGTGGAACTTAACTTAAGCAAAATTGTAGTATAACATGAACTGCTGTAATGAACACTCTATAAAACTGTGCAGGCAATTGCTTTATATTGACAAGCAAGTCCTTTCCTGTGGAGTCATCTGACACATTATTCAGCAGATGTCCTGGCCATGATGAAATTATTGCTCAAAACCTTATGTTGAGACAATGACCAAACAGAGCCATCATGATACCATTGCAAAGAGAGACATTGTCCCAAACCCGTAGATAGTGTCAGGAGTAACCATGAAGTCCGTACCCCAAGTTCTTACATCGGTACCTCCTTTGTGCTCCATTGTGCTTTGTCACAGAAACTTCTGTGAGCTTTTTCTAACAAAGAGTCACTGAGAACAATGATCTGACAGTTGCTCCTCCTGAGGGAACCAAACCTAACGAACAAAATAAATGGGCAGAAAACTTATATGTGTGTTAAGTAACTTTACACTGGTCTCCCATCTCAAATTGGAAGTCATTGCTTATGAAGATAGGTCCTGGTGGAAATTAAGGTAAGTTCACTTTCAAGTAAAAACACAAGGAACAGATATACATAGCTACACCTTCAGATTCCAGATATAACCTATTCTATAATACATATAATGTTATGCAATGGTATACATGATACATAACATATGGTACATGCATCAAACACCAACCACATTGAGTTAAATTGTGATATGCAACATCAGTAAATTATTTCTTTCTGAAAAGAAGAATAGTAGAATAAAACCACAGGTGCACATTCTTGTAAAACCTAATCACATTTCACACACACACACACACACACACACACACACACACACACACACACCCCTCTGCAGCCATTAGAAACAGCACAGGCTGTGGTGGGATAAAATAACAGTTTAAGCTGTGTCTGTCTGCAAGTGTCAATGCACAAGTCAGCCCCAGAGTATGGTCTGTTGAGGTGTACCTGAAACTCCTGGGTTGTAATGCTGCCATTACAATATTCTTACTGTGTTTGAAACCAGAAAGACAAAATATATCGACTTACCTTTTTGTCCTCTGTCTCCACGCAGTTATTGCAGTCGGCTTTGATATCCTGGAGGAGAAGAAAGAGCAGGAGTCAGGTTTGTACTTGGAGGACCTTCTGTGGTGCTGCTGAGGTGCCCTTTTTATTAACAAAGGGTCACACTCCCAGCAGCTCCTTCTCGAGTCATTGCCCTTTATGGTGGTTTTTGGAGGTGCACACAGTGGTGCTTGCATTAGAGGCATGCGAGTATTGTAAGGAAGCTTTTTTACAAGCAGATAAGGGGTGAACCTGAATGCTATGAGTTAGAGATCAGTAAAGAGAAACTGAGGGCCATTAAAATTATCTCTCCCTTCCCCTAGTGCCTTTACTTATATGAGAAGAGACCTTTAAAGTAGATTTAATGTACTCTTTTACATTATTGTATGCAAATATATCTGGCTTCAACACGAGCCATCACCACGTAGTTATTGTTTTGCTCATTCAGCCATCTTTCTATTCATCTATCTGTCCAGCTATCTATATGGTATCCTCCCAACCATCAATGCATATATCCACCTACCCAGCCAACCTGTCCATCCATCCATCAGTCTGCCTGTATCCATCTATCCTTTGATTCAGCTAGCCACTCAACTATCTCTCCATTTATCCATCCATCTAATTATCAGTCGATATCTTTTCCTAATTATATCTTTATCCATTTACCCATCCACCCATTTATCTGTCAGTCTGCCTGCCTGGCCATCTACTCATCCATGTACATATCTATTTATCTATTCATCCATCCATCCATCTACCCATATATACAATCACATATATATACATATATACATACATACATACATACACACATACATATGTTCATCCATCTATCCATTCATCTATCATTACATACATTTGCCCATCTATCCATTGACCCTTCTACCTGTCCATCTACCTGCATGGCTGCCTGCCCACTCACCCATCCATAAATGCACTCACCCACTCATTCATTTATCTATCCATCCTTCACTCTGGTGTCATGTAGTCAACTCTATTTGTTGCCTTCCCACATCTAATCATTTTTGTTGTTGTTGTTTTCTCAATCAAAGGTGAAAACTATGGTTCCTAACTTTAAGGAACTTGCTAGAAAAAGGGAAAGACACATTCACACAAAAAAATTGTGGAACTGATTTATTTATGCAAAAGATTCAGGGTTCAAAAGATGGATCATTAAGTAAAGACATCTGTGCCCAACCCTAATGAACTCATTAAATCACCAGGATACACTTAGTAGAATGCGAGGTCCAACTCCAGTAAGGTCTCCTCTGACATGTACCGATATTCAGTGGCATGTACTTGCCCCCCCATACACACACACATGAAATGAGTGAATAAATGTAAAAAACTAAAAGAGGGATATTTAATACCCACTGATATCAGGCCAGGTTCTAGGTACAAGGCACCCAATAGTGTACAGAACACAGGGAAGACCCTGCCTTGGCAATGCTCATATTCTAGGGACAAAGGAACAAATACAAAAGGAAGATGGGTAAATGTACCTGGAAGAAGCTATGCAGTGCTGTGAAAAAACAATTTGGGGAGAGGATGTGAAAAGCTGAGCACAGGAGCCTCGGGTTCCAATCAAAGGAAGTGGCCCTGAGCTGAGTCCTGCAGCATGGTCCAGACTGTGTGATGGGCTTCCAGGGTGAAGCACAGCCAATGGGGGAGCACATGCAAAGACCACAGATGGTGTTGTATGTGCACTCTAGCAAGGAGGATGGGCCTTCAGCAAGTGGGAAGCTTCAAAACAGTGGTTGGGATATAACACATGAGAGAAGAATATATAAATATTTTAAATACATTTTTATGACCAACTTAGATCTCAAAAAATTTACAGAGGTTCCTAAAAGAAGAAAAGAGAGGTAAAAAAAAGAGAGAAAGAAAGAAATGAGGAAGGGAGGGGAGGCTCTTTGTAAGGCACACAGGTATGTATTAGATTTACTGAGTATACACTCTTTCAAATACCCATGCTATACCTAAAGCATATATGTCTAGTGTATTTCCTAAATAAGCAAGCAAGAGGGCACATGCGTATGAGTACAAAACTCTGGGCTGGGAGCTCATGGCTACGTTAGAAGCTGCCCAGGACATCTTTAGCATGAGTCCCCCTCTCTACCCTGGAGCATCTGTATGGACTTTGGTACATGATTTTCTGTTGAGAATCCCAGGTCTGTTCTCTGCAGTGTGGTGTGACTGTGCACATTAGCTGGGTTTCTAGAGTGAAGCTGCCCGGCTCCCCAAGTCAGGTAGCATCAAGAGAAAACCGAGAACAAGAACGCACCCTTCCTTCTTCCTCATCCCAGGGTCCTGAGACAGAAGCTGCAATGTAATCATTAGTGGCCAGAACAGATGCTCCTCCCCCGTCAAGTGCCCATGCTGGCTAAGTCTTGGTGTGGTTTTACACAGAAAGGGGCCTTTGAGGGAAGAATTCAAGGTAAATCAAGTCCCTGAGGGTGAGGTCTGATTTAGTAAAATCAGTGTCATTGCAAACAGAGCCCCCATGCTTGGAGATGGAGGTCAATTAGTTGAGCACTTGCTTAGCATGCAGGAAGCCATGGCTTCAATCCCCAGCACCACATAAACTGTGTGCCTACTAATGAATGTGCGTAACCAAGAGTTCTAGGACATCTTCCACTAAACAAATAGCTTGACATTAGCCTGAGCAAGTAAGAACCTGTTTCAAAAAAAAAAGATTTTTTAAATATCCAAAACATAAAGCTATTGCTATGTCTTTCTGGAGGCACAAGCCAGAAAAGGGCAGAATGTAGAAGAGTCCCAGAATGGCACACATTGGCACAGGGCATCCTTCCCTTTCTCTCTCACACACTCCTCATTTAACGGCTGTAGGCTCTGATGCTGGACCAGCAAATGCTGTGCTCAGGAGCGATCACCTGGAGCTCCCCTGTCACAGAACTAAAGCTCCAGAGGAGCTAAGTTTTGGGGAAGGGAACAGACAAGGAGTGTCTTTCCCACAGGAAAGCTTACGGAGAGCTGGGCCAGGGGGTCAGGCCTGGGTGCTGCTTGCCTGTCATCCTAGCTACTGGAAAGGCTAAAGGTAGAAGGTCACATGTTCAAACAGGGCTAGCCTGGACTACAGAGTCAGTTCAGTGTAGGGATAATTTCTTGGGAATTGTGTTGAAGCATCACCTGTCAATAAAAACCTAATGGCCAATAAGCTGAGGTAGAATTGAAGGGGGAACTTC
The DNA here is from genome assembly GCA_021653895.1 of Mastomys natalensis. Lineage (NCBI taxonomy): Eukaryota > Metazoa > Chordata > Mammalia > Rodentia > Muridae > Mastomys > Mastomys natalensis. The sequence continues at coordinate 64,803 of JAJTUV010000378.1, forward strand.
CAGCAGGGAGAGAGGACTTCTGGATTCGAGTTAGTAGGAGACATGAACTGAACAACAACGAAAAGGAGAGGTTAGTAACCAGCCACATGGCAGACGGAATAATATAAAGAAGTTAACTGAATTACAATCTAATTGGGGAAACAAACCTAGCTTAAGGTCTAGGCATTTCTAACAAATAATAAGCCTCCGAGTTATTATTCAGGAACTGAGGTGCAGGTAGAGAGCCCCTGGGTACAGTTCAAGCTCAGCTGGGGCAACTTTTTGAAAGTAAGACACTTTCAAAAGTTAAAACAAATCCAAGAGAAAGAAAGGTGTAGCTCTGTGGATGAGTGCCACTGGGAGTGTGTGAGACCGAGGCAGCCTGTGGCTACTGTTACTTTAACCACTGGTACCATGAATTAGTTTAAAGCCACCTAGTGACCCAGGGACAGCCTTAGGGCGCTGTCTGCTTTGCCATGCTCTGACCAGGTGAAGCTGGGGCTTTCTCCCTCCTCCACAGTGGAAACATGTCAGGTTAGACATGAGGGGTCAGATTCTGCTGACCCTGGAGAAGTGACAAGGTGTTCATCAATAAACCAATGAAATCCATGAACCCAAGGCAGGTCTTCGTTTTTAATATGCTATGGAGAGCCCACCTGAGTGATGAAGGGGGAGTGGGGAGGGAAGGTGCCACCTGGCAAGACGGGAGCCCTGCCGTTTCTCTTAGATTATCCAATTTATTCTTGTCAGGATTAATTTACTAAATCTAGGCTGGATTTTTTATTTAGATGATATTGTTGGTTTGTCATGCGCCTCAGATCCACACTGAAGGCGCCCCAGGGGACGGCGCTCGCTTCTGAACAATGTTGGGCTCAAATTGGAAAAATGTCACTTTGGGCTCGAACAAATTATTGTTCAGATCACTCTGCACAGAGCAGGCGTCTCCGGATGGGTTCCGAGGTGACCTTTTCTGAACCCAAGGCGTTGCATAAGTACTTCAGCCCCACTTGATAACTTCGCTTGGAAAATAACTCAATGACTTAAGTATTAAGTATGAATCTAAACGCTTGTACTCATTGCCAAGCAATCAATTTTCCTGCAGAAGCAGCTCATTGGCTTCCCGGAGCAGACAGCTGGACCGCCTCCAGCAAGGACTCAAGTTGCTGGCCACAGATGAGACTCAGAAGAGCATGCGGGGCCACTGTATTTAGAGTTAGTTACACCATAGTGGGGCCTCCAAAAAAGCAGACTGACTGAGCGCTGGGAGTTTGCTCAGTCAGGGCTCACCATGCTGGCCTAAAGATCTGAAATTGATCCCAGGGACTTTGTTTAAAAAAAAATAGCCAGGTGTGGAGTTGTGTGTGTGTAATCTCCACATCAGGGAGGCAAAGAAGGGAGAAGTCCTGGAGTGCATAGGTCAGCACATCTAGATAAACTAGTGAGCTCCAGGTTCAGAGAGAGACCCCATCCCAAAGAACAAGACAGCGAGCAACTAAGGCTGAGGGTGACCTCTGTGCATATGGATGAATGTGCATACAAAACCATGAACATATATACGCACTTCTAAAAAAGAAGAGCTGAGGCTAATATCTTTTATGTGATAGTGACAACAGCCACCTCTCTGGTTGGAAGGCATGGTTGGTTGGTTGTCTTTCTGTAAGAATGTCTTGGTATACGTGAGCCCATCAATGGCTTCTTTCTATTACCTTGATAAATCCCAGTTCTATATGGAAAGCTGAGACCCAGCATTTTAGTATTCTTTAAAGTGTTCTCTTCTGAGGCCTCTGTGTCCTTCCAGCTCTCAGACACAGGGATTGCTTGTCCAGAGGAGTCTGCTTCTGCTTCCTGAGATAGATTTCTTTATTTCTGTGCTTTGCATGTTGGTTGTTTCTGAAGAGTATTGTAGGTGAGAGTTTCTGGTCACAGGGTGGGGACAGCATGATCCTGGATCATCTATGAGCCTAATGCTCTGAAGGACTGGGACATAAAGTCCCCTAAGAATAAGGTCACAATATGATGCTACTAAAACACAATATACCTCACAGAGTGCAGAGGAAAGGGTCTATATATGGTTGAATTCTAATCACCAAAGATAGATAGATAGATAGATAGATAGATAGATAGATAGATAGATATAGATATAGATATAGATATAGATATAGATATAGATATAGATATAGATATAGATATAGATATAGATATATCCATCTAGACCACTAAATCCCATAATTCCATAAAGATGAGAGAATTTGGTCATGGGGTATGTGCAGGTGTGACTGAGTTCATGACACAAACAAGTTATGCATTATCCAGGGAGCCCCAACCCCCATAGGTGGTGACTTCTGATGAGAGAAGTGGCAGGCCACTCAAAGACAGGCAGACACTGGAGCAGTGTTGCAGTCAGCCGAAGGACTCCTGACTCCAGAGGGAGCACGGCCCTGTTCATACCTCAGACTTGCAGCCTTTCAGAAGAGAGACAGAATGCATTCTGTTGATTAAAGGTGCCTGTGGTCATTTGTCACAGTAACGGTGAAGAATTAAGACACAAATTCAAGCTGCTGACGACTAAAGAAATGTATGGTTGAAAGATCACAGGCAGGGAGAAAGATACGCTTTCTGAGCAGGAGTATAGAAGGATGTTGTGATGCTCCATGCGCTGTCCTACCACAGAGCTGCTGAACTGATGATGTCAGTCATGTATTCAGGAAGTGTAACAGGAAGACAAGGGCAGGCTGCTCACACTTGGTGATATGACAGCTAAGACTGGGTCATGAGCACCAGGTATAGTGTCTACCTTCACCAAAACCACAGGGTCTTGAAACCTTGAGTCAATACTGGAGCTGGTTTGTCTCCATATGAAGGTTTTTCTGATTGCCCACATGCCGGCCTTTCCTATTGTCCTGAAGACAATAATTGCTCATTTAAAAACAACTCCTTGAAGGGCTTCAGATATGTCCCTATTTAAAAAAAAAAAACCTACACTTGCTATGAGTAAGGATTTCTGTATCTCTACACATATGTGTGTTGTATGCATAGACATACACATATAGAACATATGTGGAGATTTGTGTGTATGCATGTATAATGGGCCTGTGGCAATATACATGCCACATTACACCTTTTCTATAATTCCTGTAAGGTGGAGACAGGAGAATCACAAGTTAAAGGTCATCCTAGGAGTCATGCTAACATCCTTTCTCAATAGACAGATAATTAAATGAAGCAATAAGTCAGAGCATGTGAGTTTAGAAGCCAGGACTAAGAACATCTTGGCAATTTTATGAAACTTCAGTTTTGGTTTATTTTTGTTGTTGTTGTTGTTTTGCTATTTATTTTCATTTTCAAAGCAGATGGTAGAAAGAAACTTCATCTACAATGGCCATATAGCCCAGCTCTCCCCTTCCGTAGATGTCAAAATTGGGTTTCAAGGAGAATGAAGAAGCAACCTCGTCCACACGGACAGTTGGTGGTATAAGACATTCAAATCCATCCGGCGCTCCTGGGATGCGTCTTAGAGCCCACAGCAGAGAATGCCATTGAGTTTCAGTATCTCATTCAAGGACCTAAAGTCAGTCACCATGTGGAAGACAGCTCTTTAATTCTCATCAGTGTGGGGCTGGAGGTGTGACCCAGGCATAGAGGAAGCCCAGGGACCAGCACTGCATAAACCGAGTGTGGGGCAGACCATCTGTAATATGCAATCTGGGAGATGGAGGCAGGAGGACCAGAAGTTCAAGGTCACCCTCAGTTATACAGTGACTTCAAAGCTAGCCCCAGTTTAGTACCAGAGACTCTGTCTCAAAAATCAAACAAATGGAATGAAGAAGGTGTGTTCCCCTCCTGTGTAGACTAATGCTGTCATTTCAGGTTCGAGGCTCAACAGGGGTGTGAAACACCTGCGGACAGTAGGTGCCTTGATGGGACATGTGTCAGTCCCCTCTTGTCACCTCCTTACCTTCTCACTGTAGTATCTCAGTTCTCTTCAAACAGTGGCAAATACAGATTTGTAGAAAAAAAATTGCATGCTGTAATTATTCTATTACTATTAGCCACCTTACTGTGTCTCATTTGTAGGGTAAGCAAACACAGTTACCTTGAGGCTTGATATTCTTGGTGGTTTAGGGCATTCCCTGTGTGTCTTGGAAGGAGACATCACCATGTAGATGAGGGGGCTGACAAACTACATGTTCACGAAGGAAAGTTGGCACACCTCTAAATTGTGCCTTTCAGCTGGATGCTTCAGAGTCTGAATCCAGGAAAGCTGGAACCACTATGAAATCCTGCATTTCAGCTGCATGCTTCAGAGTTTGAATTCACTTGTCTGAAATGTCAGGATTCAAATCAGGACATAAAAACATAAAATGTATTCTATCTACCTCCTTAAAAAGCTTCCATTCACAAATTTGCTTAGCACATACAATATCACGTCTGGTCAGCAGATGGCAGCAGGGAACTTTGTAAAAACTATCAAAACCACCAAGCAACAGAAAGGAGCAGATCCCTGTACTCTATAAATTCCTGAAATAACATTCTTTCTGTACCCTCAGAATTGTGGTCTCCGATAACTACATGTTTTAATTGCTAAACATGATGTTCTTTCCAAAAATGAGATGGTTTGAAGACACATTGTATTAAAATATACTTACCAAAGTTTAGCTTATTAAAGGTGCTCCCCTTCAAGCAATAGGTATTGTGAAAGGGGAAAAGCTAGAGTTGTGGTCTGAAAATGAAGATCACCAGGAATCTACGATTCGCATCACCTGGTATCAGGTGGCTGGGAAGTTAACGTATCAACTTTGTAAAATTTAACAGAAATGGATTCAACTGCCCAAACACTGGCCTTATAGGTAGGCATAGAATTGTTAGAAGGATTTAAAGAACATTTCTTTGTAAAAGGATACTTCCTTTGGAAGAAAAGAAAAAGCCGAGAAAGCCTAGGGTCACAAAGGCTTCCCACAAACAAAGCTTCTCTGGAGACAAAGCAAGCAAGATGCTGCCTCTGCCTTTTCTCCTTTAGGACTGCATGCCGATCTCACAGGAGCCATTCGGCTGGCTTTATCCCAAGGTTTTGGTCGCAGGGCTTCAGTGCTGTCAATTCCAGCTGTGTACACAAGCTTGAGCGGTGTGGGGGTGGTGTGGAGGGGGCGGGGCCCAGCTAAGGTGGTGGCTGATGCTTTAGCACAATGGATCCGATCCCTGGGAGTCAGCTGATTCTGGGCTGGAGCCCGGTGATGAAGGTGAGCTCAAACCCAGGGTCCTTTAGCAAATAAGAGCTATGCATTGGTGCCACAGCAGGGGCTTAATGAGAGTGCTTTTAATTAACTGTAAAAGTAATTACCCATATTAGATGTAAATCACACTTGTTTCTACAGGAGGTGAACGATTTCAGCACAGCTTTTAAGAATACGTCTTGAAGGGGTGTTAGTTGCCAACTCTCTCCAGGAGTCCATGTGCTGAACTGCAACAACATAACAGGGCCTGGGGAAGCCAGCTCTGAGCAATCTCCTTTCTTCTCTCCCAGGCACCAGAATGCAGCCACACCCTCACCAAGGCTGCAGGCTCCAAAGGGCCAGGCACATGGTGGTCTAAGTGTGGAAGCCAAGGTGTTCTGTTTTTCATTTTAGATTTTAGCCACGGGATGATCTCCAATCCTCCCCCATGAATGGAGATATTTGCATGACTCAGACAAAAAAACGATAGGGAGGAGGCACCTGGATGATAGCCCACTTGATAGAGTGCTCTCGCCTTGCCAGCACAGGGACTTGAGTTCAATCCCTCAGGTCCTACTTAAAATGCAGGATACAGTGGCTATTGCACACTTGTAATCACAGGCTGAGGAAGCAAAGCAGAGACAGTTGGTCCAGGAAACACCCAGGCCAGCCCATCTATCTGGTGGGTGAGGCCAATGAAAGGCATTGTCAAAATAACAAAGGCACACCAAATACCTATTTTAAGATGAGTCAACAGGGAAAGACTCTTGCTGCCAAGCCTCTGGACTCACATTGTAAATGGAGAACAATGACTCTAACAGGTTGTATCTCCATATATACAAAGACACACATTTCCCCATATACATTCACAGACACACATACACACAGATACACACACAGGCACACATGGATGCATCACACATGCATGCATATACATGCACATATTCACACACATTCACGTGTACATGCGCACAGGCATATACACATACTCATGAATACACACGCAAACATGCATTTGTGCACATACACAGGATCATATACACACTAAAGCATAAAATACAGAAAGAAGTCCTTGGTGGTATGTGCCTGGAGTGAGCACATTCAAGGTGATAATAATATCACCCAAGGAGGAGATAAATCAGTGAGGGGTGACTTCACCCCATGTTCCCTGCAGGTCCCTCCCACACATTCTCCTGTAGGACTGTACTTATCACTACCACAGAATCAAAACAGTGAGTTAGAACAGCTGGAGAAGGGTAGGGGTAATGGGATCCAGGGGAACTGGGATAGGGGGACTGCTCTGAGCTGCTGCCCTTGACATTCCAGACTTCTACGAGTGTGTGTGGGGTGCCCCTACCTTTCGAGCAGGATGCAATTGGCAAATACAAAATTACCCAGCAATTATTTATATGTTGATAAACACCTTCATTAAAGAATCTGAAGATGCAATTACCAAATTGAAGTTTAGTGCATTTGACTCAGACACAGACAGATGATGGAGAAGGGGAGGGGGACTTTATATCCAGCCAGACAGGGACTCATTAGACAAATAGATCCCCTCTGAAAAGATGCCTACCTCTCCCCATGTAAAGATGCCTACCATACCCATGAGAAGATGCTCACCTTTCCAGGTGAAGATGCCCACCGCTCCCCATATGAAAATACCTGTCTCTGCCTAAATGAGGATGTCTAACTCTTCCTATGTGAGAATGTGGGGAAGTATTGTGCTTTTCTTGTCTGAGCTTCCATTGTGTGTTCATCACAGTAGATTAAGAGGATCAGAGATACAGGTAAACTAATAAGGAGGGAAAGAGGCCCCTCCTTCTGAAATCTGGTTGAAGTCTTTCCCAGGCTGGGTGTTTAAGACACAAACAACTAACAAAAGTCTACTGAGAAAGCTGGGCATGATGATGCATGCCTTCAACCTCAGCTTTCAGGAGTCAGAGGAGAATGGATTTCTATGAGATTGAGACCAGCTTGGTCTACAAAGCAAGTTCCAGGCCACCTAGGGTTACATAGTGAAACTCTGTCTTAAAAAAAAAATCACTATAAAGATTACTACATAGAATAGAGAGAAATTCTAATGAATATCCCAAGGGAGCAATGAGCCATGACTGAGGTCTGAGTCTGTGTGACCTTGTCTTCCATGTAAACCTGTAACTTTCTGAGAATGTCACAAACATTGATAACTGTAGGCGGCCGAAGAGACGTCGCCGGTTTCCAACATGGCCGGCGCAGCGTCCTGTATAAGCCTACTGCACATGTGTCAGCCTCAAGCCCCTCCCGAGAGGGCTTATGCTAATGAGGCATGAGCCCTAACCAATCCTGGGGCTTATGCTAATGAGGTATTGGCCCTAACCAATCCTGAGAGAACAGGCTGCCTGGCCCGCCCCCTTGGAAGGGTATATAAGCAGTGCATTTCTGCTGCTTGCGGTTCCCCTTCGTTGGATGAAGATTGTGCCTGGAATAAAAGAGCTGTTAGAGAAGAATCCAGGCGTTTCTTGTCTTACTTGCCGGCGAGGCGACGCGACAGAATAACCTGACTTTTAGTCAAAACGTGCTTTGGCTTTTTAAACATATGTTTGATTTATTCTCTGAGTACTTTGGACATGTATACAATATGTTTTGATCATAACCAACCCCCAACTTTTCTCAGACCCCCACTTTTCTCAGACCCCCCACTGTCATATCACCCTCCCAACTTCATGTCTTGTTGCCCACTGAGTCCACTTTATAAGTGCATAGGTGTAGGGCCACCTAGTGCAGCATGGGCAGCATAAAGAAACTTGGCTCCCCTTCTGCCAGCAACCATCCTGCCAGCCAATCCTCAGCTAGGAGTAGGGGCTTCGTCAGCCCCTACCCCACCTATGCTATCAGGTTGACTGGCTTGATCTTGTGTAATGACAACCACTATAGGTCCATGTGTGCAAGAATTCTGTAATGCCCAAGGTACTACATTCCCAGTTGTCCCCATTATCTCTGGCTCTCATAGTAGCCCCACCTCCACTTCCAAGCTAACGATCCTAAGCCATAAAGTAGGTCTGGTCTTGAATTCATACTCAGTTATAAGTGTGCAACATTCTTTCGACTACTGCTGACATGCCTTCATCTCTGCAGCTTCTTGCAATCCTGTCTGGTGATCCTTAGACAGCAGCCTCTCTAAGGATCATTTGCTAAAAGAGAAAAAGGCATTTCCTTAAAAGCCTGAGAGCAGTATCACCTCAAAAGCCACCACAAATTTATATGTGGCCACCAGAAGCACGCTTGACTTTGTGACTCTAAGTCTATACTCATACCCCAGTGTGCCTGCTGCTGTTCTCCTGTCTTTACCTATTACACCCATGCTTAAATCTATGTCAATGTTTTTCCTTAATAAACCCCAGATCTTCCCACACCAACTCATCTGGAAATTCTTTCCTGTGGCCAAATTAAGACTCTCAATTCACTGGCATGGAGTCTCTACAATGAACTCCTCTGGCTGCCGCAGTTGGTAGCATGAGGCTGTGTCTCCCTCTCTTCCTTCCACTGAAGTCAGGTCTTTGCTTTGAGACAACTCAAGAGGAGACAAGACAGGAAAGACACTGGCTTGATGTGGTTCAAGGATAGTGACAGGAGAAGCTGAAACAAGATCCTTCTGACAGCCCAGGCATGTGTGCTGGGTCTCCTACATCGTATAACTTCTATGTGTGTAGTTACTGTTGATGCAGGGGAAAAAGATAACCCTATCAACCCCTTGAGGAAACTTGGCGCAAGAAACATTGTGAGCACAGGGATAGTGAATGCATTCCATTCGATAGCTGGAGTATATATTCATTAAGTGTTCTTGTGAGTATTAAAGAATTTACTAGTATGCGATGCATGTGCATATTTGTGCAGGTGCACACACCCACACTCGTACTTTTAGAGGCCAGAAGAGAATGACAGGGATTCTGCTCTTATCCATCTCTACCTCATTCCCTTGAGACAGGGCTGAACCTGGGGCTAGGCTGGCAGTTAGCAATCTCCACAGACTCTACTGTATCAGTTCCCCATCATCTCTTGTCCTCCTGTTAGCCTTACGTCATCCCTCCACTGTAGCTCTGGAGTTACAGGCTCACACAACTACGCCAGACCTTTTATGGCAGTTTCTGGGTATCTGAATTCAGGTTTCCATGTTTAAACAGCAAGTGCTCTTTCCCACTAAACCATGCCCCAACTCCAGTAAAATGAGTTTTATCATATTTCAAATTAAATACTATGTATAAGACTTCTTTAATTCTTCCAAGTCATTGCCAATCATTTTCTTAAATGTACCCATTGAGGCAACATTGGATGCAGTTTCAAAAAAAAAAATTATTATCCTCTGAAATGATGCTGACAGAGGTTTCTAACTCAATACCCACTGAACCAACTGCCTGGTAAGAGCTCAAAGCTATGAGGACTCAGCAAAACCATTTAATTCAATATTTAATTTCCTCTTAGGAATTAGACATGCTGGAGAGACACCCAACTGTCAGAGTAAGATTTATGCCAATTAAAAAGGAAGCAAACAGCTGAAGGTCAACTGAGCTAGTGGCAAAGGATTTTTAAAGAGAAGAAATTAGCGTGCTTAGACGTTCTGCTGAGTATTCTGAGCTGACACTGTCCTCTAAGATGTGACTCCTGGTGGGTGCCCCCACTGTCTTCAATGGTCCCTTAGACCACAGAATTGGACCATGGTCTTAGGTCCTAGTTTCTTGAGAAGTAACGTTCTCTGCCCCTTGAACCCTTGGCTTAGTAATTTAGTTCTTGGTAGGAAATGGATAACAGTATTTGCCATAGGACTCAGTCACCAACCCCTCATGGCAGGAATGTGATCTTCCTGATCTATTCTTAAGCAGTTGATGTGTTTCAAGTGGCCATCATTACTGCCACCCTCCCTGCCCCAGTAAACAAGAACAGAAGTAGAAAGTAGAAAGTAGAAAGGTCTGTCCTGAACATTCTATACTGTGGAATGGATATTATTAACATGACAACACTGCTTGTGAAATGTTTGTCAATGGCTAGATCAACATCAAATAAATAGCATAATAAAGGTGATTCCAGGATTGGTGGATGACTCCATAGGCAAGTCGTGTGCTGCTCAGACATAAGTACCCAAGTTGAAAGCCCCAATATGTATGTAAAATGCCATACATTGCAGAAGTAATCTGTATTCTTCGTGACCTGGGGTGGAAGGACAGAGACCACAGGTCACCAGAACTCCATGGGCAAAGAGTCTAGCCCAAACAGCAAGCTCCAGGTTCAGTTAGAGACCCTGTCTCAAAGACTAGAATGAAACCAAAGTCCAAGTCCCATGATTCTAGGTCTAAAGTCCTGGTCCCACAGTGAAGTCAGAGGATGTGGAGATGAAGAGGAAAGAAAATCTACTAAAGCACACAGTGTTCAAAACTGCATAATAATGCCTAATGCCTTTTATTCTAATTTAGAAAATTAAATAAAAATAAGATGGGGAACAACAGACCAAGACATGTGCTGTCAAACTGCCTTCCCACACACGTGTCCACATGCCCTCTACAAACACCCCACAGAGCTGGCCAGTTTCTCACTTCTGTTTCCCAACGTTTACAATATGGAGGCACACACTGATAGGCTAGAAATAAGTCACAGTGGTTCCTTTTGATTTTTAATCTCAATAAACATGTACATTTCAATACACGGGCTGTGAAATTCTGATCCCCAAGGGCAAATCAAGAATCCACCATGGATGGAATAGAGTCCTCTCTGGAAACTCAAATAGGGAAGACGGATGTGCGCATGTTGGTCCCAATGCCATGAGATTCACTCCACAAATCAGTCATCTCATCCTCTCTTGAGCACAAGATAGATGGACCTTAAAATAGACAGTTCAGGAAATCTACACTTCCTTGTCTTTTACCCTTTCCCGCAAGGGCCACATGTACTCACAGAGTGGGGATTTTGTACTAAGATGCAAGAAGAAAACTCAAGATATTTTCGTTAAAGTTTTGGTTTCTTTGTCCTGCACGTTAGCAAGCCTGCCTCACACCCAGAGGAGAGAGTCATTTTTGTGCTGATAATGAATAACAGAAATCCAAGGCATGCCAAGATGTCCTAGACAGCACATTTCTATATGTTGTCCTAAGAACACGGAGCATATATAGACAAACAAGGACTCATACATACAAATAATTGACATTTGAAGTGAAATAAGATTAAAAAGGTCATAGAGTACAAATGGTAACTGGCCCCAATCATGAAGGCTGATGGAATTAAGCATAGTAATTCTGTCATGCCCACGATTCTGTGCTAATCACTGGAAATGTGGAAGTCTGGGCTCCTACACAAATCTAGATTATAATACCTATCACAAGGAAAGTCTATGGCAATATGGTTATTATGCAATATTGTTAGGAAATGACAGAGGAAACAAAGCTGAGCACATTCGGTACAGATGCCTTTGTTTCTCCAGCTACTTTGATTCCAAGGTTATAGAATCCAAAGATATGAGAAGGATGTGCACAGAAGACTCTTAATCCCTTAAAGGGGCTCCATGGCTTGTCCTCTTTAGAGGGAACAAATTCATGAAGATGACATCTTTCACTCAGGGTCAAAAAGTTGATGAAGACCAATAAATGCTGACTCTGAGAGCTGAACCTGGTTTGTTTGTCTCAAAAGCCATTGATTGATTGGTTGATGTTTGTTTGTTTGAAGGTTTCCTTGATTTTTCTTTCTTTTTTGCAGTGTTAAAGTGCTAACTCTGGGTCTTGCACACCACTCACTCTGGGATGCAAGCACTCTGCCTTCAGCTCCAGAACTGGAGACTGGGTGCTATGCTAATCTGATTCCCTTTCCTAGACATCATTTTCCTTTCTTTTCTTTTCCTTTCCTTTTGTCTTACTGTGTGCACGTGATACTATATGTGTGTACATGGATGTAGAGTCCAGAAGCCAATGTGGAGTGTCTGTGATTGCTCCCCATCTGACTTCTCAAGACAGGGTGTCTCTCCTAGAGCTCAGCAGTTTGGTTAACTATTTAGTAGACTGGCCCAGAAAACCTCCCTTGTATTTACCTCTTCAGTGATAAGATAGGAAGCATGGACCTTCACTGCTGTGTTCTCACTTGTGTACTAGAGGTTTGAGCTCAGACCCTCATCTTTGTACATCTTTGTATGGCAAGCAATACAGACTTAGCCACCCCACTAGCCCTTGTGCTCATTGTCTTAAGTAGTAACACAGCATGGAAAAAAAAACCTGTTATTATAATCATCATTACAATCATCATCATTATCATTACCATAACCATCATTATCATTATTGTTTACTGAGACATGGGCTTGCTATATAGACCAATTAAGCATCAAATTTCGAATCTTCATGGCCCCATTTCCTGTGTGCCACAGTTTAGGGTAAGTGCCACCACATCTACCATCTACCATTGTAAAGTTGTTTTTAAATGGTTCAGTAAATGAATTTGTGAAAGGAGGCAGTTGGTCATTCATTAACAGGTTCAAATCATTTTGAGGCTCTATTAACTACTTGATTTGTACATCTCTGTTATGAGAAATGCTTAAAAGGGGTTTAACAGACAGTCTAGACACCAGGGCTGCAAATACAGCTAACCAATTATAGTCAACACCAAATGGCTTTAAAACAAGTCACTGAGTGTCTTGATATAGAGGCTCAGAAACAGAATCTTGATATAAGATTTCAGATAAGAGAAGTAAAACCATGAGATCTACTGAGCAATGCTATAATTTATAATAATGTTTTTAATTTTTCATCGTTGTTCAGAGCTGGATATAAAGAATCATCTCCATGGACACAGAGCAGGCAAACAGGGAGGTCACACCGACATGTGAATTTTAGCTCAATCCATGCAAACTTAAACTCATGCATGTTTCGAAGAATGTTGGGAGAATAAATACACAAATTTTATTTAGAAATATACTTTTTGAAAAAAATTGGCATAAACATTTCATCAGCTTTACAACAAATGCCAACTGCCTGCCACCTTACAGACAACGGCTGCTTCTTGGCCACATGCCTTAGTATAGCTGTCATCTTGGGACACCTTACACATTTTCCTTACACCCTATGATCACTGGTATTCACAGGCTGCTCAGGAATAGAGTCAATGTCTTTTTCTTCAAAAAGTGGAGAAAAGCATGCCCATATTGAAATGAGCCCAAAAAAGAGAAGACACTGCACTCCAATTTTCCTCCACTCCTTTTCTTGTTCCCTCTTTCTCTGAACTTCCATTAGGACCTGGGGAGACATGAAACCCTTACTATTCATCAGAAATCGTACTATTTCCCATCATGTTCCTGGCTACAAGCTCAGATGATCCTCCTCCCTTGTTTGAAGCTAGCAGGTGTTAAGAGAGCCATTAGCTCTAGTAATAGCAAACACAATGGGAAGAGCCACAGCTGATGAAGTCAACTGAACTCACCCTTTGAGATTGCAGACCTAGTGACCACTCAAGATCACCCAATAGATCCCAGGCTCAAGAGGCCTGGAAGCAGCCAGAGCTAAAATGAAGCTTTTGTGGGCTATCAAGGATAAGGAGGCCATCAAGGGTCCATGCCAGACCACCCAGTCACTCCAACCAGTCCTTTCTGCTTCACTGAAACCTGCCAACAGTGGTGAGAGGCTTATTTCTGTCTCCTTAAAGGGATTAGTTTTCAACGATAACAGTTTTAAGAACTTACGCTTTAACAAAACATTATTCTAATAACAGTATCAGGGGCTGGTATCAATACTAGGACCTGACTTTTATTCCTAATACCCACAACCATCTATAACTTCAGCTTCAGGGGATTCAACACCCTCTTTTGGTCTCCATGGGCACTGTGCTCACATGCACATAAAAGCATACAGTCATATCCACATAATTCAAAAGACTAAATCATTAAAATATATGAATGTCATTCCATAAAGTATTGCTTCTAAACAGTCACATGATTCCAACATTTATATTGATTGTCTTTTCATTCCTCCATTAGGTCTCAATCTTTTTTCCCTCCTTGTTATATTTAAAACAAGCAGTCTGTATCAGTTACTTCTCTTGTTGCTATGACAACTTAAGGAAGAAAGGCTTCATTTTTCTCACAGTTGGAGAGTACCATCCATCATGATGAGAAAGGCATGGAGGCAGGAACATGAGGTAGCTGATCCTACTGTATCTAAAGCTACAAAGCAGGGAGTGATAATCATTTTCATTCATCCCAGGATGACAGCCTATGGTATGGTACTGCCCATAGTTCCAGTGGGTGTTTTCATGTCAGTTAGCTAAATCTAGAAATTCCTCTCCCCAGAGATTTTTCTTTTCTGAGATTCTAGATGCCATCAAGCTGAGAGTCAGTTTTAAACATTGCACGACCAGGAAGTCCCAGATCTATTCTAGTTTCTTGTTTTTATGTTTAGTACATGCTCAATGTAGTGGGACAGTGATGTCCTCTCTCTCCTGATGTTGTTCTATGGAATTTCACTAAAGTATGACCTTCAATGAGGAATAAATGTAGCTTCAGGAGAGATTGCTATCTCTGTTCCAGATTCTCAACTGGTGTACCCATCACGTCCTCATCCATTTATCGCTCACATTGGGGGTGTCTGTCTGAAACTCCAATGCTTCCTCTACCCCCCTGACAACACTACCAAGCTCCCTCCATGTCTCAGTCACTAGTCATTTCTTTCCTCCTACCTACAGGGATAGAGCTCAGGTCATCAGGTTAGGCAGTGGGTATCTGTATCCACCGAGTCATTACTCCACCCCCATTAATCTATTTTTGTCACCACACTTCTTAACTGCCTTGATGGTTTTGCTATTTAGTCCTCACATCCACTTGGTGCATGAAGATAAGGATTTATTTTTATTTCTATTTTTGTTGTTTTTATTGTTGTTGTTGTCATCGTCATCATTGTTTTGTTGCTTCAGGGTCGTTCTCAGCTCTAACACTGTAGCTGGTAATTCCCACTTGTCCAATGAGATGGGAGCAATCTGCAGAATGTAACAGCTGTGCCCAACTTTGACCCATTTCCTTTTGCTCCTGCCTCCACACTAAAACCTTCCTGTCTAAAAGGATGCTTCATTTAAAAAGAGAGGACCTTAAAAAATACTCTACTTCATCTTCTTGGTAAGGGTCTTCCTTCCTCTGAAACCTTCACTAACTGCAACTCTTTCTCCCTTCTTCTTATTGTCTCTGCTCCTTCCCAATCTGTGTCTCCTGTCTTCTTCTCTCTCTCTCTCTCTCTCTCTCTCTCTCTCTCTCTCTCTCTCTCTCTCTCTCCTCTCTTTCTGTGTCCTCTCCTTTCCTCCTTCCACAAGTCCCTTCCACATAGGTGTTCCTCTCTTTAATTCTTACTTACTCCATCTTGCTTGCTGCTTCACTTCCAATTCTCTCTGAGATCACAATTCCCAAAGCCTGTTGTAACTACTCAGGCTTTGGCTTTGTAAATATTTTATCTCACCTCTGTATTTGTGTTCTTTGCATGTACACTGTGTACCTCCCTCCAAATATCTCCTTCTATTTTCTTCCATAGTAAGTGTTTGGTCTTTTATTTACAGCTAAGCTGAATTCAGCTCGCTAGGTTCATGAACGATCCCTGACTTGACCAAATCCAAACAAACTCAGCAGAGTTACCCACACCTTTCATAGAGTTTAAAGAACACAAACACAGGCTGTGAATCATTCCTATTTGGCCAACCATTCACAGAAGTCCACATCCTTAAAGGATGAGAAAATTGACCGGAGAGCACCAATTCTCCTCAATGTCAGGTGGTGACAGATCAGAAGATGGAAGTGACCCTTAGTTTCCCACCTTCTCCTGGTTTTGCCAATATAGGAACCACCCACCCCATATTTGGGGACTGTAATCTTAGCTATAAATACAGAAACATATATGATGCTTTTTCTGATAATGTGTTAAGAAACAGTTCATTGTGAGATCAAATTAAATTCCTGATGCCCATATGCTACACACACCTTGAACAAGTTCATGACTTCAACTGAGCTGTAGTTTTGTGACTTGTGAATGGGGGAACAAAACAGTACTTATCTAACACAGCTGTGAAAGTAGCAAGGGAGCACACAAGAGAGATGCTTAAGCCAGCAAGCACCTCCCAGCACCTCTTCCCATGGTCAACCCCATCTTTTTTCAAGTATAATTCCATTAAAAATAAAATAGGGCTGGAAGCATAATTCAGTGGTAGGACACTTGCTCAGTGTGCACAAGACTGTGGGTTCCATCTCCTCCAGCACAATGCAATAATAATGATAATAAACAACTCAACCCTTCCCTGTGCTGATTCGCTGCTCCTTCCCCCTTTCCTTGGTAGAAGGGAAGGAGGAAAGGGATAGCAGCAGGAGGGTGGAGTGACGGAACAGCTCCATCCCTCTCTGTCACAGAGGAGAATCAAGACTAAATAATACATTCAATGAGTTACTTAATTAACTGGGTGAAGGTGACGCAGAGGTAGCTGGGTAAAATAATGAGATGTCAAAGCAGAGAAGCTTAGAACAAGGAGGGATTTGAAAACCTTCCTGTCAGAAGCCATGGGATTTTTCAGGCAGATGACACTAAGGGGTTTAATCTTCCCATTTTTTTGTCCTTCTGAAATAAATGGTCTTAGGTAAAATATATCTTTCCCTATTCGTATATTTAAAAAGAAAAGAAAAAAAATCTACAGAAATAAGGCCAAATGTAAAATTAGCATTTGTGCAGGCGAGGTCATTAAAATGAGTTAGTCCTGGTCTTTTATAACATTAAGCTACTATAAAAATGAGAGGAATCAAAACTAGAAAAAAAAATAGAAAGGTCTGCTTAAAAGGATCTTAAATGGGAGGCAGCTGCTAATGGCATGGCCATCTCAGAAGGACTAATTAAGCTGGAAATAAATGTGGTTCAGAGGCGAGGAATATTCCGTGATCCACCTAAATGTCAAATGGCTGACCACCCAACTCACCCGCTGTTAATTAAAATCTAGTCGTCATTCCCAGTTAAGAGGCCCTGAGCATTTCCTTCTATATCTTCCTTCTAAGAACATTTCAGTCACACATGCCCTCCCCACACTCATTGATCCTGCCAATTAATGCTGATTTTTTAAAATCTACATGTTTTGGGGGTCAAAATGAAAGCACAACCTGTCGTTCGAAATGAAGACAGCCCATCCCACCATAAGTATTTGTGACATTAATGAGTCTTTTAACAATAAGTCCTAAATCAGGGTGACTTTGAGAGACTGTAACTGTTAGGAGACTGGAAAAAAAAGCCATTAAACATCGCCAATTAGATGAATAACATGGTGTTTCTTTCCCCTTGCCATGGACATGATATCTGCATAGTCTCATAGACCTTAGACACACGTGTTCCTTTTGAATACCATGCCAAGATGATCAAGTTATCTCTTCCCTGGGCCTGTTCTTATAGTTACAGAGTACTTCTACCAGAGCTCTCTGTGTTACATCATATGTATCCAACATTCTCTTATGTATCTATCATAAATGGATATGATATGTATAAATTCACTTTTTGCTTGATTAATTCTGAAATTACAAGTTTAGCTTGGCAACACTGCTTCTAATACACACAAAAAAGATGCCAACACTCTGGGGGACCATTCATTGTATATCTGCCTGAACTTGTCAAACAAAGGCAAAACTTATCATACTGTCCCCTAAGGTTTATGTTTCAATAAAACTAAATTTTACCTCCAACACCAAAAGTCTGTGAATAGCTGTGCACTCACATTAAAAAACCACAGTCTTTTGAAGACTTGAGAGCACTGATATAACTTAAAAACAAATAATATAGGTTGATAGAGGAAAAAATTAATAGACATGTTATAAAATATAAAAGTACTATCACATTTTCTAAGTCTGTAGCTCAACCAGGAGGATGTTTGCAGAGCATACACAAAGCCTGGAGTTCAATCCTCAACACCACATAAACAGGTGTGGTGATGTACACCTGCCATTCTAGTACAAGGGAGGTGGAGGCAGAAGGATCATGAACTCAAGAAGGGCTTCAGCTACATGGGAGCCTGAAGCCAGCCTGGGTTTCTTTGAATTTGTTTCAAAACAAACCAAAGATGTGTGCGGGTAGTACACACTCGGAGCATACACTCACACCATAACCCCCACACACAAGCATCAATTAACCAACTAATCAATACAATCACTAAAACTAAAACCAGATTTCTGCTATTGCAGTGCACTCAGGCTCTAAGAGAAAATTAGTAATTGTCAATCAACAACTCTTATTTATTTATTTTTTTACTTTTTACTGATTCTTTGTAAATTTCACATTGTGCACCCCAATCGCAATCATCTCCTTATCCTTTCATATCTGCCCTCTGACCTTGCAACCTCCCCTCCAAAAGAGAACAAAAATATAAATTAATTAAATTTTAAAAATATTGTGATGGCACACAGTATACCCCTTTGTCCAAACAGCTTCAGCAGGATATCCAAGGCGAGTCCTGGTGAGGATTTAGTATTGGTAATGTAACAGAAGCCAGGGACTCAAACCAGACCAATGACTCATTGCAATGAGCATTTGCAAATCAACAACTTTTTTTTGGAGGACTACAACATTTTGAACATGGAGAAAAATGCACTGCATTTACAACAAAGTACAGATTCCTAAGATTCTGTTCTCCGGGTGCAAAGTGAGCACAGAAACTTGACATCTGCAATAGGAGAAGAAACTAATTTAAGACACAAACAACAAAAAAAAGACATTTCCTTTTCTAGAAAGTAGGGGCACATGGCCTGTATAAGCAGTAAGGTGGTTTGGTCAAGTTCATACACATTTATGTTCAATGACCTGCTGACACCTTTATGAGCACCCAGAGACCCTACTCACTGCCATAGCAATCATGCCATTACTGCTATTGACACATTTAGTGATGTTGAGAGCCAGCCTTGCCCATGAAGTGGCAGCAGATGACCCCATCAAAGAGTGATTACTTTTAAGGTCCTTTGTTGTTACAGGGTGTCTACATGCTTTGAGGGCATTCCTCTTTAATGCACACATCTGTTGTAATTTTTCCCAAGCTTATCTCAGCCTTGAAAGGCATACATTATGTCTTCTGGAAGGTTGGCTCTTACTTCATCTTGCACAGAATCATTACTCCTGACTCTGGTCTCACAGGACTGTAAACTCTGCTCAGTTTTTCAGTTTGTCTTTTTAAACATGTTACTTATGCATGTGGAGATGGGCTTCATACATCATACGTCACAGGAAAGTCAGGCACAGTCCAGGAGAGTCCTTCTCACCTTACCACACCAAATGCTTCCCTTGACCATGGCCAAGGGTCTTACCATAATCTTTTACCACGTTAGGGACTTGTTTTGTTTGGAGGTTCCTTTGTTTTATTTTGCTTGACAGTGCTAGATGTCAAATCTAAGGCTTTGCTTCTGCTAGGCATGCATTTTACCACTGAACTATATCTTCAGCCAAGGACTAGCTTAGGTAGCTCAAATGTTCCTCTTTACCTAAACCCATATCACAAGGCAGAATTGAGTTTCAGAACATGATTTCTATTAGGGGACTCTCTTCTTCTCTCTCTCTCTCTCTCTCTCTCTCTCTCTCTTGTATGTGTGTGTGTGTGTGTTTTCTAATTTCACTAAAGGAAACCAAGATCTAGAAAAGGGTCCTATGGCCTCATTTTTTCTGTGTGTGTCTTTATTTAGTATATTTTTGTGGATATGTACATATGCTCTTTGTAACAGGTGTGCAGGTGTCTGTGTCTAGAAGCCTAGCCAGCATTGGGTGTCATCCAACATTTTCCAACTTTTTGTTGTTCACTACATTTCCCGTAACCCTTGTTGAATGTTTTGTTTGTAACTCACTAGTAACTTACCACTTCTTCAAAATATTTTTGATACAGGTCCTTCATTGAACCTAGAACTTACTGATTCATGGAGGTTGACTGACTAATGGATTCCAGTGGTCTGCCTGTCTCTAGTCCCCAGGGATAGGTTGTATACATGTGTCACCATGTCCAAATGATTATTTGAGTTGTGGAATCAGAACACAGATCTTCATGCACACAAAGCAAGCACTTTACAGATGGAGCCATCTCTCACCAGCCCCTATCCACACAGTTCCAAATCAACTTACAAACTCGTGGGGAAGACATAGCTTGTGTAATGTAAACACCCTGGTCTCTGGTTGGTAAAACCCCTTCTTCCACCTCTGTGGTCACCTCTCCTGCTTTCTGGAGTAGCTCAGGCATTGGTGCACTCAAAGGACACCCAGAAAACATCTACCAAACAGGACACAAAACTCAGGGAGTAAAACACTTCATTCCCACTCATACCAGGAGGTCAAGAGCACTCAACTACTATACAATTTACAAATAACTCCTCCAAACAGAAGCCCTGTACACACATAGACCTTCTGAGATGTTGGTATGAAACTAAGGGATGCGTGTCGGAATGACTTCAGAGCCAGGCAATGCTATAATCAGGAACTGAATTTCCAGAAGCTCTTTCTTTATTCCCATAATTTGATTGCACATAAATCAATTTTGATTAGACTCAAAAATTACTGAACATGCACCTCAATGAGCTGTCAAGTATTATCTGATAATGCAAACTTTACATGGGATCAGAGTTAATTTCTACCTAGAGCCAATGTTCGAATCCCCAACAACAATGGCAGACATCATTAAATGCTGCAAATGGAGAAACATAATTAAATTAGCTGATAATCATCATTCTCCTTCCAGAGAGGCTCCAATTTAATGCACTTGCAAATGTAATGAGGCTCGCCAGATTGAATAATATGGTGGAAATAACAGAAACAAGATTACATTAATTGAAAGAGATACTGATAAGGCAGGTTGTTCTGCAAATTTGGGGTGGGTGAAAGACCACAACGTCTTGAAAAATCATGATGAAACTGGCTTTCATCATAGTTAGAGAAGATTTAGAAAACATTAGAAAAGGAAAAAAAAAAGTAGAGGAGGAGGAAAGAAGAATGGAAGTAAGAAGAAATAGGAGGGAGGAAAAAGGAGGGAAAGTGAGCAGAAAGAATAGGAGGAAAAGAATAAAAGGAGGAAAACAGAGGGCAGAAAGAGTGAGTGAGCTTGAGAGACCGTGAAAGTAAGAGGATTTCCTCAATTTCACAGTGAGCTGCTACATCCCAGATACCCAACACTTCTATCCTATTTTATGACTGAAGTTCTAGCAACAGACCAACCACCCCCATATTCAGGATATCTACCCTCTCTATGTGTGTTCATACCATTGTGGGCAGGTGTGCTCAAGCTCTGAGGTCACAGGGATGAGAAAAATAGTGGTATTTTTCAGGTCTGTCTGATCTCAACTGCCTTTGACTTTCAAGCTTCTCACTTTCTCATTTGACATAACCACAATCAGATACATGATGGTACAATTGTTTAGGGTTGGTCTCTTCCACCATCGTCCACTAGAATGTAACTTCTGAGAAGACAAAGCAAGTCTTTATGGATTTGCATGGCTGCGATATGTAGTGTATGCTTGTTAAACATCTACTCAATAAACAAAAGAAAACTGAAAAAATTATCTTCTGGGATTTGAGATAAGGCCATGGAAGAGGAATGCAGCTTTCTTCTACTGTCTTGTTTCTTTTGTCACCTCTAGTACTTTTCAGTGACCTCCAGAAATGACCCCAAACTCACCAAGTCAGTGCATCAATCGATCCCTTTCAAATACTGTATCTATTTTCAAAAAGCATTTGGAAGGACTGGCAGAGATGAGGACCTAAGTTCAAACCCTCAGAACCCACAGAGAGTCAAATGCAGTAGCACACATCCCTAAACCCAATTTACTATAAGATGCGGGATGGCGACAGAAGAAACTCTAGAAGCTTATTGGGCAGCTAGTCCAGAACTCACAGCAGTGAACAAAAGACCCAATCTCAAACAAGAGTGCAAAGTGAAAAATCACTGCCTGAGGTTGTCCTCTAACCTTCTCATGCA
This sequence comes from Mastomys natalensis, assembly GCA_021653895.1. Classification (NCBI taxonomy): domain Eukaryota; kingdom Metazoa; phylum Chordata; class Mammalia; order Rodentia; family Muridae; genus Mastomys; species Mastomys natalensis. The sequence goes on from JAJTUV010000378.1 coordinate 86,936, forward strand.
AGCTACGGTACTCATATGCCTGTATTTTTACACACACTCACACACACACACACACACACACACACACACACAAACAAACAACACACACACACATATGAAACTTCACTCCAGGGTAGTATGCTTGCAAATTTGTCTATAAACAAAAGCACCTGTCTATAACCCCCTCCCCCATTTCCTGTAACAAACGACAGGGCAGTGGTTGACAGAGACAAATAGGACTGAACATGTTCCTTGCTTGGAGACACACCGACCTGAGGAATCCACAGATTCATCATCACAGATCCTGAAATTATAATATCTGCACTGACCATGTAAGCAGGGTCTCATTCCTGAAGGCAGAAGGAGACACAAGTTATCTGAAGTTTCTGTCCCCCGATGGCTGTCTCATGCATGCCATTGCTGTCTAGATAAATGCCATGTGTACATATTAAGTGTCTGGAGTGCATTTTAATGGGAATGCAAGTGACCCTCTTGGAGCTCTTCCTGTCACTGCCTGTGGAGCTTCCAACTCCAGAGGAAGGAACCAAGCCTTTCCCAGCTTAGGGCTCTGCACTGCAAATCGTCCTCTTGAATCCTGTGTCATGTTCCATCCAGACAGCTTCATTTTGTTGAAGGCTGTGCTCATTGTTCGTCTACTCAGAGGATGGAAGCAACAATAACAGAGCAGTGGTCTCATCACCAATAGAAGCTAGACACAGTGGCACACAGGTTGACCACAGTGTGAAGAAAAGAAAGAAAAGAAACGGAGAGTTGCCCAGAGGCACCTAAGAAAACCAGTTTGTTGTGTGAAAAGCTTTGATTTGTCTGTTCCATCTGCTTTTATATATCATTAGATTTCCAAGCCTTCTACCTTTATCTGAATCCTAGTCACCCTTTAAGGGGACGTTCCCTGATCTTTCTCAAATAAGAGTTCACCAAGCTCCAGTCCTCTCTAACTATTGCATTGTCCCATTTCTTTCAGTTAACATGAAATATCCATGCTATGTTTTCCCATTTTCACCTTCCCAACACCTGATGTTCATGACAGGCTTCATGACAGTCAAGACAAGCCCTGGTTGGAATCCACTCCATCTCATCTTCAGCACCAAGACCTCACCAAGAGCCTATAGTAAGTACTTTGGATTGTGTCATGTTTCCCAGATAGACAATCATCCCCTTCACATGTTACGTCTCTGTTTTTTAGGCAAAGGACACTTATCACCCCTGTAGTAGACTCTGTAAAGCAAAGTCAGGTTCTATTCTAGTTTCTAACAGCTTCCTGTCATCAATGTATTTTCCAAGTGAAAAATTACACTAACAGTTGCTGGATCTTGTATTCTAATACTGATATCTATCAACTCCCTCAAGGTAGGTATGAATACTTCAAATGCTATATGAAGGTCATAGATGTAGCAAAGTAATCAATATACATTTTCTTCGAAGGATTGGTGACATGAATCTTCCAAGTTCGACACTGTGGTCCCTGATGCAAAACTCAACAGTGGTGCCATAGCAACCACAAACAATGTGAATAAATGAATGTGGCTATGTCCTAACAAAACTTAATTTACATCAGCAGCCATAGACCAGAGGGGGCACCAGATATATAGTCTGCTTTGTCTGGTATACAATCATCTCAGCATTAGTTGGAATGCTCTGCTTCTTGCAAAGTGTCAAGAAATACCATTAGAATAATACTGATAATAATATCTCTCTAATGAAGTCCAGAAAAAAATTTAGTTATAGTTAGTTTCCAGGTAGCATCCAATTTCCCCAATTTCCTTTGTTTACATGTGTGCTACATTTACTGTAGACACAGGTTTATCCACATGATTAGTTCTTAACAATGAAATGTAACTGAAGATGTGCATATGCCCTCTTGCACACACTGGATACCAGCTACAAAATGATGACAATAGCAGTGGTGATGATAATGATAGGGGTGGTTGTGGGATGATGGTGGTGATGATGGTGATGGCTGTGGGATGATGGTGATGATAATGTTGGTGGGATGATAGTGATAATGATGGTGGTGGTGGTGAGCAGGCTGACGGTGCTAATGGAAGTTTACATTAGCAGAGATAATCATGGGAATGAAAAATGAAGCTAGTCAGGTGGTTATGATGGTGACATTGGTAGGCAGATAAAGATGGTGGTGACTGTCATGATGATGGAGATAGTGCTAGTGGTAATGTTTATTGTAGGGATGGTGGATAATGTTATCGGTGATGATGTGGTGAGTTAGTGGAGGTGGCATTCATCATGTGGCTATGCTGATGGTGATTGATCTTGGTGACTGAAATAACAATATTGATTATGGATGGTGGTGATAGTCTGGTGATGATAATGGTGATGATATTATAAGACTGAGGAAAACTTATCCAAAGATGAGGAGAACTGAATCCTTGTCACTACAATAATGAAAACCAATCTCTGATCGCTACTTAACTACATGCCAAGAGTTGGAAATATAAGGAAACACAAAATTATGAAAAGTAGTGTTTCTGAAGATAAGCTGATAATCTACACGAAATGACTGGACTTGCAGCTGGAAGTGTTCTGTTCTGATCTTGTTCACAGACTCTTCTATGTAAGACTATCTAGGGATTGTCCTGAGTCCTCATATAGACCCTGTGCTAAAGCTTAGCTAGTGAAACTAGAATGTCAAGGTATTGGTTCAATGGTTTCCAAATAGTTCCTCTACCTATGTAAGGAATAAATGGAGTGTGAGATTCATACATTACACATAATTAGTAACTGAGATAACTGGATTCCAGGAGCTATATCTGCTACATCTGTGAGAAGAGAACATGGTCAAGGCTCCATTCCTCTGCTATTAATGGCAGAGCTACACCAATAGATGGGAGCCATATATAGAACCTTTTCAAGAAGAAAAAGTTGGGCACCTGCTTTAATTTTCCCATGGGCAGGGAAAGGTTGCAGAAACTAGGTGGGCATTCTCCATGAATTATTTTATCTTGTTGGGAAATGAAGTCCTTTCCTGTAACCACATTAGTGGGAAGGAACACTACTGGGATGAGTGTATTTTTGAGTTAGAAGCAGCCAACATCTCATTTAGAGAGGGAAAGTGAGTACTGGAGAAATACCTATTTTGAAATCTGTATTTCTTATCATGAGTACTCATCAAGCCAAGGCAGAGTTGTCACTGAAAGTCAGTTCAAGGCCTTGTCTGAAGCCTGGTCCCTGAATCACAACATCAGCTGCTTATCTTTTTCAGTAAGCTTGTTCAGAAAGCATCACTGATAACAGGATTGTGTTGTTGGGATCCAAGCATCTACATTGTTAGGTATGAACAACCTCAAGTGTGCTGAAGGTTATCAGTTCCAATCAATCTATCAATTACAAATGTAAAATGATTTAGAGAAGTCTCACATCAGGGCCGATGTAATTAGTTAAGATGATCTCATAATAGAGAGGGGTGGGGCCTCATCTACTAGTGTTGTCATTATAAAATGACCTGGGAAGACAGAGACAGAGGGAGAAAGTGAGGTGAAGATGAAGTCAGATGGTCAGGATGCATTTGCTAGCAAACAAACATCAGAATTTTGTGGAGCCAGTAGATGGTAGGAAAAGGCTGAGGAAAGAAACTTCATCAGGACCACAGGGGGAAGAAAAGCTGTCACTCCTTGAATTAGTTTCCCTTGTTCGAAACCAACTATCTTGTGGTATTTTCTTATAGTAGTCCACAAGACACCACAAAAATGTCTCATGTCATCAGCTTACCTAGTCCTGATCAATATGCATCTGCTAATCAGGTCTGCTTTCCTACATTTTAATAATTAATTAGCAAGATGTAGTAGAACTCACCTGTAATCTGAGCACTCAGGAGACTGAGGCAGGAGGATTGTTACAAGCTTGAAGCTAGCCTGATCGATACAATAAGTTTTTCCTGGTAAGGGATACAAACAATGACATTGTCTAAAAACAGCAAAACAGGGTTGGGAATATAGTTCAGTCTGAAAAGTGTTTACTGAGCATGCATAAACCCCTGAGTTTGATGTTCAGATCTGAGTAAAACCTGATAAACGTCCATAATCCCTTCACTCAGTCATGAGGCAGAAGCATGACAATAATAAGTTTAAGGTCACACGACTACATGGAGAGTTCAAGCCTAGCCTGTGATGCATAAGACCCTATCTCAAACCAACCAATCAGTGAGGACCTTATTAGGGGGCTGTGGGGTTCAATGTGCTTGGCCCATGGTAAGTGGTACTATTAGGAGGTGTGGCCTTGTTGGAATACGTGTGTGTGTGTGTGTGTGTGTGTGTGTGTGTGTGTTCTTTGTTGGAGAATTGTGTCACCATGTAGGTGGTTTTGAGGACTCCTAATGCTCAAGCTCCTCGTACTGCAGAAGAGAGAACCTCCCCCTGGCTGACTGTGCAAACCAGACTCTTTCAAGATGTAGAACTCTCAGCTCCTTCTCCAGCACCATGTCTGCCTACAGCCTGCAATGCTTCCCGCCATGATAATAGACTAAATCTCTGAAACTAAAAGCCAGCCCCAATTAAATGTTTGCCTTTATAAGAGTTGCCTTGGTCATAGTGTCTCTTCAAAGCAATAAAATCCTAACTAAGACAGTTCTCAGGATATACCCCTTCTTCAAGATACATTCTCAATGATGACAATTACTGACTCCTGATATTAAGGTGGTTTGAATTCAGAAATCCAAATGAACACACTACTCAGACTCAATGAAATATGTACATTTTAGCCTGTCACTATCCATTACAAATATGCTTATGTTGCAGGTGGTCTGAATATATCAAAAATCATAATTATTTCACTATTTGACTTTTAGAAACATTTACTTATTTTCCATGTAGGTATTTATGCATGCTTATACCTAGCATGTGTGGTACTCTCCACTGTGTCTTCTTATCAATGGAAAGAGGAGTCACGTCTCTCCTTCCCCTCTGTGGTGCTCAGCGATCAAACCTAAGTGCTCAGGCTTGTGAGTGGGAACCTTTACCCATGGAGCCACCTCAAGAGCCCCAGTTTATTATGAGAAAGAATATTCTCTAGGCCAGATATTTACTGGAGAAATGCTATGTTTCATGGAAATGAATCTTTCTCTTGAGTTCCCAAAACATTGCTTATACATTATAGAATACCCATACAGTAAAGAGAATTAGTCTGTAAAAAAGAAAATTTCCTTTAAGATTTATCTCCAAATGAAGAACTCTAGTTAGTAGGGTGTGTGTGTGTGTGTGTGTGTGTGTGTGTGTGTGTGTGTGCCTGCATGCACAAGAGCATAGAAAGTTTGTGCATATGTGTGCATGTGTGTGGTGGGGCCAAAGGCCACACTTAGGTGGTATTCCTCAGGAGTCTTCCATTTTGTTTTACATACAGAACCTCTCACTGACCTTTAATTCAGGGATTAGGCTACACTTACTGGTCAACAGATCTCCTTGTTTCTGCCTCTCTGCACTGTAATTACAAAGATGAATCAGGTATTCTACATAGGCTCTGGAGGTAAGCATCTTACCTACTGTGCTGTCTCCTCAGCCTGGTTACCATCAAAAAATATTATTATCTACTTATCATCCTATTTCAACATGAGATACACTGTTCATCTTACTCATTCCACTCAAGGCAACGCAAGCATCTTCACATAGTAGAACTAGGTCAACACCTAATTATGTTGAAAACCGTCTAACACCAACCGCATGCTTTAAAGGTGTCATGTTGTGTATATCAAACATGAGAACTGTTTAGTACAGTTGTCATGGTGTAGAAAACACAGTACTTCTGTCTATTTGTAGCTGCTTAAGCTTTTGCAGTGGGAGATCTTACAGCCAAGCTGTGGTCTGAAGCTACTGGCTTCTTCAATGCATTAGAAACTGGCTAGTTGTGTGTGTGTGTGTGTGTGTGTGTGTGTGTGTGTGTGTGTGTGTGTATGTCTGTGTGTGTCTGTGTGTTGTGTGTGTGTGTTCCAGACCATCCCTCATTCTGGGCATTCAAATCACTCACAGCCCATCTTCCCCAAGATGATCCTTCTAGCACATTCCTTTCCAAACTGAAAATCCATTTGCAAAGATGACAGGAGAATACATGACAGAGGAGAAAGCTCTTGGTGGGAAGGCTGTTTGGATGCTGCCGCTGATGGCTGTCGTGTGGGGACCCACACAGCAAGCATTGTGTGTATAGATCAACGCACACACACTGCCAGCATGAAGAACTAATCAGGCCTGACAGATCCCATGCCCCAGTATTCATCACGTGGATGCCAAACATACCCAGATGCTAAGGCCTGCACCTGCCTCCATTCACTTGGCTCCTGATACTGCCAATGGGGCTTTGTCTAATTGAGTTCAGTAATCTTGATCTTCAGCTTTGAGGAGACAGCTTCCTTGAACAAACAAACATCTTAAACTCTCAGGAAACTAACTGCCTCGGCCGTACTAAGAGTTAACCATCAACTGTCCTGTAACCACAGTTTGAGTTGAGATAAGGTATGACTAACACATAACAGGAATCCATGTTTACTTCATGATTTGTCCATGCTCATATTTATGCCTGCTATGGAATGTATTTATACATGCTATGTCATATAATTGTGCATGTGTGTGTATTTGGTGTTTTGGGGAGCAGGAGCATAGTTTATTCTATTAAATATGCATAATAGGGTAATGGGGGATTAGCTTGGATGTAGAGTGCTTGCCCAGCATACACAAAGCCTGGGTTTCACTCCTAACTGCACAAACTTGGCATGGTGGCTTATGCCTGTAAGCCTAGTCCATGGAGGTTGGAGGCAGGAAGACCAACAATTCAAGGTCATTCTTGTTATTATATAGTAAGTTCAAGGGCAGCTTGGGCTACATAAGCCCCTGGGTAAAAATAACAATCATAGTAATAAAAATGTTCAGTAACTCAATAACAGTACATTGACTACAGATAATAGACTCAAATGTTTATTGGATGAGTAAGCACATTATCTTATTTTGTATAAATTTATTTATGTGTGTGAATATGGACATCTGTACATCTTGTGAGAACACGTGGCAGCTGACATCAGTATGTTGTCCTCAATTTCTTTTATATCTTTTTTTCTGAGACAAGGTCTTTCACTGAAGCCAGAGCTCACCATTCTGCCTAGACTGACTTGCCACCAAGTCCCCTAGAATTCACAGGCTCCAGGGTGGTAGCACACTTGGTGTTTTAACTGAGTCCTATGGATCTGTACTCAGATTTCCAATATTCACACAGCAGGAACTTTACTCACCTACTCATCTCCTTAGCCATTTGTCTGATGGTGGCGACAGTAAGACTAAAGGTGAAGGGCTGGAGAGATAGCTCAGCAGTTAAGAGCACTGGCTGCATTTCCCAGGGTCCTGAGTTCAATTCCCAGCAACCACATGGTGGCTCACAACCATCTGTAATGGGATCCAATGTCCTCTTCTGGTGTGTCTGAAGACAGTGACAGTATTCTCATATAAATAAAATAAATAATCTTTTAAAAGAGACTAAAGGTAAAATACAAACCATTAAAAATTTCAGCCATTCTATCCTAGAAGAAATGTGTGGTGCTAGGTCTTAGCAAGGAAAAGGAAGGACAATGAGCATGCAGCCTCTTGTAAAACAGATGGTAAGGTTGTCTTCAGTGCACAGAGGACTGGGCACAGCGCTGTCCACACACACACACACACCACTGTGTAGCATTAATAAGACTGGAAAATAAGGTGACATCTTCTACAGTGTGGATGAAGCTTTTAGACATCACGCAACGAAAAATATATACAGTATATGAAGTATATGCAGCATACAGGACATAATCACAATCAGTGGGTATTTGGAGCAGTTCAATCCATAACCATGAGGCTGGAGAGACTTGAGGAAAGAGCAGAGACTAGGGAGCAACCGGGTGCTAATCTAGTGAGAGAGCTGCCAACTCTCAGCCTGCAAGGCTGCAATGATACAGTTCTATTGTTTGAAGCTATGGGGAGTATGAGAATTCATGAGGAAACAGCCAACAGGTGCATGGAAGGCCTCCTCACCTTATTTTGCATACAAGAAAACTAATGGGTCTAAAAGTGCCTCAAACCAGCAAACAGTATCACCAAGACTGAGACCAGTCACTCTGGGGTGACCAGGTGTTCCCAGTCCCCAGGGGCATCATATGGACATGTGTGCCTTCACTTATAAACCAACGGTTCACTGGCACACAATGATGCCCTAAAAATAATTTGCAGTGGTATTGATGACTTCAGTCACAGTTGAGAAAGAGGGTCATGGAAGACTTCTATGATAACCCTTGTCCTCCCAAAGTAAGAGCCCAGACAGAAAGCCATTGAAAAGAAGTCTTTAAAACTGTGATAATGTTACTGAGGTGCAGATCTCCACAGGTGATGGCTTCTGGCTGCAGTGTGGGTGGGAGGGACTCAATTTCCTTTAAAAGACTGGCCACTAGGAATTTGACCATGTTCTAGTGAGTGTATGGGCAGCACAAATTGAACTTGTGGGTGTTTTCATTTTCTTTAGGGGTGGGTAGAGAAGGGTTACAAGTGTGGGGTGGGGCATATCTGGGAGGACTTGGAAATAAGTATGATCAAGGTGCATTATGTGAAATTCCCAAATAATCAAAATATGTTGAAAAATAATTTGAGCAAAAGAGATTATTTAAAAATGACACATTTAATGGGCTGGTGAGATGGCTCAGCAGATAAGAGTGTTTGCTGCCAAGCCAGATGACCTAAACATGATCCTGAGAATCCACAAGGTTGGGGAGAGAACTACCTCTAAGACGTTTGGGCCCCCACACAAGCATTCACCTGCAGTGCACATAAAATCGCTCTCGTGAACTCAATGAAGATTTAGTGGTAAGAGATGCAAATGCGGAGAGTGGGTGTCAGAGAGCTTCTCCTCTTTATTTCTGGCATTCTCTAAACACATTCTCATTAAATTCTTTTCAGAATTCCATTCACTGAAGTATATGTTATTTGGTTGGGGGTTGGAGGAGATCAGGGACAGAGCATCATGTAACTCAAACTGGCCTTCATCTCATTAACTATCCCAACTTCATGGTGATCCTCCTGCCTCAGCCTTCCAAGCACTGAGATTTCTCTCATGCAGCTTGGCTCATTCTGAAGATTAATTTTCAGTGTGAGGAGGGTAGAAACTGCGCCCCCTGGTGGTAAAGACAGCCCAAAGGTCCTGGGTGAGCTTTTCTCAGTCTCCAAGTTGCCCCACCCTGTGTTACTGTCAGCTGCCAATTCCAGAAGCGGAATGTTGTGAACAACAAAATTGTCAAAGATGAATAAATGTGCAAGATGTGTGAAGTATTCGCTCCCCACTCTTGGACTGCACGTTAGCAGGAGCATCATGGCTATCTGTACTCCTTGACATTGCCAGCGTATTCTGGAATCATTTAACAACGTGGGAAAACCATTAAAGGCTGAAATACTCTTGAATATGCGTACAGAGGGTCAGGCACAAAGAAAGGGTGGTTAGAGACAGAGAAGAAGGGAGGAAGAGGGCAGATAGAGGGGAGAGCATATAAAGATAAATAAGGGAACTGAGGCTGAGCTATTAAGATTTACAAAGGGAATGGCTTCTCTGTGTGTGCCTGTGTGTGCATGTGCGTGTGTGTGTGTGTGTGTGTGAGAGAGAGAGAGACAGAGAGAGAGAGAGAGAGAGAGAGAGAGAGAGAGAGAGAGAGAGAACAGAGACAGAGAAGAAAAGAAGAGACAGAGAGAGACAAAGAGAGGGAGAAGAACACAGAAATAGTCTGGTCATTATAACATTCACAGAGATAAAACACTGTATTCTAATGCTTCAGTTTTAAAAATTCTAGAAGGTAGAATTTTTCTTCTCCTTAGCTCTAATAATCTAAATTAAGATGTCGTTAGAAAATTCAAATCCATTCCCACATCTTCCTCTAGTTGCCGGACACCAGTAGGCAGATGACCAATTCTCCTGGGAACTTGTTAAAAACTCAGACTTACAAGTTCCTATCAAGACATTGTTACTGAGAAAGGCCTGGGAGATAATGAGCTGGGGACATTTAAAAATGTGTATCTGGAGTTCGAGAGTGTGGAATCCTGGGTCTGTGAAGATAGATCGCGCCTGAGCTGAGGAGGTGGCTCGGTCATTTCAGTCCTTGCTGCACAAGCATTGGGACTCCAATTCATCCCTTGAACACCTGTAAAACGTTAAGCATGGTGGCATACCAGTAATCCCAGCCCCCGGGGAAGTGGAGACCAAAGACTCTGGTAATCTCTGGCCAGCCCTACTCTCTCAATGCAGAACTGGTTCCTATATAATAATTCAGGGACATATTAAGCCACTGCCTTCAGTTGGCTGCCCATTGGTGACCCCATTAGGCTCCAGTCTCTGTCCTGGATTATCTTTTGTCAGCTTGATGCAATCATCGTCTCATAGTCATATTTGGGAATAAAGACTTCAGGTAAGAAAATGCCAGCATCTGATCTGATCGCCTGTAAGCAAGTCCATGGGAAATATTCTTAGTAAGTGACTGGTGTGGGAAAGTCCAGCTCACTGTGCCTGCTTTCACCCCTGGACTCCTGGCTGCATAAACATGGACAGCAAGCAGTTAGGCAGCATACCCCTGTGCCTTCTGCTTCACTCCTGACTCCAGATTCCTGTCCTGAATTTCTCCCACAATTCCCTTCATGATGGACTACAACTGTAAACTGAAATAAGTTGATTTTAGTTGTAGTGTTTTATCACAACAATAGAAAGGCAACGAAGAAAGCCCCAGTGCACTGCCGCAGTGGAACCAAAGGGAGCACACAGTAAATACAGGAGCCATGAACTGGGGAAAGAGAGTCAGGGGGAGGAGGATGGCAGAGCTGGTTAGGAAGATAAGACAGGTTGGGAGATAGAGAATCTGGAATGCATTAAATATATGTATGAAACTGTCAACGAACTAAATTGTAAAAATAAAAATTTTAAAAGCTGCAGAGGTCCAAGTACTTTCCCCAGTCAGCCCACTTGCTCCAGAGAGGTGAGACATCACAAAGTTTATTGATCAAAACTTTATGAAGGGAACACCTGGCAAATGGAATTCAAGGGACATCTGTCAGCATCTATAAAACAAACAAACAGCAGGACCTGAAGCAGGAAATGCAGCCAAGTTTCCAGATGTTAACCCTAAAATCAGAGCTGTCTTTATACCCAGACTTCACATTCCAGCTGTCCTCATCTAAGGGAGAACAGTGGCAAAGTGGGACCCCACTGTCCTCACCACCAGCACAGCCTCTAGAAATCTTGGCTGTATGCTACCTCTCCCCAGAGCCTCACCCATCCTGCACCCACCCACGGCAGATGTGTGCTTTCTGTCTGGAAAGGGACTAGAACACTGCTTGTCTGGGGTTTTTGTTTTGGTCTGATTCTTGGGCTTGAACCCGTTGCCTAGAGCACACTAGCTGAAAGTTCTACCATATAGCTATAACGCCAGCCTAGCACTGGGGTTTTTAAGAGCTATCTGGGTGATTCTGACATATGCAAGTTTGGTAATCTAGCTGCAAGAGTACCCAGGCTCACAGGGAATGCATACACAGGTCTTTTCCTTTGGAAGACATGGCAGCCAAATTTATCAGTAGACTAATTTCAACATTTAAAACAGCTATCACATAAGATTATATTTTGAATGAGGTGCGGTCAGGTGAAGATCTTGCAACAAGTGCTTCATTCCCAGAGGCTGCTCTGCCCTTTCAGCCATTCTGTCACACTAGGATCTTGCTTCTGAGACTCAGAGTCCAGGTTTTGAGCATCCTGTCCTTAATCAAAGTCAAGATTCAGACCCATGTCATGGCCCCTCTGCAGAACAGGGAAAAGAATGTTTCAACAGGTTTGGCATGGCCACTGCTATTCCCCACCATGCAGCTCTATACTGTATCATTTATGTAACTTTGCTTCAAGGATGCAGAAATGGTATGATGTGATGAGGGCTTCCTGACAGAAATTAATGAAATCATTATTCTCCCTTTTGTAATCTCTGCTGATGATAAGCAGTGGTGATGATCGCTCTGTCTATCCCAGGCATGATGATTCTAGTTTGCAGCTGTGTGTTGCTGCCCATCCATCCGAGGGGCACAGGAAGTGATCTTAATTCCTGAGAAATGTGGGCTCCTCTTGCCTCTTTCTCAGATGCAACAAAAGCAATAGGAAGTCACAGTAAGGATGAAGCCAGGACTGGAAAAGCCAAGCTAAGGTGATGAAGTATTTGCCTCACAGGCATGAGGACCTGAGTTTAACCCCAGAACCATGTAAAAAGTTGGGCATAGTGGTATATGCCTGTAATCCCAGTGTTGAGGGGATAGAGACAGGATCCTTGGGGATTACTGGCCAAGTCCAGTTAGTATTGCATAATTGAGGAGCTCCAGATTCTGGTGAGAGACCTTCTTACAACACTCATGGTCTATGGCATTTAAAGAATAGTACCTGAAGCTAATCTTTAAACTCCACATGTTTTTTATATCACACACACACATACACACACAGACACACAAATGTGCACCTACACATGTATATATACACACAAATACACATACCACACATATACATATGCATACATATATGCACCCACACAAACACACACACACACATATACATGTACATACATACACAAACAGCCACACATACACAGGCACACATACACAAATACACACACATACCCACTCACATTCAAGCACTACAGAAACACATACACACACATGTGATACATACACATGCATACACACAGACACATGTGCACACACGTATACTCACAAACAAAAACAACAAAGTTCTGATTGCTGCAGAATGATTGCATTTCCAGCTCATTTTAAGTTCAGATATGGTTGGCCCATGAGCACATGAGCTGTCTGCACCTCAGTAGACACCAAGATGTGTTGCAAAAAACCCAGGTGAAAGTAGACAGAAGGAGACTTCTCCAAGGTTCCTAATTCCATCATCGGCCAGCATTCTGTCCTTCAGGTGGGCTCTCTGAGTGAACAGTATGAAATCCTAAGGTAAGCATTGGGGCTGAACACTCACTAATCCCTCTGCCTTCTGACCAGATGATCTACTTATTGACCCCACCACCTTCTAGCCAGAGAACCAAGCACTGTCCTAAGGCTGGGTTATATCTCTTGTTCAAATGTAATTTTTTATCATACTTATAAGCAATTTGGAACCACAGCCATGGGAAACAAAAGGTCAAATACAGACATATAAGACTTTATCACATTTAAATAAGATTGTTCACTCAAAAACTCTATCAAAGCCACCCTCAGAATAGGGATAGATATTTGTAATGTGTTGATAACACATTAACTGATATCCTAAAAGCCAACAATGAACAATGCAATGGAAATAGACAAAGAATTCAAATGTTGATTTCTCTACATAAAATGTGTTAATGAAGCTGGGGCCCAAGCTCACATGGCCCAGTGCATGAGTAGTATGCGTAGAGTCCTAGGCTCAGTCCTCAGTAATACATAAAAGTGACTAGTGGTGCATATCTGTAATGCCAGGTGTATGGAAAAGGAGGCAAGATGATAAGTTCAAAGTCAACCTCAGCTACATAGAGACCCTCAAAAGAAAAGGAACATGAGAAGGAGAAAGGGGAGGGAAGAGAGGAAAGAGGGACCGGGAGTCTGGGGGAGAGAGTGATGGGTAGAGAGGAGGGAAGGGTGATAAGAGGGGTGGGGAGAAAATGGAGGGCAAAATATACAAGTGGTCAGAAATCACAGTAAGAAATGGATAATGCAGAGAAGGGGAAGAAATGGAATTCATCCCTTCTTCATGGTAGGCTTGGTCATTTTGCTTCAGTCCTTGATCCCTGGAAAAGTTACTTATTTCAGTGAAGCGGAAGTGAAGGATTTGGTAGCAATACCATGGGGAGACCACTGCAATGGAACACTCACTCTGTGGCTCCCCTCCTCTCTTCACCCTGTCTTCATCCTCTTCCATCCTTCATCCCCCTCCTCCTCTGTACTGCGTAGGGCAGAAGTAGGAAAAGAGCAGACTCCTTTGTTCAGGTCCAACCCAGCCTTACCTTTTTTTCCCTTTTATGATTCTTCTTTTCACAAATGTATCTGGGAAACTAAGTTATGAAGGAGTCTTTCCTATAGACCTGTCCTGCTTTCATCTCTGTGCATAGCTGAGGTCTACAGGGACCTTGTTCTAAGGACTAGGGTTGGAGATGGGGGGAGAAATAAACTTCCTGTTCTAATGTAAGCTGACTTTAGAGATGAGCATGGGCAATGGGCAGTAGAGTGTGTCTCTATCCTGTATTGGTCCTTATATGTAGAGTTCTGCTGTGATTCTAATAGGAGAGGTAAAAGTAAGGTCACCTTAGGGTTCCTCTGCAGTCTAGATATGCTATTGTCACGGTTTCAGGTGTAAACTTGGCTCAATGTAGAATCATCAGTGTAAAGAGACTCGGTGAAGGATTACCTAGGTCAGGTTGGTCATGAGGGAGTTTGCAAAGTTGGCTTAACTAAAGTAGGAAGGAAGGATATTAGAAGGATGAAAGAATGAAAAAGTAAGGAAGAAAAGAAGGAAGGAAGGGAGGAAGGAAGGAAGGAAGGAAGGAAGGAAGGAAGGGAGGAAGGGAGGAAGGGAGGAAGGGAGGAAGGGAGGAAGGGAGGAAGGGAGGAAGGGAGGAAGGGAGGAAGGGAGGAAGGGAGGAAGGGAGGAAGGGAGGAAGGGAGGAAGGGAGGAAGGGAGGAAGGGAGGAAGGAAGACCATCTTCCTGAACATGGTGGTACCATTTCATGGCTGGGACATGAACTGTGTAAGACTGAAATGAAAGTGTGCTGCGAACTAAGGCACACATGCAGTCGTTGATTTTTCTCTGCTCTTGACCTTGGATTTGATGGACCAGCTGCTTCAAGTCCCTGCCTTGATGTGCCCAAGGTGATGGTCTGTACCTGGAATTGAGCAAAAAGCAAAACTTTTCTTACTTAAGTTCCTCTTTATCTGCTTTTATTTCCTTCCTTCCTTCCTTCCTTCCTTCCTTCCTTCCTTCCTTCCTCCTTCCTTCTTCCTTCCTTCTCTTTCTTTCTTTCTTTCTTTCTTTCTTCTTCTCTTTCTTTCTTTTTTCTTTCTTTCTTTCTTTCTTTCTTTCTTTCTTTCTTTCTTTCTTTCTTTCTTTCTTTCTTTCTTTCTTTCTTTCTTCTTTCCCTCATCACAGAAACAGAAATGAAACTCAAGACAAGCACTTACAAAGCAACTTCCACTGACATAATGACCAAGTGAATAAGAAATGCTTGCAAACCCTCACTGGACATGTAGCTCTTAAATAGCTCAAAAGCTGCAGGCTTATCTTTCAGGTTAGAGCCCAAGCTGGAATCATACACTGGCTCAATTAGTCACTCAGAAAAAAAAAAAAAGCTCTTCTATTTCACAATCTTTTAAAAAAAAATCCCAAATTGGGTATCTAATTCCTTTCTATTCTTCAATTTAAAACACAAAAGCCTTAGAATTGGGTGAAAGGGGTTATTTAAATCCCTGAGCCATTGCTACTCTCTGATTTCTGGTTTGACACAAAAGTTTTAAAGTGTTTTCTTCTTTCATTTCTCTGCCTTTGCTGCCCTTTCTGCAGGGAGCAAACACAGTTCTGGCTGTAATCACATTTAAGGGGCTGTTTTCCTCCAAGTCTTTAGATTCCGGGCATCCCTTGAGCGACATTGTTTAGTCCGTATTAGCAGGGTTTTACAGATCTGATTCCCCAGTTAATATCCCCAGGTATAATTCACAGAGGCAGCAGTTTAGTGCCATTTAAAGAATTTTCTCTCTCTCTTTTCTTACATCGCCCATGTCCTTGATCCACATAAAAGAATATAATCCTGCTTGTTCCTTATATTGTGTGTCCAAGAGGACAAATGTTTCATAACGGGGCTGTTTACTAAGCACTGTGTCCGTAAACTTGTAATTCAGCCAGACCAAGATATTTAGGTGGATTCAGATTTATCCCTTCGTTGTTTCAGTCCTGCTTCCCCTAGAGCTGATGACAGGTTTAGAAGTCATATTAGCTGTCCTTTGAAGTAAATTACATCTTGTAATCACGGTGCCGTTCATCACTGGCCAGAGCAGTTATCAGCTGAAAGAAATAAAGGGTTTGGAGACCGTGCTATCTGTTTCTTTTCAGGAAGCCAGAAGTCCTCTATCAACACAAGGGTGCAGAATGAGAGGGCGTCTTTTGAAAGCTATAATAAGACATGATTGTAGTCGCACATGTGAGGGGCTGCTTTGGGACCGTCTGGCAGCCAGTGGTTCAGCAGGCACAAGATGTAGCAGGCGAAGGGGGCGGGAGTGGTGGAGGAGGGTCAGGTAGCAAGGAAGGAAACAGAAGCTTCCATGATTCTATCTGGCAGATGTCATGTTCATTAGCACCACTGAACACTTCTGTGTGGATATGCATATGTGTGCATATATTTACGTGTGTGTGTGTGTGTGTGTGTGTGTGTGTGTGTGTGTGTGTATGTGTGTAGACCAGAAAACCAACCTCAAATTCTTTCCTGGGTGCCTGTCAGTTTTTCAGAAAGGATCTCTTATTAGCTGGAGTTTGCCAAGTAAGCAAGACCAGCTAGCCAATGAACTCCAGGATCCTCTTGTCTCTTCTCTTACACATAAATTTCAAGGTCTCCCCCAACAGACACTGCTGTCTTCAACGGGGTTATGATCATGGAGCTCTGGTCCTGTCATTTCAGCAGCAAGCACTTCACAGACAGAGTCATCTCCTCAGCCATAGTACCACTAATTTTAAGGAAATATTTGAGAAAAAAATTTAGAGAACATATCCTATGAGCTTAGATGTTGGACACATGTGCATATGTGTGGGCATACACACAGACACACATATACATACACACACATACACACACACACACACACACACACACAAATACAAACATGAAATATTTGAATTTAAAAGAAAAGGGAAATGATGCCAAAAGGCAGTGAAACTTCCCTTCTCAAATTATTCCATTAACCCCACAAGGCTGTGAAGATGCTTGCTGTGGTTCTGGGACATCAGTATCAGTCCACTGAGCACTTATAGCCCCAGATACTGCACACCTTTGATAATTTAATTTGCAAAGAATAGCCATGAGAAGTGCACAAGGCTTAATATATATTTCTTTCCTAGCTTTGGAGAAGCATCGAGCAGCTGGAATTTGGACCAAAAGAGTCTGATCTCCTCCAGACCCCACTCTTAATCACTCTACCACATAGCCACTGAATAGAACTACTGAGCATGGTCAGGAGATATAGCATAGGTGTGCTGGTTTACACAGGAGAAAAAACTAAGTCCAAATAGGTAAGGCATGCTGGGTTTCTGTTACTGGACTGTGAACTGGAGTCCCTTACAACTTCTGAGATATGCCCAAGTCTCCTAGACGTGTCAACCAGCTTGCTGCGGTGGTCCCTTTTTATTCGAGCTGTGCAGGGGATGTTGAGATGTGTAAGGTTAGCACTCAGCATACCCTAACTCATGGATAAGAAGTAGTCTCGAGCCACAAGGATGGCCCTTCACTAGCTCCAATTTATTAATGTCAAATTCACTTTCTAAAAGAATGTTATTGCCATCTGCCCATGAGTTTCTGAAACCCAAGCATGAGAGAACTCTGGGCTACATCATGAAAAGGGTTCAAGTCACATGAGTCCACTTTACCTAAACTCTATGCAGAGCAACAGCAGTGTTGCTAGTGATATCCATATTTCCCACAATGCCAAGGAATATATTTGATGTGTGCAGTGGAAGTATTTGGCCAAGGGAAGTTAATTTCAACCAAAAGATCATAAAAGAGTATTTGGTAGATACTCAGGGCCTCCCCAGAGAAAATCACTCTTACCATGTTTACATGGTTATGGTTTTAAATTCTTTCTAGGTCTTTTGTTTCCAATTATTTCTTTTGTCACTAAATATTCTTAAACTCTTATAATGATTTGCCTATATACGCCTACAATTATATGTATGTGCACATTCACATACATATACTTATATATTAAGAATAAATAAGATATTCTTAAAACAATAAATATTCTTAAAACCATGGCTTATAGTGATTTATCTAAATACATCTATATTACACACATATGTATACATACACTTGCATATATATGTATATATACATAATACTTGTTAGTAATATAGTATAATATGTTTGTTGTCATACATATGTATATATGATCTCCTTCATATGCTAGTAAATATATATAATTACTAACAAGTCCCCTTATAGTGGCTGTTCAGTATATTCTTCAGTTCAGGCTGTCACATATAATCCTGGGCACATTGCCTTCCTATTTCCTTCTTTTTTCTTTTCTAAGGATTAATTATGAGAAGATGCCAGGAATAACAGTTTTATAATTTAGACTGTAACATTACTTGTAATAGCCAATCAATTAAAGTCTAAGTGTTTATTAGAAGGATAATGGTTAGATAAATTGGGTCGGTGCATAATACAAAATAACATGCAGTCATTTGAAATACTAATTGGAAATTTATGTCCTGACAAAGATGTCTTAACATGTAACTGAATTTTTAAAGTGTGCAATAAACAGGAGATTATGAAGACATGTGAAAAGTTAAATAAGTAAGTACATGCATATGACATGCATACATGTACACAGGTGGATGATGACAAGGTTCTGGGGGGGCTACCACATCTGTGTCTGGCTGAAAATGAACTTGATCCACAGTGATCACAATCATTAAAGACACCTATCTGACTTTTCTATGACAATCAAGTGGACTACCAGCCCCAGGTTGCATTGTAACCTTACAATTCTCTGAAGGATGCAAGTTCCTTCTAGACTTCTGCTTCACATGGCTAGTCCAATGGACTTTGCTTTCAGGAGTCTCACAACCTAGTACCCTGAAAGCTGCCCCCTCATATCACTCTCTAAAGTTGAAGTGATATACAACATATGAAAAATAGGTTTCTGCTGCAGCATGTTCCATGTGTGTGCCTGTGTGTGCATGTATGTGCAGGTGTATGTCTGTGTGAGTGCACAGTAACATTGGTATACAGACAGCAGAAGGCAACCTATTTCTAGGGTGTTACGTACTTTGTTTATTAAGACAGGATCTTTCACTAGTCTGGAACTGAGGTCATTTTTCTAGGTTGGCTAGTGGGAAAGCTCAGAGGATCTTGTCTCCATATATTCAGCACCAAGTTTATAAGTGCCCAGGACCAAACCCAACTCCTCATGCTTAGATTTGTGCTGTCTCTATCCCTGGCTCCTTTTAAAGTGAGAAAAGTCTGGACCAGAGTTCCACCTTCCCTTCCTGGTATCTTGCCTGCTACAACTGTCTGGCTTGTTTCAGAGAAGGCTGTAATAGTGAGGGTTTTATATTCATGAACAAAGGAGAAAGAAAGGCTAGGACAGCTTTAGGGTCATACAATTCACAGTACAATAGCACCCCAACAGGAACTGTCTAGGTGAATCCTTGTGCAGTTACTTCCCAGGCTATACTTGTATGCTAGCATCTACATGGCGATCAGAAAATTTTCCATAGGGAGTCATAAAAATTGCTAAGTTACATTTAACAGAAATGACGTAAGAGAAAGAAAATAACACATCAATCTTAATGGCAGTTTTGTTGACAACCAGCAGCTAAGAGGAAGGTGAAAGAAAAATCACATATATTTTTGAAATTTAGAGAAGATTTCCAAGACATTCTCTTGAGAGCTCGTTCATTCATAAAATTGTACCAGCAACTGCTTAATTTAAAACCGTGTGTCTATAAATGTGTTATGGGTATATCTTTGTGTGATCATATATTTATCTGTCTCTATACATTTATATTAATTTATATCACTAACTCTCAACTAGAGGTGAATTCCCCACCAGGAGAGGGGGTGAGGATAGATGCCCTTCACTATCCACAAAGGATTCCACCCTCAACTCCATTTTTGATAATAAAATCCAAGTCCATTAAGTAACTTCTGTGCAACCTCCTGTAGATTTTCAATAGTTTCTAAATGATTTATAATGCATGACATAATTTAAGGTCATACAAATAAAGCACTTGTAATGGTTTTTGGGAGTGGTAATGACAAGAAAAATAGTCTGTACATGCTCAGCAGAAATGCTTTTTTTTTTTACAAATTATTTTCAATCCATGGATGGTTTCATCTGTAGGAGCAGAATGCACAGACACAGAGACAGGATTCACAGCAAAGAAGAAAAGATGTCTTGCTCAGAGCCCTGCTAACATGTCCTTGGGTAGCTGTCTCCCCTTGAAAGTAGGCTCCATAAAGCTTCAGAAAATAAATAAAACTCATACGCCTGAGAGCCTCTGTACCTTAGAAGGTTCATATACTGCTGGTGAGGATAAAGTCCACCTACAAGGCTGCTGCATGTTCTTCAGGGAGCTCCAGCAACACAATTACATGAGCCATTGCTGTGCCTGGGTGGCTTCTCAGTAATGCAGCTGCCTTTAAGTCACCCATGATCCTATAAGTAACCCCTCACCCATACCACTTCACATAACCACAACAAACTCAGTTGATTTACCAAGTAAGACATGGGTAAACTGTTGTTTGTTTTTTTTTTCAGTCTGTTGTCCATGCCCTATCTGGGTAAATATACATTTGTTCATGTATCCCAAGGAAAAGACATACAACAGATACACAAATCAAAATGCTTTATCAAAGTCAATTATATCCCCTATGATTATCTCAGCCATGTATATATGACTGTATATGTATATGTGTGTGCATATATACTGAAAATTAAGTTGTGTTCCCAGCCCACTTCCTCATCTCAAGTCCCATCCTCATTGATAAATAAGTACCCAGCTCATCCAGCTAAGTTAAATACAATGCAAAGGAATATGAGAATAGGAACAGAAAGGAGGTACTCTGCATTTGGTAAAATTTCATTTCCCCCAGAAGACAATGAAAAATACCTTACATAGTTAAAGTATCCAAGTGATCCTTATCAAATAGAATATCCATCAAATCCATCAAACTGGATTCAAAATGCCTACAAAATTCAAGGATAAGAGCAGTCTTTTCAACAACTAATGCTGGTATGTAAATCGATCTTTGCCTGATAGCCCATACAAATGGCATGTCAGTCTGGATGACAGAGTTGAAACGAGAGATCTCTTAAAAGCAGAGGAAACTTTTGCAGACTTGGACTGGACAGCTGAGTCTTTCTTAATGATTTATGTGTATTTTGCATATTTGAGTCTTTTACCTGCATGTATGAATATGTACTCTGTGTGACAGGACCTGAAGGCACCATCTTGCCACATTGAAGAACATTGAAGAAATAGCCCTTGAATACAGGAAGAGGCTTTCCTGGTGATACCACTTGAAGACTTGGATTGGGCCTTGCTTTATATCGAGATTTTGCTATTCTATTAGTTAATGCATTTTTTAAAGCTGTTTTAGCTGTGTGTATAGCATAGTGTTTAAAAAATATCTGGAGATATTTTCTGGAGATAAACCATGAAAATATAAAGTGAAAAATGTGTGAGACACATAGTTATGGCAATGGACAAATGCCATGGAGAGTTCATTTGGATTGGCAGTGACTTTCATGTGTGTTCATATGAGGGTATGTATGCATATATGTATTCATGTGTTTGGAGGGCAAAGGTTAATTTGGGACATCTTCCATATCCCTGCTCCACTGTGTTTTTGGAAATTGATCTCTCATTGAACCCAGAGCTCAGTGACAGGAGGGAATGGCTGGCCAGTGAGCCCCAGCAGTCATTCTGCCTTCACCTCTCCCATAAGATGACTGGTGCAAAGCACCATGCCTGCTTTATTGTCTTGGTGCTGGGAATCTGAATTCAGGTCCTCATGTTTGTACTACCAAGTCAGCTACCTCTCTGGCCTCTGTAGATGCCTTCAGAATTAGAATAATTTGGTTCTGGTTTTGGTTTGTTTTGAGTTCTGAGTAACCATCTCACAAAGCATCACAAGCCTGCCTAGAGCATGTTAGGTAGCTGATGCTGACCTGGGACTTAACAACTGTACTGACTTCTTCCCAGAGTGGAGTTCGTGTCTCTGCATCCATGCTACTCCGCTACTCCAAGAGCAAAGAAAGGGCTGTCAAAGAGAAGAGCAGGTTCTCCCTGCTGCCTATCAGCGTGAACTGGGATCTCCAGATGCTGTGTAGTCCTTGCATACCATACCTATGGGCAGCACATCTTCCTGACTCTAGGCATCTGAATGAATCATCATACACATTGCTTTTGACAATGGAGTCTTAAGCACATGGTTATGCTTTTCTAGGTATATAGAGCTGTTTCTTACTAAAATACAGAGAATATTTATTTCATAGACTCCTGTATATGATTTCAGTTGTTTAAAAAAATGCATACCACAATTCTCACAAGAAAACTCTGTGTTCTACATGTCAAGCTATGTTAAAGCACTTTAATTAGAAGAAGATGAGGATGTTAGGTCTGCCTTACGCTCCAGCTACACCATCACATGTACATAGGCACAACCTTTCCAAGAATTTTCCATTGGCAAGCCAACTCTGATTCCAAATGCCTGAACATCACAGAAAACAACAATACAAAAGATCTAAATCATGTCTGTAGCAATGGGCAGCAAGGGCAGCCCTCTGTTGACTCTCTCTGGACTGTAGAAAGCTGCATGATGAGGACAGCGAGTATTTGTCATTTGGAATAATCAAGTTGTTTACAGCATCATCCAGAGAGCAGAGAAAGTCCGCATCTTTGATCTAGCCAGCATTCAAGCCAGGGCTCTGCACAGTCGGTAGAGCCCCACAGAGGCATCTTGAGGAATTAGACAGGACTCTACATCACAGAGGTAAGGGCCTCCCAAGACATGTCAAGATGAAAAATGGAAGATGAAATGTCTTTTTTGAGCACAACATGGAGGAGCTATGGTCTGATTCAAAAGGAATGGAAAACAGTCACAATAAAAGCCAAACGAAGAAGGAGGAGACAGGCTGAAAAATTATCTCACTGTGAGGAAAGCTCCTGGGCTTAGGCATGTGGGTAATTAAAAAGCAGCTGATTGACTTTCCTGTTATCCCACACATGTGATATCAGGATTTCTGAATTCCTAAGGCAGGACAGATGATGACCATACCTGAGAGAAGCTTAGGAGAGTGCCCTAGAATACACTCCAGCCCTCCATTTTACCCTGAAAGTCTTTCTTTCCTTGTACGAGAACAGCCGAGAATGACTTTCTAATCACTGAAAATAGAAATTCAGAGAATCTGGGACCTTTTCCATCAGGGAGAAAGTGACGCCTGCAAAATCACTACCTTTGCCTGGGAGGCTGGCTAGCTTGCTCTTTTCCTAACAGTACTGTTGGTATTTATTCATTTGCTTACTGCGTCATATCTGTGTGTTCACACGTCTGTGTAGGTGTGTATGTATATATGTGCCCATTGGTAGAGGATGAAGGTTAACTCTGGGCTGTTAACATGGTCATACATCAGGAGGCAGCCATATTTTTGTGGGAGTGGTTTGTTCTCCTTTATTACTTCTGAGACAGGTTCTTTCCCTGAACACGAGGATCACTGACTTGGCTAGGTCAGGTGGCCGAAAGGTCCCAGGCATTCTTTGTCCCTAACTTGTCCCTAACAGCAAAAGGATAGTTGCTACTATGCCTGGCTTCTTTTCTTTTTTTTTTTTTTTTTTTTAAGTCAGTGAAGGAGCTGGGACTCAGGTTCTCCTGATTGCACAGCAAGAATTTTACCAATGGAGCTATCTCAGTAGACAATATTAACTCATTTTTCACTGCTGAAGATTGAACCCAGTGCCTTGTGTTCACGAGAGTGTTCTGCCCTGGGACCTATTCTATAGTCTTCTGAGCAGTACACTTGATTCTCTTTATCTTTTCAAAGGAATCAATTTAAGTTCACAACTACCATACAAAGTTAGGAATGTCCTTAAGACATTGTCATACTTAGCTTAGCTTTTCTTGATTGCTCACACTGTCCCCTCCTCTCCTGCCCCTCTTTCCTCTCATCCCCTTCCACTCTGAGTATCTCTCCTGTCACTTGTATATCACATACATCTATTACTATCTCTTTTGCACACTACAAAATATAAAGATTTTTCTGGTTTTCAACAAAAGTCCATGATTTGAGGTAAATCTGCATCACACAGGCAGGTGATCACTTAGAGACTGCTGGAAAACTACCTGGCCTCCTTCCTATCTCTTCATAATCCATTCCATACTGTCCTGGATGTGGTGGGAGACGATTCTTGCCAGGCATAGGGCAGAAGTTCTGGAAGCAACTAGGTACTCACAGCATAAAGAGAAACAGCTCAAGATGCTGTTCATTTGTTTTTAGCTACTTAATATCTGAAAATTGCATGTGTATTTTGATTTACGCCATGATTGTCACCTTTGCTGAAGCAATGTCTCAAAGTTATTGCCCCATCCTAATGGATAGGTAGATGTGCTAATGTAGGTTGCAGTGGCTGCCACATGTAGTACGTTCACAAAACAATCAATGGACTCTGGTTTAATTATGTTTTATTTGAAACAGACCTGTCACTCTTGGAGTCACTTTATAGAAAGAGAAACTTAGAAAAGTGAGACGATTCAGCGGGAGAAGGCACTTGATACTCAGACTGACAACCTGAGTTCTATCTCTGGAGCCCATATGGTGGAAGGAAAGAACCAACTCCAGCAAGTAGTCCTTTGTCCACATGTGCTCATGTGCACTGCGGCACCACCAGGTACACGTACATATGATGGATGGATAGATGGATGGATGAATGGATGGATGAATGAATGAATGAATGAATGGACAAACAGACTACAGATCCTCAATCTGGGGACATGGCTCAGTTGGTAGAATGACTGCATGAACAAATCCCATTGTTTGGCCTATGATACCACATAAACCAGGCATGGTGGCACACACCTTTTATCCCCAAAACTTGAGAGGTACAGGCAGGAGAATGAAAAAACTCTAAGTTCATCCTTGGCAATAGACCCAGTTCAAAGCCAGCCTCGGCTATATGAGACAAAGTTGCCAAGTCAAAAGTGCTTTAAATACAGGGTTCCTGAATTCTGACGTCTTAAAGGTTGTTATTTACATCACTTATTTGTTTTTCGGCTCTCCAGCCTTTCATCTGCACTGACCATGATACAGTCACCTTCCCTACCACGTTCAGCCAGCCTGATTAGCCTCTAACATTTTCCAATCCCATTATTTGTAGATTCCCCTCCTTTTCAATGAGTAAATAAAGCAAGCAGGGAATGGAAAATTTATTTTGGCATCACACCAACCTAATTAAACTGCAGTTTCATTAGACTGCAGCAGGCTGCCGAAAAATAATGTAATTGACCTATTAAAAGTTACTACTTTGGTTCAGTTTTCGGAGCTGGGAGAAATTGCACTGTGATTTAAAATGCCTAGTTACCTTGACAAAACAGCCTGAGAAAGCTGGGAGAAAAACAACCAGGAGTTACAGAGAAAGGAGAAAATCCAATTAAAAAGGAGACAGGTAACAAGATGTTCTCCACAGTCACAATTACTTGAAGGAAAGCAACAAAATGAAATGGGATCTAATAAAGCTTCTGTTATTTCCTTGATTGACTGAGCACTGCTCATACAAAGGGGCTGGAGGGAGCTGCTACCCCAGAACACAACAGTAATGGGTGGAGCGGGCATTTCACCTTTATCTGCTCCCTTCTCCCTTTGTGGGTGTCAGCACATCCAGTGTTCATGCCCCTCTCTCCCAGTCTCATGCCACCTGGCTCAGAGGGGGATTAATGCCTGATCTTAATACTACATATTATTCCAGACTGGCCAGATCAGAACAAGGATGGCCCTGACTTCAGTGACTGATGCATTCTGGAACGAATCCCAAACCATTACTGGGACTTTGTGTATGCTCATGTGCATGCGTGTGCCTATGTGTTGAATATCTGCTCGTGTGAATGGAAGAAGTAAGTAACAGGTGTATTTCTCTATCTTTTGAGACTGTGTGTCTCACTGAAGCTATCCATCTCAGCTAGGCTGCTTGGAAGGCCAGCAAGCATCCAGGGTCCCCCTGTCTCTGCCTTGAAATGCTGGGGATCTAGGCAAGCACAGTTATATGTCTTTTCTAATGGGGCAAACTCTGGTCTTCTGCTCACATAGCAAACGATCTCCCCCCTAAGCTATTCTCCTAGCCCCGATTACTGTGGCCTTTGATGAAGCCAAAGGGAGGGGGCTTTTCTTGTCCACCTGGTTACTGAGCAAAGGAAGAAAAGGATGCCTGGTTTTCATATGTGCACCCTCCATCTTATTGAGATATCCGGTTGAGAAAAAGGGGTGGGGAGAAGGCAAGAGAAGAAAGGAGAGAGAAGACATAACCACTGTCTTAGTCAAGGTTTCTATTCCTGCAAGAAGCAAGTTGGGAAGGAAAGAGCTTACACTTCCACACTGCTGATCATCACCAAAGGAAGTCAGGACTGGAACTCACACAGGGCAGGAAGCAGGAGCTGATGCAGAGGCCATGGAGAGATGTTACTTGCAGGCTTGTTTCTCCTGGCTTACTCAGCTTGCTTTCTTGTAGAACCCAAGACTACTAGCCCAGGGATGGATAGTACCCACAATGGGCCCTCCCCACTTTGATCACTAATTGAGAAAAATGCCTTACAGCTGGATCTCATGGAGGCATTCTCTCAACCGAAGCTCCTTTCTCTGTGATAACTCCAGCTTGTGTCAAGTTGACACAACCAGACAGTACACCCAGGAAGAAAGTGAGAGAAAGGCAACAAAAGAGGTGACGGTGCACAGGAGAAGGAGAAATGGAAAAATGGAGAGGAGAAGGAAGGATCAATGTTGATTCTAACTCCACCTTTGGATTTTTGTGGTACCTGTATGTATGTGTACATGTGTGTTGGGGGTCACTCTCCACCTAATGTTTTGAGTCAGGTTCTCTCCCTGAACAGGGAGCATGCCTTTTGTCTAGATAGGCTGCCAGCAAGCTCCAGGGATCCTCTAGTCTCTGCTCTTCGACTCTAGACTTATTGACACATACACCACTGAATCTATGTGTACTGGGCTTTTCAAAGATCAACCTGGATCCTCCTGCTTATGTGGCAAGCACAATAGTGACTCACCATCCAGAAGACATCAGACAGAGGTGAGCACAAGCTGGGCAAATGCCACACAGTTTCACTGGGAAGACTGTGCACCCTCCCACCGTTAACTACAATGTACAAAACACAAGGGAAGCCCTGCATTAGTATTCCCATGGAGATCTGGCAATAACATGCCAGCTCTGGATACCCTACATCCTACTTCTAGATCTCTAACTGAGGCTGAGAAGACTCAACTGGGAACATTCCTAAACAACCTGCTTGTTTCTTGTGTTGGGATTGAGGTAAGAGGCATGCCCTTCGATGATTCCACAGACAAGGCAGATATGGATGTTGAGCTCTAGGCCATGCATTCCTAAGTGAGCAGATAAGGTCAACAGGCCTCTCACCAAAGACTTTCTTAAGATCACATGAACTATATTCACTCACTCACTCATTCATTCATTAATTCCCTCATTCATTCATTTATTCCCTGTTCCCTCATTATTTCTTCAACATGAATCATGTCCTCTCCTCTCAGTACAAAGCAAGGGACATACAACCTAGGAGAACATGGCACACACACACATTCTGTGTCATTTTGAACTTACAGTTGGTCATTAATAAAATAATCATTCAGGTCACCTGTCATTATGTGGAGCTGAAGGCATACCTTGGGGCTGGGCTACCTCTGTGCTGGGCTGCATAAACCCAGGAAGGCCTCTCAGAAGTGGCACTTCTTAGTTCTTAAGATGGGCCACATATTTCAGTGAAGGGTTTAAGTGACAACACTCTTCTCTCTCTCTCTCTCTCTCTCTCTCTCTCTCTCTCTCTCTCTCCTCTCTCTGCTGTGTGTGTGTGTGTGTGTGTGTATTTGTGTAGGTCTATATGTATGTGTGCATGTGTGTCTGAGTACACATGTGAAAGTGGAGGTTGACATGGCTCTCTTCCTCAATCACCCTTCTAGTTAGTTAGTTAGTTAGTTAGTTTGTTAGTTAGTTGGTAAGTTAGTTTATTGAGACAGGGTCTCTCATTAAAATCAAAGGTCAGTGATTGGCAAACCTGCCTGACCACTGAGATCCAGAGATCCTCCTGTATTTATCTCCATGGCACTGGGATTACAAGAAAAGTGCTAATGTGCCTAGCTTTAATTTATGTAGACACTGAGGATCACGATTATTCAGCAGGCACTTCAGATACTCTACTGTCTCCCTAAGCCCCAAGAGTATTCTTGATGGAGTGGCCCAATGTCGGCACCCTTGGTTAGGAAATCCAGGAAATGCAAAAGACTATGTAGACCAGATGAGGATAGAACGGTCTGAGCTGAGGTCAGGCCATTGCAGCCAGAGCCTCCAGCATCTTGTGGGAATGGAGATGACTGCAACTGAACACTAGAAATCTCCAAGCACCGTGAACAATGTCTGGCTATGGCTCTGAGTAGGAAGATTTGTTGTTCTTCTCATGGATACATTAGAACACTGTACAGCCACTGGTCCCTGATGCAGCTGCTTAAGTCAGTTCCCACTTAAGTAGGTCAAGGACACATGAGTTAAAGTTTATTCCATTTACCTAACTCCAGAGGTTGACCAGCTCCCTCACATTTTCAAGGGCATCAGGCATGTTTGGAGACAGAGAATCAAAGGAGATGGACTCTGATATTTCAGGCAATAAAGTCAAAATTAATAACTGTTTAATTACATTTCTCAAAAATGCAACATTATGTCAGCATCATTGACTGTTAAATTTAGGAGTCATAAATACTTTATTATGTTGGAAGACGAGTTGTGAGGTAGGAAAATCTACATTTCTTCAGTGACTGCTGAGAAATAATAGCTAATCACAAATTAAATGAGTTATTAAGTGCTAATTGCCTTTAGTGGAAGACTGTAAAATTCCTCCAGAAACTTTAACTGAAAATATTTTCAGTTTTATATTAAATCTGGCAGCAACTTGAGGTGGTTTACTTCATTTTTCTCTTTTCTTCTTAATTGTTCTTTTAAATATTTATACATGTACCTTCCACCTCTATTGATCTCCCTGACCCTTCTCATACACACACACACACACACACACACACACAGTGGGGGGCTGCACATGTGAGTTTAGGTGTCCAGAGGCAAGAGATTTGGGATCCCTCTGGAGCTGGAGTTGCAATCAGTGCTGAGGTGGTTGCAGAAAACCAAACTCAACGCTGGTGTGAAAGCTATAGGAATTCTTAACTGCTGAGCCACCTCTCTAGGCTCCTTTCTCCCTTCTTAACTTTAACGCATGATATCCAGGGATTAGATAACCCTTTGCTGAGGTCAGGCTATGTATCTTAAAGGACATGAAGCCATGGCTTGTTCCCACTAGATGTCAGTAGCACCTCTTTAATGGTGACAAACAGAATTATCTATGAACATTGTCAAATGTTCCCTCTGGAGCAAAAGAGCCTGGACTGATAATGGTCTTGGACCAAATCCTGTACTTTTGTGCAGGGATGGGGGTGAACCTGGAAGGTATCCAACTTGGTTAAGCTATCATCATGTCCAACTGTAAAGGCATGTCTCCAGTGAATTGTACCTGTTGTCCTAGGCAACTTCAGTAAACACAGCCAAGAGGAGTTTGCTCATGAGGGAAATGAGACCCAGAAGGAAGATGCCACCTTCAGCTGACCAACACATGGGCTACATGCTTCTAAGAAAATCATGGGATGTTTTCATAGAGAAGTTGTAACCACAGTGGAAAGATCAATGTCTGTCATCTTCAAGGGAATACGGTCTCTGATCAATACTTGCTCACATTCTCTTATAGAGATCATTGGTGCTAAAAACAACTCTGCAGGAAAGAAAGGTTTCTTTCTCGGAGCAACACACACAGGACAGACAAAAGGTACTCCATGTCAGATCTAAATGGAAAAGTATGTCAACAAAGATCTGCAAGGATAAATGGGTGGCCACCTTCTCTAGAGCAAAAGATGGCGAAACCATCAGGAGAGCAAAGAGACAGTGCCTGTTATTGGTCACAGATTCCAAAGTGCAGTGGAACTTTACCAGCCTTCAGAGAACTAACTTCCCTGTGCATGGAAACCTAGCCAAGTAGCCTTTCTTAGCAAACAGCACACAGGACCTTGTGGGTCTATGTTGATCTATGCAAACCTTTTAAGCAAATCATGTAAATTGTATTAGTCAATACTCAATCATTATGACAAAAAATACTTAAAAATAAGTTTAAGAGAGAAACTTTTAGATTTTATTTTTGTAAGCATGTGTACTTAGTGTCATAGCATGAGTGTGTGAGTGTGTGTTATGACATGTGTGTACAGGTGTGTGCCATGGCATGTGTGTGGAGGTCAGAGGACAACTTGCAGAAGCTAGTTCTCTGCCTGCACCGTGGGGACTGCAGAAGTGGAACTAAGCTCAGCAGCATGGAGCAAGCACCCTAGCTTCTAAGCCATGTTGTCTTCCTGAGTTAGTTATTTCTGACTCATAGATTTAGAGCTTCAGTCCACTGTCCTTCAACCCCACACACTTAGATGAACAATCATGGCAGGAGGAACACACAGGGTTGGGAGAAAGCTTTCTCTTTCCTCACAGAGAGGAACAGAAAGAAACAGGAAAGGAAGGCTAGGATATGTCAGAGCCCTAAGGCCACCCCCCCAGGGTGATTCACTCATGTGCATCAAATGTTTCCTTTCAACTGGGCCCTCCTGTCTCCCTTTCAGGAACATCTGGAAATGCCCTCATATCACAAGTTCTCTGAGGCATTTACACAGATCAAGGTGGAGCCTTGGCATCTAGATGTTTCATGAAATTCTGTTGTGAACACCTCCAGAATTAGGCTTCACTTTTTACATGGTTAAGGGTATGATTGAAATTCATCATCACTAGCAAAGATGAGCCAATATGTCCATTGAACATTTTGGCATGCTGGCTGAGGGGGAGAGAAGGCCAAGAAAATTTGGTTAAGGGATCACCTATGACATTGAAGTTCTGTGACAGAATCTTGTGTAACCAGGCTGTCTTTGAATATGCTAAGTAGCCTAGGAGGACCTTGAACCTCCTGAACCTCCACTCTCCATCTCTCAAAAGCTTGGGTTACAGGTGTGTACCATCATTCCTGATTTATATGGTGCTGGTGACTGAACCCAAGGAATCAAGCATACTAGTCAAGTACTCTGCCAGTTGAGCCACATTCCCAGGTGCATGGGTGGCATTTTCTAAAACAAGGTCATTTTTGATATGGTTCATCTAAAGCAAAACATAGATTCTGAATAACTTCTGCAGCTGGCCTAGGAGTTACAGTTTGGGAAAAGGCAAAAACTCCCCCAATGAGACGCTCATGAAAATTGGGGTGGTGCACCTTTGTCTGACTGCTGGATTCACCCAAATCTGTTCAGGTGTCAATCAAAGCTTGCCTGAGCTAAACACTGTCTTGGGGGACACAAATCTGTGTCTGATTATCAACCGAGAAATTCCATAGCCATATGCACCCTTGGCACAGTCTCAGCCTCTCTAAGCTCAGCACAGCCTCATCTGTAGAGAGGGGTCTGAGATGACACCTAGGTGTGATCTAGGTCAGTTCTCTGGATAGATCTTCCAGAAGGACTGGGCCAAAAGTAGCCCCTCTCTTCAGTTGTTACTATTCATCCTCTGTGCCATTTCTGATTTTGTAACATTGAGGAAACATGTGCCTATCTCCTTATTTGTATGCATGAGCAGACCCCTGTGGGACTGTGTCTTAGGGAGTTCTTGATCTTCCACAGTGTTTATTAGTGTGGCTTTGCATATCAGTTGGCCTAATGATTCACTGGCCACATAATTAGAAAATAATGTTTCTCTCCAGGTAATTGGCATGCTGGCGTTAAGAGTCGAAAGTACTTGGAAGTCACTATGGGAAAACTCACATGAATCAATCAAATAGAGTGATGGAAAATTTCGAAGAGCATGGTTGCTTAAGATGTGGGCATATGTCAACCTATGTGGAATGTGTCCTGAGCCTTCACAGAGGATCAGGGACTGGTTGCATGGCTAAAGCCTCAGCTGCATTCCCAAGATGATCTGAGTTTGGGTCCCAGTACCCACATAAAAGCCGGAAGTGGTGGTATGTCCCAACACCCCTGCACAGGAAAGGCAGAAAAAAGGTCAATTCTTAGGACTTGCTGGTTAGCTAGTCTGGCCTAAACAGTCAGGTTCAGGTTCACTGAGACATTGTGTCTCAACAACGTAAGGCAGAGATGAGCCAAGCAAGACATTTAAGGTCTACCTCTGACATCTGACCTCTGACCTCTGACCTCCGTCCTTACACAGGCAGATGCTCACAACCAAGTCCACAGTATCACCTCTCTCTTCCTGCTTTCCCGTTTCTCTCCTCCTCTCTTCCTTGGCTTTTCCTTTTCTCTTACTTTCTCTCCCATCTCCTTCTATCCATGTTCCTCTTTTCCCTTTCTCTGCTTCTCCTCTTCTCTCTTTCCTCTCTCTCTCTCCCTCTCATTCTATCTCTCCCTCCTCCCTCCCCCTCTCAAACACACACACACACACACACACACACACACACACACACTCACATATACACACATTCAGATTCACACAGCACAGCACACTTCCCTGTGAAGTTCAGAGCCAAAAGCCTATGCTGAACAAAATACAAAACCAGAAATCCCTTTCACTGTCGATTTTTATTCATTTCTTCTCAGCATCCATGGAAGCAGGTGCATGTTCCACCAACTACTCAGCCAAGGACAGAGAAAAGAGCACACTGTCCATCTCTAAGTCCATGAGTCACAGCACCTGTCCTTGCTCCTGGTTCTCCCAGGGACACCAGTTTGCAAAACCTCCTTTACCCTGGTCATTTCAGGCCAGGACTCACATGATCCTAGAGATAACTGGATGGTGATGACTTGCAGAAGTGTCCTCAGTGTCCCACTTTACAACATAAAGATTAACTATACCTGGGCGCAGCAGGTACGACAGTGAACACCTGTGACACTGTCACCCAGGAAGCTGAGGCAAGATGACCTTGAGTTTGAGACTAGCATACACAGTGAATTAAAATTCTCTCATTCATTCCCCATCCACCACTCTCTCTCTCTCTCTCCTCTCTCTCTCTCTCTCTCTCTCTCTCTCTCTCACCACACACACACACACACACACACATACACTAACCATGCCATCTGATGTCTGCTGTGAGTTAAAAATCAGGCAACTTCTTGTTTTGTCTGTTTCCACAATCAAACTGTAAGACCCTTGATAATGACCACCAATGCCGGGCTTTGTTGTATAGGGAGAATGCCAATAGAGAGCTCTTAACAGAGTAATCCCAATTGGGGACACATGCTTCTGAGGAACACAGCCTTATCTTAGCTGTGTCCCCTTGGCCAGATGGCTTAGCTTTCCCTGGCCTACCCCTCTCCTTTATGTTAGCATGGGCCTCCCTGAACTATGCCTCACTTACTATAATTTAAGGTGCCTGTGACCAGTTGTGGTCCCAAAATATTAATACTCATCTTGCACCTTTTGATAGATAAACAGTATTACTAATAATAATGATAATAATATTGGCTGAAATTTGGTTTTCATCACCCACATTGAGGCATTTCACGACCATTGGTAAGTCCAGCTCCGAGCGATCCACACCTTCTCTAGATTCTTAAAGTACCTGCACACTTATGGCATACACTCATGTACATACATACACATACATGCATATGCCCTGAGATTCAAACACACAATTAAAATGAAGAAATCTTTAAAATAAGTATATGTGTTTGTGAAAAAGCATAAGTATTAGGCTTTGGTACTGGTCAAGGCTAGGTACTGGTCATGATTTCAGGACTGCAATGGAGGTATTGGAGCTTATCCATCCCAGATAGAACTAGACTACTGTAAATAGCAAATACCCATAGTTCTATTGTCCCCCTGGTGTGTGTGTGTGTGTGTGTGTGTGTGTGTGTGTGTGTGTGTGTGTTTAAGTGAGGGAATATCCTCATTCCTGCCGTCACTCAGAGATCCATGCAGATGAGGAACCCTCCATGCTTAACAGAGAAAGGCCTTTGAGGATCAATCAAGTAGGCATCAAACACTGGTGAAAGAAGATGGACAGAGGATGCGGTGAGAGCACCTATAGTGGCTAGTCTTCATAGTGACAATGATTTCTTTTCTCCAGGTATTATGGGGGAAACAGTCACACATCACTGTGTTAATAAAAATTAGATGTCAGTGAGTCTCCAGATACGCCTTCATTTATCAGGGTTTTTTTTTTTTTTTTTTTTTTTTTTATGCTGGAGCAGGATACAAACTATTAGTAGATAGTCATCTACTTTGCCCAGAATCTCTTAGTATGTTAACACACACACACACTAAAATAAAATAAAACAACTTTCCTAATTCTGTGTAATATTGCCTTCCTGAACATCTGGAAAGTTCTTTTTAATTTGTCTCTTTTGCACTGATAAAGTACTCTCTTCCATGAGTGGAATTCAACTATTGCCTCTTTCCCCCTTTCCACAAATGTAGGATAAATTCCCCTACCAGTTGTCATTTCCTTCTGGGTTCAATCCTAATAGAATGCAGAGAGCCAAGTCCAAACCTTGCCAGGGTGGGGGCAAGATTGCTCAGTGGGTAAAGACACTTGTTTCCCAACATGATTATCTGACTTCCAGCCCCACTACACGGTGGAAGGAAAGAACTGATTTCTACAAGTTGTCCTCTGGCCTCCATATATGTCTAGTGGCACACAAATGTCCACACACATATCCATGTAAACATACCTATGTTCATGCATAAATGTCATTAAAAATAACATTCTAGAATATCCATAACACAGCATCAAGAATTACCTCATTCTAACATCCTCAAGTGTCTAAAACCCTTTTGGAAATGTACAACTGAGAGAACATTTAAATTTAAAGAAAATAGAAATCCCGCATACCAAAGACTACACCCGTGCTTCATGAAGCACATAATTGCTTTTAGACACCCAGCTGCAATTATGTTTATCAGAGCTATGATATGACACACAGAAAGTGACTCACAGACAGAAACTTAGGCTGTGCCTTTCTCAAAGGTCAATCTTAAAGACTGTGTTGGGATCTGGCCTGTCACCTTAGGAAAAAACACAGCCTTCCCACTACAAGTGTCAAAGTGACCATATGCTGGCATTCCTGGGTGTCAGCTCTTCAAAGAAGCTTCTGACAGAAAAATATCATTTTAACCAACCACTGCAACCCATCCTGTCCAGCAGATGGATATCTCCATAACACCTCATGGCATCCACATTTCCAGTATGAAATATCAAGGTAAGATAGCAATGGTAAGAGCACATCATATGAGCAAGTGCTGGAGTGATGGTAACAGCTGACATGAGCCATGTGCATGATCATGATAAGTGGAGTCTCAGCCTTCTGCAAGAACTAATGGCAGCTGTGCTACCCAGATGGGGAAACAGAGGCTGGGATAAGTGACATGCCTAGAATCCTTCAGATAGCATGGACCAGGAAGCCATGGGAAACAGAAGGCCACATCTATTCTAGGCTATTCCCCAAGTGTCCACCAGACCAGCTTCAGCATACCTGCCAAAGAAGCAGAATTCTCCCAAGGAAAGAAGAGTGCTGCAGAGTCAAAGAATCACGCTGTGAACAGACAAGGCAGGCGTCTTTTAGAACTAAGCCTAGCAGAGCAATCTGGTGCATTCGCCAGAGGAAGAAGGAAGTATATGCCACTGTGTCCCCAAATGCACCCATTACATCCATGCCTGAAAAAAAAAAAAAAAAAAAAAAAAAGGCCGGAAGAAAAGATGGTTGCTGGTGTGTCTCTGAGACGCCAGTGGGTGTCACTGCCTCCCCACAGAGCTCTGAAGGAACCTGAAGCAGACTACTGCTGTCTCAGACACCCTACTTGTTCAGCACACAGCCCTAAACCTGGAGCTTTCTACACCAAGAGACTTCTCATCCTAGCGTCTCAAAGAGCAGATGACAGAGATGTTCTCTCAGACACTGCCCTCAGCAGTGTGTCCCTAAGAAAGCTGAGATGGATCAGAGATAGAGGAATGACAGGGATCTGGACTCCTGGTGACTCAGAGAAATGCTAATGCTTTTCCAAGTGACCACAGTGAGTAGAAGACAAGCCAGAGTGGCATAATATCCTTAAAGGAGCTCCTCAAACTTGACCAATAAATGCATACCGTGCTGCAGGATAGAGCCCTCCCTGGCTCCCACTCCCCCAAAGTAGGGAGTAGATTCTCCCAGTACCGTGCACAGAGGGGTGTTGGGGGACATCCTTGAGTATCGGGACTCTCCAAGGTTTGGAGAATTGCTGGGGGACATCCATGGGTACGGGTTCTCTACAGGATCTAAAGGGGTGTGGGGGGTAGCATTGGCTAGGGAGATCTTCAAGGTCTGAGCTCTGGGCAAAGGAGCTTAACAAGACACCTGAAAAGCTTGCCCCTCTGTGTCTGGCATGATTATAGGATTTGTCTACTCTGCCGTTAGATTGAAGTTCAAGGTCACCCATGGAAACTATTTACAGTGCAGACAAAGGTCTGAGGATACTAAAGGTATAAGTCATACTGAACGAACATCCACGAAGGCAAAGGTGGGAAGCCATGAATGACCACAGGCAAGCTTAGGGTAGCTAGGCATCAGTTTGTAGTTGTGTGTGCAGTTTTGATCTTGTGGCACACCAAAAGTCACTTTGTGTGTATGAAAATGCCACAACAAAATTCATTCTTTTCTTTTTGTAGGCTCACTTAAAACAAAAGTAAAGAAAAGAAAACTGCTTTCAACCATTGCCATTTTAAAAATAGCACATACCCATTAAAGAATAGGTGCAAAATTCATAATTGGGTGATTTGTAGGGCTCTATTGGCTTTTTCTTTGTCTCCTACAGTGCTGGAAACAGGTTAATTAAATATGCATCATGAAAGCAAGCAAGTATTCACATACATGATATACACCCATTTTATACACAAAAATAATCTAAACAGCACATATATAAAAATTACATATCTATGCAAATAATACACTCCTTATACACATAAAAGCACACACATGTAATATTCTTTGTACTTTTTTTTTTTTTTTAGGCAAGAACTGAGTTGCCTAGACTGGCTTGAATTTATAGTGTAGCTCAGGCTAGGCCTTCAATCCTGTCCTCCTGATTCAGCCACTGAAAGAGCTGCAGTCACAGGAATGTGCCACTGTTACTGGCATCACAAGTGCATCACTGTGGAAGGTGACACATCATTTTAAGATGTTAGATAGACCTTTGAGCGAGAGCAATGGCTAGTGGTGAAATGTGTTTGAAGCTCTTCCCAAGGACCTCAGTTCAGTTCCCAGTGCCTAGGTCAGGTTGTACACAGCTACCTGCAACTCCATCGGTAAAATATCCAATGCCCTCTGCTGACCTCTTTGGGTACCACAAACATATACCCAGGCCTATTCTTAGCTAATTTTCTGGGACGATGTTTCCAGAAAATGGTGCTGCTCAGAGCAACAGCAATTAATAATCAAGGCAGCTCCTCTGGACATACTCACAGGACCATCTTATTTGGGCAATCCCTCAATTGAAACTACCTTCTCAAGTGGCTCTGGGTTTTGTCAAATTGACAGTTAAAGCTGACTCGGACACCATTCCAGTAATCTGTCCATTTCTTCTCTACACCTGAGAGGAAAGGCTCACTACAAGGAAGAAAACACACTCACAACATGCTCAGTATAGAAACCCCTGTGTGTACTGGCCATGTATAGACCAAGGTCATCTCACTGAGGTTCTTGAAAGTCATGGCTCTCAGAGTTGTCCCCCACTCACCAGTGTGGCATTTCCAGTAGTCGCACCTACCCTCCTCTCCAGTTTTTGGTTCCCCTTGGAAAAACAGCTCATATCATTAAGGGGAAGAGGCTCTGACAATTTCCAAGGAAGCCTTTGGGGAATAGACCCCTTTTGTTTGTAGTTATCAAAACAAATTATGCACTACATGCCTGAAAGGATGTTGACTTCAAGATGTCTTCCCTGGGGACCCTCAAAGTCGCAAATGTGAATTCTGAACCTTTGTTTTATAAAGGCCAATCTGAAATGTGCGCTGATCTGAATAGGGCTTGCTCCTTAGTGATCAGGGAGGACTCTATATTTGGAACACAATAACACCATTTAGGAAGCAGGGTGCTCTGGGTCCCTGATTAATGAACTAGAGCGGATCTCTACAGTCAAGGGCCCTGCAGCTTGAAGTCAATGCCATGCACAATATTTCTGCTCACCCCACCCCTCCCAGAGCTAGCTCGGAAGGATGGTATTTCAAAGTCAATCCAGTCTATAGAAGTAAAATAGTTATAATAATTGAGGAAAAATATTAGTGATTTCCATGCTTAAACAAATGGCACATGGCACATAAATTGCACCATCTGCTATGACTTTCCCCGAGTAGGAAGCTGGCAAATATTGTATAATCATCTACATATGACGGATAATTTCCAGCCAAGTCTAAATAAAAAACTGCTTTGTCTTCAGGCATCATTTTAAAAAGCCAGAGACATACAGTAAACAATCAAATGTTATCTCCCTGTTTACTTTCTCCATTAAACACACACAAAACTGGTTTACGGACATGTATATTATATTATACATAGATAAAGACTTTTTATATCTTTATGTGTGTGTGTGGCTACACACGTGCAAATGGATATGCTTGCAGGTATCCTCGCAGACCAGAAGAGGATGTTGGAGCCTCTGGAGCTGGAGTTGCAAGTGGCTGTGAGGTGGCCATTATGGATGCCGGGAAGCAACTTAGGTAATCCAGAAGAGAAGAAAGTACTCTTAACTGATAAACCATCTCTCTAGCTTCATATATAAGTTAATTGTGTGTGTGTGTGTGTGTGTAATGTGCGTACATATATATAATATATACATACATACACACACATATATATATATATATATATATATATATACATATATATGTATATATATATATATATTTCCAAATAAACTCCTTGTGCTTCTAAAGAACATATGAGCATAAGCTGAGTCTATCATGCTTTAGTTGTTTTCCTCCGTTCTCTTTTTTGGTAAACCTAATTCAATTTATTCATTCATTTGTCTGCATATTGGAAAGAGGATCTCACTAAGTAGAGAAAACTGCTCTTGAACTCACGATCACCTGCTTGCGCCTCATGAATGAAAAGACATGTACCCACCCACACTAGCTATAAATATCTGGACTGTATATAATAACACTCTAAGGTACTTTTTGTTTACACTTATTTGTTTGTTTGGGGTTGGGGAGCACATATTTGAGCATGTATGTAGAGGTTAAAGAACACTTGTGAGAGTCAATTCTCCTGGGGTCATCAAGCCTGGGGACAAGGACCCTTATTTACTGAGCCATCTTACCTATGCTCCACTGAATTTATTTTTAACCTGTTCCAACAAAGGCTTTCCATACAACTCTTGTTGTCTCACAGTACCATGAGAATTAAAGCAATAAAATACTTGATATTAGGGAATAAGTGTATGTTTCGGTGGAGGAGGTATGAGGCACCGTGGGATAATTTGCACAAACTGAAAAAATAAATCCGCTGTCAATGAAATCGTGTCCTTGCAGAACTCTTGAAGTTTCCTAATATATAACAGAATTAGTGTAGTCAGATTTCATTTAGGCACAAGGCTTGGCCGTCCATTATTTAAACAGCACTGTCAGTCATGAAAGAATACTTCAAGCACATGACAACACAATTCTCCCCACACTGAAGGTCGCCCTCTAAATCAGAAGAGAACGCAAGGGCTTCCTAAGGACTCCTTCTCAAACAAATTACCGGCTGGCCGCACCAAAATGAATTTTATTATTGAGGACAAGTGAATTGTACAGTACTTATAGCAAACACATTAGAGGATTAAAATTGATTGAAGGAGATTGGATTTGAAAAGATATAAATAGGGAAGACATGAAAAATCTGCTCAAAGTGAACTTATCAAAACAGCAGTGGAATTCAGGCATTGGCCAGTTGCCTCTGGAAGCCTCTTTCTGGTTGTCTCTAGAGAGCAAAATGGAAAGGCTACATTGTGGTGGCGTTATGTGATAATACACTATGTACGAAAGACAGGAGCTCACAGAAGGCACACGCTAACCTAGAAAGACTACATCATGGTAGCATTACTGTGAGGATGGACTGTGGGTGTGAGATAGGTACTCATGGAATGTACAAGCTAACACAGACAAACAAGCCATGAAACCACCATGACCAACATTCCGTTTTTCTGTGTGTCAACTGCTTGCTGTGACTTCAAAAGAAGTTTCAAGTAATGGTAAATAGAAGGTATATCTGGAGTTTTTCTGCCTTTTTCTGATTATCTGCAGGAAGTTCACAATGCTTCAATGTGGATTGCCTATGGGGTGATCATAGCATAACTGGCAATCCTTTGCATGTACCCTGGGTTTAGCATTCTTCTATTGACTTCTCATAAGCACAGGTACTAGACCCTAGCAGCAACCCAATGTGCATGCACTACCAGTAAAACAATAATGATGTACAGTAAAACAGTGGAGATCAGGACCAGAGAACACAAAACTTCCCTTGTCTCCAGCTCACAAGGACATCAAAAGACATAGAATTTAAATCCCAAGCTTCCCAGCTGAGGCAAGAGCTCATTTGTAAATTGCTTGTCGTCCTAGCAACAGAATCAGAGTTCAATGTAAGAAACCATGTAAGAAAAGCCAAATGTGGCAGTGTATATCTGTGATCCCAGTTATGAGGAAGTAGGGACAGGTGGGTCACCCAGCCTTACCTCTTTGGCCAGATTGAGGCTAGTGAGAGACTATGCCTTAAACATCAAGACCGCTAGTGGCTAATGAATAATGAGGTCATCTTCTGGTCATCTCTACCCACATGTGTGTGAGAGCACACACACACACCTGGCCGATTGATCCAAGATTATCTATTCTGAAATATTAATTTATCTGCTAGCTTTAATCAAATAAGTAACACAACTTTCCCCACGACTGGCACAGAGAATAGAAGAGGGGGTCAGAAAATGGCTAAAGTATTATCTTACTGCTACATTCAGGAAAAACCTGAACAAAATACATGGCA
Organism: Mastomys natalensis; assembly: GCA_021653895.1. Lineage (NCBI taxonomy): Eukaryota > Metazoa > Chordata > Mammalia > Rodentia > Muridae > Mastomys > Mastomys natalensis. The sequence goes on from JAJTUV010000378.1 coordinate 127,976, forward strand.
GGCAGCACCCAAATATAGCCACATGAACTCTGTTCTGGTACCCATTAGTTGCTTATTGATTCCTCCATAATGTTCCATAGCTGGCCTACATGGATGATGAATTATGAGATCTGTGATATATGTAGGTTAGATGTTCGCATAGCTTATAAAAGATTTGTAAGAGTTACATGTAGATTAAAAAGCACCGTGGCTTCCATCTTTGGGATTGCCTTGCACACCCTCTCTTTCCTTCCTCCTTTTATCCTCCCCTTTCTACCCCCTACCCTCTCTCCATCCATCTCCACCCTTTCCTTCCTCTTATAGCTCGTTTTGGGGAAAGCCATCTGCCACATTTCCAGGGCATTCTAGCAGCCTGCAGAGAGGCCCTGTGGTGAAGAACTAAGGTCTGCCAACAGCTACACAAGAGAGCTGGAAGACAGCTCTACAGGTTTTCATTTCCTGCTACCCTAGTTGACTGGAAAATAACCACTACTTAACATGATCCCAAGCTAAAAGCACCCAGGACCTTCAGAACTCCCTAAGAATCTAACTATGTGTTATTTTAAGATGCTCACTTACAGGATAATTTGTTACACAGCACTAGGTAGCAAATATATGCTGCACCCTATAGAGCGGATCTATTAAAGACTTCCTAGACATGTTTAACCTATGAAGACTGTAGCATGTTATTGTCACCTTCACAGTTCCTGTGCAAGAATGGATTTTGTGTTGGGCTATATCTATAGTTATCTCAGGCTGTGTGAAGCTCACAGGATTGACGTTTGTTCATCAAGTCTACAATGTTAATCTATTGCTTTAGACAGGCCAGTAGGATGTCATAGTTGAATTCTTTCCTGAGACTGACAGGGGAGGATGCAAACTGTATCAAACACTGAATATATTTGAACATCTCTGGGTATTAGGTGCTGTGGTAGTGCTGCCACGGACACTAAAAACAAGCCACCCCCTCCCCATTCTTTGTGTTCTCAGGGATGTAGGCTGACATCAAATTGGGAGGACACATGAAGAAAGGAATAAATAGTAACTTCTATAAAAGCAACAGAAAGCAGAAAGTAAGGACAAGAATGTCTTTGACTATGGCATTCACCCAAGTCTACCCTAAGAAGGAGAACATTTAAGAAGAGTCTAGAATGGCTAGCCTGGCTAGCTACCAAGAGGTCTGGACCAGGAAAGACAATTCAAGCTTCAGCTACAGAAGCCTCAGTTTCTCCATCTCTAAATTTGCAACAGTGGTTACTTAGACCACAATACAAAAAACTGAAACAAGGGTCTACACATGAATGGCCTTTGTAAGTGTAGAAGCAACTAGCTACTTAATAGTTCCACACTTAAAACAACAGAAGTGCTGGAGGTGTAGAAGCACCTGTCTGTAATCCCAGCACTTGGGGATGAAGGCAAGGGGGTTGCAAGTTGGAAGCTAGAATGGGCAATACAGTAAGTGCCTGACCAAGGGAAAACAACAAATATTAACAATCACAATCAATAGATAACCAGGGCTACTTTGATATGGCTTTTAAGCCACTAAGCCTCGGGCATCCTTATCCTCAAGGCAACAGCAGGGATATTTGCACAGCCTCCAGACTTAATAGAGTATCATTCTCAGGGGAAACTAACTCAGTTACAGAGCGCCTGACCATTAATTTCAATGATTTGACTGTGTAATATAATGTTTCAATCCTGGAACACAATTTAAACTGGGACAGGTAGTCATTATTTAACTCAGAGTCTGAAAATTCATCTCCAACATGTCAAATTTTTTTGTAGTCTCTATTCAAAGACTTGCCAAAAAAGATATGGGGTGAATATTTCAAAGTCTATGGAATTCAGTACCTCAATATCAAATAGTGCCTGGGTTGTTACTGAAGATAAAAATGGTGATAGGAGATTTTATTAAAACAGTAAGCAAAGCAAAAGGATGCTTGTCAAACACAGACCTCATCTCCCATACAAATGAGGGTGCCAAGAGCGGACGACAGAAGATGGGAAGGGATACTGACTTTGGTGACAGACATGGAAAGACTGGATGAAGGGTCAAAGGGATACATGAAAGTCACCAAAAATAATGGTAACAAACCAGAAGTCATTAAGTTGGCAAATGAATGCTTAAGCCAGTCTATGACTGGAACTGGAGAGATGGCTCAGCAATTATGAGCACTGGTGGCTCTTATAGAAGATTGAGGTTCAGTTTCCAATACATACATGATGGCTCAAAACTACCTGAAAAATCCATGTCCAGGGGGTCCAATGCTAACCAGGCACACACATGCTGCTCATGTTATTTGCAGGCACAGGCACACACACACACACACACACACACACACACACACACACACACAATTTTTTAAAACCTGAGATTTAAGAAAAAATCATAAATGTCATTGCATAATCACCAGTGAAGTAATTGAAGGAGTGGTTTAATATTTCCATTGAGAGATGAATAAAAACAGAATATAAGAAAATGTCAAATCCAGTGTCTGTCAGTATATCTATCTATAAATATGTCTCACCACAAAACTCCTAATAGTCACGTAGTTCTGAATGAAAACATTGTTGAGTATTCATCTTAAAGTATTCTTTTATCTGCATGTGTTTGTGTGTTCATTTATATGCAGACTCCGTAGATCAACTCTGGAAAGCTACCTACCACCTTTGAGACAGAATCCCACATTGGCCTGGATCTTACAGGTTGGACTATCTGGATTACAAGCCTCAGGGACCCTTGCATCTCTACCTCCCAAATGTTGAGATTGCCTACCACATGGCCTTGCCTGGCATTTTTGACTTGGATTCTCAGGACAGTATGTAGGTTCCCTTGCACTTGAAATGCAAGAATTTTACTCACTGACTCATCCTTCTGACCTCATATATACAGACATTTCTTTTTGTTTAGTTTTTGAAGATTTTATTTTAATTCTGTGTATACTTGTTTGTTTCATGTATATATGTGTATATGTGTATATATGTACATATATATATATATATACCGAGGCCAGCAGGGGGCATTATCTCCCTTGGAATTAGAGTTATGGATACTTGTGAGTTGCCCTGTGGATGCTGGGAATTGCACCTGGGACCTTTGCAGAAGCAGCAAGTGCTCTCAGAAGCATATTAACCACTGGGTGGGGTGGGGTGTGGCCTCAGGCCAGGTCTGTAGCTCTTTTCCTCCTGGTGGTAGATCAGACATGATGTCACCAAAAGCTTCAGTTTCTCGCTGATAGCACACTGCAATACTGTGCCTCACAGCCTGCTGGACTTTAGCCACAGCTGAGAGTCTTGTTTTAGCAAACATAATGTAAATAGAAGTGACACGTGTCACTTTGACATAGAGGCTTGAAAAGGCCTTTGTTTTTTCTCTGGCTCAGTAATTGTCCAATCTTGGAGTTGGAGCCAGGAACCCTGAATGAGGAAGGAATAGTATAACACTCTGGGGCAGCTCACAATACACAGAAAGAGTTTAGAGAAAAGAACAAAGCCTTAAGCCCCAGAAATCTGGACTTATTTTTTAGTACAGTATGACATGCCTTATGCTAACTGGCTGTTTATTGGGCTCTTAACCCTTCTAATTTCCATAAGATAGAGCATAGAGTCAAATGTTAGGGAGCTATTTGATTTGGGGACCCTGGCTATTATCTGCAACATGTGGTTCAAACAGCGAGAAGTATTCTGTTATCACTGACGCGTGCTGAAAATGATTTCTAAAATTCATTTAAAATATTTAATTCATGAATAACGACTGAGTATATTCAAGATTCACAAGGTCTTTGTGTGAGGATCACCCCCGAGTGAATTTAGACATCTATCAGCACCATTCTACGCAAGAGAGTCTCAGAAGTGATCTCATTACTGTGTTCAAATTTTTCACTTAAGATGATGTCCTCTGTGTTTATTCACATTGTTTCAAACAGCATAACTCTTTTGTGAATAAATATGGCTCTGCTGTAGTCCCTGTGATGAGCCTCACTACATACATATCTCAACTTCCTGAACTATATGTACTTAACATATACAGCCATATGTCTTTGAATGAAAAAAATCTGGAGTCTTTGAGTTCCAATCCTCAAATGCAAGATAAGGAAGGTGTCCATGGTCTTTACCATCAGGAAGCCTACAGTCTTCTGAGAACAAAAGATACTGTGAAATGTTAGCATGATGAACAATGGATGCTATGAGACCACAAAAGAGACTTTTAAGTTTGTGGTTGATAGAGACAAAGTGAAAAATAGAGATAGCCTTACTGGGAGAAATTGAAATAAAGCAGATGAGGCAAAGGCAGTGTGGGGACTGTTTCGTGCATGGTGTGTAAAAGATTCAGGAAGGAGCATAGCATTGCCTGCAAATACTGGAGAGTGAGGCAGGAAAGCAGGAGAGCGGTGGATTAGGACAGAGTCTGGAGAATGTATTGGACATCAAGTACATGTTAGACATAATCTGAATAGAAATATAGTGCCACTGATCAAAAGGTAAGACACATTTCTTATTTTCCTTTTCTTTATTTGAATTTATGTGTGTAGCGGTATGTATGTCATAGTACATGTGTGCAGGTCAGAGGTCAATCTACGGCAGTTGGTTCTATTCTTCCACCATGTGGCCTCTAGGGACCAAACTTGAGTTGTCGGGCTTGGAGGCCAGCACCTTGCATTCCTTAAGGATCTTCCTTTAAAAGCATGTTAGCTGAACTTAGAGGGCAGCAAAAGAGAGATAGAAGGAAGATAGAAGATGGAAACTGATACCAGGACATTATAGCTAAAGACTGAGACATTGAGATGGATCTCTACATTCATCTATGACACGCTTGCCAGAGTCATGTTAAGATAGAGAGCAGACCCAAGGTGCATAACACACACACACACACACACACACCACACACGCAAACTGTTGAACCTCACTGAAGGTGTGTGACTCCTGGGTGAGGTGAGGGGGGTGTCCCTGTATGGCTCTCCACTAATAGGAAAAATCAAAACTGTACAAGGGCAGCAATAAGATCCATCGTCGCTTATAAAGGCTACACATGTAGCCTAGTGCTCAACTAGGAAGAAAAAGAAAGCAACTTGTGAAGAGTAGGAACTTCAAGGAGTTTGAAGAGTCTCATTAACAGAGGCTTCCCTTGGTTAAAAGGAAGGCAGTCAGCTGCTTTCTCAAATGCCCACATAAAAGCATTGATCAGAGCATGCATGGTGGTCAGAAATGGTCACAATTCCAATTCCAACTACATTAGAGAAACATCCGGGCATACATGTTTGCTGCCTGGTCCTTCCATTTACTTATTTAGACAGGGTCTCATGTATCCTAACTTGACCTTGAACTTATTGTATGGTCTAAAATGACCTTGACCTTCCAGGGCACCTGCCCCCATTTCCTGAGTGCTGTGATTATAGGTACACACCGCCATGCTCAGTTTACGTGGTGTTGGGACTTAATCCCAGGGCCTCATGCTTGCTAGACAAGCACTAGACCAATTGGACTATCTCTCCAGGGCTTTCTCCACCCACTTTTAAATAAGAAACTCAGAAGTCTAGATTATCTTAACCTTGCTACTTCTGTTATGTTAGTATAGCTGGAATTCTGGAATTCCATTATCATAGACAATAAATAGTTTTTATGTTCATTAAACATTCAGTATGAGCCCAGAAAATTAGTGAATGATGTATGGGCAGCATATCATTCAAGAGAACTTAATCAAGTGGGAGCAAGTGCTATCTCTATTTTACAGAAAAGGCAACTGAGATGTGTGTGTGTGTGTGTGTGTGTCATTTGTGTGTGTGCATTTGTGTGTATGTGCATTTGTGTGTGTGTGTGTACAATCTGTGCACATGATTGTGTACATGCATTCCTATGTTTCCAGGTTTGTAGATGCCAGAGGTCCACTTTGAATAGGGTTCCACAGGTACTGTCCACCTTGATTTTTGACCCAAGTTCTCTTATGGGGATTGGGAGCTTCCTAATTAAGCTCAGCTACCTCTTTCTCCTCCACACTGAAATTACAAGCCCATAGCATCATATCCAGCTTTCCTATGTGGATTCTGGAGATGGTACTCAGGTCTTGTGTTTGCATGGCAAGCATATAGGTGACTAAGCCATTTTCTCAGCTCACATCAATGGAGTCTTAAGGCAGTTAATGTATTTGCTCAATTGCAGGACACAGACTTGCCAGAGTCATTTCACTACAGGATTACAAGCTCTTATGGCTGTTCGCCATCCACTCAGCTCTCTACCAGTGACCAACAACAGCTGAGTGACAGCTCAACATCGCTTCTGAAAACTAAGAAAACTCCATGCCTCCCAGCCAGGAGATGACCTCACCATCATTTCTGCAAAGTTCATCTCTGTATGACTTATTGAGAAAGCTAATGAAAATATGGCTATTGTCTGTCTGAGGTACCTAGGCTGAAGTAATGCATACTCAATTAACTGAAGTGCTGCTGATACTGTGATTAAACCATTCATCAGCATCCAACATCTGGAGTCCTCCAGGGCTGTGAGATCAGGAAGTAGAAAACTGGCCCTATTACACATTCAGAAATTGATGTAAGAGTCGTGTTACAGGGCTATATTACATTACGTTTAAAAGCACCCTGGTATCTTTGAAATTCCTTGTGATATGAGAAAGAAAACAAACAAAGCAATGGAGGATGGGGAGGAAGAAGAAGAGAACAGAAGGAACAGGAAAAGGAGAAGTAGAAATCAGAGGAAGAAGCAGAGGAAAGAAGAGGAGAGAAAAACAGAGACAGGCAGCAATACCTCCCACCACTGGGCTGAATTCTGTTTTTAAAATTGCTCTGTTCTACATGACAACTCCTTCCCATCTAAAAAGCACACATCTTTTTATTCATACCATGTTTACACTCAAAACAACATTAGAGCACATCCACTACATCTGCTTGAAGAGGAGGGAAAGCGCCTCTGAACTGTTACAGCCTATTGGGTAGACACATACTTGGTACACATCCTAATTTTAAAAAACATGTTATTTATTTACTAGACTGTAACAGTTTCGCCAAATGCTTGCAGAACTACCAGCTAAATATGTACCTGGAAGGCAAGCACACAAATTATAAACCATGGATCATTAGCCGAGCAGAGCCTGCTGCTCCATAGATAGTCCCTGCCTCTTCATGAATTATTATGTTATCAAGACCATTTTCTTGGACATAATGTATATTTGTTTTTAAGGAGGAAGTTAGATTGGAGAGATGACCCAGTGGTTAAGAGCATTTGTTCCTCTTGAAAAGACCCCAGTTCAGTTCACAGCACTTACATCAGGGCTCATAATCACCTGTAACCCATACTGTAGGGGATTTGATGTCCACTTTTGCCCTTTTAAGGTACCTGCATTTATGTGCACAGACACACAAATCAAAATGAAATAAAAACTTGAGGATGAATGACTATAAATTAGCAATCAATTTCTTTTGGTTGGAAATAACAAAAGTTCACAGATCATATGTTAAAACAGGACTTATTTGAAGCAATAGCCCAGAACAACTAGACCAACAGCTGCACATGGACATAGAGTTACCGGATTTGATGAAGGCCTTTTTACAAGGTCCAAGCAAGGAGATTCTGAGCCTGCAGTGTACACATGGGCTATTGGCAGTGCATGGCTGGAGGGATGAATGCCAGTAAGTCTCACCTTGATGCACCCTCTGTTTATTTGTCCTTTGATGTAAACATTTGCTATTTAGACATCAGTGACATGAAAACACCAGGGTGAATTCTAGGAGGTCAGTAAGAATCAGGAAAAGTGTTCTCCAGCCTTTTCACAGTCAATGGTGAATGAACAAGACAGGCTCAAACAATTCATTGCTCAAGCGTATGGCTACAAATGCTCTTGAACTCTGTTCTCCATGCCAAAGCCCAGTCACCAGTTCAAGATGCACATAAAGTCTCTATTGACTAAAAACAAAGCCCTGACCACAAATGCCAGAGTCCTATAATGTCTGCACCTCTTCTCAGCTCCCATGGACCCAAAACTCATTCCTGTAGCTATACACACTAGACATTTGGTCCTCTTGTAGAATACCTTGGATACAGGATATTCCCCAAGCTTTCTATCCTTTTATTTTTGAACTGTTTCTTCTACTTGGAATGCTATTTCCCCATATGGTCATACAGTTAACTTCTTCATCTCCTTCTGGATTGTGCTTTGCAGGGAGGCCTTTCCCAAACCTATTCAAAGTGAACTGCAGTGGATTCTTACACCCTGTCCACCTATCTTCTCCTTTTCAGCTGATCCACAACAAAGCTCACATATCAAGACTGGCTTATACATCAAGGCTATCTGTTTTCTCTCCTGCAAGACCTTACATTACCTGATGAGGGTATCTCCTATTCTGTTATTGTTTGTTTGTTCATTTGTTTTCCTCTAATAGATTCAAGAAATTGCCTTCAACAAAGTAGGTGTCAAATAGGCAAATAATAAAGGACTAGAGTCAGACATCAAAACATTAATGTAGATATATAAGTTCTCTCTCTCTCTCTCTCTCTCTCTCTCTCTCTCTTCTCTCTCTCTCTCTTTCATACACACACACAGAGAGACAGACAAGTACATGACAGTGAAAAGTACAAGTGTACTATAAAACCACCTACTGTAGCGGGAGATATTTAAATCTCCAACCCAAATATGACCCGTCAATGAAAACACAACTCAGTAATTATGATTATATTCTGCAAGCCTAGATTGAGCAGATACCCCTATGCTACTCTGTTCCCCAGCTATGAGACCCTTATATAGGGTTTTCCAGACCCTACATTTGTCCTTCTACCTCCTGTTTCCCAGTCATCCTCCTCCTCCGCAGCCTTCTCTTTCCTCTCTCCCTCCCCGGCCATTTCCTCTCTGTTCTCTTCCACCAACCTTTATTTCTCCACCTCCCCGTCCTCTGTCCAATCACTAGCTCCAGCCTTTATTTTACAAATTAAGATGGTCAGAAGGGGGGGGGCTATCCACAACACACCTACTAGTAGATTCACAAGATTCTCATTTATCCTAGGGATCTGAGAATCAGGAGGATAGGGATTCCATAAAATGATTTCTTGAGCATTTGTGGGCTGAGATGGGATGAAGAAGGAGCTTTGTGGCAAAGGATTCTAGTCTAGAGAGGGTTCTGCTGTGTCAGTAGTCAGTGTCATAGACAGAGGAGTAGAATGTTTATAATGCTCCACTCCAGGAGATGGACAGATTTGAAAAGGTTTATATAAAATAGTCAAAGTGCATAACCTGCAGGAGTTCCTGAGCAGGAAGACAACACCAAGGGCATATTTATGTTAATCAGCTTAATTGAAGTGTGATTTTTACCTGATAGAGAGACAGGGAGAACAGGGAATGAGCATGCCTTTGTTTGGATGTTTTGTTTAATTAGCCACTTTGGGTTATGAAGCACAATTTGTCTAGACATTGACATGACAGCTGCCACATCCCCAGGACAAAAGCCACAGCCCCATAAGGAGGTTTGCAGATGAAACTTCTGAAGGTCAAAGTTCAGAATGAGGCAGCAGAATCCCCATTGTCCTTCCAAGGTGGCAGGTGACTCAGGTTAAAGAATACAAGCCTTCCTCCATTTCCTCCGCAGGAAACTGTATTTCTCTAGAAACCACACAGTCCAGGTACACTCCCTTCTCGTCCTGCAAAGGGTGATGATGTTGAGATTATCTCAGTGGTACATCTGCTGTAGTGTGTGGCTCGGTGAACCCTTTTACCTTACCCTCCATTTATACAAAGCTTTCTTTTGTCGCCTGGAACAATGAGAGGTGGGACCACAAGAAGCCATTTCACCCATCACTGACCTAACACTTTCACGTTCCTCTGCTTCTATCACAGTCTTCCAGGGCTTCAGGCAGAAGATAGTTTACTGTGGAAGCCTTCTGAAGCACTGGTTTGGAGCACATAATAACTTAATATTAGTTTAAAGGACTCATACTTAGCATCTTAAAAAGAGAGTAAAGGGGGGCCCATACTACATCGTGAATGCACCCGCATGAGCGCTTGCACACGCGCTTGCACGCGCCCACACACACACACATACATTTTCCTAGGAAGTGCTTTACAGTGACAGAGATGTATCCAGTAAGCCAAATAAAGTTTCTGCAGAAAGGCTTTAATTAAGCTGATCTAGGCAAACAGTGAGTTATCACACAGCCTAGAGAACGTTGTAAAGTACTGACCACACTAACACCAGAATCCACACCATTAAAACAGACAATATGTCAGCCTACCAATCTATTTAGCTCTACATTTGCGCTGCCCCATCAAATAAAACAAGGCCCTGAAATGGAACTGTCTGGGATGATTCACGACAAATCTATTGAGAGTGAAGACGGGAAATCCTTAACATTGCCAAGGCTGCAGTTTGCACTGAGGTTACTTCATGGAAGTGACGATGTTCTCTCTCCATCTTCCCAGGGAGAGAATGGGAATTAATCAGCAGTCTCCAGCCACCCTTCCTGACAGACTCTACCAACATCCACAGATGCACTTCATTTCTTTCCACATTTCTGAACGACAGAGAGCCACCAATTTTTAATAATCGCACTTATTGGAGACTGTAAGGAAGAACTAGAGTTCTCGAGATGGATGGCAATGTACAAAGGCAGGGAAGCTGTGTCTGTGGCTATGAAATCTTACTGCCCTAGCCTGGATCATATCTCCGTTTCTTAATGTCGTATGATTTGGATGTAATTATTAGCAATCATTAGCAAAGCTTTCATTCGCGTCTTCCCCCCAACGTGAAAGTAAGATTCAGCTTTATCTCTCTTTTTAATCTTAATTCACGCGTGTCACCCATCACCACAAAAGAAGGGCATGGTGATTCTGCAATGTCTGTTGTGACAGATTGCTCTTCCTCTCTTCTTTTCTATTATAAATATTTAATGCATGGTTCAACAATGGAAGACAGAAATTTCAGCTCCTTGAATGATCTGCAGAAGTGAATTCCACCCTTCTCCTCTGTCTGAGAACATTGTCAGAAACTTATGATTTCAGCCTGAAATGTCCCTCTCGGGCTTGTATATTGGAATACATGCTCTCCCACTGGTGACACTAATTGGCAAGTTGTAGAACTTTTAAGAGGTGGAGCCTTGCTTGAGAAAGTGGGGCACTGGAAGGCCAGCCCCATGCCAAGTCCAGTGTCCGCCTCATGTTCTGTTTACATGTGAGGAGATGAGACATACCTGCCACATGCTTATTCCTCCATGAAGTCCACTGCTACCGTGACTTTCCTTCCAAGAGGTAATATATCCTCCCATACTGGAGCCAAAGTAAATTCTTCCTCCTTTAAGTTGCTCTTTGATAGGCACGATGGCATAGCAAAGAAAACACCTGGTACACAAGTCATACCAAGCATCATTTGTTTCATTTATTTTAATTTTGGCTTCTCTCTCTCTCTCTCTCTCTCTCTCTCTCTCTCTCTCTCTTGTGTGTGTGTGTGTGTGTGTGTGTGTGTGTGTGTGTGTGTGACTGTATTGCATGTGAATGCAGTGCCCCTAAAGGCCAAATGAGGCCATCAATTCCCCTCAAGCAAGAGTTTCAGGGAGTTGTGAGCCACCCAGAGTGGTTCCTGGGAACAGAACTTGGACCCTCTGTAATAGCAGTCAGTGTTGCTGACCACTGAGCCATTTCTCCAGCCTAGTCATGTACTTTCTTATAAGCCCCTATGTATCTAAGGAAACCATCTTACTTTCTTCCACTTTTTATTCTCTACACAAATTTCCAAGGTAGACCATGTATTTAATTGTCTAGATTATGCCATTGTAACAAAACAATTCAACCCCGGCACCGGTAGCATCCCATCATTCCAGGACATGCCATCTTATCACTTGCTGCACATTAATCTAAAATGGAATCTGAGAAATGACAAGAGCCTTCATAACAGAGCACACGGTGAATGGCAGATTTGCCTTCCATTGTTCCAGAGTCTTAATGTGCTCTGGATGTCCTGGAGACAAACGAGACCACAGAAACATGTTTTCATTTTATCATTCTTATTTAAGATGACTGAGGACATCCAACATTTGCCATTGTGAGAACAAAAGGTGAGCAGGCAGAGTGGAGACAACGTCTGGTAACTCTGAAGAGATAGTGTCACTTGAAGAGCAAATGAACCTTTAGTTAATAAACCTCCCCTGGCTGACGCAGATGACTTTTGGACAAGTGCAGAATCCAGGAGAAGCAGATAGAGGCTCTCCATTAGGAGCCCTATATCTTCCTGCACCAAGTCGATACCGCCCATGTTTAAATAAAGACAGGGCTTATTACTGGCCTTTTATGAATCCCGATAAATTAAATGTCCTGAGTTCTGGAGGGATAAAAGATTTAAATTATAATTCCAAAGACCATGGGAAATGTGCTCTACTACCTCAAAGTAAAAATAACATTACCAAGGGGCAAAAGAAAAAAAAATGGCATTAAGAAGGAGCCTCTTTCATCTAGTAATGCCTGGATTAATAGAGTCCTGTATTTTGAATATCTATGACCCAAAGTCCAATGAAGCCGGCATTTAATAGCAGTCTTCACAACCTGGCACTGTGCTAGTGAGAAGTGGAGGCTGGAGGGATAGCTCAATGGTTCGTAGCACTTGCTGCTCTGCAGAGGACCAAGGTTCGGTACCCAGCACTGAAGTGGCTGCTCACAACTGTCTGTAACTCCAGCTTTACTCTGTGGTCTCCAGTGACCTATTCTGTTCTCTATAGGCTCCTGCATGCATCTAGGGCCCATGAACTAATTCTCTCTTCTCTCTCTCTCTCTCTCTCTCTCTCTCTCTCTCTCTCTCTCTCTCTCACACACACACACACACACACACAGACACACACACACAATGAGTGACACCTCTGCTATATGAAGAACTGTAAATCTACTATGCACTAAAAGATACGTCTCCTTAAGATGTATATCAAGCCTACCATCAGACTTATAACCATGGCTTACACTCAGTATCCATAATGGGTTAAAGGAGAGATTAGAGAAGCTATTAATATATTGGATCTTGGGTGATTGATTGGCTGATAAAGGGTGACCAGAAAATTCCAGAGTAAGGATTCCAAGCCTTTTAAGTAAGTATTGATGACAAGGTTGGGTTATGGTTCAGTCAGTAATGTGATTATCTTACAAGCACAAGGACCTGAATTCAATCTCAGAACACACATAAAAAGATGGGTAAGATGCCACATGCTTGTAAGCCCAGCACTAGTGAGGAAAGGACAAACAGTTCCTAAAAACAAGTGAGCTCTCTTCCCAGACCCCTACTTACTTCCTAATGCTAACAAATGCTGATTTGAAACAGTCAATGTTCTTATTCTCCCAAACAGTGCCTCATATAATAAAGTCTGAAGTTGCAAGGAGGTGGCTCATACTCCAGGGACTCTGCTCTGTGCCCTTCAAGGTCTCTCCGGACATCACAGTCTTCCATATCCTGAAAGGAGTGTCTTACCTGATTGGCTACTTTGGGAAGAGACTTTGGCCTTTCTCAATTTACTCACAAAGGTTTTTCCCATTTTCCAGCTGTCAAGAAAGGGAAACCATGGGCCTAGTTCTTGACTGTAAAACTTCAAATGTGAGCTGAAGGCTAGGGAAGGGCTAGAGTGTTGTAGCTTGTTACTGACTGATGGGACAGTCTAAATGAGGCCTCTCTGAACGTCCCTGTCATCTAGAAAGCTCACACCCGAGATCTTCACGGTCAATGTACAAAGTTGTTCATAATGTTTTAAATAAGGGTTTTTCTCTAACAGGCTGAATTTTTAGCCTTATTGGGCCACATTCAGACTGTGAGCTACAGGGTGCGCATACCTATAAGACAATACCTGAGACTGAATAGCTTATAAAAAATAGAAGTTTATTTGGAGTTTACCAAATCTTCTTCCTCCCACCCTTCTCATCCACTCTCCACTCCATTTCTCACCCACTTCTCCCTCTCTTTTCCTCTTCTTCCAAGTTCCCATTAAATCTCTCCTCCACAGCACTGCCATTCATCACAATGCCCTTCCCTGCTGTCTTAGTTAGGGTTTTACTAACATCATGACCAAGGCAACTCATAGACAACATTGGATTGGGGCTGGCTTACAGGTTCAGAGGTTCAGTCCATAATCATCAAGGTGGGAGCATGGCAGCATCCAGGTAAGCATGGTGCAGGAAGAGCTGAGAGTTCTACATCTTCATCTGAAGGCTACTAGTGGAAGACTGACTTCCAGGGAGCTAGGATGAGGATCTTAAGGCCCATGCCCACAGTGACACACCTCTTAATAGTGCCACTCTGGGGCCAAGCATATTCAAACCATGACACCCACCAAGGAGCCAGAAATAATAGAGCCACCATGGACTGAGACCTCTGAGAACATGAGCCAAAAGAAATCTTACTATTTCTTTGAGTACCTATCTCAGTAAAATAAAGTAAAATAAAGCTAACAGATCAAATGCCTCTACTTTTCCCCTCTTGACTATTATCCACTACTTCATGTTCCTCAAAATGAGCAAAAATTCTTTAATCCACTCATGACATGGTTTCCAAGTTTTCCCATGAGCCTCAGCCTTGCCCCTGCACAGCCCAGCTTACACTTCACCGTCTTCATTTTCAACCAAAACACTGCTGTCAGCTTGAAATCTATGGCTTCTTGAAAACTATTGATTTATGGTGATAACCAGGCCTGCCTGCTCACATCTCAAATCCACCCAGTGAGAGAGGAGCCCCAGAAATATTCATTCAGACAGATAAAAAATCCTCTGTATTTAGCAGAACTGACTTCTATGACCCGTGGGCACATTCTGTTACCTAGGGACATTTCCAGAGTTATGCACTCAGAGATTCTGCCTGGGACTCAAAGTCCCTGCCACCTATTTGTCAAAGTAAATAGCATTAAATGCCAACGCTTGCAGGACTTTGGGGTGGGTAATGCTATTTATTTATTTATTTAGAGACAGCATCTCACTCTATAGCCAAACTGGCACAGAACTCACTGCAAGCCCTACCTTGCATCTTGAGCAGTCAGATAACAGCCATGAGGCACTATGCCTGGATATGTTCGTGGTTTTAAAAAGGTAATTTGTTATTTGTAATTAAGAAAAAGACACATGAAAGGGTGTGGGCTCCATAAAACCCATACAATACCAAGTATTTTATTATATATTTGCACCATGCAAGAAAGCATGTTAGTAAGTATTCTCTATATTATACATATAGGTATATTACATATGATATATGATATACATTACTGTATGTGTTTGAATGTGTGTATACTTTCCATATACTTTAACTTTAAAAATGCGTATGTTCTTATATGCTGGGTTGCTAGCTCCTTTGGTAAAATTCTTGCCTTTGTAAGCATGAATTAGACTAACTATTCAGAACCCACATGATCCTAGTACTGATTAGTAGAGACAGATGGATTTCTGGCACTCTCTGGCCAGCCAGCCTAGCCTACTTGATGACTTCTGGGCCTATGAAAGACCTTCTCTTTAAAATTTTGTGAATGGGGGCAAGAAAACAGCACTCATTATGTGTCTTTGGGCTCCATATACATCTATGACCTAACAAGGAAGATCTTTAATTTCACACTCATTAATAGAGTTTATATGAAATTCTATATCATCGCCCATGCCTTATTTTATGGACAATGAGAATCAAGACTAACCAGTCTGAAAAATCCAGCCATTTTGTTCAATGATTGGCTCAAAATTAAGTGCAAATCACCAATAACCCAATTAATCTTTCCTGAGAATTTTGCCATTATCTCCAAGAGAATTCTAACTCATAGAACACGTATACTAGGAAGAACCCTTGTAAAAATTATGCTATTGAACATGGGTATATAAAGTATCATCCTTGTACTTCAAGATATAATTTATTCATTATAGTTTTAGTATATATTTAATTGTACATCATGGTCTTTTCTATGAAATTTTCTGTCTCGGTCTCTGTCTCTCTCTCTCTCTCTCTCTCTCTCTGACAAACACACACATTAAATGAATGAATGAGTGAATAAATAAATAAATAAATAAATAAATAAATAAATGCAATTTTAAAAATAACCTACTGATAAAAATATCAGGGGACCTAGAGTGCTCCAGGAATCGCAGGGAGATGCCTCTTTGAAAAGGATTACATTTAAACCATCCTTCACTTTGTGTTCTAGTTTCCTTTTTTTTGTTGTGATAAAAACACTACAACCAAAAGCAGTTTATCAAAGGAAAAGATTTCCTTGGCTCACAACTCCAGGTCCATCTTTGAGAGAAGTTAGGGCAGGAACTCAAGCAGGGCTTGAGGCTGAAACCATGAAGTCACATTTCTGCTGGCCTGCTCAGGCACTTAGCTCTCTTTCTTGTACATCCCAGGCCTGCATACTCAGAGAATGAAGCTATACACTGTGGAATCAGCCTCCTACAGCAATGAATAATCAAGATAATCACCATAGACATGTCCACAGGCCAGTCTGACCTGGGAAATCCTTTAATTGCAACTCCCTTCTCAAGTAACGCCGAGCTATGGCAAGTTGACACTCCAGGCTAGTCAGAATATTATGTAAAAGATATGTATACTTTGTGGAATACATGTTAATTGTAGGTCTGTACAAATTGTGATTCGATAAGCTGTTGAAATTATCAGTAAAACCACCAGAACCTGGGGTTCAGAAGATATCTTCTAACCTACAGGCCGTGTAGCTGTTTGCTTCTTCCTTTTCCTGTTGAGGTCTAGCACAGCCTAGATTCCAATCTGGAGTTTAATGGGCATCTCAAAACTGAGGGGTGGGGGTGAACTGAAAGCTTTTCCTTCCTTGGGTTCAAAAGATTTGCTTTGAAAGCCAAGATTTAGATGTAAATGTGAAAGATGTGTGTGATCCTGAGGGGAAATATCAAACAGGACCCAGAGGGACTACCACTGCCTGCCTGAGGGAAGGTGTCTCTGGATAGATTTTTGTCTGATCTCTGCCTTAGAAATGTGGCCCTCTTATCCAAAACCTCAAAAACTGTCATCGTTGTATTTCTAGAAGAATTGTTTCGTCCTTTTCCTCTCCCTCAGGAGAGAAGGGGAAAGAGATGTCATTTTACCTGACTTCAAGAAAAATTTGTAAGTATCTAACAAAAAAATAGAAGAAGAGAAAAATAACCACAATTTGTCTTGTTATCAGCAATTAAAGACACTTTATCTAATTACCAAGGAGAATGGTACCATGCAACAGTCATTTCTGACAAAGCAATCATTATCAGTATTTTATGAGCAGTTTCATAGTTAATTATCTTTAGGAAGGAGAGCAAAAATCATTTGTATAGAGCAGAAGTAGTCCTTAGCAACAGAAGACTAGACTGCAGATAAATCACATAGTATGTCTGGTAAGGGCCCTTGAGAAGAGGGTAAGGGGGAAAATATAGAGGCCAGATCCAACTTCAGAGAACTATCCTGAGGGAAGAAGCCCTCATAATGAACTTTCGACATCAATTAAAATGAAAAAATGGCTTCCTCTTCACTTTGCAGTTACATCAGGAACTTTCTTTTTTAGTTGCCAGAATGAGGCAATGAGGAACCCAGGCCTGCCTGAATGTAGAACTATATTCATCAAGCAGTCAGGCTCCCGGATTTGAGACTGATGGAATCAACTTCTGACTACACCTTTAATTTCAGAATGTTGCAACTGCTTACCTGCTTTATAAGCCAAGCAGAGTCTTGGTAGTCTAGACTTGTATTTAAGCTTGCATTGCCCAGCACATGCTGAGAAATTATGAGCATTTTATGGAGCCTATGACTCAGTTTGCAAAGATGGAATGAGATAGGGATGTATAGGAGGTGGAATTGCATTCTCTCTGAAAGCTGTGGTAAACTCCTAGCCTTTAGTGCCTGGGAATTTGGCCTACTGTGTGTTAGAGCATCCTCTAGCTGAGTGATTCTTGACCTGTGGGTCATGACCCCCTTCAAAGTCACATATTAGATATCTCGCATATCAGATATTTACATTATGATTTACAACACTAGCAACATTACAGTTATGAAGGAGCAACGAAATACTTTTATGGTTGGGACTCACAACAACATGAGGAACTGTAAGAAAGAGTTGAAGTATTAAGTCAGTTGAGAACTACTGCTCTAGCTACTCTCTCTTCCTTAGACCAAACCATACTCCTACACTCTGCAGTCTCTCTCAAGCCAGCTACAGAGAGCGCCAGGACATGGCAGCCCTCACAAAGCTGAGTTCTCTCCAGCCTTGCAGCTACTGTCTACCAACCACTGCCTAGACACCAAACAACACTGAATTATGACTTAACTCTTTCATCAATGCCTCTGAACTTCTAGACAAGGCCCTACATGTGGTATGGAACATTCTATCCATCCTGCTGGAAATCTGTAAGAGTGAGACGACTGGTTTTGCTCCCCAGATCTGGAGGGTGCTGCCAGTTCAATAGTCTGTTTCTCCCATCAGGCCTACCATGTTGTTTCTGATGTGGACTTCTAACTCTCCTAATACTCTGAGAGCTGAAGGGAATGTAAGGCTCTCTGCCTTTAGAACCTTTGTTATGATGTTACATGTGATGACTATGTCTTTTAGTCCTCTCCTTCTTTAATGTATCTTCCCTCTTGCCTATGGTGAAGGCATTCTTCTGAAGGATAACAGCATCTCAGTAGGCTTTCTATGAGCCATAACATTTCCCTTAAGTTCTAAAACTTCACATGGAGATTCTTTGCTAGACTTAGCAAATTCAGATAAAGTTATCAGGATTGGTTCCAATCTAATATGATAAATATTCCTAGATAAAATACATAAAAACAGAGGAGAAAGCTCTAAATGCATAAGGAGAGTGCTGGGTCACCATGAGCATAGAGAGAGCATTATACAGCATCCAGACAATGAATGTTAGTGCTATCCAATTACCACTGACTAGGAAAACACAGCAAGTCCCTTTCTGTAGGTTTCAGAAAAGCTTGTCCCTGCCCGACACCTTGATATATGAGACTCCTTCTATCAGAACTGTGAGGCAATACATTTTAATAACTGTTACCAACTCAGTTGGTGTCCCTTCTTGTCACAGCCCTAGGAAAGTAATGCAGTTCCTTGTAAGCTCTTTCAGTGGATAAGAACAGACTTAGAACATTCCAGGACAAAGTGTGGCAGACACATGCAATCAGTGAAAATGTGTTCAGGTACTCTATGAATGATATCTACTCCTGGACACACAAAAAGTTTATAGACCATAATTTAGAGAGCTTTTAAGGTGCAGCATTTAAGCCAAAGGTGTCATTGGATTGCCACAAGAAAAAATCTAAGATTCATACTAAGTTCTATTTTCATGTCTGCTGCTGTCATAAACTACTCCGAGAAAAAGCTGTTGATTTGTTATAGGTTTATTTGACCTGCAATTCTAAGATACAGCCAATCATTTGGGGGGTGTCAAGGCAGGAACATAAAGTATCACAGCCACCATAAAAAGCATAGGGAGAATAAGTTAATGTCGCTTTCTCCTCTTATACAGTCTACACAGCTCAATAGCCTCTGTCTAGGAAATGATACTGCCCACAGTGGACTGGATATTTTTACAACAATTAACAATCAAGTCAACCCCCCACAGACATGCCCATAGGCCAAATTGATCTAGATAATTCACATTAAGATCCTGTTACTATCTGGTTTCAGATTATATCAAATTAACAATTAAAATTAACCACCATAGATCAAGTTCTTCCATTCAAGTTCACCATTCACTGTGGTGAGCTCTAGACCATTCATCTATACCACTGGTTCTCAACCTTCCTAATACTGAGACCCTTTAATATAGTACCTACCTCATGTTTGTGGTGTCCCTCAATGATAAAATCATTTTTGTTGCTACTTCAGAACTGTAATTTTTGCTACAGTTTTGAATCATAATGTAAATATCTGTGTTTTCCAATGGTCTTAGGCATTTGACCCTCAAAGGAATCATGGCCCACAGGTTGAGAACCTTTGTTCTATACCTTTGACACCATCTAGACTGTATCACTTAATACAGTGAGACTAAGGGTCAAGGGATTGTTAATTTAGAGTCAAAGGATACACTCCACTAGAGACCAAACTGAAAAGACACTAGGTGGACCTTGCCAGGTAACTGTAGCAGCTATCTGTACAGAAGAGAGAACACACTTTCAATGCTAAAGTAGAAACAGTGTGGAAAATAAACCAGTAGGAACCCAGGATGTAAAGGATTTAGATAAGGTAGAGTCAGAGAGAGAAATAACAGACCCAGTTATATGAAATTATAGGATCAGATGTCTGTCTTTATTATGTTTGTAAGTTTTCACTCAATTCTGGAAATGAGAAACAGCTACGGTAAAGAGTGAAAAAAGCAATTTCATTAAAAAAAAAAAGTCCCTGAATGTGTGTATGTATGTTGTGTGTGTGCAGCTTTGTGTGCTGTGTGTATGCGTGTGCTTGTATGTGTGTTGTGTGTGTATGGGTTTGTGTTGTATGTGAGTTTGTGTTATGTATCTGTGTGTGTGCTGTGTGTGCATGTGTGTAGACATAGGTGAGCATTATGTGTGGGTGTGAGTGTGTATGTGTGCATGTGCACATGTGTGTGTGTGCATGTATATGTGTGAGCATGCATTGTGCATGTTGTGTGTGTATGCATGTGTGTGTTGTATGTACATATGTGCACATATGTGTTTGTGTGTGTGTGCATGTGTGTTTGTGTGTGACAATATGAGAATGGAGTACCTCTCTATCATATAATTCTTGGGATGGAAGTCAGGTCCTCAGGCTCTGAGGCAAGAGCTTTTACTCCCTGAGCCATTTTGTCAGGCCCATAATGTGAATATTAAAAGTATCTCTCAGTCCATTATACAAAGATTGGTTTTAGAGGTGATTGTAGATTAGAGACCACATAGGAGGATACTGGCCCATATGTGAGCATCTCAGAATAAAATTTCAATAGTGGAACCAGGGGAACACAGACAGACACTGCCATCTCATTTGGAGGGAAGCCACTATTATTACTTTTATCTCCTAATTTAATTTAGCTCAGTCCTATTGGAATGCCTAAAGTCACTTCTCTAACAGATGGGCAGGCTGTTAAAAAAATTCATTAGTTTAAATGGATTAACTGTACTTAATCACCCCTTCCCACCATCCTATGCAAATAGAAGCTCTTAACTAATAACTACCAAAGCAGACATGTGCCATCACTGCTGGTCAACTCAACATAATTCAAGGTTGGTGAAGTTGAAGAGCAATAGAAGCAGCAGGGACCATTTGGTACTGATGAGGGGTGTGTCCTGTATCAAATAGTTTTCACATTAACACCAAGAAATGGGCTCCATCATCTCTATTATGCAAACAAGTAAAGTGAGGTTTGCAAAGGTAAAGAAACTACCAAGAAGTCCCAAGGTTACTTGGGACAGGTCTCAAGTGTAGTAGGTGAAATTGTAATTATGAGTTTTCAAAGTATTCATTCTTTCTTAGGACACAGGAAATTAACCAAAAAGGCATCCCCATGGGATGAGGGCATGGCTTAGTTAGGAGAATGCATTCTTAACTTGCATGGAACCCTGAGTTCAGTCTCTAGCACTGCAAAACCCAGGTGTGTTGGTCCATGCCTACAATCTAAGCACATGGGAGATGGAAACAGAAGAATCAGCAGTTTAAGTATGTTCTACATAGTACATCATGGCCAGACTGTGATGTGGGCATCTGTGACTCCATCAAGCTGGGAGAAGAAGGCAGTGAAGCTCCCAGGAGTGGAGAGGAAGAGAGGGAAAAGGAAGGGAAAATGAGGGAAGAAGGGAAAGAGAAAACCTGAGCAACCAAAACAATATTGGAAGGTAAATACCACCTACATCAGTGTTTAAATTTGATGATCATAACACTAGGTTGAACTCACATGCAATGTTTTTAACAACACACTAAATTAAAACCACCCCAGAATATCAGTTTGCTAAAACCCTAGGAACTAAGAAATCATCCAGAGGCAAGTATTTGCACATGGGAAGTGGAGTCTTCTTGAACTGCTCTTCTGCATCTATCTAGACATCCTTCAGTCCACTCAAAATCATCAGGGGGAATGTCACATATTCATTTACATTGTGACCCAGCTGTACTTCTCTATCCACAAAGCAGCATGCCTGCACCATGAAATGAGGGTCACCTTTAACAGCGCTGCACTGAATGGCAAATGTTGAGCCCAGGAGTCTTCAGGGTCTCAGGTGTCACACACTTCACTGGTGCTGGGGCCAGAGAAACAGACAAGACATTTGTGCTCAAGCTGTCAAGAGCTCAGATTTCATGATGACCCAGGGAAGAACACTGGGGAAATAGATCCACATATTGACTGTTTCCCATCTCTAGGTAGACTTTAATGTTTATAAAGCAAGTATCCTGGCCTTTTCATTCTGAAATGCTCACATTCCCTTTTTATCTTGAGTTATGTTTGTATTCCCTCCTTATGCATAGTGCTTATGTGTATGTGTGTTCATGTGTGTGTTCATGCACCTCTGTGTGCATGTACACACATGTGGCATATGCATGAGGAGGTCAGAAACTGATATCTTTAATCACTTTCCCCATTATGGTTTCTTTTGTTGTTTATTTGTTTTGACAGGGTCTTTCACCAACATAGAGTTCACTATGACTGTTTGCTAGACTGGCCAGCCTGTGAGGCCTCAGCATTCTCTTGTCTCTGATCTCCAGTGCTAGGAGGACAAACATATTTTGCTATATCCTGATATTTGTGTGGGCACTGGAGATCAGAACTCATGTCCTCATGCTTGTGTGGGAAGCATTTTGCTGGCAGAGCCATCTCTCCACTGAAAGGGTTCTGTATAAAGCAATTTCTTTTCTCAGGGAAACTTTATTGCATCATTAACAAGAACTCATTGTGTAAAATTTTTAGAAAAGAGAGTCTGGAGTTAGGGATATGGCTGAGTGGGTAAAGTATTTGCTTTGCAAACATGAAGACCTGAGTTTGGCTCTTGAGCTCTCACCTAAATGCTGGATGTGTCAGTTTCCAAATGTAACCCCAGATCTGGGAATATAAAGACAGGAAAATTCCTGTGGCTTTCTGACCAACCAATCTAGACAAAGCAATAATGTCCAGCTCCAGTGAGAAAACTTACTTTAAACAAACAAGCAAACAAAGGATGGAGAAGTGATTCATCAACTTCTGCCCTCTACATGGTCCCATAATCCCACTTCCTCATTTCACTGTTGAGTGTCTTTCCAGTGAGGCAGAAATCATCTAGAAGGATATCTAATCAGGGAAGAAGGAAACTAGTATCTATGAGACATGGTGAGATATCAAACAAGCAAAATTCAAGGAATGCAGGGAGAGGCTCAGAGATGCAAGATGCCCACATAGAGCCTGGAGAGAAAGCTGAGAAAGGAAAGATGGTTTCAAAAAAACCTTGCTCACTCTATCTTGGTCATGAAGGTAAATATAAACATAGGGTTCTCTGCCCATCTATCTTTTAAAGTTATAGGCAGTCTTACCTCTTCCAGGGGGTAATTTGTGTCAGTTACTGAATTCATAGCTGTGGGTCATATGTCAGAGATGTTAGCTTGGGGATTTTAAAGATTAAGCCAGCATAATTTTCCTTCATCCTAAAGAATACTAACATATCTCACCAAAAGGATGAATTTAAATATGCTTTTTTTTATTCCAACTCCCACTCCATGATGAACACATAACTCATTCACTTATTTACATTGAAAGACTTTTTTAAACCCTACTGATCAAGTGGGCATCAGTTTGTGATAATTGCCAAAGGACATCATGGCGCAGGGAAGGGAGAGGAGAGAGGAACCAAACAGGAGGTGTCATGAGGAGTAAACACATGTTACACAATGATGGCAAACATGCTCTCCAACTGTGATATAACACTAATGAATGAAGAGGAAGTCACTGGAAGAGTAGTGAAGGAAGAACCCATATCTGCTCCTTGGTCCTATACAGGGAAGCACTTCTGCTTCTGAGCACAGAGGCAGCACTTATCCTGGAGGTCACTAGACTCAATAGAAAGCAACTGACAGGGTGAGTCTGCACAGGGTGTCTTCAAGTGGATGGACTCCATCCCACCCCCTGGCCCTGGACAGGTGTTACATGAAAAACAGGAAAGATGTGAGGGGTGTCAATACTACCTATCAACTGGAGGTGTCGACCAGTTCTGAAACTCTTTTGTAAATAAAAGGAAGGTTATTATCTGCTCTTAATACTGTATCTAGTAGGGAGTCCCCATCTTAATACCCAAAATGCACTTTCTGTCTACTTCTGTTCCTGGAGCATTACCATAGTAGCAGAGCCACCATCTTCTGTAATCTCTAACTAGCACTAACTACTTACTGGTACCCTTACTTGTGGGACTGTGTAAGGGTATCCTGGTTCTTGGCTGGCCATGAGCCTGGAACCTTGAGACTCCAAGGGAGAAACGGCAGGTGTTCAGCCATGTCCCCAGAACCCAGGGTCCTGACACGCAGTCTAGTCTCCATGGACCTACATTGTTCAGACACGTAGGCCATTACAGCCCCTCCCAAAGTGCACAAGTAGAGGGTGTGACTACAGGCCTCAGGCCCTAGAGAGATTTACATACTAATGAAGGCCAGAGGGCAGAACCAATTAAGCATTCTTCCCTAGATCCTCCCTTTTTCTACTCCCTATTTAACTCAGGTCTGCCCTGAGTTTCATGGGGGGGGGGTGCAGTGTGGATATGGGGGGAGGACATCCAGATCCATTTACCATCCACCATGAAAATAAACCCTTTTTGGAACCAAGGATTTCCTCGTGTCATTGAGGCCTGCCATCAAAGCTTCTCCAGCCTCTGGAACCTTAGACTTTCTCGAAGTATGTGGGACCTGTTGCATGAAAAGTCTCCAGGACACCGCTGTAACTTCTTTTACCCACACTTACTGCCTAGCCTCAGATCCACAACCACTGCATCTCTACTTAAGTGTCACATGTATATATGCTTGTGAGTGGAGCACACACACACACAGAGATTTCTAACCAGTTTAAAAATCTACCCTATCTTTCCATTGTGCTTGGGGAAAATATCTAACTAGAGGATTACTAGTGTCTGTCTTTGCTGTTCTACCTCTGGCACCCCAGCAGAGTGATATCAATCTGTTAACTACTCTGGGAGCTTTTAAAAGACTTATCACAGGAACTGGTATGAGGTTTGGGGAGAGGAGTGAGCTGGTTGGTCATTACATTACTGTCCTACTGGCACTTTCTTAGCAGAACAATGATTTATCTCTTTAACGTCTGGATTCCTAGCTACCAGGCATAGAGTTTCATGCCTGTAATCCCTATAATGGGGACAGAATAAGATGCTATTTCAAAAGAAAAGAGTGAGGTAGAAAAAAAGAAGGGAAAGAGGGATGGGAGGGGAGGGAAAGGAAAGAGAAGGACAAGCAATGTCTGCCTCCTGCAGGCGAGTAAGCTCTCTGTCAGCATGGGAGCTGAGGTTCCAGGTTCAGTCACTGTACAGCCTCCATCTTTATGGGTCCACGTTTGACACTGGTAATGCTCTCAGCAACACACCTTAGTTGAATCCTCATTCGGCTAAGGAACATAGCGCTGATCCCAGGTGATACCAGAATATTAGGGGATTTTTGAGAACGAGAGTTAGAGTACTGGAAATTCAATGATCACTAAAGTCCCAAGCCAATGGCTTTTAGGTTCTTGTCTCAAAAATTTGAACAATGAAATTGATTGACAAAAGAGTTAGTTTTAGAGAGATTTTATAGATTCATAGGTAGTAGCTTAAGAGGAGATAGATAGATAGATAGATAGATAGATAGATAGATAGATAGATAGATAATATAAGTACAATCAAATCCTCAATAGAGTGACATGAATCTACTAACTTGTCTGGGAGCTTTTAAAAGACTTATCACAGAAACTGGTATGAGGTTTGGGGAGAGGAGTGAGCTGGGTGGTCATTTGGCCTAACCAGTAATCCAGATGGCTCTTCTCATATAGTCAATCATATGCACCCTTTGACAGAGGTATTGATTAGGAGACAATAGAGAGAGAAGAGCCAGAGCTTTCACTGGTGTTGCTGTCCTCTCCAAGGGCTTATTCTCAGAACTGCCTCTTTGAAACCCAGTCCTGCTTGACTGGTTACTGTTTCAGACTCTCATCATATGCTCCCTTGAAGACTGTTCCAGGAAATTCTATGATCAGCCTCTCTCTTGACATCAAGGAGAAAGAATAAGGAATCACTGTGGCACTCCCTCATAGACCACCCTCTCATAAAGCACCTCCTCCTAGAGCATCCCCCCATAGCACACTCTCCATAGAGCACCCCTCATAAAGCACCCCTTCATAGGGCACCCCTTTATAGAGCAACACCTGGAGGCAGGGCTGTATACAGAGAAGTACGGGGGGCGGGGGTTGTA
Source organism: Mastomys natalensis (assembly GCA_021653895.1). Classification (NCBI taxonomy): domain Eukaryota; kingdom Metazoa; phylum Chordata; class Mammalia; order Rodentia; family Muridae; genus Mastomys; species Mastomys natalensis. Next base: position 154,307 of record JAJTUV010000378.1, read on the forward strand.
GAAGCATTTTATTCCTCTCCTGCTATGTAATATGCTATTTGGGAGCAGAGGGTTGCTCAAGAGTTGTCTTTTCTATAGAATAATCTAAAACCTCCACTTGAAGAATGAAACAGACATATTAAGGAATTAGTGATATATGTGATTGAATAATGATATATGTGATTGAAAATAAAATAAGTAACTCACATTTATCTCTCTAGAAAGAAAAAGCTACAACTGTGAAAAAAAGATTTATTTATTTCTATGTTGGTGCTCAGGTATATGTGTGCATCATTATGTGAGGTACTCATCTCGTCCAGAAGAGGGTGTCAGGTCCCCTGCAACTTCAGTGAACAGGCTGTGAAACACCACATGGTTTCTGGAAACCAAGCTAGAGTCCCCTGCTAGAGCAACAAGTTCTCCCAACTGCTGAGCCATCTCTCTATACCCTGTGAGGGTTTCTTTTAATTAATTATAATTTATTGTAAAGTCGGAACATGTCTTAAACACTACACGTAGGTCAGAGGTTGAATTTCTTATCACCAGGCAGCATATCTAATGGATAACTATGACTAAGTGACTAACACTAGAGACCCACTCCTCCTCATCCTTTCAAGAATGCACATGTTCACTACTGATGTACATATTTACATAAAAGTACACTGCCCCTGTAGCGTCACAGTGTCACAGCGTGGGGACCCAAGACGTGTAGAATTCATCATGCTTATTCTGTAAGCCTGGCTTCTCCTGCTCATGAATTCATCTTCAGCTCATGAATTGCCAATGCAGATCAGATACTGATGACTAGCCTCCAGAGTCAGGAGTCCACGAGGGATTTGAATGGAAGAAGGCTCAGGGCTTCAACCTCACTCAACGATTGACACAGGGGTTCTGAAGGTGGAAATCAAGGCCTCATGTTTGTGAGCCAAGCACTTTACTGACAGTGTCATCTCTAAGCTTACAGAACTTGAGCTGTACAAAGGAGATAAGGATATATGGTCTGCTCATATCATTGTGAGTGGTCCATTATAGTCACCACTCAAATGTTAGCTCTTACACATCACTACTCATCCAATCCATCCAAAGCTGTGGGCTATCCCATTGCTCCTCAAGGTGCAGGTCTACCCCAGGAGCATCCATAAACTAAATACATTTCTCCTAGTTCTCCCCTGCTATTTATCATGTGGTCCACCTGGCAGTAGTACCACGTCAGATTCAGACCTACCCCAAATCTAATAAACAGAATATGTGTCTTAAGAATGTTACTGGAATACACTATTCTTACTACAGTTTGAGACCACTGTCAGGTAAGTCCTTTGCAATGTGCAAAAATACCTCCCATCATCTGAAAGGTGGTGAAGTCTGAGGCCGGGTGCCAAGCTTTCACCCTGCTTTAACTTGCCTACCTGATATTGCCACCATTTTATTTGGATGATGACCTAATTTATAATTTTCTTCACTCTGTTACTACAGGCATGCCATCAAACTGTGACTACATATGGAATTTGGGATAATCTAAATCAGTATCCCAGGGCCAGGGCCACAATCACTCTTATTTAGATTCAGAACGTTTAAACTATCTCTTATCCCCTTGGATGTGAGTGACAGCAGCAAGCACTGAACTACAGTAGATGGAATGGAACGCTTTAGTTTCTTCCCTCAGGAAAGCAGCATACAGAGATGACTTGGCTCAGACTGACAGATGATTAGGAAAGACAAAAAATAAATCCTTCCTACAAACAGCTGAGATTTGCCATTCCGCTGTTCTCCAAGTTAATCTGAGATTCCGGGGGTATTATCCTGATTTAACTCCCATGCGTAGAATAAGCTACAAGAATGTATTACCAAACTTGACCATGGCTCATTCACATTCCAATCTCTCCTGGAATGCCAACTCCCCTCCCTTTATTCTTCAGATCTCTCTTTATAGGAGCTATCTCAAGCTGAGACACCTTGTTATGGAATCCTCCAGATCTCAGAGACCCAGGAACCCTGAAGTCTTGCTCTGGTGGAAGAAATGATGCTGCTTACTGCTAACTACAATTAGCCACCACACCTGAGGAACAGAATTTAAGAACCACTCAGACTATCAACAGCAAAGGGTCTCTGCTCTCCTCCATCCCTGTCATCCTTCTATAACAGAGCCCATTTTAAATGTGGTATATTATTGAAGCCACATTACTGCAATGAAGAAGAATTTAGAAGGTGCATCCCACTTGGTATGGTGCACTAACCTGAAGCCAACAGGGTAATATGATAGGGGACACACAAGAATGTGAGAAACATTTATAGTCAGTCAGTTGCATACTGGCAAACTCAGAAGTCACTAAGTGATACCATTTATTTTTCTTTCTTCAAGATGCTACGCAGACAACAGAAGTTTGCAAAGACTACAGCATATATTTGGAGACTTGCCTGGGATGCCAAGGAAGCAAGTTTTTGTAATTGGAGGTTTATTTTGATGCATTTGCATAAAAGGTAGCCTAGAGTCTTGCATTCCGTATCAGAATCATTGTCAACTAACAACTGAAGCACTAACGAGTAACAAACAGGACCAATGGCACAGAAAGGATGGGGAGTTCCTGTTGAGTCTTGTGGGTAGCCTAGAATGAGATGGGAAATCTTTGACGGGTCTTTGAGATGTCTTAAAACATTGACAAGAGTAGGTCAAGGGAAGAAAGAGAAGAATAAATACCAGATCTATGTTAGCAGCATCCAAGGCAAAGGGATGCAGGCATGAGATGACTTGGTGGTTGTAGTGACATAGAAAAACAAATGAGGCTACCTGGGATGAAGCTCGAGGCCATTCTGAAACATTTCACACAAGGGAAAGGAAAGTTCTGCAGGCAAAGTGAACTAGAAGACTGATGGGCTGCCTGTCAACTGCTTCCCTTTCCTAAGACGGGCAGTCCCCAGGAGAGTGACAGCTCCCCTATTACATGCAGTCTTGATAAGGACTCCCAAGGAGTGCCTCTCCTGATCTCTGTAGAAACTGAAGAGGAACCTAGTCTCTTGTGTTGGACTCAAGAGTGAGGTCTATGACCTGGGCTTGGCCAGTGGAGGTTGTTCCCCTGAGACTTAATATTGTAGCCTAATAACACAAAGAATGAAAATATCACATGATGTATTTTTCCCATTAGGTGAAAACTTGTGGTGGCTGTGTGCCACTTCTGCCACCAGCACAGTTGTGCGGCTCTGTGTCCATCACATCAACTGCCTCATCACTGCTAATAAATAGTGGGATTTTTTAAAAAGTGGTGCATGCATTTGGGGAGGGGGCTGTTATGTGTTGCTTACAACCAATGAGCCCTAATTGGCTCACAAAGTTGAAACTGTCCCTGTAATTAACTGCAGTTTAATTTCACTCCTTTGCAAATTGCATTGATAGTCATACATGGAGGGTAATTACTCTGTTCTCATGTAATCCCTTTTGATGTTATAAATCTCCGTTAAGAAGCCCTGTTTGGGTCCATGAGAAAGTAGCTCTGCCTCTTAGACAGGAGAAAGAAGGTCTGTTAGCACGCATCTGCTTTGAAAATGGGTCAGTTATTACACTGACCTGTGGGAAATTACAGACCCAGCACTGAGCTCTCTGGATCCACCAAATATAGACAGCTTCCAAAAGTCAAAGGAATTAAAATGAAAAGCTCTCAATTCAAGAAACTCTCTTTGCATTTCTCTGAATTCCTGTGTGTGTGTGTGTGTGTGTGTGTGTGTGTGCATGTGTGTTGTGTATTTGTTCATAGGCATGTAGATGCATATGTATGTACAGAGTAGAGGATAACTTGAGTGTAAATCTTCAGGAGGAAATCACCTTGCCCTTAGAGACAGAGTCTCTCATTTACCTGAATCTTACAAGATAGGCAAGGTGGCCACTGAGCCCCAAGAATTCTCCTGTGTTGGTCACCCAGATGCTCAAATAACAAATGGACACCATCATGCCTGGCCTTTATGTAAATTCTGGGGATATAATTCAGGTCTTCATGGTTACATGACAAGTCCTTTATCAACTAAGTTATTACTGTCTCCAAGATCTGATATTATAAGTATAGAATTGATGAAATATATCACATATATAAATAAATGTTTATTTAAATGTTTGATTGTAAATAGCACAGGGATAGGTCTCAAGAGAAATTTATCAATAATGTCTTAAAATTTATTCATTTATTTTTGTAGACATTTTATGTGTGCTGGATACATGTTTGGAGGTCATCTGAACTTGGATCACCAACATATAATGCAAACACTTCTTTTATCCACCAAGCCATCTCCTCCTGGCAACTATCTGGCAACACATTTAAGCAGATAGACCCCACATGTGAGAGTGGTCACACTTGGAGCTGCAGGCCCATGCAATCAGAAGCACTGCCTAGTGACAGGATAGAGAGGCTGGCACTCTTTCCTGATGAAATGTCTGCTGTTTCAGTGATGTGGTGAATGTCTGAAAACAGCTCTGTGTTCCACCATGAGACAGACTAAGGAAGGGCTAGGCGCAAAGTGCAAATTGGGCAGGACAATGGAATACTGCTTTCTACCGAGTATGACTATCAGAGAAAATAAAGAAACTTGCAAAAAATTGTAACATAGACACTTCTGATGGTTAAACGTGGCTGTCAACTTGACTAGATCTGGAAGCAGCTAATAGATAAAGCCACTAGGTACACCTGTAAGAGGTTTTCCTGAGCCGATTATTTAACATTGGAAGACCTAGCCAGAAAGGGGCAACTTAAGAGTGGCAGCCCAGAGAAAGGGAAGGAAAAAGCTGTTCTTTGTCTTGTGGTCTTCACATCTCACTGGTGAGTTAGACTTTCACTCTATTGCTGCTAGAGCTGAACTTATTTGCTGACATCAGATCTCAGCTTCATCAAGATGCTAAAGTGGACTAAAGACAATGTCTCTCCAGGCATGGCCCATCCTCCAATGTCAGTTGAGGCACCTAGCCTCATGGATCAAGCAGCTAACTGGTTGTCTGCCTCTCCAGTGCAACAGCACTTTGGACTACCCAGACCATACTGAGTACTCCAATCTAATCATTTCCCTTCTGATCCATATTCATTTTTACTAGCTCTGTTCCTCTAGAGAACACTAATACAATACTTTCAAAAGATAACTCTGCCCCCAGTGACTGCCTTCTTACACTTACCTTCTTTATGGATGCCTAGGGGCCCCTCTTTTATATCTGCTAAGCCTAGAGGCTCCATTGCCCCATCTGAATTTTAGAGTATCATTAAAACAAATGTAAATGCAAAAACAAAGAAATAAATGTGACATAAATACCAATTAAGACTTTATATGGATAACTAAAATTAACAGAAAGTTAGAAAATCTGCTCAGGATATTATTTAAGTATTTGGGGAAATAGGCTACTAGCCACTGGGGGCAATAAGCAGTGGAAAGAAAACCATCTCATGTTCATGGTCCACTAATGTCCTCATCCATTCATGGTAATTTTCTCAGTGGAGATGTCTTACTTCAACAAACTAGGGAAAATGTTAAATAAAGAATTATCAACAAAACACACCACCCAAATACAAAATTATTAAGACAACTATATGTGTGTTTTAGACAGGAATTCTATTCAATCCATATTGCAAAATCTGAGGATCAAGGTGTCAAGGTGGCCTGTACACAAGTCTGTGGTGATAATCATAATTTCATTAATTGAGGTCGTAAAGACCCAGTCCATTGTGGGTGCCACCATTTCCTAGAAAAGCTGTAAGAGTAGAAACAAACAAGCTGAGCACAAGCTTGCTTGCATTCCTTGGTCTGTGTTCCTGAGAAAGGAAGTAGAAGGCGAGACACAGATTCTTGGACACATGAACAAATGCAGAGGGGTGGAGGCTGAGATATTGATTCTAAGGATATATGTCCAGAGATCTACTGTTTTAAGCAAGGAAGTGGGGTAGAGAAAGGAATAGAAGATATATTGTAAGAGCATGCCTCTAAGGATCCATTTCCCTCAACAACATTCTAACTATTAATAATCCAGGAGGTTATGAAGCCATCAGTGATATATCCACTGATGAGGTCAAGGTTCTCAAGATCGATTACCTCTGAATACTACTGCTTTGGACACCAAGCTTTCAATGAATTGGATAGATAGATAGGTAGGTAGGTCGATAGATAGATAGATAGTAATAGATAGATAGATAGATAGATAGATAGATAATGGATGGATAGATGGATGGATGGATAAATAGATGGATGGAAGGATAGATGGATGGATAGATGGATAGATAGAGATAGAACCAAAAGTGCTATAGTTCAGAGACTGTACCCTACAATCTGTATGGTTCAAATCACATGAAGTTGAATAACCATTTGCATTCAAGGAGCTAGTAACTATTGCACAGCATCAGAATGACTTCCACCCTCTTAAACTGACACATAGTCACAACAGGGCTTTCCACCAATTCCAGATTCTACCAATCCTGTTTCCATCAGTTCCAAATATAATGCCTATAAGAATATCTCCAGTCCCCAGCTGTTCACCAATTTCTCCTGTTGCCTTTGGAGAAGATGCAGAAAGAAACATGCAAATAGAGAGGGGGAAGCCAAGGTCAGTTTTTATTGGCTCTGCAATGACTGTGCATTGATGGTGGCTTTATCCAAACATTTATAATGTGTTGGAAGCTGTTCAAACAGTTAGGCAGCTTGTCAACTTCCTAATGAGTGAGACATCCTAAGTTTGGAATGTAGGCGTCTAGTTGTCTCAGACAGCTGAAGGGCATGTGGCATATGGCTCAGGATTTTCCAGGCAATTCTTTTCTCAGTAGTTATTAAACACTTACCATAGAAATGGCAATGCCAGTTGGAGGTAAGGGATCTGGAAAGACAGGAGACAATGCCATGGGAACTGAAGTCCAGGAGAAGAAAGGGAAGGACTCTGGGTGGGTGCATTGGGGAAGTGTTTGTGAAGGTGGCAGGGCTCTGGCAGTCTTTGAGGGTGGAAAGGATGTACAGTCAAGTGGAAGGAAATTCAAGGTACAGCTATCCATATGGGCCAAAGTACAGAGTAAATAGGGCATGAAACATGGAGAGGAAATGACAGTGTTGTTACAAGATGAGAAAGGGTGACATAAACGGCAGAGGAACATGGATAAAGCAGGCCTTTTGGGGAGTAGTGTACGTGTATGTTAATACATACATGTATGTTTGTGTGTCATGTAGGTCTGTGGTTAATGCCAGGTATCTTTTTTAGTTGCCCTGCACCTGATTTTTTGAGACAGGGTATCTCAGCAAATCTTGAACACTCTGATGTGTTTAGCCACATAGGTCTGTGCGTTTCAGGAATCCTCCTGTTTCTATATTCCCAGTGCAGGGATTAAAGAATGAGCCACAATGGCTGGCCTGTTACATGAGTGCTGGTGATGAAGCTCAGGTCTTTACACCTTCAGGGCAAGCCCTCTACCCACCTAAGTCACCAACAGCCCCTAAAGTAGAGTCTTCAATAAAACATGAACAGTCTTTTCACAGATGAATAAGTTATGACACTGTGTCAGTGCATTCTGCCCTTCAGACACTAGGAAAAATAGCTATCATCTCTTTTACAAGATGGAGAGAGAGAGAGAGAGAGAGAGAGAGAGAGAGAGAGAGAGAGAGAGAGAGAGAGAGGAGGGAGGGAGGGAGGAAGGAAGAGAGAGGGGAAGGGAGGGAAGAAGGAAGGAAGAGAGGAGAGGGGAGGGAGAGAGAAAGAGAGAGAGAGAGAGAGTGGGGAGGGAGGGAGGGAGGAAGGAAAGAGAGGGGAAGGGAGGGAAGAAGGAAGGAAGAGAGGAGAGGGGGAGGGAGAGAGAAAGAGAGAGAGAGAGAGAGAGAGAGAGAAGGGCACACTTATGCTATGAGTCACTGGGTAGAACATGATAAGGGGGCAGACCCCTTGTTCTCTAGAAGACTGGAGTCTTCTGAAATGTATGAGTTTTCCCAAGATTAGGAGATCCCATAGCACTGTGGGATGTCATCACAGTTCAGAAGGTCCTAAAGAATAAACCAAAAAGCATTTCTAGGTGTACATATGATTCAATGAACAGCTATAAATGGGCAATCAACAAACCACAAAATTAAGCATTTAACTTGAATATTTATGCAAGGCTGGCAATAAGAACCCAAAACACAGTAAGCTGGAGAGCAGTGGACAGCACTCTACATGGAAATTCTGCTTTGTGTAACAAGTACCACACACACACACACACACACACACACACACATAGATATTCATATATGTGTGTGTATATATGAATATATATGTATATATATGTAGGTTACAAGATCTTATTTTATAATAAATACATTCACTCAAAAGATAAGCACCCTCTACATAAAGAAAGATGCATACATGTGTAAGAATGTTCAAAAGCATAAATTTAAGTCTGCTTCCCAGGTGTGAATTTTCTCTGATCAAAGTGACCCTGGATACATTTAACCCTTGATTATGACTTTTTTTTTATGCAAAGCATTAGCCCATGGCTACCACACAAGTGTCACTGTAGCCCAGGCTACCATATGGCAGCATAAAACATGATCAGTGCACATAAAGGTGGCATCTTTTGACTGAAGATTCAATTGTGATATAAAAGGCCCTTCCATAACACTAGTGGCTAGGCTTTGTAGCAGCCCCATAAGATCCACTAGACCCGATCAACACCACGGTGACTGCAGCATCCAGGGAAGCCTTCCTGTGAAAGATGTAAGAGTGAAAGGAATCATGATGGGGTAATTCCCTTAAACTTTGTGTGTACATGTATGTGCACATTTGTATGTAGGGGTGGATGCCTGTGTACACACACAAATGGAAGTCAGAGGCCAACCTTAGACACTGATCTTCAGGATACTGTCCACTTTGTTTTCTGGGTCGGGGTCTCTCAGTAGCCTGGAACTCATCATGTAGGCCAAGCTGGCTGCCAGTGGAACCTGTGGAGATTTTTTGTCTTTGCCTGTTCACTTCAGGGAACCAAGTACATACCACCACAGCCTGCTCTTTTACATGGGTTCATGGGTCAGAACTCTGGTCCTCAAGATTTGAAGGCAAGAACTTTTCTCAATTAGCTATGTCCTCAAACTGCCACAGAGAGCTGTTTCTCTGAGGAGACATCTGAGCAACCCTTTGTAGGAAATGTCTGAGCTGTTACAAGATATAAACTGAGAAGTTTGATGTTCATTCCAAGAGTAAAATGCAGTGCAACACTAACTTGCAAAGTAATAGAGAGGACTTAAACACAGAGAATAGGGAGCTTTGAATCAACCCAAAATAAGGAATGGGTGGGGTGGGTGCCTACGGCACTTCAGATGAACACTGTGTGGCTCACTTCACCCATGTGGTGAGCATTCTGTCATGTTAGTGATGAGGACATGAGATATGGATTTTACTGCTCTCTAGCCTCAAAGCCAGCAGTGGTAAAGTCCCCTCAACCTAAGCATCCTTGTGTTCAGGCTTCATTTCTGGTTCTTCTTGTGTCTCAATCACGAAAGCTTCATGCCTACCATGGTTTGAATGTGTATAATGGCTTCCCAAATCCATGTGTTGAAACTAAACTCTCACCCTTACAGCATGAACACAGGGCTTCGAGGAGGTGATCTGGGCATGAGGATCTGTCCCCCTAGAGAGGAATCAGTGGTCTTCTGAAAGTGTTGGAAGAGCTACCTATTTCTCTCTACCCATTACTAGTATGATATGGAGACACAGCCAGCTTTCTCTCTTGAAGTTGTGGTCACATGGTATCATTTTAAAGAAAGACATCATGACTTCCAGATACAAAAGTTGCCTAGTCCTGGATAGAATAGAAGTGAAAAGAATCCCCTAACTCTCTGTTGTTTATAGTTACAGTGTCACACACAGACTAACTAGTCACATGCACAATCAAATGCACTATTTCTCACAACCCCCAGCTGTACACAAGCTGCCCAAGACTGCTCACCCAAATAACCAGTTACCATTGAGAAACTTGCCAATGGGCTTCTATCTTTCTTCTTTTTCTTTTCATAACCCCCTCCTTTCCTTCCTCCCCCAGTTTTGTTCCCTTCACCCTCCTTCCTTTCCCTGCATCCCTTCTCTGTCACATCTCTCTTTCCTTCTCTATATCCCTTTCTCACATCCTTCCTTCTGGCTTCTTCCTTCCCTTTTTCTTTCCTCCTCTTTCCTTCTTCTACCCTTTCTGCATACTCCTTCATTGTACCTTCCTCCACAAATGTCTATTAAACACATGTATTTTATCATATACTGCAGTGCATGCTGGGAAAACAGAGTAAGTCAGAAGGTCTGGGGCACTGATCTCACTGTGTACACATTCTAGTTGGTAGACACAGGCAATCCAACATCTAAACAGATACATGAGATGACACCAAAGAGTGGTGAACATGGTGTGGGATAGTGCCTTTCAGATGGGAAATACCTAGAACACGAAATCAGGGATTTTTTTTTAAGCACCAAGAGAAAACATTACAGAAGTCATGTAATAAAAAAAACCCTGAAACTAGAGAGATGGTTTAGGAGTTAAAATCATTTTTGCCTTTATAGAGGATCCGAGTGTGTTTCCCACAACTCATGTTGGGTGGCTTACAATTGCCTATAATTTTAGCTCTAGGAGATCTAGCCTCCACAGTCATCCATGTACACTTGGGTCTTGCTCTCTGTCCCTCTGTCTCTTTGTCTCTCTGTCTCTCTGTCTCTCTGTCTCTCTGTCTCTCTGTCTCTCTCTCTCTCTCACACACACTACACACACACACACACACACACACACACACACACACACACAAATGATGCATCTTTAACAAACAGAAAGGCCTTGAGTCTAGAAAGACCTCCAATGAGCTCTGTAGAGAAGAGTGTGTGACTAAGGTATAGGAGTGCACAGGTACTCAATGATCCTGCAGACTACAGGCTAAGTAAGGGAAGGGTTGGGTTGCTCTGTCAAAGCAGGGCAAGCTGTCAAGTCCATGGGATAATCAAGGGATACATGATCTAATTCTAATATGTATCATTCTAAAGAACCCTTTGAGAAGCTCCATCTTCTACCAAATTCGTTAGAAACAGTTGGAGTAATCAACCTTGACACTGACAGTTACTTCATCTCAAAACCCAGATTGCAGTTCCCAAGGGGCCAGTGCTTAATCTTCCACCCTGCCCCACCCTCCTATCACTGAAATTAATAAAAGTGGCTTCGCCCATGACTGCTTTCCTTACACCAAGAAGAAAGTTATTTTGTCGTCTTTGAACTGGTTTACTTCACTGACTGAGGTGATGTCTTTAGAATCATACCTCTTTAAACAATTCTCCAAGTACAACAGAAATCTGCATCCTTTAATGAATAGCCAACTTGGGTTTAAATTAATCAATGAGAAGATTGTAAGCTATGAATGTTCCAACACATGTCATCTCTTGGAACTTGGGCATCCACTCCCATTGCTTCCAGGCTCACAGTGTTTGGCTTTATGGTCTCTTTGTTAGGAGTGGAGTGCATATTTATCAACTTGGAAGCCACAGAGTATGTGCACGGTCACTTTGCAGACACGCAGGCACCTGTATCATGGTTCCACAGTGCACTGTTAATGTGTACCATTTAGACTTTGGAAACTTGTTCAAAGAAAAGAGATGCTAGGTTTTCTAGCTGCAAGGACACTTCTACTCTGGCAATTCTCCGAACACTTTAATTAGAAAACAAATATTTGGCTTTGTGGAAGCTGCTCAATAGCCTTAGTGAGAGCATGGAGAAGAGACCTTTTATTCGTGGCTTAGATGTCCACGAGCCCTGAGGACAACTTTGCATCTATTAGCCCAACTCAACAGAACTCAAATAGAATGCCAATGGTATTATAGGAGAATTTCCATAATCAGTCCCAACTTTAAGACTTCCATTCTTTAAATATGAGAATTTCTCATTTCTCAGATGTAAGAAGTTTAGTTTGGGAGAAAGCATACATCATTTTAGATATCATATCTAAGCTTATGGCTCAGAAAAAAATTAATAATGATTTTGGCTATCCCAAGGCTAGCCCAAAAGCATGTCTTAGAAATTAATTATGACTTTAGCAGGCAAAATTACTTGTGAATAAGGGTAGAACATAAGGGGAAGGGAAGAGGTAAATGAAAGGAGAGAAGAAGGGGCATAGGAAAGGATGGGGTGGAGAGAAAGGAAAGGGAAAAGGAGGAATAAAGGAGAGGGAAGGGAAATATAAGGAAGAGAGGGGAAGGCAGGAGGGATGAGGGGAGTAAGCAAAAGGGATGAGAGAAAGGAAGAAAGGAGAGAAATGGAAGAGGAGGGGGAGGGAGAAAATGGGGAAATAAAGGAGGAAAGGAAGAGGGAGCAAAGGAGGGAGGGGAAATGGAGGAAGAGAATAGAAAGAAAGACAGAGGGAAGAGAAGAAGAGACAAAGGGAGAGGAAAAAGAAGGAGACTGAGGATGAGGACAAGGGGCAGACAGGGAAGGAATTAAATGAGGAAGTAGCATTTCTGTGTGAGTGGAACACATGACTAGGTACTTCTGTACCCCAGTATCCCTGAGACTGAGGCAGGAGGTCTGTCAGCTAGGGCTACATACTGAGATCTCACCTTAAACAGCCCTGTGACATCTTTAAACATCTCCAACTGGCACTGGGTCAGCCAGGAGAAGTGATTACATGGCCTTTAAGGTTTCCTTCTCCAATTGTGAACTTCTGTCATATGACCCACTGTCTGATAGTTCCCCTGTCCACTGACTCCCAGTGACACGTGAATACCCAGCACATGATGCTTTCCTACCCGCCTGATTGTAGCCTGTCTCTATTCTAGCAAGTGTAGCCTTGATTAAAAGATTTAAACATTGTAGAAAGGTTTGGATACAAGTTGACAACTCACTCTCCAGAAAATTTATGCCAATTTGTGTCAGTCTAGCTTAGAATTATGTATGCGCTCCATATCTTGCTTCCAACTGTGCAGTATCCACAGTCATATTTTCTATAGATAATATTCCAATTCCCTTAGGGGAATTTCCCTGACCTATCATATTCCATCTGATGGGATTATTGGTCAATTGCTTTCATCTTTGCAAATGAAAGAAAGATGCATGGCTATAATCAGCCATTCAGAAGGTGAAACTTGGTGTCACTTTTCTTGATGTTATTTGGACAGAGGACCTTCTGCTGAAACACTTAAAACTACCCATATCTTGCCCTCTTAACCCACACTTGCTTTTATAGCTGATAGGTCAGTCTTCAGGCACCCCTAGTCTTGCCCCATTTGCTCACACCGGGTATTCCCTAGCTGACCTTGAACTTCCTATGTACCTGAGGATCCTCCTACCTCCACTTCTTGAGTGCTTTGATTTTAGGTATATGTCATTATGCCAGTTTATGTACTTCTGAGAATCCAGCTCAGGGCTCCATGAATGCTAGCACCACACTCTACCAACTGAGCTACATCTTCCAATATTTTTCTAATAAAACCCCATTTACTCATGAGTTTTTTCTGCAGAAAATTTTTCTTGGTTGTGAACAAATAGGCCTAAAGACACAGCATCCAAGATTAGCAATGTTATCAAGAGAATTTAAGGCCGGACTCAAATGAATTCTTTGATATAATGGACTCAATTTTGTAATAGCAGATTTTTATGCCCTACCAAGCAACATTTTGAAGATTGTACAGATTTTTATATTCCTTGTAAGAATTAAGAACAGGTTGCCTGAGTACATATATGTGCAGTACATGCATGCAGTACCAAGGGACCAGTAGAGAGAATCAGCTGTCCTGAAACTAGAGCTTCAGATGTCATCATGTAGGAACTTGAAATTGAAATCCAGCTCCTACCAAGTAATTTTAAAAACGCAGTCTCCCCTGTGAAGATGGTGGATTCGTGTGTGTCAGCCACAAGACAAGGATCCAGTGATTTAAACAACAAAACTTTTACCTAAAATCATACAATTTTCTAACCTACAGAATAGAAGAATCATAACTCTGACATTGGCATTTAACATCTAGATATACTGTAGTCATGGGAGCATATATCTGTAACTTCAGAAGCTGTTTATAGAATCAAAGCTGTTTACATGGCTCAGACTCTACCACACAATCACAAACAAGTTCAAACTGAGTAGGTGAAGGCAGTAACTGGGAATGCCTGGTGTGTGGACACTGTCACCTCAGGAAAGACAGAAGTACACAGGCAGCTTCTCCCTTTTCTTTCACTTTCAGGGACAAGCAAGCTTCTAGCTCATCTCCTTCCTGGTAAACTGAGGAAGGCTCTAGGTCACTGTCACACTGGTGAGGAGCAGAGGTCCATGTCCACAGCTCAGGTTCTGGTTAGCTTTCTGAGGAGAGATAAGCCCTCTCATCTTTTGAATCCTCAGTCTGGTAAAATGGAGATAGCAGAATCCTGCAGAGATTAGTAAGGAAATGTGAGTCAAGGTTGCTAATGTAGAGCCAGATACAGAAGGAAGGGTGGCAACTGTGGGGGCTTACGGGGCTTTCATCAGAGGGAATGATCTGTGTTTTTCTTAAATGAAGCACATCATATAGAAACCTGGGCTATACCCCAATGGCAAATTTCTATTCCCCAAAGAACAAGTGCCATAACCACAATGATGTTAAACAGCAAGTCTACCTCCTAAATGTACTGATATGACCATCCTAGTGAACTGAGAACCCCAATACTTGGTTCTCATTTGTTCTTTGGTTATCCCAGTGTGGTAGGACAGATATCACCAATCACATTTCAGAGACAAATTACAACAGCTGCCTGCTGCCTGCTGCCTGCCCCACCTGTGGTACTTGTGGTTGGTTTGGCAAAGTCTGTTTTCCACCTCACGCTTGCATCTTGATGTGTAGCAGCTTCTCATGGAGAAGGCACAATGTGGTCAGACTAAAGCATTCATTTTCTAACTGTTCTCATGAGCCTGGTGTGCATGTAGTATCTCTTCCATTTTTCTGCCCTTCTAGATATTAAGCCAGAGAGACAAAGTTTGTATGTGATTAAGCTCAGGTTGAGTACAATATCTGCTGCTACTGGATCCAGGGAACAAGGGACATGCATCTTTATACAAATGCACAGAACACATATCTAGATATATAGAGAGGGACAGACAGGCATATAAAATTACAAAGCAACGATAACTCTGGGAAACCTCACAGCAAGCACTGGGTGCTGAGGGTTGTTCAGCAGGCTCCAGAGCCAGGGGATGGTAGACACAAGCAATCCAGGGTATTTTCTCATCATGTCAGGAAGACCCTGAGAAAGCGATATAAAGCTATTCCTCTCTGTATGCCCACCTGTAACATGGAAGATGTCGATTTAAATAACACAGATCTATCACCTGGACTTGCAGTTTGTTTCCTTGTGCAGTGCCCATGCAAGCCATCTGCTCATAGCCATGCCCCTGCCTTGTGGCCAGGTCATTTTCTCTCTACCTCTCCCATCCTGCAATGACTCTATTTATTTATGAGCCTCACAGGAGCCTTATATAACTACTACATCCTCCTTAAATGGCACACATCATTTGGACCTGCCAACGTTCCTCCAAATCCACACCACTTCTCCAGCTCCAGCATAGGGCAGACTTCCAGACCCGTCCGTCTTGACATTCCAGCAAACATGTCTTCATTTTTTTCCAACTCAGGAGCAAGAACACTCATTAGACAAAACAAAATCTAGAATGTGAAATTATTACAACCAGCACAAATATGAAGCTAACCATACCTCTGGTATATCAAGAATATCTTTTCAACCCAAAATCTTATTCACTTAAAATGTAAAACGGCATCACCATGGCCAAGGTCAGCAGCACAATAATGAATGTGGCTGTCAGCATCACCATCAGCACCACCATCATTGTTATTGCCATCATTGACATCACCACTATCATCATCACCATCATTTCGACTACCACCATTATCACCAGCCACCAAAGATGCCATCAACACCATCATCACTGCCACCACCACCATCACCATCTTTGCCACTACTACCCTCATCAGCACCACCATAATCGCCATCACAACCTTTGTCAGCAGCTAACCATCCCCACCATCATGCCTCCTGATTGATCAAATTATAAACATTCACCATTATAAAGCTGAGTGTTCTGTACGGTTGATGTACTTTTCCTCAGAAACTAGAGTCATTTCTTATACATATAAGTATAAAATAATCATGACAGTGCAACACACTCCATATCACCTGAATTAGGGTGCAAGTTCTTGCAGGTGCTGTAGCTCTTGTGACACCAGCAGTTCTGTGTCTCTAAGAAATGGAAGATGAAGTTGTGACATATCTGAAGGAGGAGAGTAAAATCTTTGCTACTTGGAAAAACCTCAAGCATGAAAGAACACGCCAGAATATGTGGGAGGGCTGGTTGAATCTTGAACCCATACTGCAAAGGACACTACATAAAAATGGGGTTTGTAATCAAGAATGGAGGACAAAAAAGTCATCATTTTATTTTAGCAATAGAGATTCGGGTGGGGGAGGGTTTAAGGGTCATGAGTATTAATGCCTAAGCAAAGCAGCCTTGAAACTCATAGTATTTTGCTATTCTCCTTGAATATAAACCCTCAGATCCACTCCCACTGTAGCAGTGTAGGTGGGAGAGCAAATGCTGACAGAATCCAGTCCCTAGGGAGATGGAGAATGCTGGCATCCAAAAGAAGCCTCTCCACTTCCCCAGGCAGCTGGGAAGGAGAGAAGGAGACTTCAGGGAGTAATTAACTGTCATGCATAAGATTAATTGACGACCCTCCAGTTTTGCCCTAAACACAGATGTATTGGGATCAGGACACAACCTTGAATGGGAAAGGTGAAGGGGGAGCAGTTATTTCTGGACCGGAGCAAGGTGAATATGCAGAACGGTGGGTAATGCCGAAACGCAAGCCGTGGAAGCGGGGCAGGCTATACATCATCATGCCTTCCCATAAAGTGGCTTGTCAGAAACCAGCCAAGGACTTAAATTAGAACCAGCCAGGGCTTGGAAGTTTCTTCATAGCAACTGGTCCACAGAGAGTCTGTTCTCCTGTGACAAGGGCTGGGGCATCCTTCTGCTATGTGCATCCATGTCTGTGTCTGATATGGAGAAAGGTATTTAAGGGAGAAGCCATAGTGGCTTACCTGCAGTGGTAGAAGATGATATTCGCAACTTCACAGACAGAATGGTCCTCTGTCTCTTACTCCAGAATGCACTTTTAGAGAAACAGAAACCAGTTTCCCCTCCAGGAAATGTGTGCCAAGATGGGGGCTCTTCACTAAACAGAATATCCTTGTGTAACCCATCATCTGCCCATCCTCCGTGCCTTTCCAGCATCTGCTGCTACACAGTTCCCTGAAGATAATATGGGGACTCATATGTGCATTTTCTTCTGAATTATCTAATCCATAATGGAAATGGGGAAAAAAACAAGATTTTTCACTATACCCCAAAATAGCTCAACAAATATTTGACAAGACCTGTTTTATTCTGTGGTGCCTGAGATGGAACCTGGAGTCTTGAACATGTGAGGAAAGTGCTCTCTACCACAGCCATATTCGAAGCCTCTCTTACAGATTCTGAGGGGTGAGTTAAAATTCCCTCTTCGGCGCTCAATCTAACCAAAGCAATTATGTATGAGGACTATTCACAACGGCCTCCATTTGGCAATAATTATTCTTCCTGATGCCAGTTAGTAGTTTCTATGGGCTCCTTGTCTCTGCAGATATAAAAACTAATTTTGATTCTAAGAGAGCATGTTTGAAATTGCCCCTGTATCAATCCAGCACCTAGCAAGAATAACAGGGAAACTCCCAGGTTTTCTTCTTGCTTATAATGTTTTCTGTCTACCAAGAAAGACACCTTTCAGTTACATAGTGGATGGTGAGAAAATGCAGGAAATAAGAGTGCATATGACCAGGTCCCTAGACATGCACAGGGCACTCCTGTGCACAAACACACACGCACATACACGCACACACACACGCACACATGCACGCACACATCTCTATTTTTCTCTTTTTTTTGTTTCTTTTGTTTGTTTGATTTTAAAAAGCCCACCATGTCTAGCATTAAAACATCTAATTAGCAGCTCCTGCTCTTCTTCCTCCATATTTCTGTTTCTGGCTGCTCTGTAGACTTCTGCAGGCATGCATCCCAACAGGAGTGGCCTCTCTCTGTTGCATGTCTGCAGGTGGAAAGCTGTTCTGATCCACTCTACTTTGAGGATCCCAGACACGTTTCACCAAAATGGTGCCTTTCAACATCTCTCCCTCTTCACTGCTTATGAGCTTGAGAACAAGCCCTCAAGGGTACAGGAGGGGAGAAGAGACAAGTGTACCACAGCTGAGACTTGCTCCCTATGTCTTAAAGCCAAAATCATCATCAGTTACCCCCAGTAAGCTTAACAGGGGCCAGATCTTACTGGTTTGTTTGTTTTTGTTTTTGTTTTGCTCTCTCTGCATACATAAAGCTTTTCAAGGGTACAGAGCTACTTAAGGAATGATAGAAGCCTTCAGAGCCTTGCCAGGTACTGACAACAGATAGTTGTCTGTTTTTAATAGTCTGAGACAATGAAGCAGAGATTTCTCTATGCTTGGATTTGGAGTGCCTCCAGGCTTTAAACGTTATTGCCCAGCAGAGTATCCAACTGTGTTTGTGGGAGGGAGGGAGGCCATTAAAATTCATTTGGTAAGGAGTCTCCAGAGGAGCACCAGGCTTTCATCCTATCTGACTTCTCCAATCCAGTGGAATCCAACAGCCACCAATTTCTCAGGGACTCCAGGAGCAAATCACTGACAATAATGTGCTGTTGTGTGTGCATGCTGACCCTCTACTGGTCCCCTCTGTAGCCAAAAGCACGCATTTCTTAGCAAGGGAGCAGAGTTGGGTCAGAGACTCAGCATGTTATTAGAAAGGAGAGGAGAACTGTAGGGGAACCTAGGAGTCTGCTTTGCATGTGACTTTCCATGAACAAAGGCAGCTGAGCCTCCAAAATACTTCCAACTTGAGGTTACTGAAAAGCAGGCACCAGGGATGCCAGCAGAATCCAGTTGAAATTCTACTATGGTTGTTCAGAGCCAGCCGCATGAGACAAAGGAACCAATAAAAAAAAAAATCTTTCTAATGAGAAAGAACAAATGTCACATGTTGATTCCTAAGGAAAGAACTCAGCAAGTAGGAAGTCAGAGTTAGAGCTGTCAGTAACTGAACAACAGAGGAAGCTCTAACAATGAACTGCATGCCTCTGTACCTCAGGAGAACAAATACAGTCTGGTCCTGAATCCTATGTGGCCACGTGGTGAGGACAGCCAACTTCAGATCAGAGTTTGAGGAAGTGCATTATGATATACGCTATACTGTTAAATTGTCACGTGTTCTCTGAGATCACTGGGAAGCTGGCCTCAGAAACAGAATAGATTCTTCATTTAGGATTCAAGCATCTTATGTCAAACTGTCCTGGAAGGTACCTTGCCTAGTCCAGGCTGTTCCTCTGGCCCTGTAACACAGAGAAAGGAACACAAACCAAGCAAGGGTCTTAAACAGTTACACCTCTGAAAAGAGCTCATAGCTAAGCCGT
This sequence comes from Mastomys natalensis, assembly GCA_021653895.1. NCBI lineage: Eukaryota > Metazoa > Chordata > Mammalia > Rodentia > Muridae > Mastomys > Mastomys natalensis. The sequence continues at coordinate 173,787 of JAJTUV010000378.1, forward strand.
TACTAGCAGGCGTTATCTCTGTTCATCTCATGGCATAAAAATACCTGCACTGGGAAAAGAATCAGAAGTTCTTCTGTGTAGAGAAAGCTCAATCAGTGAGGCTAGCTAACTGCCTCAACTTCCCCAACCAGTTTCTGCTGGGTGTTGTGAGTCACCAACCAGAGCTTTGTTTGTCTTCCAATCAGGCTAGCCTAGTCCTCTGGGATGGATCAGGCTAATCCAGTCCTCGGTGATGAATGATCTCCACAGCTGAGTTGAGGATGTTGCCATATCTGCTGCTTCTATGTATCTGCTACTTGCTGGGTTTTTTGTTGGTTTCTTTAAACTTTTACTTGCTATATGTTTAATGAACTCACTCATTCTGAAGTTAAATCCAGCAAGTTTAGATCATTCTGCAGACTGGGCAGGACATCATAGCTCATGGAGGTATAGCCTGAAGTAGAAGAGACATGGCTGACACTATACTTACTCAAAGTTGCTGATTCCTAAATTTAAATCTGTTGTCTAGTCAACCTCCCTTTAAAACAAACAAACAAACAAACAAACAAACAAACTGCTTTGCTCAGTGCTGCAATTTTACTGATGAGACCCTTTCTGCATAAACCCCCTGAGAAACATAAAGTGATATGCAAATATCTCCTGTCGATTTGAAGATCTGTGCTCCTCAAATTCATTGGTAGATTATCAAACCGCATATAAAAAGATGGTGTCATTCTAAAAGGTGGCCTTAAGCCTCATTAAAAGGAGAGATTAAGGAGGAACAAATCCATATATTCTTAAGACAGCAGGTCTGAGACCTGAAGCAAACAGAGCTGATGGGGTATTAATGACAATAACTGTGCAAGCATCTCCCACATTGTCACTCATCGTCGTTTTATTATAAATTGCAAGTGCCTTCTCTGAACTTAATACACAGCCTCAAACACCATAAAAATGATGCCACCTATAAATCTAGGAATGGAGCATTCTGGGTCAGAGGAAGGGCAGATGCAAACCATTGCAATGACCTTGGCAGGTTTTAGATGAGCAGGCAAAAGAGAAGGCACAGAGTATCCCAAAAGACAACAAAGCTTTGGAGACATGGGCTCTGAGGCAGGAAGAGGCCAGATGTTGAACGCCCTTAAGATGGAAGTTACTTTTTTTTTCTCTTCTTGCCTTTCAAGCATATTAAAACAGTATTATATTACCATAAGTATGATATTATAAGGGAACTTTTAATTGTGGTTAAAAAAATTATAAAATTCATTCTATCACCCATCTTTAGTATTGTTAAATACATACAAAATGTTCTGTGTTAGATGGCTAGAACATTTTAACCTTGCAAATGTGAAATTCTATACCAATTAAAACACAAGCCCTGGACTTGACAGATGACTTAGTCAGTAAAATGCTTGCCTTGAAAGGATGAGGACTGAGTTTGATCCCAACATTGAAGTAAAAAAGAAATCCAGGTATAACAGCTCATGTCTGTGAACCCAGCACTGGGCATGTGAAGGCAGCAGGAATATGGGAAACCTCAGTGGTCTGCCAAGGGCTAATTGCAAGGTTAGCCCCAGTAACAGTGTTAAAGATGCATGAGGAAGACATCTGATATTGAACTCTGGCTTTCACACATATGTGCATAAATGTAACACATATGTGCATAAATGTAACACATATACACATAAACATCCCCCAAGCAGAACACCCATACTCCATCACCTCTTCTTTAATGTCCTGGGGACTATCATCCTATTTTCTCTATGTGTCTGCTCTAAGTGACATATCACAACTGTCTTTTGGTGACCATCTTGTGGCTGACCTCCAATTTCATGCACTGTGTAGTACATGGCATAATCTCCTTCCTTTCAAAGACAGAATAATTTCCTGCTATATGGAGAGGTACAACTCTCTGACTACTTGCTCCATCTGGGTTGTACCTTTCTCTGTGTGTTATTATAAATCATTATGGTATGAAGATGGGTGTGTGGTAGTTTTTGATTTACATCTACCTGTTGTACAGGTAATGGTTTAAAGGAGACAAAGTTGGATCCTGAGTAGGTGAGTTAAGGAGATGCTGAGATAACAGAGTTATGGGTAAAGAATTCAAATGTAGGTGTAGCCATGAAATTATAGAGAAGGGAGGAGCCAGCCTGTACTTTGAGAACAGGATCTTTAGGACATTCTAACCCTGGGAAAGCAGCATAGACCCTTAGGACAAGGCATTCAGAGCCTGGCATTTTGTCAACCCTCAGTACAGGTAAGCAGCCATTACCTTCATTATCTAAATCTTTATTTTCAATAAGACTGACAAATGTAACAAGAGAAGTGAATTGACTCCATGGCAAGCCCAGAAACATTCCAAGTGTAAATCCAACTCCATTCTCTGACCTATCTCTGTTAATACTGCTGAAATCTTGGCTCAGTCCTTCATCGTATTCAGGTACCTTTGATAATGAAGATGTTTCATGGGTTCTACACACCTTCCTGATTCACTCAGACACTTAGCTTCATCTGTTCACCCAGGGATTTCTGTAGCTGCTTAGATCTTAAAATTAGACTCCCCTTCCAGGCCCTCTCCTTATATCTGTGTTTTACATAACTCCTCCCCTTCCTCTCTCAACTCTTCTCTAGATGTTCATCCAAGGTAGACAGGACATCAATCTTGGATGGTCCCAGTTGTTATCTGAAAAGACTCATCCTTGATGCCATCACCTCACAGTAGTATTAGCAGGTAATATACCTCCATGATCCCTCTACCCTCAGGCTCAGGGTCACTGTTTCAGTAGTCTATATGTGTAGGCTGTGTGTTCTTTTAATAGCGATGACTTTCACTGAGGCATGTTAACTTAAGTAAAATCATTATATTTTGCTTAATTTGCCTTGCCATGACCTGCTTCCTCCTCTTGCTTTGCTTATATTTCAGGTCACAAACATTCCATTACATTTTTCTATTCTAAATTTTAAAAATTATTTTATTCTATTATTTTGTTCATATGGGTGTTTGGTCTGCATATATGTCTGTGTACCATATGTATGCAATACCCTCAAAGGTCAGAAGAGGGCATCAACTCATCTGCCACTGGAGTTACAGGTGGTCTAGCTAACTTATGGGTAACAGGATTGAACTCGGGTCCTCTGAAAAAGCAGCCAGTGCTCTTAAGTGCTGACCCATCACTCTAGTCCCCTTCTTTCCTAAATTTAGTTTTATTTTCACATTTGTGTGCCGGGCATGTGTATGAGAATGCAAAACCTATAGAGGCCTGAAGAGTCCATCAGATGCCATGGGGCTGGATATCAACTGCTCAACACTAGTCCTGAGAACTGTTACAATCTCCTACAAGAGCAGCAAGTATCCTTAACCCCTGAGACATCTGTCCGGTCCGGTCATTTGTCATTTTTTTTTTTATTCTCCACTTTTCTTTCATTAGACCTCTCCCACATTCTTTTCTACTCCCAATCCCTACACACACATACACACACACACACACACACAAAGGCATGCACACACATGGGGAGACACAACACTTGAACATGTGAATGCACACACACTGGGACACATGCACACACATACATGCACACACATGCACCCATGCTTGCACACACACACACTTCAATCTAGACTCTACATATGAATGCATGTACTGATTAGTTTCCTGAGTCTGGCTTATATTCCTTAACATCAAGCTCTCTGGTTTTATCTATTTTCCTATAAACATTACCATCTCATTCTTCTTTACAGATGAATATGTGTACGTACTGCATGTTCCTTACCCAGTCATCTGCAGATGGATCACTGGACTGATTTCATTTCTTACCCATTGTCAACAGTGCAGCAAGAAACATCTTGTTCTGTCTGAGCTCAGACCCTTTCCTCTGCTACCTACTTTCCTGAAGCCAGAACAGTTTCTGTCGTATCCTTCTCTCAGATGCTCTCTATGGCTGAATCCTTAAGATGCAGACCCCAATGGGAGGAAATAAAGTTTTGTGTTGGTGCTGATCTGTACAGACTTCCTCATGTCTCTTTTCCCTAAACAACATGACAACTACCTGCCTGGCATTTACCTTTGTGTGAGTGAGTTTAAACTGTCAACTTGATATAACCTAGAATCACGAGGGAAGGAAGTGTTAATGAAGAATCATGGAGATCAGGGTGGCCTGTGGGCAAGCCTGTAGGGGTCTGTCTTGCCAATTGTGGGAAGACAGGCCTCAGATGTGAGCAGCACTGCTTTATGCGCAGACACTGGACTGTACAGAGTAGAGGTCTAGCTTTGCAGCAAGCATGCATTCACTCCCTTCGCTCTTAAGTGCGGATGTAATGTGGCCAGCTGGCTACCTGAGTTCCTCCCTTGACTTCTCTGAAACAATGGACTAGAATTTGGAATTAAAAGCTGAATAAACCCTTTCTTTTCCAAAGTTGCTTTAAGCTAGGGTTTATTATTATAGCAACAAAAATAAGACTAGATTATGCAGCACTGATATCATGAGTCGGCCAGAGTGACTCAAAGCCCTCAGGAAGGATGCACACAGCTCCTGTGAGGGACCAGAGCATTCTTGTCCTTTGGTCTCTCCTGAGTGTCCTGGAACCAACCCCATGAGAATAGCAAAGGGCCTCTGTCTAGTTTCTGTGGTAGTCGTTCAATCCTTAGCATATGCTCATTCCTGCCATAATGCTCAAGAGTCTGTTCCCAGGCGCAAGGTTCCTGGTCCTTCTAACTGCTGCAAATATAACATTATGTACACATTGATCTTCAAATATTTGAAAGAAATAAATGAATTTTCTGGATCAGCCCCTCCCCAGAACACATGTGTCATTCTTATAAACATGACTTCCCTTAACAAACTCCGATGGCATTTCTTCCCTTTGTACCATAGAACCTCACATGGTTGTTGTTGCCGCCACTGCTGTCGTTGTTTTGAAAGGTTTGTATAGGGCTGCTGGTTTGAATACTGGCTGAGCCCAGTAAAGGTGCTTGCTGACAAGCATGACATCCTGAGTTCAATCCCATGTGGTAGAAGGAGAAAAGTCAGTCCTGCAAGTCATCCTTCTACATTGCCATGTGTACTGAGGTACCCAAGCAAACATGCCCACATAATTAAATAAAATCAACTTTCAAAAATCTTTGTGGAGATTTGTTCTCTCTGTACTCCCATGGGGTGAGTTCCTGAAGCTTCAGTGAATGTCTCAGCAGCAGCCTGGCATCATCTCCCTCCTCCAAATGCACCACATTCTCTGGCTAAGAATCCATGCAAGAAACACATGTCTAAAAACCACACTGAAGAGTATGGACTATGTCCTCCTGTCCTAAGTCTACCTGGAATTTGAAGACTCATTTTCCATCTGAATGCAACAGAGGTCATTTGTTTCCAAATTCTATTTTCCTGTTTATTAAATAAGAGGTCCTTTCGCCTGGACCATTTTTTCCTTATCACAAATATGTACATTTTTAGAGTCCTTTTTTGTAAACAAGACTTGGTTAGGAATGGCACAGTGAGAATCTGTGTCTGTGAGCTTTACATTTCTGCTCCTGATAGAGACTCACTGAAAGTGACAGTCATGTAGAAGTGATTGGCAGCCAGCAGCTTAAAGAAATACTTAAGGCACAAGAAACTACAAAACTAGGGCAGAGTCCCCAAATCTGTTTAAAAAATAAAGACGTTGTTCTTAAAACAGAGTTATTCATTTGACATACTTTCTCCTGGCTGTGTGTGCATGCACATGTGCACACATGCATGTTCATGTGTACATATGCATATGTGTACATATATGCTCATGCATACACAGGTGAGGGGCTGAGGAAAACCTTGCCTGTCATTCCTCTGGTGCTGTCAACCTTGATTTGTCTCTCACTGGTCTGAAACTTGACTGTACTGGCTGGCCAGCGAACTCCAAAGATCTGTCCCAAATGCATACACCAGCACCCGCATTACAAGCAGAATTCATCAAACCTGACTTTCTTTTTTAACCATGATTTCTGGAGACTCAATTCGGTTATTTATGCATGAAATGTAAGCACATGCTGGCAGAGCTATCTCCCCAGCGTCTCCTCCTCTTGTAGAATATAAACCAAGCACATATGTAATGAAGTGCATGTACACGAGATTCCAAAATCAACAGGGCACGGAGAAAGTTTATATCCAGTCCACTCACACTATCAATCTACACAATGATCTAATGTATCAAATAAAACTGTGTACGTACTTGCCTTGCTCTGAGCCCTCTTTACTTTTAATTGAGTGCCATCCATTTTCTCATACTAGAGGTTCAATCCAGGGGTCCTCACCCCATCACTGTACCTGTGATCGACTTCCATCTGCATATCAGGGAAGAAAGAGTGAACCAAGCGCCGTACAATCACAAAAACAAATGCATTAGATTCCAAATGATCTCTGAAATAACCCGGCTGATGCTGCTGGCGTGGGAACACAGAGTAGAAGCTGGATGCACTGCTGCCCCCGATCCAAAGCAAACAGATTCCAGCAGGAGGGCTGTGAGGATACTGGGAAGCATCCTCACTTGTCAGAACACTGTGGGTGTGTGTTCTATCACACAGACCTCGAAAGGCTCTTGGAGACATGTGGGGTCTTTTCTTAAGTATCTACTGTGAGGCAATGGCTACCTTACCTCTGGCCTGCCACTCTCCTGGAGGAAGAGGAAGAGGAAAAGTGGCATGCTTATTAGCATCAGTGCTTAAACAGGAAGAGACAATGAGGATGGTGGGTGGGAAGGGGGAAAAGGCTGCTTAAATAGGGAAAGATTATAGATGAACTGAAGGATGAGATTAAAAGACTGAGCTTGGGTCTCATGGCCTTCACTGCACATTTTGACACAGAGAGAGCTGAGGTAGATAGCACTCTCTCCCCTTTTGTGCATGCACCTTTCCCATGTCCACTCTTTCAAATCTTTCTTAGCTGTTATTCTGTCTTTAGTACTGATACTGAGCCACGCTGTCAACAAGTCTCTTATAAACACAGGCTGACAGTGATTATGACTTAGGAACGACCTCATTGCTGCACGGGAGCTGGAAGCCCCCAGCTCGTCTGTGGAGTGAGCTTAAGCTAGACAGAGAATGACCAAAAGATGCCACACGAAGAAGACTAAAAGCTCTACAACCCCTCATGGGCAACAAGAGTAAAGTTTCTCAAACCATCTATTTTAATTGGCATGTGTTAGCTCAGGTAGGTTCAGCAAAGAAAATGCCCAGCCCAGCCCATACAGTCCACCAAAATGATAATATGATTGTTTGATACATGAAAATGTCAACTATTACAATGTCAAAAGTGATACGGAACCCCAAGCTTTTGTAATTACCTTCACGGCATTTGGCATTTAGTCTAGAGCAGTAGAAGAGAGATAAGGAGAGATGGTTGATAGGGAACTCAGCAGACTGTGGGTAGGGCATGCTTAAAAACTCATATTTGAGAAAGTGATGGATGAATACGATGAGGAGGACAGTGAGTGCTAAGGACCATATAGACAGTCGCTGGTCACTGGCCATGAGCACTCAGCAATCTTTCTCTCAAGGACTACGCTAATAGCTATTTTCACAAAATCTCAATTTACCTACACGTACCCATCTTCATAATTAGCAGACATTGTAAAAGCGTCTACATTACTCTATAGCTTCCCTTCTAAAAGAAAGTCTCACATATCTCAGACCGGCCTGGAATTGCTGTACATTAAAAATGACCTTGCACTTCTGATCCTTCTGTCTCCACCTCCTGAGTGCTGGGATTACAAGCTGTCCTGGTTTCCTGGCTGTAGCCCTGATAAAGCACTGTAACCAAAGCAACTCAGAGAAGAAACGGGTTTATTTGTGTTATACTTCCAGGAAACAGTCCCCCATTGAAGGAAGTTCAGGCAGGAATCTGAAGCAGAAACCATGCAAGGTATTCCTTTATGGCTTGCTGAGGCTCGTTCTTAGCCAGGTTTCTTATACAGGCCAGAACATTTTGCCTAGGGAATGGTACCCATCAACAGTGATACCTCCTACATCAATAAGCAATCAGAACAGTCCCCACAGACAAAAGCCCATAAGCCAATTAGTTCTGAGCAATTGCCCTTCTCAGGTGACTGTAGCTGCTGCCAAGTTGACAGTTAATATAAGGGAAGACAGCCACACTGGTTGGTTTTCACATGTTTTTACACATGGTATGTCTTCCAGTAATGTCACATGTGAGTCTGCCTCATAATTTAAGGGACCATATAATGACACTGTGCAGGTTTTAACACAGATTTTGCTATAAAACAGTAATATGACAACCCCTGTTAGTATTTTGATTTAACTTAGAATCAGCAGAAACAGAATAAAAGATTTATACAGAGGATATTTTAGTCCATGACCAGAAACAGGAGCTGATACAAATAACCCATTAGGAGTGCCTTCCACCCTAGAGGATGTCAGTCTTGAACAAGAGGCACTGGGTAGTGGTGAAACCCAGAAGAGGTGAAGGAGTGAGTCTGGCTTAGATGTATATTCATAGTCTTGGCAGCATGATTTATGTAACAGTAGTATGCTTTCTCTCTCTCCCATACCCTGTCTGCTCTTGAGATGACTACTTATGAGTACTAGTCTTGCATGTGTCAAGGATGTGAGTCTGGCATGACCATCCACCATCATGGAGCAGAGGCTGCTGTGGACCTCTTTGATACCTTGGCCCTGGAATTATGGCAACTATATAAGTCAAATATTAAAGTGAGGTCTAGGTTCATTGAGATGATAATTGGGATCAGAAATTCTTTATAGACCTTTACCTGCAGTTCTACCTTCCACTTTCCCCTGCACCACAACTGTAAGTTGTCTTGGAAGGGGATGCAATGTACAGGTGATGGAAGGTAAATTCAAGGTGGGGCTGTCTGTCTCCTTCACTTTGAATCATTTGCTCATCTTTGCGGATTGGCATGTTAACCACCCAAGGATTATCTGCCTAACCTGTCTCAGCCTCTTCAAGGCTGAAAGCACAGAGATAAGTCATTGTCCTAAACTGAAAATCATCTTAGGTTCAAGGGACAGCAGAACTTCATAGGACAGAGTGCCTTCCAGATGAGAGCAATTGCTCCCCCAGGGCAAGTCTGTGTCTTATAACAAAATTATTCATCACATAAGGCATAGAAGACACAAAAATGAAGTAGACCTTCCAGACATTTATCTTGGACCTACAGAGCTATAGGGCCAGGTGAAGAGTCAGTACTTTTTAGCAAATTATCTTCTGAGTGATTGTCTCTTCAATACTCCCCCCCCCCCCCCTTTCTCTCTCTCCCTCCTTCCTCATTCTCTCTTCCTCTCTCTCTTCTTTCCTTCTTTTTCCCTTTTTCCCTCCTTCCCCCTCCTCCTCTCTCTGTCTCTCTGTCTCTCTGTCTCTTGTCTCTCTGTCTCTCAGTGTGTGTGTGTGTGTGTGTGTGTGTGTGTGTGTGTGTGTGTGTGTGTAGTTTAGGCAAGCACTGGTAGGATAATCTTAGAGGTCTGACCTTACCCTCTTTTGATCTCAAAATGAAAAGTTTCCAAGAACTTCTGGAAATTATCCTGTCTCCATCTCCAATCTTGCATTGGACAAGACTGTAATTGCTGGAGTACAAATATGTTCTAATTTCTTCTGGCTTTGTGTGAATTCTTGAGATTGAAACTCAGGTCCTCACACTTCAAGTCTTGCCCTTATCTGTTGGTGAGGATCTTTTATGATGGAGTAAACTGTAGCTGTTGGCTACAGGCAGAGCAGAGGCTCCTCTTGGGGTGTTTATAGGGTCCTTAAAGAAGATGAGGCAAAAGGGTTTGGTAAAGAGATGATGAGTTATGCTGCAAAGGTTTTGTTATTAACTTTCATTGCAGTCAAACTGATCATGGTTAGTGTGATCTACAGCACATCTCCTGAGTTAGAAACATGGGATAGAATCACAGGTTTTCTCTGCATATATCTTTCCACTCAATGGAAGTCCAATAACCACAGGACAACCAAGATAAGGTTTCAGCTCTGGTGAAGGAAAAAATGGCCACATTGTAGGAAATAAGCTTTCATAGCAGGAGCTCGGGAGCAAACACTAAAAGCCACGTTTTCACTTGGTCTCAAAATGCAAACATGAACAGAGAAGAAACTTCTGTTTCTTCTTCACTCCCATTGCTCAGCACCTGCAGGAGCTCTGCATGGGTTTAATGCAACAATGAGTGTATGGATCCAGAACAGAAAAGGAGTTCCATGAAGGCTATGAACATCAAGATGGATCATTCCCAGTGTTAGCAGAGAACCTCCAGGAAGAATGACCCATTAACAGCTTAGAAGAGAATACTTGAGTGAGGTACCTGACTCCCATCACAGAGCTCAGGAAGTATCTGTCAAAGGAAAGAGTGTCTTAGAAATGTACCATGAAATATAATGAAGGGAACTTTTTCTAGATTGTTGAACTAGTCACATGTCAAAGATCTGTAATTTTGATAGGCAGGAGTAAGATCATTGAACTCAAGACCAGAGAGTGAATGCCACTGTTGGGACTCCTGTTTAGATACTTGGTCATCTATACAGTATTACAACTCAGGCCATCAGCTCTTTCTAGAACATCTCCAATAGGTAGAGGTCCCCCTGAGGGAGGACAAAAAGGAAGACAGGGATATAGTTGGATCAATAAGCATTAACCACAAATTTAACAAGTTCTAAATGAAGTCTTGTAATCAACAAAAATGCTTATTAAGGGGCAAGATGAAAGGCCACAGCCTTCATGTGTAAGGTCTACTATCTAACATTAAGATTTTCTGCACACATGCCAGTGCTGGCTTATCATCTTTGGTAGAGAAGAATGGATACGAAAGTGACATCTAAGACTCTGCCCAGGTTCACTGCCTCCTCTGAACAGTCTCGATTTTAACTATCTTCAAACTTCTATTGTGTCTTGGCTTGATTCCTTTATACAATCTGGGGTTTATTTCCTTCAGATGGGGATCTGTACTGTATTTACAAAATTGGGAAACTTAACCATGCTTCAGGGAGGGTTGCCCAGAATGGATACTCTGACCCATGCCTAACTGATGGGCACTAGATAGGCATTTTCGATTTTCTATGCACATCTGTGTATGGAAGGTATATATACTGATGAATGATGTGTTGAAAGCAGATGCTGATCTTCTGGCTGGATGTTTCATTCAGTTCCCAGGTGTTCTGCCAATTAGAAAGATGCTGTCATTACAGCCTTGGCACCGTGATTAGGTATTTAGGGAGCATGCACATTGCTCAACAAGTTCTAGAAAAGTGCCAAGAAGGCAGACTTTAAGAATGGCCTACTCTTTATGAAAAATGGCATTATCTACAAATGGTTGAGGAAATGGGGCATGGTGGGTGACAACTCAGTGTCTAGAGCTTTCTAGGACAGAGGTCATGATTCATGTAGCCATACTTCCATCTGGCAGCAGAAGAACATCAGAGAAAGCCTTTCTCCAAACACAGTTTGCCCAGTGTGCTCACCCTTCCTGTATCCATTGGCCCACTCTCCTTTGTAATCCGAACAGGTGACAACTTCATTGAACTGTTGGCAACAAGAGGAGGTATCGATTCCCCCACAAATGCTCTAATGACTAGAGACTGAGACACAAACCATAAATGGAGACTTTCTGATTCCAAGTGAAATTATAGTTTGCCCTATGAGATTGCACAATAAATCAGGGGAAAAACCAGCCAACACAGGACTCTGGGGTCACTGAAGAGATGTTGACACATTACAATAATGAGAACTTGAAATACCTCATGCCCTATTGATTTTCAGGCTGAATCATTCCCACTGCAGAAGATTACAAGAGTCTGTCCTGGAATCATGGCTCACACGGGAGACGCTGATGAAAAGATACACCCAATGCAATCAAAACGAAAAAGTCACTTCTTCTTATTACAAATCTAATACCATTGTCCCTGGGCTGGGTGATGGGTACTTAACCTACAATGGAAAGGGAGGAAAAAAAAAACAGGCAACTACTTTTTTTTCTTTTAATTAAAACATTTTTCCTACCTTTTTTACACTCGGCTTTTTGCTATGCGTCGACAGTATAAAAAGTAACCCTGCAAAGAAAATGGGCAGAATAGCTCAATTAGTGCATAAAAGGCAATTTCTTTATGCTTTTATAATTCCAGGGTGGCTTTCAAGTTCTCTGTATCACCGTATCATTTTGAAGAATGGAAAATCATGTCCTAACAACCAACTTATTTCCTAGTCAATAGCCGAAGACGCAGCCCACCAACACCAGCATCTACAGTCAACAAAGAATGCCGGGCTGATCACTCCTCTTTGCCTGCAAAGTGCTCTGTGGAGCTGAATAAACACAGTTGTGAAAGACCAAATGGTGACATAAGTTAATTACTAACCTGTCACACATGCATAGAATGGTAATAATTTATTTTCCCCATTGCATTAACCATAAGTTTCTCCCTGAAAATGGGGTATATTGAGGGAGACAGGCTCTCAAATATTGCTGCTTACTATATATCTTGTGCACAGTTGTGTCAATATTTGGAAAACAGGTCAGACCTAAACTGCAACACAGTTTTTGCAATGCATATTGACCTGGCTGTAATTCAAAAGCAAACTGAACCTAGAGAGATGGCTCAGTGGGTAAAACATGAGGACCTGAGCCTGGACCCCTAACACCCATAGAAAACATGCATAGTAGCACTCATAGTAATCCCAGAATTAGGTGGGGAAGGGTGGCAAAGATGGGCACACTTATAGACATGCTGGACAGCCAGTCTACCAAAAATGGGCAAGCTCTGGGTTCAGTGAGAGACCCTGCTTCATAAAATAGTCACAATTAAAGACAACCTATGTCAACCTCTGGTCTTGGCACACTTTCCCAGGGGCAAGTACCCGTATACATACACATGTGCACACATGCACCACACACACACACACACACACACACACACACACACCAGAATAGAAAAATAACTTGCCTTTTAGCAGTTATAAATAGCATGGTCTTTCCTCAATAGGACTCTTGATATCATTCAATTATGGTACATACAACAATTACTCAGACTATTAGGACTTACTAGATTGTCACAGCCAGTACATATGTCACAGTACATATCCTTGAAAACTATCACGCAAGAAATGCATGTACTTTGTTTACTTGTCCTCTGTCTCATTGCTTCTGTAGCTTCTCATAGTCTAGTCATTGAGATGAACACTTGTGGCAGAATGCAGACATCCAAGGGGCTCTAGTCACAGAACAAATGCCTACATCCTTCTGAGAAGGTTCAATGTAATAACTGAATAGTTGAGAAAATAAGATACTGTTTCCTTTTGGATGTCCTAATGATGCTTCCAGAGCTAACCTAATCAAATGACCTCTTGCTCCATTCGGGATATATATCATTGTTTAGGAGTCTTTCCAATATTCTACTATATTCTTGTAGGTTGTCAGCCTGAGAGCTGATCATCAGAATTCTTACTCTTTGACAGGGCAACAAGTCATGCTCTCTTTGTACATGTTATTCATGCATTTACTGAGTAAGTGGGAAAGCAAGTGATTGGTTTTAGGCACTTTCTTACAATTGTCAGCAGAAAATCATCTTGAACCAGATAAGCAAGAGAACTTTGAAGTTAACATCCATGTATTTTTTTCTTTGGCAGTCCTTTTAAAGAACTTCGGGGTGCTGACTAGGCAAGTAAAGGGGCTTGCCACCAAAGCTTACCAAGCCTGAGTTCAAACCCCAATGACACATGATAGAAGAAGATAAATTCTTACAAGCTGTTTTCTGACCATCACATATAAACCAGTGGTCCTCATGGGCACATGTGTGCACCCTCCCCACACACACACTAAAGAAATAAAATTATAAATTAAAAAATCATTGTATTTTCCTTCATCTTTCTAGCAGCCTTCTTGTAAAATTCATGAAACTACCAACTATTAACTTTAGCCACAGAGCAATGAGTAGTCAAGAACTGAAGAAGAACCCAAGCTCCCCACAGTCCCTCCCCTTCTCCATCTCTGTCCCTCAAATAACTGCTGAGGGTGGTACTGTGCCAGGTCTTCTCACCTCTGTTATGTCCCCAGAGCATAACCATGCTGATGGCAACTGTAGTCAAATCCTAGAGCCCTTAACTGCAACTGTATGATCTTGGTCATTGTCGTATGAAATACAACAACCTTATCTATAAAAAAGAATGACTCCCACCCTGTCACATAAGCCATTGCATAGACCCAAATGAGCCAGGCAACACATGGCATCTTGCACAGCATTGTCAGATACTACACCCAATGCCGTTAGGTATTTTGTTTTGCTCCTCAAGAGCACAGGTACCTGAGCTTAGAGGACCTTACTTTGATAATCAGACCCCAGCTCTGTAAAGAGCAATGTGGGACAGCAGCAATTTTGAATGTTTGCTGCACCTAAGAGTTCAATTGGGCAGTCAAAATTGATTCTCTGCTGACTACCTCTCTATTAGCAAAGCTGCAATGCACCTATTAAAGAGGAAGGTGTGAGAAACATTTCTGAGTGTATAGAAACACAACTCAGTGATGGCTGCCATATTGGTGCTCAGAATCAAGCAGTCTCCCATACTGCCTATCCCAGTGAAGGGGAAGATTACAGGAGAATGCATGAATGATGGATGAGTGAATGAATGATGCAGATGATATAAATTCTAAATATTGGATAAGGCCACTCTCTCCTTTCAGAAAAGTTTCTGTCAGTACATATAGTCCCAGTCTACATTTACAGGGCAGAAGTTAAAGGGCATGACCAGTAAGAAGAGTCAGTACTTTAATAGGCCTCTCAGGTCTCTCTCTCAATAATATCTCTAGTAGTACATATCTTCCTTGTTAATGTCTCATGGAATTGTTCCATAAGCATACGCTTATTCTTGTTGTCAACATTTTGTCCTATCACAGCAACAGATGGCTTTACACTGAGGCATATGAAAAATATTAAATACTTTATAAGCCAGGGAGAAATAGAAAATGTCTTAAGAGGGAAGGAATCTCCATGACTCTGGTTAAGTGACTCTGGGATTCTGTTAGAAATGGCTGTACTGAGCTTGGGTGGTGAGTAGACCTAGTCACCCATCAACTCTATGTCTTTGAAGAATACTGGACCAAGGGGAAGAGGCCAAACTGCCAGATGAATGATCTGGGCCGTTTCAAAAGGCACAGCCTACCACCAATGGAGAGCTGTCAAATATTACACTGTGTCACCCAGAAAGGGCTGTGAAACCCATTTCTTAGAGATCCAAAAAGCCAGAAGCAGCAGCCATCTGTCTCAGAAGGTGTTGCTGAGCATGATCCCCTGAGCCAAACAGCCGTCATCATCATGGGACCAGATGTGCTTGCTTGCAAAAGATCATCACAGCTGGGCTTGTTGGCATTCCTTCAGAGCAAGAGGGTGAGGAGCTTCATGGGACACTTACCTGAATACTCAGTCACTCCTCCTAGTCCACTGGAGGCAATTATTTCCTAATTGTTCTTGACCTCAGGATCTTGACAAGGGTTTGAATATATAAGGTAGCAGCGGTTGACTGAGAGGGGATCCATGCATGTGGCTATCCATACTGGGTGAAGACTTCCCAGTACTACAACTTTGAAGTCATCCTTCATGGATACTCTTAAGGAAGCCTAAAATGCTCATTGGTTCCCCAGGGGGAATTTCAGTGGCACTGAACTTTGGCTTGTCACTGAAATCTTGGTAGGAGGGGAATGGAAATACTCAAGTCCTGTCCCCAAGGACAGAGGCTCAAAGAGAACAAGTTTGGAGGCAAAGTGGTGAGTTACAGGACCATGACGTCAGCCCCCTGACTGTTATATATATCCAGGTCCACTGATGCTTTTCCTATACTCACAGCTGTAAACACAACCAAAATGCATGGTGCCACCACAGAGAGCCCAGGGGTTTCCAAATGATGGGTGTGGAAAAGAGACCAACATATGAAGTCTTAGGGTTGGAGGTCAGTGGCCAAGACTGCTTACTGCTCTTACAGAGGACTCTGGTTCAGTTGCTAGTACCCATGTCAGGCAGTTCACAAACACCTATCACTCCAGCTGCAGTGAGTCCAACACTCTCTTCTGATCTCCATAGGCAACTACACTCGTGTGGTACATATCCATACACAGGAACACGCATGTTTTCATTTGAGAACTAATTTTTAAACTGAGACATCCTCACAGCAGTGCATAACTCTGAGGGCCACTGATTATTTCATCACTAAAGGGAGTCACTTTAGTGTCTTGCACCCCATTCTTCACCTGTCAGTGAGGGGACAGCAGCCACCACTGCCAGTAAGACTACATGAAGATAACGGGTTTCTGCATAAAACAACCTTAGGATCCAGACTGGCATATGCTAGATGCAACAGAAATGCTGGCTACTCTTTATATTTAGCATAATGTTTACATAGAAATAAACATTAGGAGGGGGCAAGATTTTCTTTCCCATATCTGTTTGTGTGCAATTGCCATGCACTTCCGATGGACACAACAACCTCAAGGTTTTCTATACTGGGGAAGAATTGAAAAAAATGGCCAAAGCTCATTACTGGGCCTGGGTCCCAGAGGAATGAGATGCATGGTGATGAAAACACACAATGTTCACAGCAGCTTTGTGTGTGAGAATATTTTCACCCACATACCCTTCTGCAGGGTATTTACGATGGTGAACACCAGCCATAGACAATCTATAAGGAAGGATGCTGAGCGAATATGCCAATTAAAAGGCTAAATCTGAGGGCTGGAGAGATGGCCCCACACATAAAGGTAAATCTGAAGCCCTACATTCTAGTCCTCGGCACTCATGAGAAGGCGGGGCATCTGGAAAGCACACTGGTAGACAGAAGAGTCCCTGGAGTTTGATGTCCAGACCATCTAGCCAAACAAAGAATTCCAGGCTCAGTGAGAGACTCTATCTGAAAAAAATATATATACTATGGAAAGCAATAAAGAATATGGACACCAACCTCTGGCTCTTTACATACACACGACACCCACCCACATGTGAGTGTGCACACAAACTCAAACACATAACTTTTAAAGCATTTTAAAAGGTTAAATACTGTGACTATAACTATTGTTGCATTTGTGAAATGATAAAAGTTTAGAGAGGGAAGGATATAGAAATGGATGGCAGGGATTTGAGGGTTAAATAAAGGGGAAGGAAAGGAAAGGGGTGTGTGGATACAAAAGAACCCTTAGGAAGTTGCTGAGAATGGAGAGACACAAATCTGAACTGGTATAGAATTAAGCAGACTCAGAATCAAGCTTGGGCAAATATGGGGCCATTTGAAGAAGGCTGGTGGATCATAGCAATGCCAGCATCTTGGAGATGATGCACAAATACCGATTTACAGAAACTGACGATAGTACCATAGGAGTAAGGTGCAAGAGGGTGTTTTTATCCCTATATAGCCTTTTGTAGGGACATAGTTATGCCGTATAAAAAAAAAAAAAAAAAAAAAAAAAAAAACAACCCAATGAGAGATAGCTTAGTTTGTACAGTGCTTGCCACACAAGGACCCAAGTTTGTATTTCCCGAATCTGCCTAAAAAGGCTAGACATCATGGAATGTGTGCATCTGTTATCCTAGCTCAAGCACCAGGGAAGCAGAGGCAGGAGGATCCCTGGGGCTTACTTGCCACCCAGTCTGGTCAAATTAGTAAGCCCTAGATTCACAGAGACACTTTCCTCAAACATTAAAGAGATATGTGATGGAGAAACTACTCAACACTAAACTCTAGTCTCTACATCATGCATGCACACATGCATTGGCACCTGCACACATATGTGCACAAAACCATGAAGATGTACCATGCATGTGCAAAATAAACCCAGTAAACACATGAACCCAGACTAAGCAAACATGTAGCAGAAAGCTCTAACTCTGCTTTTGGGACAGTACATTTTCTCCCAGTATTTCTTGTCATTAAGGAGAACAAGGTGCATGTGTATCGACCTGGATCTTGTGCAGAGTCACCAGAAATTTATCTGTAAACTTTGTGATGCCTGAGCCTGGGAAGACGGCTTCAGCAAGTAGGAACATTTGCTGAACTAGCATAAAGACATACATTCAACCCTCAGCACATGTATACGAACTGGGCATGACCATGGATGTGTGTCACGCCAGTGCAGTGGGGTTTGAGAGTGCACTGGTTGCCAGCCTAGCTCTAGGTTCAGAGAGAGACTCTGTCTCAAGGGTACAATGAAGAAAGTCATGGAGCATGGTATATGATGTCTTCCTCTGGCCTCTGTCTGTGCAGGGGCACACATACCTGCATATACGTGTGCACAACTCATACGCATACAACCTACAATACCCACCCAAAAAATTCAAATTCTGTTTCCTTCTGTTGGATGTTGTATGTACTGTACTGATGAGCCCTTCCTTTTGAGTATTCGGGTAGCATACTGCAAAGAACGGCACTATGGTCAGCGAAGTGCCCAGGCTTCTGAAGTAAGCTCAACAGTACCTGCCTCTCTCTGAAGTGTTTTATTATTCTAAGTCAGGCTGGCTGCATCTCCCAAGGTATGAAGTTCAGCTCAAGATAAAAATATTTTATCTGCCCTTACAGCAAATTGAAAGGCTATATAAAGGGTTTTGTTATTGCTGTGTTTTCATAAATATATAGTAAACATCATTCACAGTGGGAAACACAGCCCGGAATACAATTTCCATGCCCAGCCATTCATGCGCCTCGCACGGGAAGATGAAATGACCCAGAGACGAATAAAAAAATAATAGTATACAACTTTTAGCAGCCTGCAGTCCCCGACAGACACACGCAGCTGAGAGGATAAGGATCATGATTTCACAGTACTGCCGATGAATGACAAGTGACTACGGCATCAGGGAAATTTGCTTTCCTTCACAGCCAAACCATTCCAGTTAACACTTAAATTCCACATTTCCAGGAATTGCAAAAAGCTCAACCCCTTCCTGCTGGAGAGCACGCCAAACCCACACCTGAGTGGAATTATCATTTCAAATCAAGTCTTTATTTAGGAATTGTTTTTGGGTTTTTTCTTTCTTTTTTTTCCCTTAATCCCCCCAAGTGATTTCAGAGCATGGGGGTAGCATGGAAATCTAGGGTGGGATCTATGCTGAGCGTTATCAACTCTCAGGAGAAGACGTGATTAAAGGTTGTTTCCAAATAAAAGGAGGTTGTATCTTACAAGGGATATTACAAAATGGAAGTCGTTCGTGTCCATGGTGGGGGCACAGCTCTGTCTGTAAAGCACCTGCTACACAAGTATGAAGACCATGTTTGATCCCAGAACCCACAGAAAAAGTCAAGCACAAGTAGCGTGTGCTTTCAACCACAACACTGTGGAGCCAGAGATGGGTTTATCCCTGGACTTCACTGGCAGGCCAGACTTAGCCTAATTGGAGACCCCAGTTCCCAATGAGTCGCTTATCTCCAAAACCATGGTGGGGGTTGCTGAGAAAACTTACAAGCAGAGGGGCTTGCATCAAATCTGATGACCTAACTCCGTCATAGTAAAAGGAGAGAACCAGTTCCCTGCGTTGTCCTCTGACCTCTGCATGTGCATCATGGCATTACACAAGCATGCATATGCAATAAATAAATGGTTTTTTTTTTTTTTTTTTGGTTTTTCAAGACAGGTTTCTCTGTGTAGCCCGGGCTGTCCTGGAACTCACTCTGTAGACCAGGCTGGCCTCGAACTTAGAAATCCGCCTGCCTCTGCCTCCCAAGTGCTGGGATTAAAGGCGTGCGCCCCACCATCCAGCAATAAATGTTTTTAAATTGATAAAATTTTAAAAATTTAACAAAACCACCATGTAAAATGAATGGCTCCGAGGAATAGCATCTGAGATTGACCTCTGACCTCCACATATAAACCCCTGTATTCATGGACATACTCACATAGATATGGCCACACATCATTACGTGATCCAAGAACATTGATGGATGCATTACAATTACAGAGAAATTTGCACTTTGCCTGGGGAGATGCATGGGTAAGAATGCATGCTGAACAATGTCAAGGACCTGATTCCAAATACCGTGTAAGAAGCCAGGTGTATACACATGCCTGTCACCCAGCATTGGAGAGGGGACACAGGAGGACTTCTATGGATTTCTAGTGGCCATCCTAGTTCCAGGAATTTTGAGAAATCTTATTTCAAGAGATAAGGCAACCAGACATGTGGATGTGTGCATTCACACACACAGAGACACACACACAGACGCACAAAGAG
Source organism: Mastomys natalensis (assembly GCA_021653895.1). Taxonomy (NCBI): domain Eukaryota; kingdom Metazoa; phylum Chordata; class Mammalia; order Rodentia; family Muridae; genus Mastomys; species Mastomys natalensis. Next base: position 193,947 of record JAJTUV010000378.1, read on the forward strand.
ACACACACAGAGACACACACAGACACAGAGACACACAGGCACACACACACACACACAAACAGAGACACACATACAAACACACACAGACACAGAGACACACAGGCACATAGGCACACACAGACACAGACACACATAGACACATAGACACAAACACACACACAGATACAGACACTCACACACACCACACTCACACAACACACACACTTGCACATATTCCACACATACAAAACAATGACAAAAAATTAACACTCTTCTGTAAAAAACAAGTTTCCAGTCCACATTTTAAAATGTATGCAATGCTTTTAAAGTATGCTATTTTGTAATGTGATATATGAATTTTAATATATATATAGACTAAATCTATATATGTATGTATATACCTGCATATATATATATATATATATATATATACACATGTATGTGTATAAAATTTTTCATTTACTTCTGTTATTATACTTCTCTGAAAACTACATTTCTATACCTTATCAAATTTTCTTCTGAATCATTAATAAATTTATGTATCAACCATTCCAGTCCTTCCTCCCTGTATCTGTCCATCATCCATCCATCCTCTACCCACACACCACCCTTTCATCCTTCTACACACCTACATGTCCATCCTCATCCACTTATCCTGTCCTCTGTTCATCTATGTACTGACTCATACATCCATCACTCTGCATTTTGTGCCAAAATGATATGATAGTTAGGCCTGGAACAAGGGTCACAGGGACTTTCTAGGGTCAAACAAATTACCTGATCATTAGAAGAACTGGACTTTAAAGTTAAGCTTCAAATCTGATCACCAACATTTTCTAAACACTAACTATTGGTAACATGAAAAACTGCCCTCAAAAGTCATGAAAAATGAGTCTTCCCTCATGAAAAATGGGTGTCCCAAGGATAGTTGCTTCAAAGAGCCTCTGGAGGTTTCAACTCAGCCAGGCTGATCTTGGAAGTAATACCCTAGTGCTCAGTGAAAATAAGCCAATCATGTCAGTTACAAGAGTGACATCTTAGGAGTCTGTCTACTGAGCAGGTAGTTAATGAGTTACAACAAAGCCCGCTCTGCTCTTTGGTCAGCAGAATCTGAAGCTTGACCTTGATAACTGATAGCTTCCTAGAGAAGTTCTTCAGTAATTCCAGAGAAATTCATTTCCTTGTGTAGGTCACTATCTTTACCATGGACAGCATGTTGGTTGATGGGCATGTTATAGTTTGAATAGGACATACCTCACACAAGCTCATGTGTCAGCACCACCTCCTGAGAACCATGTGTGCTATGAGGGGATATTGTAGGACCTTTAGGAAGCAGAGATTCACTTGTGAGAGAAGTGCACAGTTGTAGTGCCTTGAGTCTTTATAGCCTGGTCCCATCTTCCAGTTCACTGTCTGCTACCTGGCTGCAGATACAACACGACCAACCCTCTTGCTCCAACTGCCCTATCTTCCTGTCCATAATGGACAGTATCCCTGTAAACCATGAGCCAAAATAGACTCTCTCTACTTTAAGCCACTTTTGTGGGAGTGTTTTATTGCAGTAACAGAAAGTGATGGCACTATCATTTCTGACAACATGTTTATAGTACAGTAGGGGAGTATAACAGAAATCAATGTCAGTAGACACAATTAAAATGGCACTTTTAAAGTGCAATTTCTGGGGCTAGAGAGACAGCTCAGCAGTGCAAGGGCACTCGCTGCCCCTCTAGAAGACTAAATTAGGTTTCCAGCACCCACATTGGGAGATTCATAGCCACTTGCAACTCCAGTTCCAGAGAGGCAGATTGATCCATCTTCTGGCCTCTAGGCAGTGTATGCATAAGGTATACATACATACATACAGTTACACACACGCACATATAAAGTGAGAATGTCTTTAAACGACAACCTATCTTTCTTTATCTATGCACATACACACATGGTATATATACATGTTATATATAACTTAACAGAATACACACATTTGTATATAATTTTCATTGTGGCACTACAGACCTATATCAGCTACAGAACATAACTAGGTAGTCCTGCTGTATTTAATTTCATTTACTTTACTTTTGAGCAACCAATCCTGGCCCCATTTTAAACCATTTCCTGAACCAACACACAGAATAGGTATTCCACAAAAGCCATTCAATGAACTGTATTAAAAAAGGACATTTGACGATAATGGATCCAACATGAGCCTTTTGACAGTTCCAAAATAGGATTTGCTCTTTGCTTTCTTTGTTCAATTGTGAGTTCACTGGGCCTGAAACTCACAAAACAGTAATGGTTTCCACTTGCAGCCCACATCCTACACTGCCTCAGGAGCTGGGTGGGAGCAAACCCAATGGTCCATTCCACCGGTCTTAGCTTGGGAAGATTCAAGCTGAACAGGCATCGCCTTTTCTATTTTCCTATGTAAAATAACAAAACAAAAATCCAAAAGAAAACAAATCTGTGATTTGTCCCCTGTTTAAACAGAAAGGATTCATGATTGTAAATTGTGATTAAATACTTCAAAATCTTTTTCACGTCAGTGGGCAGAGCAATTATATCTATGGACCAAGGCCTAAGCAACGGACAAGTCTGGATGTGAAGGCTAGGAGGATGCCTGGGCTGGAACTGGAGTTTCTTAGACTGTGGTTCCCATTATGAGAGTGTTTAACATGCAAGGTATTGAATGTATAACCCCTCATATGCCCTTGGGAAGACATTATGGAAAATACAAAATCTTCATCCATTCAAGAGTCGTTTTCATTCATCAGGTGAGGTCCACTGAGGCTCCGCTCTCGTTTTCTGTACACTTTGAGTATCTGTGTTTAATTGCAACCTCGTAAGATATCTCTTCTTCATTTTTCTTCTAAAGCAGAATAAAATGTGTCAAATTGGCACTTCTATTTAAAAATCAACTCAAATTGTTTTTCTTTTCATAGCATTTTTCTACATGCTAAAAATTCAACAGAGGAAAAAGATAGGCATGGTCCCTCCCATAGCCTGAAGGAAAGAAGATAAACAAACTGGTATGAGCAAAAAAACGAGCCAGGAATCAGCAGCTCCATGTCCACCCAACCTTGGACCACTTAGGCCTAAGGTCACCAATGAGACCAGTTTCTTCATGGACTCTAGAGAGCTGGGTCCAGGTGAATAATTTCTGCTGTCCCAATACCAGCCAATAAAGAAACATATTGCTTCGAATGTAATATCTTATCTTGCGTGCATGATTCTGTGTGTGAGTGTTGGCACATATGTGTTACAGTGTGCCCTTAGAGGTCAGGTGACAACCTTGGATGTGGTCCTTGCCTTCTACCCTGAGACAACTTCTCTTCCTCTTCTCTTTGTCAGGCTGGATGGACAGCTTCTCAGCATTCTCCTGTCTCCACATCTTGTCATAGAATGCTAGATTACCGACATGTATTACCACCTCTAGTTTGGGAAGGTTAGAACTCAGATTCTCACACTTCCACAGCAAGCATCCCACCCACTGAATCATCTCCTCAGCCTGCTATGGTAATTTTTACCCAGTGACCCTCAATGCCTCAGGATGCTGCTGCTGGTGGTGTGACTGAGTAACAGAGGACCTCAGACCCTTCCAACCCTGGCATATGATTATCAACTCTCTTATTTATATACACCTTCTTTGTTTTTAAGATTTGTTTTATTTTTAATTTGTGTGTGTTACAGAGAGAGAAAAAGAAAGGGGAGAAGGGAAAGGGAGAGAGACGGGGAGACGGAGAGAGACGGGGAGACGGAGAGGGAGAGGGAGAGGGAGAGGGAGAGGGAGAGGGAGAGGAGAGGGAGAGGAGAGAGGAGAGGGAGAGGGAGAGGGAGAGGGAGAGGGAGAGGGAGAGGGAGAGGGAGAGGGAGAGGGAGAGGGAGAGGGAGGAGAGGGAGAGGGAGGAGAGGGAGAGGGAGAGAGACCTGTGGAGACCAGAAGAGAGTGTCAGATTACTTAGAGGTGAATTTACAGGTAGTTGTAAGATACTCCATGTAGATGCTGGGAATTGGGTTGGGGTTCTCTGTAGGAGCAGTGTGTACAGTGTGTAACAGGTAAAAACCTGTTAAGCCACCTCTTCTACCTGAATTTTGTTTTGTTTTGTTCTGTTTTTGTTTGTGATGGATCTCATGAAGCCCACACCAGCTACTAGTAAAGGATGACCTTGAACTCCTGATCTTCCTGCCTCCCAGCCCTTGGGTGCTGGAATTGCTAGTATGCACCATCACACCTGACTGTGAATGCTTAACTGAAAAAAAAAAGTTGTAGACATCAGGACGCATGCTCTGTCAAATATAGTTATGTCAATTGTCTTAGTCAACCATCCCCAAACCAAGTGTCTTTTGTTTAAAAAATCTATTACACAATGGCACCTAAACTCTTCTCCTTTGTCCAGATAAAGATGTTTCAAGTTTTAATTACTCTGATCAAGGACCCAAGAATATACACTTTAGAGGTGAAATTCTGACTGAGAAGGTTGGTGACCTTGGGCAACTTACTTTTCTGGACATCTGTTGCTAGTGCAAAGAAAAAGAAGAACCCAGCAATTCCAACCTTCTAGTCTTGAAAGCAGAATTAAATTTGAAAATATTTACAACAGCACTCACCGGGCAAATATGAAGCAATATGTGTTTAAATAAATAAACCAAGCTAGGTGTCAAAAGCTGAAAGATAAGGAGACAGTGCTGGCATTTGAAAACGGATAGATGCAAACCAAGGCTCACAACACTGAGGACCACTCATTTAGCCACCTTACGCCTCTCTTCTTCTGAATAGCAACAGTGTGGGAAGAAATGTCATTGCCCAGTACTTGCCAGACTTACCACTGAGTAAATCACAGGATGGGAACAAAACCTGCACCTCAACTACAGTGAGACATATCTCATTTGTAAGGGAAACAGTCAAAGTAATGGTGGCCTGTGAGAAAATGGGAACCTTTGTATACTGCCCATATGTTGTATTTACAGAATCCAGAGGAGATTTGAAAATGTTAATCGCTGGGATTCCCTACCCCCTGCACTGACTTGAGTCTATCAGTATCTCACCCTGTGCTGCCTAGGACCTAGGGCCCCATTACTCAACCTGAGCATCCAACACTTATGTGGAGGCCCTTCCTGGTTGCCTTGGGAGAGGAAAGTGTCCTCACAAGGCTTCTAGCCACTGAATGCCAGCAGTGACCTGTGCCCAAGCGTGACAACCACAGCCATCTCCACAGTGTTACCAAACATTCTGGGTGAGGGATAAAACTGCTATCCTGGGACAATCACTAAGCACCCTTCTGTGCAGCTCTTTTCTGCCCTCAGATTAATACATTTTATAGTATCTTGGTATGTTGAATTTAAAAAGGATCTGGAGTCTGACTATTTGAGACAACCAGTCTGGAAAATGGTTGCCCCATCTGTGAATTGGGAATAGCCATATCCATGGGTCACAATCACCCCGAGGACCATAGGAAACAGCCTTATGTCCTTAGTACACTGCCCAATGCCCAGAGGAACTAAGTACAAGGCAAAACATACTAAGTGAGCAACTGAACTGTTCAGACGGTCACTGTGCCTGGACAAGTGCCCTGCCTGTCCTTGTGTCCTAATACGAACACAAGACCTCTATCTCTGTGTTCCAATAACTATGACAGCTGTGGGGATACCCCCTACCACAGCAGCACAATTTTCTGACAAGCAGAGATTTCAATCTGAGGACAAGTACACGCATCAACAGCAAATGATGCAGAACGGTTGAGAGGAGCAAAGGGAGGGCTGCAGAGCCTTGTGCGCCATCCGTGAGGCACTGTGTCCTTTCTGCACAGCCAATGGTGGCAGAAAGAGATGCTTGACTTTGGTAACACTGGTGTGAGTTGGAAGTGTGAGATAAATGGTGCCGCCAGAGGGGCCTCCTCAGGATGTGTGGGTATGCACAATATTTGTGTGATGGCATAGAGCAGTCTGGGAAATTAAACTCAGTGGCAAAACCTGCCGGCAATCCAGTGGGAACAGGTTGGACTAAGGATTGTTCCAGAAGCATGCCCATTTTAAAGAAAAGTAAGCTTTGGTAAACAAGGCAAACATGAATCCACAATGCTAGAGTTCAATTCTGTAGAAACAGGAAGGTGAGCAAAATCAAGCAAAGACAATAAACAGGGCTAACAGTGCCTAAGATATATTCATATGTAAAAATAAATATATATGTACTACATATACATAAATAGATACATCCATATATTTGTCTATTTATTCACCATTTCATCTACCTACCAATCAATCTCATCACATTTTTGGAAACATTGGGTATGCCTTTATATTTCTATCTCTGTTTGAAGAGTCTCCTCTGGCCTCCATTAGACCTGGCCATAGACTCACAGCTGATAAATGTCAGTGAACTAATTACTATTCATTCCCCAATCCATCTTCAAACTTAACCTGGATTATTTCATGGCAACTACTTGATTGTCTCTAACATCCAGTGGGCCCTATTCGCATCTGTGACATCAAAGCATTTGGACATCACAAGCGAGGGAGAAACGGGAACCCTGCATCACCTATTGGTTATGCAAGCACCTAACCAGAAAGAACACTTTGAAATTTTTATGGAGCAGGAAAAATTGGAAGCATACTAATCTAGGCAGTGAAATTGGGCTTTTTGTCATGTTTAATTGCTTGAATTCATAACCTAGTTCTACTGAATCAAAAGCAAGTTGTTACCGCTGACGTTAGCTGTTTAGGCCTTCTGGGCACACAGGCAACAGATAACCCCCACAACTTCTCACATCAACTTCAGACCAATTAAAAAAATTAGCCCCTGAAATTGTTTGCAACATCAGAGTTATTGAATAATTTAATTTGCAAGAGTTTCCAATCTGAGTTCTCAATGGAAATGCTGACTTTAAAAGATTGAGTTGCTTTGGTGTTGTGGAAGATGAGGGGTGAGACATGAATCCCTGTCTCCAAGGACTAGGATTCTAGTTGGTTCTCTGTGATGTAATTTAATTGCACCGTGGTAAAACTCTCCTTCGTTGTGTTCTCTCCTGTTTACTATGTTTCAAGAATGTTCTGCCGAGCACAAAACTGAGAAGAAACAGAACAAACCTAGACACCCATGAACCACGCAAAGCCTGAGAGTCTTCACACTCCCAAGTTTCTACTAAGCAACAAAATCAAGTCTAATGTACAAAACAACAACCAACTAACCACCTTGAAGGGTCCCCACCTTCTCTTCCATATTCACTTTTGTATTTATCAGAAAATCAGGACAAGATGGGGATTAAGGTCTTAAAGGGGATATTTAATTCCACTGTAATTATTTCATTCTAGAAACTGTATTTTCATATTTTCCATAAAATATACTCTGATCATAGTCTCTCTCCTCTGTCATTTCCACACAAATCCTTCCCACCTTCATACAAACCTAAGCTCATGTTCTCTTACATTCAAAGTGTCCCTTCAAATGCCTTTTGTAATAACTTCAGTATTAAACATGTAAAATTCAAAGTACAAGAGCTAAAAATAAAGTCAATATTAATAATAGACATTTACTATATTCTTATTTTATCATTAGTAGTGTGTAAGAGGGAGAGGGGACAGCAGAGAGGCACACATGTGGAGATCAGAGGACAGTATTCAGTAGTCAGTTCTCTCCTTCAACACACATGGGTTCCAGGAATTGAACTTAGGTCCTTAGACTTGGTGGCAAGCTCCTTTATGCCACGCAGTATCTCAACCTTCAATAACAAACCTTTGTTAGATCACACCATTTTCTTATTTGGTAGATCACTTTTGGCCTCTTAGCTCAAACACCCTGAATCAATGTAGCTTAACAAAATGAGCCCTTTCATAGGCTCTATTAGTGTTTACTTAAATGAAAAAAAATGTGTTTGTTTCAGTCATATTTTCTACTCTCAAGCAGAGACAATAAATAGATAGAGGATTTCTGAAAGTATAGTGATGAATGTCAAATATCCAATTTGTCATAAAATGTGACAATACCGTGATCATTACTTAGATGTAAGCAACTGTTCAAACATACCTTTTTTTCCTCACAACCTCTTTAACTTTTGCATCATGCTCTTCCTGGGGAGAAATGCAAGGCTCTAGAGCTCACGTTGTGGTGGGTAATAATCAGCTAGCCCTCTGGAAGAATGGAAAGAAACACTTGACTTTTGTCATGTACCACTGTCGTCATAGTTAGGGCTGCCCCTATGTCGATGCTGACAGTTACATCTATCAGGTCCAAGGGAAGACAGATTAAAACTGCCCTGCAGTAAATGCAGACAGGGAACAGAGAAAATAAAAGTTTGAATACAGAGTCACAGCTGCAAAACTATGCTTATCTCAGTAAAGTCCTAAATGGTAAAGAATGCTTGCCAGCCACCCAGCTGTCAGGTCTTTCTGTGGGGCCAGGACCTTTTCCTAGAGTCGGGACAAGAAGAAATGAAGAGTAAAGTTTGCATGTTCACTTTCTGGAGGATGGGGGGACGGGTATCAGATGCTAAATGTCTCTTGCATATGAGCAAAGTGTTCCAGGGGCAAAAGCAAATCAGATTCAGAGTCTCCCTTGAGTGCTAAACATTTGTTAGACAATGAATAGCAGAAGCAACCTAAAAGGCTGCTTGGAGAAAGAAAGTAAATAAGGGCAGACAAACGCAAAGACCCACATGGATGCACAAGTGAAGAGAGAAAGGAAGGAGGCTGAGGATGGGGAGACCCTCCATCTTCTAGGTCTTGACTGGAGCAATTCCTTCTTTCAAATCTTTGGCATATTCCAGTTGAGGTCATAGGGATGGAGTGAGCAAAGGAGAACTGCAGAATCGGCTTCTTAGGAGAACTTGCAAGCGCTGGGATGTCTCCACCGCCTGGTGGTAAACAGCTGTGGCCGATACAGATGACTGACCTGAACACAACCTTCTACAAACTTAATCACTGCCTACCTCCATCATAACTCACTGCCCTCCACGGATATTCTCACCCTTTGAGCTATTGCCCGGGAGAGTCAAAACTATGGGAATTTAAGAAAGGCTTAGAAGCCTATGAGGTAGACCATCTGCTATGTAGCTACATAGGACGACCACACAATAATTTGCCTTACTTCCTCAGAACACACTACAACCATACCTGAAAGGCTAAAATGTAAAACCTGAGTAAATTCTGAGCCATCTCCTGACCCAGAAGTCAACCTCCGCTGATGATATGATCATTTTACTAATGGGATGCTGCCACAAAACTTTGGGTCCAGAATCAAATGCCCCCGAAGTGGGAGACAGAAAAACACAGCTCTCTTGTCAAACGAAATACAGGGAACCCTCAATTTCACCTACCATCTGGAAGTAATGGCTGGAGGGATGGGCTAGAGTCTTCACAGGTGCGGTTTCTGTTCTAATGAGCGATGTGTACAACACTGTGTGTACATCTTCCCTCATTGGCTCTCCCAGGAAAGACGGCTCTTCCATGAGATGATAGCACAGCTCAGGGTTTATTTATTTTTTTCAATAGAAAGCACGCGTTCAATATTGTTCATGGAATGCCTCTTTTACTGGCATGTAGAAACCAGGAATGGGGTAGGAGCAGGAGCCAGCGTGATGGGCAGGGTCGACCTGTCTCTGGCAACATGCAATGCCTCTGCACACGCACGCACAGGCACGTGCCAACTTTCCAAACGCGCGGCCCATCTGCCCATTCACAACCCCCGCCCCATCTTCTTTGCAAAATCCAGCCCTAGCCTGCGGGTCTTGTAACACCAGTCCTTAATAAACGCTTATTCATCTCTGGGAATAAAGTTCAACGGAGCTGATGGCTATTTCCAGGGAAGTTCCCCGCGAACTTCCACTTGGTAAAAGCGAATCGATCCACCCTCTGGTCCCCTAGCCCGTCTAAGCTCCCTGGGTATTGAGGGACCCTCGGGGAGTCCAGGGCTAATCCCAGATCATATCCCACAGGACTCCGGAGCTGAACTTACCTACTCTGTGTAATTCACTGGCTGCACACACATCTGCGTCCTGCCATTGCCTCTCAAGGCTCCCTCAGTTCCATCCACTGCCAGGTCCGGATTCTGATCCGCGGCCCCAGAGGTGCACACGCCCGCCCGCCACCTTCTCTGAGCTAACGTTGGACAGCGGCTGGCGGCGGCTCGCCTGCCACAGGCAGCCCCGAATGTCAATTCGCACACTCCTCCCCTGCCGCCCGCCCCCGTCCCTGCGCGCCCTCCTCCCAAGCATCCGTCCAGCGGGCTCCGGGATGCTCGGATGCTGGTGCCAGCGCTGCCTCCCCATCCTCCCATCCAGTCTCTTGCTCCCCCTCCCACAGTGTCTTCGTGCCTCCCTCCTCGCCTTACCTGAAGGGCATCTCCCACGACTGCAATTAGCTGCCAGGATTTCATCGCCCGCTGCAAAAGTGCCTCCTGCTCCCTCTCTTGCTATCTCGCATTGGGAGAGACGCAAGGCGGGAGAAGTGCCGGGGCAGCAGCAGCGAACGATATCCACGTGCTAGCAATGCCAATGATTCCAGCTCTCTCTGCTGAGCCTTTGCCTGCCTGGGCTGTTTTTCTCCAGCCACCAGCAGGTGTTCAAGGCCCGAACAAGCGAGAGGGCCAGAGATCCAGCAGGCACCAGAGCGCAAGAGCGAGCGCGCGGTGCAGGGAGGTAATCAAAGCCCGGGAACACACAAAGACAAGCCTACTGCCGTGCTGCGCTGACAACTAAGTGATGGACAGACGAACTGGACGCCTGGTTTTTATTTTAATTTTTGCAAAGTCTAGCAACTGAGGGAAGAACTGCAAGCCACCCCCCTTTGCCAAGCACTTGGAAAGTGTAGAAACTGATGGCACAATCTCACCACCACCCCCCTTCTCCAGCACGTGTCTCTTCCCTTGTTCTTTCAAGCATTAAATATGTACCACATGACAGAATAGGGCACCTTGCACGGTCCCCAGAGTCCTCACTTGACAACCAATTTTAACTCAGGAGCAATGAGATGTCCAAGGCAGGATATCAGCGCTGGCAATTACTTACGCTACTCCCTGCATTATTCAAAATGTCCATAGCCAGTATTTATAATTTCCAATCTGTGACTTCATGGAGGAATTCCGGGAGGCTGGGAGACCCCTCGCCCGACCGCCCTACAGCCCATGGGCTGCCTCCATATCCCCCAAGAGGCATCTGTACTCTATTTAGGGGGTTGACTCCTTGGCATCTCAAATCTCCCAGCTCTTGTGCTAAATGAGAAAGCACTGAACTTTGCTCCTGCTTTGAAGGGCTGAATACTTTTGGTGGAAGTTCAAAAATCGGCTTTGAAATGGATTTACCTCCAGTAACATCAGTATCCAGGCAAATGATCCAGGCAAACGTCCTAGTCCCTCCCCCAAGGCCCTCACAAATTCCTACCCCACACTATGCCTCTGTGTCTGTGTCTCTGTCTGTCTGTCTCTCTCTGTCTCTCTCTGTCTCTCTCTTTCTCTCTCTCTCTCATGTGTGTGTGTGTGTGTGTGTGTGAGAGATAGAGAGAGGAGAGGAGAGAGAAGAGAGAGAGAGAGAGAGAGAGAATCAGTTAGGTATCAATTACATATTAATGGCACAAGTTTCTAATTTTCACCAGCAGACAAAGATCCCATGTAGGGTCTAAACCTTCATTTATGGAAGCAGGGCTTTTGAATCTAAAACAATTAATGTTCTTATTTTCTCCCTTTCTTGCCATGCGAACTGCACTATACATTTATGAGAATGCCCTTGCTTCTTCAAGTGTATATGAGTTGGATGTAATAATTCTACACATACAATTGACCAGTAAGAATTAGTGTGTGTATACACACACACACACACACACACACACATACACAAAACACACACACACATTATATTCTGTCCTGCCTTAGGTGACGAGTGATGGTCTCACTGCCTTGCCAAACTATCTTATTTGAAGATCCAGCACACAGTGAATGGCAGTTTTCTATATTGGTAAGCAAATTTAAAACTTGATAAATCTCTCTAGTATTTATTTTCACATTTATTGCAGTTCCATGCCGAGGCCATTTTCCAGGGTTTTTCCTGAATGTGCCAAGGTCTTACATAACCATCACCTGTCTCTCTCACCTCAGGAAGTAAGTGACAAGGGATTTTCTCCTTCCGTTTGAAGTTTGTTTTGATATGGCGTTACGATAGTGCTTTGAGTTCGTTTGTGTTATTAATCATAGTTTTGTGTGTTTCCCTGTTTGTCTTTCCTGGTAACAGTGACATTTAATGGAGGGCAAAGGTGAAATCAAGTGAAAATGGGCTCCCAAGGATGACCTGGTACACGATAGAGTCCTCTCCCCAACTCCTTTCACATGGTTTTGTGTTTCCTGGGCTGGCCTACGACTTGTGGTGTGGCTGAGGATGACACTGAACTTGTGGTCTGCAGACCCAAAGTTAACTTCCTAAGCTGTATCGGACCCTGGATGCCTCTCTCAACAGAATTATGGGGGAAAGAAGAAAGGTGTTTAGACTTCATCCTGCTAGTGCCCTGTGCAATTACTGAGATCCATGGCTATTAAGTATTATCATCACAGCAAAAACTTCATTCTCTGTGGGATAATTTGGTTCACAAATCAGTTCACAAAAGCAAGGTTATTCGAAGTGAAACATGGAACGGGTGGCCGGTGGGGAGACAGTGAGTCCTAATTACAGCCTCATTGTCCCTGTGTTTTCAGGCACATATGGCCATTTAATCACTGAGTGTGACAACCTTGGCAGATGTTGCCAGACCTGGTTATTGATATAAATTGCTATACTCATGTGGGTATGGCACAGCAAAGAGTTAAAACAGTATCCGAATTTATCCACAGGGAAATAGGGGTCTCCACAAGCATCTGGAGCTACAAGACAAGACGATCCTGGGACAAGGTTGTTTCCTTCCTCCTAGTCCACAAGGAAAAGAGGGAGGGACGATGTCTCCCTGCAAGAATGGGAAAAGAGCCACCCAAATGCACCCATAGGCACAGATCACTATTGGGAAAGTATGCACACCTAGTAAGCAACAAACAGATTCATTCTTAACATGTGTCCTAAACACATACCCAAAAGGTGTATTCTCCGATGTAATTTTCTACCATTCATAATAGGAGGAAACTCCACAAACTAGACACTCATTGGAATTTTAAAAAATTAGCATATCCTAACTTGGAATACTATACAGCAATAAAAGCAAAACACAAATACATCATTGCTACATGCATTGCTATTAGAGTGCTAAAGGAACTGAAGAATGCTGTCCTGGCTAGTTTTATGTTACCTTGACACAAGTTAGAGTTATCTGAAAGGAGGGAAACTCAGGTGAAAAAAATGCTCCCATGATATAGGAAATATTCTTAGTTAATGATTGATAGGCCAGAGCATAGCCCGTTGTGGGTGGTGCTATCCCTGGGCAGGTGGCCCTGTGTTCTTTGTGAAAACAGGCTGGGGAGCAGCACTCTTCCATGGCCTCTGCACCAGCTCCAGTCTCCAGGCTCCTGTCATGTTTTCGTTCCTGCTCTCAATGTTGTTGATGATGAACTGTTATATGAGACTGTGAATGAAATAAACCCTTTATTCTCCAAGTTGTTTTGGTCATTGTGTTTCATCAGAGTAATAGAAACCCTGAGTAAGACAAATGCGAACACACACACATTTTTAGTAAATAATAGTAACAATAATAATACTGAGGTAAAACTGCAAGTTAGGAGCTTGACCTAGTTTCTGAAGTCTGTAGTCACAACTATTCTATAAGTGTATGTTCAAGACCTACCTGAGTTATAGGCCAACCAAGGCTGTTCAGAACCTGTCTCAAAACAAAAACAGGAACAGTGCAGGGATATATATTGCCTAGAATGAGTGAGACCTCATGGTCAATCCCCATGCAAAAATCAAAGCAATAAACGTCATTACAAATGACTTGTACAAGATAATGCTGTGTGTGAAGGGAAATATGACCACCAACACAGGGAGAGGAAAGATTTTCTATAACTATCTCTAACTTCTGACTGTATATGAGACATCTCTGAACACAGGCTGCCCAAACACAGCTAAGAGTGCAATTCAAAAATTCCCAATTTTTCTACAGCTACCGATGTGAAATGGTGTTGTATTTTAAAGAGTTAAACCAAAAAATCCAAAGGGGAAACACATGTATATGCATATAACATATAATCTATTTCTGTATGTGGAGACTCACATTTTCCTATTTACAGAGTAATTGTGTGCACACACAGCCACCATTTTCATATTATCTTGGGTTGTTATTGCTGTGGAGCTGTAGAGAGGGAAGTGGAGGGCAAGTGATCCCCACAGCCTAAAGGTAACTGGTGTCAAGTCTAGAGTCATGGGCACCGCCAGCATCACATTCTCAATCACAGAACAGGTATGAATCAAACATGGATGTTGGAGGTGAATAGACTCTTTCTCTTATTCCAAGAACATCCTGGACTGGGGACACAAATCAGTTGGTTGAGTGTTGGCCTAGCAGGGTGCATATAGCCTCAGTTTGATCTCTAGCATAGCATAAACTAGGCATGGAGGTCCTGGAGCAATGGAGGGTGGAAGAATAAAAGGACATCCTCAGGTACAAGAGGAATTTCAGATCAGCCTTTGCTACAATATGATTCTCCATCTCTGTCTGTCTCTCTGCCTCTCTCTTTCTCTCTGTGTGTATCCACATCCCAATGCTCCTTCCTTCTCTTTCTCTCTCCATCTTTCTCTTCCATATATATATACACATACATATACACACACATACACATAAATATATACAGTGGGGAAGGCAGCTTGAATCAAATAGAAACAAAATAAGAATATGGTAGAGTGCTTGCTTATAGAGTGGGACCCTAAGTTTAATCCTGTGGTACTGAACTAGGGGATAGGGAATATTTATATTGATTTAATACATTTTAATATATATTATTGAAATAAGTATCTATGTGTACATATTTATCATTTTTAAAGCTTAAGAACTACTAGTGTTTATGTCTCATTTCATTGTGAACGATATGGGGGTAAGTATCTTTACAGGGTACCAGTATAGCTGAGCATGGTGACACATTCCCATGAGCCCAACCTTATTCTAGCATGAACTATATACCAATATTCTAAAAATTAATAATAATAATAATAATAATAAAAAGCCTGTCCTCATATAGATGGCACACAGCTGGAAGACATCACTCTAGGGAACAAATTCTTGAGTTGAAAATAAGGGTATTTATTGCTTGCTTTTTGTTTTCCCCTGGAATGTCTCGATTTTTTCAAACAGGTAAATAAGACAAGTATGAGGACACTTGGCCACATGCATGCTGGTGAGCACCACTACTAACATCTGATCTCCATGCCACCATCAACGTCTGCTCTTCATGCTGCCATCCATCAATGTCTGCTCTTCACGCCACTACCAATGTTTCCTCTTCATGCCACTACTTGAGGGTGGAGAGATGCTCATCCTGGAAAGTTCTTACCACATAAGCATGAAGACCTAAGTTCCAACCCTAATATTCAGTTGAAAGCCCAGACATGGTGCCTGGGGATGCAGATGTAGAAGCTTGCCAAGTCTAATCTGAAAGTCCCAGGTCCTGTGAGAAACTGTCTCAAAATCAAAACAGAGAAGGTAGATAATGATTAGATGTACTCAAGCTGGCCTGACCTCCACATGCATGTACACCTGCACATGAGAGAGAGAGAGAGAGAGAGAGAGAGAGAGAGAGAGAGAGAGAGAGAGAGAGAGAGAGGAGGGAGGAGGAGAGGAGGAGGAGGAGGAGGAGGAGGAAGAAGAAGAAGAAGAAGAAGAGAAGAAGAAGAAGAAGAAGAAGAAGAAGAAGAAGAAGAAGAAGGAAGAGGAGGAGGAGGAGGAAGAGGAGGAGGAAGAAGAAAAAGAAGAAGAAGGAAAAGAAGGAGGAGGGAGGGAGAGAGGGAGGGAGGGAGGAAAGAAAAAAGCACATGGTTTACTTTCCACTAATATATTTTGATTTTTCAGCATCTCATTATATTCTCTTAGAAAAAATATTGTGCTGCTAAGCTTCAATGCACACAATATTTTTACTTAAGTCAATCTTATCCTTTAAGCAAAGGTAACAAGATCATCTTTCCCCTGTGAAAGTTTGGTAGTGACCCACAGAGATAGACCTCATCCCATGGAAATACCACTCCTTTAGTAGTTTAAAAATATTTACCACACAAAACCCACAAAACAGCTCCCATCTGGAAAAAAATAAAACATGGTACATTGAATGATATAGCAACCACACTGTAACTTCACAAGATGAGAATAGGCAGGGCCTAGTGCTGGTTTGTATCCTGATATCTCATAATCTCCTCAGAGTAAGAAGGGTGAGCTTCATAAAGCAGTCTGCAGTGGGAGAGCATGCAGTAAGTCTCTAGGTGAATATATGCTATGTGTGCAAGTGCCTAGGGAGGCAGGATGGTGGGCTCTGGAGCCAGCGTTGGGTGTCTGTGAGCTGTTCAAGCCAGGTCCTAGGGATAGAGCTCAGGTCATCTGAAGAAGGTCAAGGATTCAGAACTGCTGAGCCATCCCTGTAGCCACAACAGCGTGTATTTGTTTTACAGAATGGTTTGCCTTAAAACTATAAACAAGGACTGGGTAAAGAGTTCATCTTCCAAAACCAGTGTAGGCGTCTCTCAAGCAAGAAACAGAAGTCTGATAGAGTTCTGCCTACCTCCTCAGGACAGAACAGGCACCCACAGCCTCATTCTTACATAGGTATAGCCCAGTGGCATCACTGTGGGGATGTTCTTTTAGGCACTGCCACAAGGAAACATTGTTTCAATGTCCTTTTATTGATTTTAAGGCCATGATTAGGATGGCTCAATATATAAAGTGTGCAGTATACAAGCATTAGGACTGAATGACATCACTCAGAATCATGCAATAAGCTGGGCAAGGAAGAACACACCTGTAATCACAGTGCTGAAAGACAGAGACAGCGGAGATTCCTAGCCAGCTACCCTAGCCATCAAACCTGTGAGCTCCAAGTTCAGTAGGAGACCTTGTCTCCAAAAACAGAAGTGAAGAGATTCAGTGCTCACTGGAGAGAGCTTATGACTCCTGCAGACGGAGCACATTCTTTCCAAGCATCCCTGTCAGGAGGCTCACATCCACCTGTAATTCCAGTTCCAGGAGCCTAACTCCATCTTCTGGCCTCTAGGAGCACCAGCACTCACAAATGCATATAAAATAAATCCTGACAATTATAAAATAATTAAAAATGGAGTGATTGATACACCCCTCCCCTTCCTCACAAGGCATGCACACATACTTATTCTTACACAAACATACACATAACAACACAGAGAACAGTAACTGTCAGAACAGAGAACGGTAACTGTGAGACCAATGAATGTTCATTATTTATTGTAGAATGTTTAGAAAATTTGTAAAGAACATGAGGTGGGGTGGGAGGAGAGCGCCATGCATGCATTGTTTAACACCAAAGACAGTAACATGTAAAGTTTTACAGCCAATCCATCCACTTGATGGCATTTCCCACAGCGAACAGAATGGAAACACCATCAACACACAAATGTCACTTTACCATATAAACTGTCTATTATCTTCTGTACTTTGCAATAACAAAGCACGAGGGTTTGTGGCTACATCAGAAATGAACTGACAAGTCACAGCATCCATGCTGCTATACTAACTTACCATGAAGCCATTTCTTCTTCTTCCTCTGCACTAAATATTGCCACAATGAACATTTCTGCCTCTGTGGTGCCAGGAGCCTGTCTCCGTTCACCCGTGTAGGAGAGACACAAACAAGTGAGACTGATTTCATGCAGGTTCTGCTGTTAGAATTTTACATGGGAAGAACTCAAATCCTGAGCTAGGGAGACAGCTCAATAGGGAAAGCACATTTGTACAAGTGTGAGAAGCTGAGTTGTTCAAATCCCCAACATTCAAGTAAAAGTCTGATGTAGCATACCCATCACTTGCTGAGAGACAGAAGTAGAGAATGGAGAATCTCTAGAAGTTTGCAGGCTAGGTAGCCCAGAATATTCTGTGGTAGCAAACAAGTACACTGTCTCAAGCAATTAAGGACTGACATATGAACACACAGAGACATACACACACAGACACACACACATCAAATCCTCCAAACTCACACTCCTCCAAACTCCAAGAAGTGAATAAAAGAACGTCAATCTCACTCTGAGTGTTATTTTTCCAAACCTTTCCTCTTTGAATAACTATCTCTTGGCTAGCTACCTATCATAAGCAAGATGAGCCAGAACCATAGGGAACACAGTTGTGCCTTCCCACAATGTCAGAATCTATTGAATAACAATAAAATCACAAGGTTTAGTGGGTTTTAATGGCAGCAATTTGCCAGATAATCCTGCCTACCCTGGTAATCTGGCTGAGGCGAGTGCAGATTCTTTTATTTCAATCTTAATTACTAATATTAACACATTAAAGAGGCTGCAGTGGGGTTCAAGAGGTTTCAGAAGTGGCCAGAGGGAGAATCTGTATTAACAAGATAACAAACTAGACCTGTACTAGGAGGGAGCTGCTGGTGGGGCAGATGGAGTCAGGATTCGAGAGCAAAGCTGTGGAGTTCATCTGCGCAATGGAAGGTCTACTTGAGGGCCAACAACAGAAGACAGCAGGCTCAGGACCAGGTCCACTTGGGTCAGTAGGTAGATGAGCAGGAAGGCCTGAATGGACCACCTATCATCAGAAGATGAAGCCCAGCTGAATCCCCAGAGACAGTTGAGCAGTCTTCTGCTGCTCTGCTCTGACACCAGGTATAAGGTGATAGAAAGGTGTGCAGTCATGACTCCTCAGTGTAAGCTGTCCATCAAGGTTCAAGGGCCAGGCAAGAGAGTGTCACCCTTTCCTTGGTCTGTTGTGTCTGATAAGTTCTTGGGCCTGGTTCCCTGAATCTGATTTCAATTTGCCCTGTGTTTCTACAGTCTCAATTCACCTCAATACATAATAGGGTTACCGGAAATAAGTCAATTATCAGTCTGTGCTGGATAGTGGTATCTGACAGACTGTACAGTTTCTGGTCCACT
This sequence comes from Mastomys natalensis, assembly GCA_021653895.1. Taxonomy (NCBI): domain Eukaryota; kingdom Metazoa; phylum Chordata; class Mammalia; order Rodentia; family Muridae; genus Mastomys; species Mastomys natalensis. The sequence continues at coordinate 212,939 of JAJTUV010000378.1, forward strand.
CAGGATCTTCAGTCATCTCCTTACCTCAAAATGGATTCACAAGCCTCTTGTAAAATGGAGCCCACCAGGGCAAGGCACAGCCTGATAAAAAAAAAAAAACATCGTACATACTGTGGAGTAGCTTTGAGGAGGACACCCCTGGAGCTCACTAGTCCTCTATCACACCTGCCCCACTTGCCTCTCCATGACAGCAGACTGAATTAGCATCAAGGAGCTCAAACCCTTTGGAAAACAAAAGTGGCAATGAGAAGCGATTTAAATCTGAGCTTATTTAACCTAAGTGGCTAGTGGCTGCCCATTTTGTTTTAATTGCCTTTTAAACTAAAATCAATGTTAAATTACCTGAACAACACACCCTGAACAACCTCACAAGGAAAATTCTTTAAGTGTCTTCTCAAAGGCCCTTGGTACCTGTCTGTCTGAGTGACAGAAGGGGCATCTCTCGGCTTTGGAGAGCAAGGCCTTTGGACCATAGGTCTGACTGAAAGATTCCAAGGACAGACTGCCAGCCCGTTCACCCAGGATGACACGGAGACAGATTCAGCTCTCAAAGGGTAATTTGGTGATTAGGCAGTGAACAGCGGCACCACTATACCCCCACCCCCATCATGTTCCCTTAAGTCTGTTTTTCCTTTTTCCTTTTCCTTCCTCTCTCTCCTCTCTCAGTCCTTCTCTTTCTTTTTCCTTCTCTTCTCCTTCCTTCTTTATTCCTCTCTCATCCTTTGTATTTGCTACTTTTTGTGTTGTGCTGAAGCACCACAATCAAAGTAACTTACCAGAAAAACAAGTTCCATTTTAGATCAGAGCTCTAGAGGAAGAGTCCATCCAGGGTTGGGAGTCATGGCAGCAGGTGGCCATGGCTAGAAGCTGAGAGAGTGTATCTCCAGCCACACCTTCAAAGCACAGAGAGCCAACAGGAAGTAGAGGGAGGCTACATAAGTTCAAAGCATACCTCCAGTGCTGTGCTTCCTCTAGGGAGGTTCCACCTCCTCAAGTTCTAGAGACTATGCAAGCAGCAGCATCAACCAGGGATCTAGCATTCAACTACGTGAGGCTATGGGAGACATTTCTGATTCATACCGATATATTATCCCCTCCCTTTTTCCTTTCTTCCCTCCCTCCCTCCTTCCCTTTCTTTCTCTCTATTTCATTTCTCATTATTCCTTCCCTCTCTTCCTCTTTTCTTTTCTTTCCCTCCACCTCTCTTTTTTCTTCCTTTCTTCCACCCTCCCTCTCTTCTTCCCTCCTCCTCTCTTTTCCTTTCTCTTTCTTCTCTTTCTTCAACTAGAAACTGACTATCTTAATAGACATTTATGCCACTAAATGATCTGAGAAGCGATCTCTGATCTGTAGTTTGCACATTCAGCACAGGAAATCGACTCCCTGACTCTTTAGAAACTATTCCAGGAAGAGAGCATGATACCAAAAAATCAGAGTAGAGAGAATTTGGGCCCCTTTCTCCAGCATCTGATCTAACAAAGTCAACAGGTGTGCATGTCTCTGGACGTCTTGGCTGGACACCAGTCAGGGCCCTTGATAACTGACAGTACTTCTTATGTTTATTCTTATTTACAACTTACAAGGAAACAGAAATACTAATATTCCACTGGGTAAATACCTGCTCATTCAGCCACGAGCAGCCTCAAGTCAGGAGAGGGGTGACAGTCAAAACCTCCAGTCAGGAGAAGGAAGGGACAGACACCAGCAGCCTTCCACCTTCCTGCACCATGGAAAGCTTTCCGTTTAGACCAACATGAAAGGTACCCACTATGCTGCCTGGTTTTGAGTCTCTTTCTGCCAAAACCTAAGCAGAGCTTTCTGGCTCCTCTGCCACAGCAGGCTCTGAATTCATCTGCTTCCCTTGTTTAGTCCATTTTTCTCTATTCCCAGAGTTATTTCTTATATTTGGTTCTGTCTTAACTAAACAAGATGGACAAACCATGACCCAAATAGAACTCATGACAAAAAAATAAGAGAGGCATTATAGATTTTTGTAGCTGTTGTGGGGAAAGTAAATCATGATAAGATGGAGAAAAAATGAGGACATGAGCAAGCTTAAGAGATAATTATGGAAATTCTTGGTGGGACTGGAAGCACCTGTGTTAAAGATACAAGGCTAATAAACTGATTATAATTTCTGTGATAGCTGAGAATTGGAACATTGCAGATCCAGAGACAAATTATTTGGGGCCATCTTTAATTCAGTTAATAATCATTCATTGCCAACCTTCTAATCAGTCAACTGTGATTGACAATCAGTCAGTCCTTGCAAATATCAGATAAAAACTTTAGGTCTATATAAACCATTATCTCCTACCAACCCCAAAGCTAACCTACAGCACAGATTTCTCCACTTTTCTCTAAAAAGTTTGCCTGTTTGATGTTTCTACTATGTATTTTTAGAGCGCCTCAATTTTACGACTGGTTGTTAGTCGTTATTATTGCATAGATCTGTTTCTTGCTTCTGTTTCACTCGCATTGAGCACATATCATCTTTCCCACAGGCATGGCCCCAGAAGGAAAGCAGGCATGTGCTCTGCCAATCACGAGAGTCATGAAAGAGGCATGGTAAAGAATGGCCAGAAAACAAAAAGTAGACATATGAAAGGAAGGAGGGATGGAGGGAGGGAGGGAGGGAGAGAAGGAGGAAGAGAGAGAGAGAGAGATTGAGAGAGAGATTAAGAGAGAGAGAGAGAGAGAGAGAGAGAGAGAGGAGAGAGAGAGAGAGAGATGGTGTGAGTTAAGGTCTGTGAGAGATGAGATTGGAAGAGAGACTTTTCCCCAAGAGTCATGGGGATCATGAGGCTCTGGGGTGGAGATGGGGAGAGGCACATTTGTGCTGACACTCACTTATAGGTACTTTTATAGGTTACACCAGAACAAAGCAAAGCTGGGGAAAGTCACATGGAGATTTCCCTCTACAGCTCCTGTTTTCTTTCTATTACAAGTAATAACAGAGTTCCCTAAATAGATTACACAGTTTGGAAAACAGTGAGTTACCAAAAAGATGGCCAATCATTCTTTAACCAAGTTCCCTCTGCTTTAAGGTGTCAGAAGTGTGTCACCGTGTGAAAGATGCAGAGACATGTTATCTGACTCCTGGTTCCAATGACTTCATTGGCTCTGAACCATGCACAGAAGAGGAGTGGATCTGTCGAATGCTTCAGCATGTCCTTTTCTGAGGGTTACAAAATGGAACGCTTGCCATGCATGAAGACTCTGAATGAGCTCACATCATCTCAGCCATGTCTGTTACAGAGATGACAATCATATCCTTTTCCCCTTCAGGCTTCTTAGGAAGGATGCTCTTCTAACAGACCTCCCTCAGTCAGGCCATGACCAGCCATCGCATATATGGCTCAATTGGCGCCTCACCAAAAGGTGTGGGATGTTGAGTGTGAACAGCGGACTTAGAAGACCAGGGGATTTCATGGTGTCATCTGTAGACTGGAGAGATGGCATAGTTTGTATTGTTGGTAAAATGTTTGCTACACAAGCATGCACACCTGAGTTTGATCCTAGAAACCCATGGTGAAAAGCCAGGTATTGTGGTACATTTACAATCACAGTAATGGTTCCCTGGGACTCCCTGCCCAGTCAGCACAGGCAAACTGGAAAGCTCCAGGTGAGGGAGAGACTGTCTCAGAACACAAAGGGAAGAGACACTGAGAAAGACAGCTGAGTATGACCTCAGGCCTCCAAATGCCGATAAGGGTGTGTGTGTGTGTGTGTGTGTGTGTGTGTGTGTACCCCACTCACAAGTGCACATAAATGTAGGGACAGGCTAAAATAAGCAAATAATAAAGCTGTCTATGGACAGGGTGAGAGAGGTGTCTGGAAAGGAAAGGAGCCCTGGGGACTGAGGGAGGCAAATAGAATGAAGAACCCAGTGGCCTCAGAGACAGGAGGACTGGACATTGTTTCCTTGACTGGTCTCTTGTGGTTTTGATGTGAAATATCCCCACAGACTCACATGCCTCAACACTTGGTCCCCTGGAGTCAGTGCTATTTAGGAGGTGGGGACTCACTTGAGGAGATGAGTTCCCAGAGCCCAGCCCTGAGTTTTTAATAGCCAGATTTCACTTCTTCTCCCTTCTGGCTGCATTTATTGCCTCAGAATTCCAGACTGACTACATCCTTTCTTAAACTGGCAACCCCAATGAATCCCTTCCTTTATACTGCTTTGTGTCAGCTGTTTGTTCACAACAATGAGAAAGGGAACTATACACAGCCGTCCTTAGCTCCAGGCTCCTTCTCTAACCTTAAATGCTTCTGAGTCAAGTCAACTGCTTCAACCACCACACACAGCTGAGACAGCTCAGACCACAGCCAGCCTATAGCCTACAAAAGTGTCTCCAGTCCTTTGCATGGCAAACAAACCAAATACCCCAATATTGGGATAAATGAGCCACTTCCCTGTGCCTCACAATCTCTTGTTTTTCTTTTCCTCTGTGTGTGTGTGTTGGATGTCATGCATGTTTGTGTGTTATGTGTGTATGTGGGAGCTCCAGGTTGCTGTTAGGAGTAATCTTTCTTTGGCTTATCCACCTTACTCAATGAGGCAGGACCCCTCAGTTAATCCCCGAGTTCACCGATACAGCTAATCTTGCTAGCCAGCTTTCTCTGGAGATCACCTGTCTCCATCAATGGAGGCAGGAATTACAGGAAGGCCACTGGGCCCACTGGCATTTCAGTGGGTTTCTGGGGACCCAAATTCCTGTCCTCACTTTTGCTTGCACAGAGCCTTCTCTTCAGCCCAAGGCTCACAGTCTTTCAGGGCTAGGGGCCTAGCTTAGAAGAGATAGGACTCAGATATTCAGCTCTGAGAAAATATATTATTTCTAGCTCTAGAGATTTTTCTTCATTCATTCATTCACTCATCCATTCATTTCAACAAAAGCATCAAGATGTCTTCCAGCAAGAAAGTATCATCAAAAAGGGCTGATGCATTCTTTCTTTTGACATAATATATGTAAATACCCGGTATAAACCCTTGTTAGCCTTGGTATTCCAAAGCTGACCATAGCAAGAAAATAGCAAAGATAATCATAGCATAAACTAGTATTGTAATTAACTAAATAAATTGCAGAGAACAGTTAAATATCCTGTGCTCTCTGAGATAATCAGAGCAAATTATCAGAGAACTCAAGAAGTGGTGAAGTGTGTGTTGGGTTTTAAAGCATGCACATGTATTTGTCCAACATTCTCCAGAGTAGCCAAAGGGGAAAGACCTTCTAAGGATGGAAAACAGTTTGCAAAGGGGAAAGGCCTTCTAAGAATGGAAAAGAGTTTGTAAGAAGGCACAGAGGTGTGGCTGCATCAGCTGATATTTGGACAGACTGGCTAGCCGAGGAGCCCAGTGACCATCTTGCCTTAGCTTCTCTTGTGCTGGGATTACAAGTAGTCACCACCAAGCCTTGTGTTTCTATGTGGACTGTGAGGTTTGAATGCAAATTCTCATGGTTGCTTGTCATGGCCTCTACCAGTTTTGCCTGCTAGATAGCCATGGTGCTTTATTTTAATAGTACAAATCTTTCATCCTCCTGACTCGAGCATGGTCACAGTAGGATTAACCTTGCTGATACAGAGATATAATTGTGTCTTCCTTTCTTCCATCCAAGTTATCAATAAATCATTTTAATTTACAAGGTATTAAATAAATAATTTCAGATCCCAATCATCTATTTCCTCAGAAATGGTTTGAGTGAAAATGAAGATATTATTTTACCAATTATTATTTTTTAAAAAACTAAATTATAGGGGTTCTATCATCTAGACACTCAGGAAAAAATTGGCTTCTAGGATTACCACACATTCTAACTGCTCTGTCAAATAGGGGATCTAGAAATTCCATCCCGTTCAACATCCCACTGACCAAACTCTGTGTTGCTGAGGAAAGGGTAGACATAAATAAACTTCTGTAATACCTCCTGCTTTTATCAGCTGCAAAAGATGCTTTTGACATAAGATAAGGAGGAGAAATGTGGCAAAGAAACCACTTTCTGTTGTTTTTGTTGTTGTTTGTTTTGTTTTTAAATTATGTGTACTGTGAGGTTTGAATGCAAATTCTCATGGTTGAAGCATGTGCGTGAGTGCAGTACTCACGAAGGCCAAAAGAGGTCATCGGATCCCCAGCAGCTGAAGTTACAGGCAGCTGTGAGTTGAGGCTAAACTCAGGTCCTCTGCAAGAACCATTCATACTCTTAAATGCTGAGCCATGTCTCTCTAGCCCCCAAGATTTTTTCTCCTTTTTGATCACATTTGAGGCATGTCTAATCTGCAAGTTGTGGACCAAGTGCATCCTGGGATAGCTAAGAATGTAGCCCAACACATTTGTAGAACACAGCATCACGTCATAGTCTCAAAATGTTAGGTATCCATTGTAGACAAAAAGAGACAGGCTGCACCATCTACCTTGAGACTTTAGAAAAAAGGAAACATACAAAGTTTCTTTGTGTGGCATTCCGATTCACTGTTTGCCATACTCTATATTTAATTATTAACCACAGAAGATGATATCCACATATAGTCTAGAGAGGTTCTGCAGCCGTAGACAGAAGAATGGAGCAGCAGAGAAGCTAGGTTGGATGTCTCCAAGCTTTATGTGAGTCTGCTTTTAGTTACCTGTGTTTGTGCTTTCTCTTACCCACATCTCTTTAGCTCCATTGTGTGTGTGGTGGGGGTGGGGGTGGGAGTTGTTCAGGTCTTTTTGTATTTGTTTGTTTTGTTTTGTGTCTTATAAGTGCTAGGAAGCAAATTCTGAACCTTGGGTCTCCTGGAAACTCACTGTACTATTGAATCAAATCCTCAGCCCTTATTAACTGTTAATATAAAGTAGAATACCTTCTCTCCTAAACTTGTGCTTCAGAAAACAAGTTCTCTCTCCCTGCAGCTAAGGACTCCTGTCCCAGCACAAAAGTCTACACAGGGTGCACATTCTATTGGAAAGCACAGTTCCTGTAAGCTCATCTTGCCCAGACACACATACCTACAAGACTATTTAGCACTTAAACAGAGAATCAGTTTTCTCTAAGAACTACCTGATAGTTTATCTAATCCCAAGTGATCAGCCCTAAATCCATGTACATATGAGCAAGAGTAAATGAACTCAGTGGGGTATATATGTATACACAAATTAATGTATATATAATATGTGTGTGTCTATATACACTAATAAATAAAGAAGAAAAGTAGGGGGCATGAGAGAATCTAGAGAGAAGCAGTGGTGAAATTGGTACAAACACAGGACACATGCATGAAATTCTCTAAAAAAGAAGAAAAATTGTAATATATGATGCTAGCAGTACACATAAGAATAAGTTCTAGAGGGTTGGTCTGGTTTTTTATGCTGTTACTACAGTTTCCATGCATCAGTTCATTGAATCCATATTAATTTAATCATATTAGCATAATCAATGAATGCATCAATCCAATTATTAACTTTTATTAATAATTAAGTGATATGAGTGATTAAAATAAACTTCCTTTAACCATAGCCAGATCAGTACACCACAGGATACTAATTCTCAGTTAAGGACCTTGGGTTTCTTTGTATTCCTGTACATGGAAATCTAAGTCACTTTCTCTCTTTTCTTCGCTTATTCTGTAGTCTGGTTGCTACATTCTAAGAATTAATGTGCAGGGAACAATAAGCTCTTACTCCAACTCTGCATCTGAAAGTGCTGCACATTCTCTTTGCCCATCCTTTGTGACCCGAGGTTCTTTCGTGGAATTAGAAAGGGAGAGGAGAAAGCTTGTGTTCAGTCACCAGGGGCTGGGCAGCCACCGGCTCACATTGAGACAGACCAGAGTTTGAATTCTGGCTCCGGAAAGTTCCAAGAACTTCTGTGAGTTATATAAATCCTCCTGAACATCTGCTTCCTCCCCTCTAGAAGGGGCTTAGTACCAACTAGTTCAGAAGTGGCTGAGAGGATTAGGAAGCTAAGTAACTAACATATGTCATTCTGGATACGAAAGACATTTGGAAATGTTCAGAAAACCGGCCAATGATTCCACAGTGTACTTGAGAAGACAGCACTCAATAATGGTTCTGAAGTTTTTACCCTTACTTCCGGTTAGGCTTAGGATTGAATAAAAAGTTTAAAAGATAGCGGATCCCACCAAAGTATGCACTTTGTTCATCTCTCCATTATGTAATAGTAACTCCAACCAAAATTCCGGCACAATGAAGAGTCAGCAAGATTTGCTTTTTCTGTGAAGGGCAGACAGTAAATGTTTCCAGCGATGCAGGTCACATGGTCTCACAACAGCTTGTCACTTCCAGCCTTAGTGCAGAATCAGTAGCAGAAATTATGGACACCAATATCCACAGTCACATACCCAGAATGTTTAGTATCAGGTCCTTACAGACACCTTATGGACCCTGAACTGAGTGGATCCTCAGAGGCAGACGAAGCAACTGCCTTTTCATTCTTTATATGTGAATTTAGAATTTGCACCAAAGCATTATAAGGGTGTGGTCCAATGGCTGAACTTTTCTAAAGCAGAATTGAAAATGAAAGCAAGCTGACAACAATGAAACATGATGCAATGAGCAGTCTCAAACTGCTTTCTGTAGAGTCAGCATTTATTATAGTGGTGTCTTCAGCAACAAGGTTTTAATCAACATTTCTGTAACTAAGAACATTGGCCTGTAATATTTGGGAGTGGGTGGGGGTCAGTGGGACCTCACTGGCTAAAGAATCTAGGAAAGTAAACCATTTTCTGACACTAAGCTTTTTATTCACAAATGCTTAAACTGTAAAATCCCCTGAATACATAGTATAGGGATAAAGGCAGTTGGTACATACCTGGAAGCTTCAGCCATGCTGGCTAGCTTGCATAGTACTGGAAGGCCCTGTGTACACTATTAGAGGAAAAGAGTAATCATTAGCCTTACCCAGATGTGAACCCTGCAAGCTGTAGAAAGGACCCACCTGCCAAGACATGCCTATGCTGCAGAAGTGGCATAAATGTCAGGTGAGGAACCAACCACTTTCTAATTGGATTTAATGCCGGCTCCACAACCCATATCTAGTGTTGATGTCAGAGCCCAAAAGCTAAAGCTAAGCAGGTGATGGTGTCTAGAGGAGGAGCTATTACTTTTTTGTTGCCAAATGAACACATTTTAAAACAGATTCCTAATAACTCAGCTATACTAACAGATTGATATATCTCTTGATCATCATCAGGGCAGCTTCATTTTGCAGCCTATGGAGATTAAGACAAGACCTGGTCACGGCGCACATAATGAGAAATTGCAGAATGTTCAGCCCTAAGCTGGGACATTTATATCACACCTTCTCCTCCAAACACCATGGATCACTGTGGAAAAGGAAATAGAAAAGAGTGGAAGACTATAAGGAAATGGTATTTTATGAACAAAGAAGAACAATTAATTGCACATGAGAATTTATAATAATTGAGACACCATGCACAAGACCTGTGCAATCTCAAGGCAGACAAGATTCGGCCATGGAGAACGGTAGTGGGCATGAATCATACCTATAGCTAGGGTTTGATTACATAAAACTGGAAGCTCACATGTCTAAGAATACATGGGTATCACCAACTCTACCAGATGACTTGAAAAGAAACATAAAAAGAAGACACAAAACTATGCAGGTGGGAAAGCCTGGGTATATTTGGGAGGAATAGGGAAAAGAGGAGAATATGATTAAAGTACATCGTACAAAATTCTCAAAGAACTATTAAAACTGAGATAAAAATTAGTAGTAGCTTTTAGGCATGGTGGCATGATTTTGTAAGCCACATGCTGGACAGAGATAGGAGGATCCCTGGGGCTCTTTAGCCATTTACCCTAGCCTACTAGGTGAGTATCAGGTGCCCTGTCACAAAGGAATAGATAGATAGATGATAGATAGATAGATAGATAGATAGATAGATAGATAGATAGATAGATAGATAGATAGGCAGGCAGACAACAGACAAACAAGGACACCAGAGGTTTCTGTTTGGTCTAGATGTGCGTGTGCACACATGTGTATCTGCATCTGTCTATGAACACACAGAGACAAAGACACATACACAGAGGCATACACACACACACACACACACACACCACACACACACGGTAGGGGAGAGAGCAGAAACAGACAGAGAGAGAGAGTAACAAATAGAGACAGACATATATCGAGAGTAGTAGTAGGGTTATGAGCAGAAGGTGTAGTAATAGTGTCCTCTTTCTCTCCATTAGATAAAATAAAGGAACATCAACATAATGATCCTCACCACTGTTGCTTTTTTCAAGTTATCTGCTCAACCTCACACTGTCCTATACAGACCAGGACAAGCACTTCAGTGGTGTAAAACCATGCCCTTATGAGAAGGGGAGATAGATGAATAGTAGCATAAAACGCAATTCCAAAGAGCGGTGTGTCCACGTGCATCCGGGGCTCCAAGGCTCACAGTACGTCTTACACACTCCACTTAGTCTTCATGATAATGAGACTAGAGATAAGAGATGGAGACAATTATGTCCTTTTCACAACAGGAGACACAAACTCACTGGAGCTGGCAAGTGGCTTGCCCCGAGCTAAGAACCAATAGCTCAAGAACTGACCCCAGGACTTCCCTGCCAGGGGCTTAGTTTCTCTTCCGCCACTCAGGAAGACTAGTGTTTAATACACTTCTATCCGGTCAACTTGGCTTAAACAAATTTTGCAGGAAGGAGAAAAGGTGAAATATATTCAGCCAAGTGATTAATGTTCTTGCTGAGTAATTAAATGTTTTGAATATGAGCTGTAATCCATACGGAAGGTGTAATGAAAGCACGAGCACGGTGACCTGACTGCTCTAGGTGAACTGCTGCAAACCACTAACGAGGGCGATGAGTTTAGCACTAAATCTTCATTAAGGGGCTGTTTTCTTTACATTAAAAATGGGGGGGAAGTTAATGTTAAAAATGTGTAATTGTCCTCTATTTAAATGTCAGGCAAACGCACGCTTAGACAGTCATTCTGTAATCAGTTTGTATCTCACATTCATTAGAGTGGGGTATGACTTTGATATTATAAATAACTGTACATCAAATGCTTTCCACCAGTGTACATTTGTATACGTGAAGGGGGGATACTTTTGAAAGATAACCATTTAATGGACTGCAGAGATGTTCTGGGAAGTTTAGAATACTTGGATGCAATCCTGAGAACTGGAGGTTGAATCCCAATACTTGTGTAAAAGGCCATGAGACATTTCAGGGAGGGGGAGGGGATAGAAGGATCACTGGGGTTTTCTTGCTTCCAACCTAGCTGAGAAAATGCAAGGCCCTAGTTCAGGAAGAGACTCTGCTTCAAGGGAAAATGTGGAGAGTGGTAGAGGAGGCTGCTGAGGCCTCCCTGCTATGGCTGTGTGTCTTTATTTTTTGTAAAGATTTATCTATTTATCTATTTATTTATGTGATGTATATGAATGCTCTATCTATATAAACACCTGCATGCCAGAAGAGGGCACTAGATCACAGTATAGATGGCTATGAGCTACCATGTGGTTGCTGGGAATTGAACTCAGGACCTCTGGAAGAGCAGCCAGTGCTCTAAACCTCTGAGCCATCTCTCCAGCCCCTGTTTTTTTTTTTAATTTTTAATGAATCTTCAGAAGTATACTACCTTGCACTCCTGTTACCAGTCTACAAGAATTTTACTATCACAGAGTTGGCTGTGCTGATCTTGGTGCTCGTTTGTAGTTGCAGATGGAATTGTGGCATCTCACCAATTCTTAGTTTGCACAAGTAGGTGAGCCAATTAAGATAGGAGAGTCGCTTCACTGACTGAAACCTGGCCAATGTCTCCTGACAATTACAATATACCTTGCAGTAATAATGGCACTTGAAAGGTTGAATTTATTTTAAGAACTGATATGGATATTTGATTCATATTAAATCAAGTGTTATAAAACATCAACAATCTTAGCAAACAAAGGTCAACTCCTCTTTCTGGGAACATTTGAATTTTTCATTATTGATTTTAAATATTGCTTAAGGTATTATCAAGTGGGATAGTTGATGGAGAGGACATTCTACCATCCATCATAAGTCACTGACTAGAGCCAATGAAAAGATCATATAGCACTGTGGTCTCTGTGGTGGATGATTCCAATTGTCAACTAAGTGAGATCTAACATCATTTAGAAGACAGGTTTCTTTGCAAGCCTGCCCAGGATTATCTTGATTCAGTTATCTGAAGTGAGAATCCTTGCCTATTGTAGGTGAAGCCATTCCCTGAGGTGAAACTCTAGACGGTATACAAAGGAGAAATGGAGATGGGTGTGTTGCATTCCTCTCTCTCTCAGGTTTGTGGCAGTGGATGCAATGTGACCATTTTCCTCAAGGTCCTAATGCAAAGTCTTTTTTTATCATACATGATGGATTGTGCCCTTGAACTTTGAGCCAAAATACCACCATTAGTCACCTTTAAAGACTGTTTTATATTATCGACAGAAAAACTAACTAATATACCTCTGACAAGAGGAAATGATCTAGAGCTGGGGTGTGTGATCCAAGGTCTCATGCTTCCATTGTTCAGAGACTGAGGTGAACCTTGGATGGTTATAAGAATTATATTCCTTACAGTGAGATAGCCAAGCTTAGCAATAGGAAATGAAAGAAGAAAGGGGCACAGACAGAACCAGTTCTGATAACATGAGGCCGTGTGGATCTCTGTCTAGGGAAGACTGAGAAATTTCCAGATTGGAAAGTTAACACCTGTTTTTATTGCTTGTCCAAACTTGGGTGTAGTTCCTACTGCTAATACTCAGAAGTACTGGCTATATTTGAAATGTGACCTGTCACTCCCATGTCATTCTTGAATGTCCAGTGAACTGAACAAAACCCTCTACTATGCAAGAGTGAAAGAATCATTGGGAGAAGCAAATAGAGTGAAGAAGGTGTGTGTGTGTGTGTGTGTGTGTGTGTGTGTGTGTGTGTGTGTAAGCCTGAGAGTGTAATTGTCTGTGTGAGCGAGGGTGTATGTGTATGCACATGTGTGTGTATGTGAGGGTGTGTGTGTGTGGGGTAAGCCTGAGGGTGTATGTATGTGTGTGCACAAGTGTGTGTGCCCATGTGAATGTGAGAGTATGTGTGTGCACATGTGTGTGTATATGTGAAAGTGTATGTGGGCATGTGAGTGAAGGTATATGTGCATGTGTGAGTGTGTGTCTGTGTGTGTGTGTGTGTGTGTGTGGTGCATGCACACACATGCTCATACAGGATTTAATGTAGGGGGTAAAATATTAAATTTATGTCATTGTTAGGACAACTGAATATCTTGTTTAAAATCTGCATATTTCATACTTATCTTTAAAAATGAACAGATAATTTTTATAAAACTTCAATATAAGCTACTGATCTATAAAGAATTATAAGAAAGTATAAGAGGCTCTTTTATAAAATTTGAATGTGGGACAGGAAGCTCATCATGTTGCTTATAAAGTGAAAATCTTTCCTATGGAAAAGATTGTGCAGGAACAGTCAAAAGGCAGTGGCAGTGGGCATTCATCAAGTTCAGAGCCAGCTCAGGTAAGCTGCTTTTAAAAACCAAGAATCTCCACACGTGAACAAAAGTATAGATAAGCCTATTGCAAGTGGACTAGTGTTTTGCATAAATAATTCATACAAGAAGAAAATACTGCAAACCATGAATATTCAAGATATGTAAATTGAGGCCACAATATGCCATGTGTCAAATCCAAACTCACAAAGATGGTTGATACCCAGGGATGGGCAGGTAAAGTCGGAAGGCTGCAAATAGCTTCAGTAATTTTGTGTTAAAACCATAGTAATATTTGTTGACATCAAAGATTAGCTCAACTTTCACTCATTATTTTATGACAAAAAGTTTTTATCTACGTGCAGAAACTAAAGAAATACAGACAGCTTACTTATCGTAGTAAGATGTATTTCAGTAGAAGACAAGAGACAAATCCTAGGGAGATAAAACCTTAAGCATATCTGTGGGGGAATGGCTGAGCAAATAACAACAGAGCCATGTTGCAGATAACTATATAGCTATTAAAAAAGAATTGATAGGCTTTGGCAATGATAATATGGTGAGTAATCACATCTTGTGATAAAAAGAAGAAACTGAACCAAATGTAGAGTATTGATCTGTCTTCTTTTGAAGAGCATGTATATGAACAAATGTAATTGCATGTATACATGCAATTATATATGTGCACATATGTATTTGCATGCCTATTTTTATGTGCACATGTATGTTTGCATATACACATTTGTATTTGTATATGTGCATGCATATTTGCACATGTATGTGCACATGAATGTTTGCATATATGTATTTGTATATGCACATGTGAATTTATATCAGCAAACAAACTAAGGAAGAAGACCCAATGACAAACACCAAAACTACAATGCATACCTGCCTCTCCCATGATGAGGCCAGAAGACGTACAGATGAGCACAGGGAAGGACTATTAGTTTATCTTAGATACTCTGTGTTGTATTAAAGATTCCAAAATCCATGCATTGCTGTGGTTTTTTTTTTTTCTTTAAATTCAGGTAACTTAAGTAATTTTTTTGACAGTATCACCTCAAATGTTTCAATTAAAACTAATTTTTAATAGAAAAGAATCAGAAAGAAAAGGCAATCATAACCCTTGTGCCCAAAGGTTTTCATCTGTTCTCTGTCTTCAGAAAACTCACCATGTGGACTATTCAGTGTACAAGTCTCTTGGCATTCATCCAGCCAGAGCTTGCCCCACTGAAAGCTAATATGGGCTGTTTAACAAAGCATAATTAAATGCATGGAACAACTAAAATATCCATATAATTACCACAAAGCTGATCTAATTGCATACATCCTTTTATTGGATGATATTATTGTCCTACACAAGCAAAAAGATAGCTTCAACAGAACTATTCTCCCAGTGCTATGGTTCAACTGAAATTATCCAAAGAATCTGCAGATTGCCACTGGGAGAGAAATAATCTCTTAAAGATTTCTGTGCAAACAGAATCAAGTTATTAAAGTCATATGTAGAGACACAGCCATTTCTTACTTGAAGGGGAAAGGGGAGGAAAATAAAATTCCAAAATATAATGAGACATTTCTGCTAAATCTAATGAGGTAGATGTCACAGGAGAGGTGATGTGTTGAAATGTGTTCTGTGTTAATAAAAAGAGAAACTGTCTTTGTCATACATGGTGACGCATGCCTGTATTCCTGGAAGATGGGAGGCTGAGGCAGGATTGTGAACTCAAAGCATGGAGTAAACAACTAATAAGGCTCTGGATTTAATATGTACACACACACACACACACACACACACACACGGACCTACTATACACACATATAGAAGAAAAACTGAAAATAAAAACTCCAAGCCTTTGTTTTAGACTAGGTTGTGTCCTGCAGATTCACAGGCTGAGTTCTAACCCTGAGTGCAGAAGCATGTGACTTGACTCGGAGATGGGATTGGTTAAGAGTAACTTAAGTTCCAATGAGGCTCAATTCTAAAACTCAGTGTCCAGGAAGTGGCTCCGGGCAGAGGTGACTGAGACATGGAGGTCTGCATGCACAGAAACAAGCCAGACAAGGGATAATAGAACTGTCCTCATACATGAAGGAAGACAGTAGAGGAAAGTCATTTTCTGAGGCCTCCATCCTGACCCTTCAGAGCCCCCAGACAATGAACACTTGACATCTGAAGTCACCAACCTATGGTGCAAAGCAAACATCCTCCCTGAATACTTCACAGCAACTGACAAGGAGAAAGGGTACATGTCAGTCACAACATGTTGTTTAGATGCATAGCTTGGTAGCCACCTTTTAATATTAGAGTAAACATTCAAGAGCAATTTCGTTAAATGAACTTCACCGGGATACAGGGCTTTGGAGACAAGTCACTTATTAGTAACACAGCAATTTGCTTTCAAAGGAGACTTCCATTCTAAACACTTTATAGAATTTTAAATATTGCTAAAATCTCGAGGAAGTAGGAGGAAAAAGGGGGAGAAATTAAAACTCTTTGAATGGATGGCATCCTAAACTGAGTGAGCAGCCTGGGTGAGGAAAAAAAAAATCGCTGATTTCAGAACTCCAATTTCAAAGGCACCGAATGTCTAGTGAGATCTTCAATAGAGCACAAGATGTACTTATCGTTTCTTGTCTGGGAAATGCTATGAACGTGATCAGTGATTGGAGCCCTCGGATCACCCATCTCCGGGAGGAAAACAACCATACACAGAGGAAAATGACTCTACCCTCCGCTGACTCGAGGCAGGGTTGGGGGACAGCTAAAAGCAGCCTGCAGGGACAAAATTCCCATAGCATGATGGGATACATCCAGAAAGCCCCATGTCTGAGATGCCGTTCCATAGTCTATCTGATGGCCTTTACCTTAAATACCGCATACATATTTTTAAGGTCTTTATTCCTAGGTCAAATGAGTTCTCTAGAAAGTATCCAAGGGGGACAGTATTAGTGCCATACTTAGAAGAGAATACACACATCTATGTGAATGTGTTAGTATGTATATAAGTGCGGAAGTGTGTGTGTGTTCTTGTGGACATTCAAGCCAATTGTCAACCTTGGGTGTCATATCTAAGGATACTGTTGTTTATCTTTTGTTGATGTTTTGAGACAATCTCTTACTTTTACAAGAAATGTCCTGATTTGTGTTTATAAGTGGCTAGTGGACTCTAAGGAGCCTCCACCTCCATACCACTGTGACTACAAGTACCTACTACCACACCTATCTTTTATGTGGGTTCTAGGGATCAAAGTCAGGTTCTTATGCTTATGTGGAAGATTCATCAGGCAATGAAACTTCTCCCAAGTCCATTAAATTTTAGTCTGAATTAGCAGTGCCCAATGTCTGGTGTCTCAGGAACTTCCTGACCAGGAGTGTTCATGGAATGAAGATGTAAGAATGATAATTTACTTACTTAGCTCACATCCCTAGCATAATGCTAAACCCTATCCAGACTTGGGTAGGATTAGTAGGAACAAGCTTCACTTGCTCCTCCTAAGTAACATTGAACTTCACCAGCTCCCTTTGACTGTGGATCAGAGAGTCACAGGCAGTAAGCGAAGCAATAGTCCCTAGCAGAGACAGACTGGGAGCCCAGAACTCTGAACTGAACTGCACGGGAGAAGCTCAGACTCCTTCTCCCTTTCTCCAGGTACAGGATTTACAGCTTCACTTGTAACACCAAGTTGCACACAAGAATGCATTAATTTCTTCCTGTCATTAAAGCAGAATCAACAGTGATGGTCAGCAGATCATTGGGGTTCATGGCATTGTTTTTCAGGCCAGACACCAGCCTCTATTCTACTCAGAGAGGCGATCTTTTCCAAGATCACAATGATGCACAGACCATGGATCCTTAATTGGGAAGACTGCAAATATCCCTGGACAGTATTGTGAATCCTAGGGCTGAACTGGGCTGAAATGAGAGTGCAGATTATGACAGTTAGAGTTAAGGAGCCCAGAGAAGTAAGGCACAGTGAGATTGTGGTCTGGTGGTGCAACACTACAACAAACCAAAGAAGTGCAGGGAGAATTCCAGAAAGCCAGGGGATCTCGAAAGCCATGCAAGACCTTATAGATGTGTCCTGGATACTTGTCTTCTTTGACTACCTGTATTGCTAGACAGTCATCATGCCTTCCACTATCAAGAGCCCCGTGGTTCCACACTGTATCTTCTGCAGAGCCTTCTCCCTTATCCATCAACACTCCACGTGTGCTATTCCTCTGATATCTCTGGCTACTTCCTCTAAGACTTTTAAGAGTTAATTCCAGGAGAGACACCTCTCAGTGTTAGGCTCCAAAGAGTCCTTGAGTTCTCTGTCCTTATCTTTCTTCAGACTCTACCTACAGATTCCCATTAATTCCCATATATTAAAACTCACCTACAGGCCAGAGCATTTAACTTGGTCACTGACCCCAGCTCCCTTCGGAATGTTGATTTCAGTCACCAGTGTCAAATCTCCTGTCTTCCAGAAATCTCAGATATCATACTTGCCACATGATTCATCATCTTCTTGCTGAGACTCGATATGTAATTCTTTCCCAATTCCTACCATCTTATTAAAAAGAATGTGTATCTCCTGAGAAAATTCCAGAAGGAAACATGAATCCATCTTGCAATCTCTTTAATTCTCCTTTGCAATTATGTGGAGAGTGGAGTAAATTGGTCCTCCCACCTCACACATCATGTAGGCTTCTCAGTTCCTTGCCCTCACATAGCCATCCCACCATCTTTCCCCTGGGCCAGCCCTTGAGATGACGTCACTTTCCAGGCTCTGTCCCCTACAATCCATTCTCCACACTGCAGGCAGAGTTATCTTTCTAAATAGAAAATTGGATCCACTTCAGTAGTCCCGATCGTCCCTAAAGTGACAGCTAAACTCCTTAACTTGCCTTACAGAGCACTGAGTTATGTGAAGTTCTGTCTCCAGGTTCATTGGCCACGGCTTTCCTCGATCATCTTTGATATGCCCAAATAGGTGGATGTGTGCTCACACACCAGATTCAGCCTGCTCCTCTGAATGGGCCAACTTCCAGTTTAGGTCCAGGCCTTTGCACAAGCTATTTCCTCTGCAGGAAGGACCATGGCTTCCTCATATATTGACTGCTGATTCCTCCTCACCCACTCAGCATCTATCATCACCCCAAACAGAGCAGGTGCTAATAAACAAACAAAAAAAGTCATCATACACTGTAGGGCTGCATTCCTTGTTCACATGAGGAGCCTGCATGACAACTGCCTTTCAGGAACATTGATGGAGGAGATTGAATGCACAACTCTGTGCTGTAGCAGATATGACAGCAGCATCAGTGTGATTAATCATCACAGTTACGCAACCACTGCTCTTGAGAGACAGGAACTACTTCCACACTCGCCTGTCACTCACCGAGACTAAGGGGCAATGCAAAGGCCACACCTTGGCCACCTTTCCATTACCAACGCCCATAGGCTACGTTTTCTCTCTCTCCCCTTTTATCTCTGCAGATGTAGGAACAGTCTGAGGCTTCCGAACCGATGTGAGGACTGAGGTTCCTCACAGGATAACTTTCTTCTTTCTCTTCAAATATCATCTAGAAGAGTTCATGGGATGGGAATTGGAAGTTAGCTCTGAAAGAGAAGAGACAGGGGCAAAGAGTAAAATGGAAAACAAAGAGAGACTGCATGTGTGGCTTGGTTGGTAGAATGTGTGCCTTGAATGCACTGAGCCCTGAGCTCCATCCCTAGTACCAAATAAACTGGGCCATGGCAGACCACACCTGCAATCTCAGCACTTGGGTAGTGGAGGAAGAAGGATCAAGAATTCAAGGTTATCCTCTGCTACATAGCATGTTTGAAGCCAGCTTGGGCTACATGACATTCTGTGATCAATCTGCTGGCAGCGTTTTCTCAACTGAGATTCTCTCTTCTCAAAATACTAGCCTGTGAAAGGTTGACACATACCTAGCCAGCACACCCAAGCATGTCCTGACCTCTACATACACTTGACCCTCTATCGAGTATGCTCAGGTACAGACACACATGCACACACGCACATCACATGCACACGCACACACACACACCACAAATCCACCATAAACAGACAGCACTAAAAGACACACAGATCTTTAAGCAAGTAAATACACATCAAGAAGGCAACCATCTATGAACCCAGACAGAGGCCTCAGAAGAAACCACCCTAACCCTGATGATTCCTCCATCTTGGTTTCCAGTCTCCAGTTCTATGTGACAGGAATTTTTCCTCTGATCACACTGAGCTAAGGCAGCCCAAAGAGACACTTTTCCATCTTCTACCCAATATGGCAGTCCCCAGGCATTGTTAACACTTGACAGATCCAACCAGACACTCAACTCTTAAATACATATAAATAGCCACACAAAGCTAATGGCTGTCATATTTTAGTGAGGTGGCGGCAGCGCACTCTAGAAAACCAGATCTGGTCAACTCTGTGAGTCTCACTGAAAGCAGATATGCTCTAAGTACTCACAGAAGGAGATGAAGGAATAGGACTGAGAGAAACATTACAACTGTTTGTGGTTGGCTGTTTCCCTAAAAAGCAATACGCTGCCAACCTGAGAGGATCTACAGTCACCTAGGAGACACATCTCTGGGTATCTCTATGAGGAGCTTTTGGAGTAGCTTAATTGAGGTGGCAAGACAAATGTTAAATATGGACAGAACAATCATGGACTGGGTCCTGGACTGAATGGGAAAGAGAAAGCCAGAGATTATCATGGTCTCTCCCTCCCCCACATCCTCACTGTGAACACAATGTGAAGCTGCCTCACATTTCTGTTTTTTACTTCCCCGCCATAAACACTTTCACCCTCAAACTGTGAGCCAAAATATATCTGCTCTCTATGAATTGCTTATTAACTGTATTTGATCACAACAATGAGAAAAGAAACTACTACACGTTGAAAGTCATGGCAGTCATTGAGAATGAGAACAAGCACTGAATTGTCACCTGCAGGTCCAGGCAAGGAGCTTCCTGATTATCTCATGTTCTCTCAGTAACCTGAGGGATAGAATGATTCTCTCCCCATCTCTCAAATAGCACGAAGGCACAGAGAGCCTGGGATCAAGGAGTGTAGCTGGGTGGTAGAGCAAAAACACAGCATGCACAAGGCTCTGAGGTCCACTGTTAGCATTTTTGGAGTCTTTTTATTGCCAAAGATCACACAGCTGAGGAGCGAGAGAAGAAACCACTGCGGCAATCTGACTAGGAAGCCTTGAGTCACCTGCAGTTACGGCCTGCCTATGGGTTTGCTTCACTCTCTGGGTGCCTGAAATATACTGCTGAGAGAGATTTCCCTTTGTCTCAAGAGTTATTTCTTATGAAACAGTTTTGGAGGCTGCGGTGATGCTCAGTTGGCAAGGAACTTTGCACAGGCATGAAGACCTGGTGTTAGATTCCCCTGAACTTTGATACAGCCAGACCAGGTAGCACTTGTTTGTAATCTTACCACTCTTAAGGCACAAAGGGAAGCATCGATTCAGGCTGGCATAGCCTGATATGCATTGCAGAGGATGAGAGACTCTGTATCAAGCCAAGTTTAAGGTACACAGTGACACCCAAGATTGTCCTACAACCTTTCCACATGTCCTTGCATACTCACAAACCCATAAACACGACAGAAGTGCATGCATGCAAACACACACACACACACACACACACACACATGCATATGCACACGCACATGCACGCACACACACACACACACAGTTCTGGAGTCAAGAAAAGATGTAAGAAGACTTAAGAGCCCTAAGACTGAGTCCAACACTGCATGTGTGCCTTCTGTGCTGTGAAGAATTAAAAGTTACACAAGGGGCTCCTAACCCAGTCATATGCGTTCAGAAAAGCTTCTAGGAAACGTGATATGCCTAAGCTGAGTCTTCAAAACTGACCAGAGAGCATGAAGGCTACAGGACCCTGAAACGACTCCAGGGAAGCTGGTCACATCTACAGAAAGTGACTCTAGTCTTTTGTGTAGTTGGAGGATGTCCAGAGAGCTGGGTCCAGAAAGTACCCAGGAGATTTCTATGGTTGTGGTGAAAGATGTCTTTTCCTGAGACTACTCATTCTCATGGGTTGAGTAGTAATAAAACTCAACCTAATGCCTGGGTTTTAAAGTAAGAAAAATTGCATCAAACAGGCAAAATTATTAAGCAGAACATTGCATTGCTGGTGCTCCATAAATGTCAATGAGCATTATTGCTAGCTAATTATTATCTGTGCTCAGAGAGGATTTCTATGAAACGTCACTTCAGGCTATTTCTGAACATACTGTTGGTGCTAAAATGCAACTTATTTACTCTTTTCTGATTTCCTATATAAATATATAATATTTTACCCTAGTACTGCAATTATTCTCTCTTAAGCCTTTTCCTATCATATGAAATTCCTCTCTTCCCAAATACTTCTTCTGCTCTCATGAGTGTGTGTATGAGTGAGTGTGCTTTTGAGTGTGAGTGTGTGTGTGCGCACCTGCCCCCGTATTTCACTAGAATTACCTACATAAGTATAGATAGGGGCAATGTAACAGTGGCTACACCACTTAGGAATCTGAGCTCTCCATCCTCTGCGCCTTTGACTGTCTTCTGCTGTCTTCAGCTGTCTTCAGACAAGACAGCTCCAAGAGGAGCCCTCTTGGTGGGGAGTTCCTTCAGGAGTCCATCCTGAGCCATGACGGAAATAGAGAAAAATAGATAGGGTTTTGCTTCCTTGCAAGTAGGTACTCCTGTGCTGGGTTTGAGCATGAGCAACGAACAGTAGAAAGGAGAGTGGGGTACCGTGGAGGGAAGAGGGCAGAATGACAAATACAGTTTGCAGAGCCCTTCCCATAATTCCACCCGGTCTTAAATGAACCCATTTTTTCTAATGAATATTATCTCCTTGGATACTTGAGTTTGTGGCCTCTATTATATATATATTAAGACAAATCAATATTATTTCAAGGATATATGTATATATATATATATATCCTGAAATGATTAAATTGGTTCATATTGATGAATACTGTACAGTATATTAAAGTAGATGTATTTATCTTCTTAATAGGTGACAAAAGTAAAATAAAGTAAAATCAGTATCAATGAGAACGGGGAAGACTGAATCTAAGATGCATAACACAAACGTCTCCAAAGTTGGCATTGCTGTAATGAGAATTTTATCCTGGATTTCTTGTCCATCAGTGTTGAAGGAACATCATCCAGATGCATTGTAATAGGTTTTTTTTTTCTGTTGCTATGATAAAACATTGATATAAAGCTCCCTAAGAAAGGGGAAAGTGTATCTGACTTACACTTCCAGGTCATAGCCCACCACTGAGCAAGAGCTCAAGGCAAGAACCTGAAGCAGAAAGCATGAAAGAAGGCTGGTTGGTTACTGTCTCACACTCCAGCTCATGCTCAGCTGGCTATATTGTATAGCCCAGGACCACTTGCCCAGTGATGGTGCCACTGTAGTCTAGGCTCTCTTGTATCAATAACCAAAACAATTCCCACAGGAAAGTCCCACAGATCAATCTGATCTTGATAATTCCTCAACTGAGTCCTATCAGATGATTCCAAGCTGTGTCAAGTTGGCAATTAAAGCTAACTATTATACAGCATGTATTATTAGCCAAGAGTTCAAAACACAAGTTATTTCTTAAGGGTGAAACAGAAGATGTCCTTTCCTTGTTACCAAGCAAGGTAGCAGCTCTTGCTGGATGATACTATTTAGAAATGAAACTACAGTGTCACATGTCCTGGGGATAGGTGTGTGGTGGGCACTGTCACTCCTCTCCTATGACAAACAAGAGACCATATTGTCTAGTTGTAAGGGGAAGCTACCATAGCAGAGAAGAGGAGTTGGGACAAGGATCCAGGCAGCACTAGCACAGTGACGTCCATGTTTGTGGTTGCTGTGCTAGCCATCCTGAAAGACTACAGTGCCTATCTCACCCCTTTCACAGGGACTAAATGCACTGTGTCCTCAGATATGTGCTCCTGGTGGTGCTTCAAACTGCAGTCTAACAGAAGCAGGAGGGAAGTGATGGGTCCTGGAGCTTGGCTCTCTGATGCCCAGACATCACCAGTCTTGAGGTTTAGACTCTGTGAAGGCAATGATGGAAGCATACCTTTCTCAAAGTTCCCCTTTTGTCCTACATCCCAGGCCACATTCCTACTGATTCAGGGGTAGCCAGGACAAGCCACCTTCATTAGCAGAAACTGATAGGGTTCTTTACTAGTCACTAATGAACTACTATGACCATGTACACATTCTCTGAGTTTAAAGAATGCAAAAGCTCTTGCCAGCGTTCTACATTAGCTATTTAACCCAGCATTAATGCTGGGCAGCGGAAGACAGAAAGCTTGTTTCTTCTCACGCCATACTCTCCACGTGCCACTGAGCACTGTGCGCCATGACAAGTGGGAATTAAATCCTCCAACTCAGCTCACCGAAAGGAAGCAGCTGTTCATAGGAAAATAAAACCAGTCAGGCCTTAGCTGCCATAAACAGAAAACAAACATTTTTTGCAGCATCTTTGGCAACTCCTTGTCAGATGCATGCCTTCCAGAGAAATCCACATCCCAGAACGTTCTACTCCAAAACAAGACCACTGCAGTTCCCGTAGAATCCCCTTGTCACTTTTTATGTCTCTAAAGCATCCAGACACCCCATAGAAAGCAAGAAGGATAGATGCAGGCAACGGGTATAATTTCTCTCTGAAGGAGAAAGTGGTGGGATGATTTTATTTTGGAGTTCTCATGCAGAGGAAGCATCTAGCATATCAAGCATCCTTTTAAAGATTAAGGATGTGTGTATACGTGTGTGAGTGCATGCTTGTATGGTGTACATGCTGGCATGTGTGTGCAGGTGTGAATGTTTGTGAGTGTGTGTACCTGTAGAGAACAGAGGTTGGACTGTCTTCTCATTTGCTTTCTCGGTTAGTGAGTGTAGTGTATCTCTCACTAGAACTCAGAGCTTACAGAATTGGATAGCCTGGCTAAGAACTTGCTCTGGGAGTCCATCTTTACCTCCTGTGTTCCAGGATTACAGGTGAGCCACCATAGCTGCCCAGCAGTTAGGTGGGTACTGTGGATTCAAACTCTGGACTTCATGATAGAGCAATATATCAACAGTATTTGATCAACATAACAACAGAAGCAGCCTTTGATCTCTCCTAGCACCAACTGCTCCCTTTCCTTCTACATTATTTGCAAAGAGTTTCAAAGGCTCTCTACCTTCAGATTCAAACCTGTGTAATCTATAAACAGCAACGGTTTAGAAAACGCAAGACTGTGTCTCTCTGTGCCCCAACCGCGCTCCCTATTTCTTTGTCAATGTAGCTTCATATAAAATCATCTACATATCTGCTGAAATTAGTTTATGAAAATGTCTTTTTTCCCTCCTTTCTCATTAAATCGTGATCAAATTTAAAATGCCTGCAAAGGGCTGTTTTCTCTCAACTCAAAAATGAAACATGTTCTATAGAACGAGGTTGGAAACGGAGGCTACAAATGTGTTTCTCATTTAGGAAACACTTAATAGGATGCAATGGTGGAGAGCAGAAAGAATCTTCAGAATTTGCACAAGATAAGCATGTGTTCTGCATGTCTGTTGATGTATGGTGAGGGCCTGCAAGGCAGCTCTGAGTCCATGCCACCTGATCTCCGCCACTAGAGATGCTGTAGTCCAAGTTAGGTTTGAAGAATATCAACAACAAACCCACATGTGGTTTTGGTTGCTGGAGGGTGGAGATGGGAATCCAGTTCAGTAAGTAGATTTCTTGCCTTGTAAGCATGAAGACCTGAGTTCCTGAGTCTGATACCCAGAATTTATATACAAATGATAGATGTTGTGATACAGACTCGTAATTTCAGTTCTGCAGTATGGAGACAGGCAGTATGCCTTGGATTCATTGACCAACCAGTCTAGACTGCTTGGGAAGTTCCAGGCCAAAGAGAAACCTTGTCTCATAAAATAAAATCTAAATAAGTTAAAAATTTTAAAAAGACAGATAGCATCTGGGATGGATACCTGAGGTTGACTTCTGGCCTCTCTGTTCTACAGGTTGGGAACAATTAAGGAGATTCTGTAATGTCATAAACTGGCTCACATGGGCAAGTTCTTTTGCATAGACAAGTTCATGTGTGTGTGTGTGTGTGTGTCTGTGTGCATGTGTGTGTGTGTGTGTTTGTGTGTGTAAGAAATAGAAAAACAGAGAGACAGAGACATTAATAAGACAGAGAAGGACAGACAGAGAGAGTTCCAGAACAACATAATATTAAAACTACTCTTAAAAGTTACCAGTAATGAGGAAGGGGCAGGGAGAGGGCAGAGGAAGACAGGAAGAGTGCCTGTTCTTCTGAGAACTTTCTTGTAATTTTTGATACAGACAAGCAGTCAGCCCATGACTGGAAGCAGCCCTGTGCTGCACTCCCCAAACAAGTCTGCACACCCAGGTTTATGCTGACGGGATGGCTGTCTTTACCCTGCCTTAAATTAAAAAGAACGGATGTTCCTCCTTCACCGTAGTCTTTCAGGATGATGAATACAAGGTTTAATTTACTGAGAGCTAAAAATAAAAGCCTTCCCATAACTCTTGAGCAGCATTGAGGGGAGCAGAGCGGCTGATTTCAAAATCTGGATTATGAATTCTCTCTCTTTTTAAACACTCATTATCAGCAAACTTTTAGTATAAATAAATATGTGACTTCTTCATGCACACAAAGATATACAATATGCATGCCTACTCGTATAGCTGTACACAGAATTAGCACAGGGTCTAAAATGGGCACTTGTGCACTGAGAGACAAGCGTGGCCAACCACCCTGGCAGCAAGAGCTAACCCGTTAAAATGATTGAACGTCATTGCTAGCATTCAGAATGTTCTGTCGGTCCATTCAACACCCACCAAGTTTTCATAACATATTGTCCATAGAGATCCCATTTCTACACAGTCCAATTAACTTGAAACAGGTATCTAATTGTTTGTCTTGAGGGATCTGTTAGGCCATTATTACTAAATTATCCAAAAGATAGCAAGCTGACATTTCTAAATCCACTTCCCTCATGGCCATGGGCTCCAAACGAGGCCTTCTTGGCAGGCCATGCAACCATACTGTACTAGAAATCTGTTAGACAATCTGTCACATAAACATAGATGGGGAAACGGAACGTAACACGGTGCTTGAAGGAAAGGGGGTCCAACCGACCATGAACTTTTAATGAATGGGTTTTAACAGTCTGCAATCTGGTGCGCCAGGCGGTTTTCAAAGTTTTCCTCTTGGAGAAAAGAATGTGGCTTGCATTTTCTCTTTTCCTGGACTTCATTTAATTAAAATGACAAGGGGGCAGAGATATGTTGTTAGGGGTAGGGGAATCACACAAGACTTATGAGAGGAAAATACCAAACCTTACTTACAGGCATATGCATGTGAGAGGCACTCTGGACCTCCTGTTTGGCAATGATTGAGGAAATACAAGCACTTTTACCCACAGTTAAGCTACTTTCTGGAACATTCTGTGTCACCAAGGAGAACAACTTCTTCAACTGCAAGCCTACTGCATCTGTCTCTTTGATTTACTTTTGCCTCTGAGTGCATTTTAGGCTTTTAGAATATAGAATGATTGTACCTGTGAAGACTATACCTGGCTACAAAAGGTGGTATCAGAAATCCATTCCACTCCCTAGTTGGCATAACTGACTACAATAGTAAGCCAAGACATTGGATGTTTTCACCCATTTTCCAGATAAGGAAACTGAGGCCTCACAAGCTTAAGCAGTTAGCCATGAGTCCTACCCAGTTCTGTTCCTTCTTCGTTGAGGAGAGAAAACAGAGGCTTGTTCTTAACACCAGTGTTGCAAAGCCTTGTCCTCTCAGCCTCATTTGATCTCTTGAACAAGATTTTTTTTTTAAATGTGGAGTGTATCCGCTTTTAAAACAAATGATGTAATGATTGAAACTAAATTGCAAAAAAAAAATTTAAGCCTCTCTCTCTCTCTGCTCTCCTCTTCTTCTCTCTCTCTCTCTCTCTCCCCTCTCTCTCTCTCTCTCTCTCTCTCTCTCTCTCCTCTCTCTCTCTTTGGGTGTGTGTGTGTGTGTGTGTGTGTTATTATCATGTATGTATGGGTGCCAGCAGAGGCTATAAGAAGGTATTGGATCCCCTGCACTGGAGCTGACTGCGGCAGATCCAGTGAGTGCTGGAAACCACACTTGGCCGGCTGCCAAAGCATTGTGCACTCCTAATATCTGAGATAG
Source organism: Mastomys natalensis (assembly GCA_021653895.1). Taxonomy (NCBI): domain Eukaryota; kingdom Metazoa; phylum Chordata; class Mammalia; order Rodentia; family Muridae; genus Mastomys; species Mastomys natalensis. The sequence continues at coordinate 240,700 of JAJTUV010000378.1, forward strand.
CTCTCCAGTACCAAGTTGGGAATATTTAAACTCCTGACAAACAGTGTAGAAACTACTTACAATTTCTTCAGTCACTTCTGTCTACGATTTTCTCTTTGATACCAGGATATTTCACTCTAAAGGTTGTGTCAAAGGACTCAGAGGTAGGATGCTGACTAAACACTCTGTTGACTAAATGCAAAATGATACTGGAGTCCTGTTAGTACCATCGGCCTCTCTGGTCCCTACATTTCATTGTCTAATCTTTTGGTGTGTCAGTTTGGTGTTAGCTACATCCCAAGTCCTGGCTTCTCCACTTCTACCTTTTCAGGGGCCTTAGAGGATCATAGTGGCAATGAAATGGCCACACAGTTGGTGTTGAAACCACGGCTTCACACAGGTATGGCTTCCCCAGATTCAAAGTTTTCAGCTGAAAACCCCTGTCCTGTGACTGCAATGAGCTAGGCATTGGGGAGCTGATCACACACTGAAGGGAGCCGACCTAGGCAAGGAACAAGAACCTGGTTTTAGTTACTGACTGTTACTGAGCATTCTTAGCTAGATACATGTAATGTATCCCAATCCCATCTTCCCCAGCTCCCTCTCCTCCAATTTCCCCTTGTCTTACTCATCATTTCCTTTCTCGACTTCATATTATCTCTTTTATCCCTTGTTGTTAAACCCAGTGGTTTCACTTAGTGCTCCCTGCATGCACACTGGATGTCGGACCATCTATGAGAACATGGCTAGCTTTTCAGAGTGTCCTGAAGAAAACTTGCTCTCCCTCCCCCAGAAGCCACCAACTGTCAATTGCTTCTAAGGGAAAGGTGGAACCTCATGAGCCCTTCTACTGTCCCTCTAGGATTCTGGCTCACTCCATCATAGGCAGGTTCATGTCATCATAGCGGTGAGGTCATGTGCACAATGGCCCTACTGTGTTCAATAAGTATGGTTTGTCAGGAGAGATCTACTCCTTCCCGCTGGTTCATAGAATCCTTCTGCCTCCTCTTCCGTGACGATTCCTGAGCCTTGAGGGAGTCCTTGCTATAGATGATATCTTCACAGTGAAGAGGCAATCTACAGAGCAGATCTTCGCCAGCTATACATCTGATAGGAGGTTAGTATATACAATATACAAAGAACTGAGAAAAACAAAACAAGAAAACAAACAATTCAATAAAATAAATGGGGGCAAGGAATTAAACAGAAGTCTCATAAATAAATAAATAAATAAATAAATAAATAAATAAATAAATGTAGCTGGGAAATTTTAATGTCCAATATCCTTAGCCCTCATAGAAATGTATGTTGATGCTAATTTGAGATTTCATCTTGCACCAGTCAGAACTGCTAAGATTAAAAAATAAATGACAACAAATGTTGACATGAATCTAAGGAAAGGAAAACACTTGGTCACTGCTGGTAGCAGTGCAAACTGGTGCCACCACTATGGTAATCAGTATGGAGGTTTCTCTGTAAGCTAGAAATAAATGCCCATATGATCCAGCCATACCATTCTTGGGCATATTCTCAAAGGACTTTATATCCTACTACAGCAGTATATCCACATCCATTCTTGGGCATATTTCAAAGGACTTTATATCCTACTACAGCAGTTCTTACATATCCACATCATTGCTGCTGTGGTCACAATAGTCAGAAATGGAAAGGGTAGTGTCTATCAAAAGATGAATGAGTAATGAAAATGTGTACGGATAGACAATGAAATATTATTCATCTGTAAAGACAAATGGAATTTTTAAATTTGTAGGAAAGGACAGAATGGAAAATAATCATTCTGATGAGGTAACTCGGGTGCAGAAAGGACCTAGTTTTAAGTGGGTCTGCACTTCCATGGAAGCTTCAGAGTGAGCAGGAATGGAGGACCTTCACATCTCAGTCTGATACAGTATAGATTTTCTGGGGCTCTGCTTAAACCACTCCAGTGCACAATGCTTGTTTATACACACATCCTACCACAACAAGGCCCTCTTGAAGACTAGTGATGCTTAAATTATACATGTGGGTTCATCTGCAACATAAATAGTGATTTATTAATGTTGCTTGATAAAAAGAAAATGGTAGATAGGTAGCTGGAGGTGGATAGATGGATGGATGGTGGATGATGATGGTAGATGGATGGTCAGGTGATGAATTCATGCAATAGATAAGTAGAGAAGAGAGGTATGTAGGTAGATGCAAGGTTAATTGATAGATAGGTAGGGGCCCTAGTAGTGTTTGGAGGATGGATAGACAAACACACTAAACTATGACTCAGAAATGAAAGAACGACCCCCCATGCCCTTTCAGATTTACAAGCCACTGATTAAAACTGCTGTGTCCTTGGTAAGAAGTACATTTTAGTGGCTCTCAGCTACCAGCTGCTAAGGACTTGGTTCACCAGTGGGAGAGAAGAAGAGTGCACTGGGTGTGTTTGAGCATTGTTACGGCTCCCTCTCACATCCTTGAGAGATGCTCAGCAAGGTCCTTGTGTACTAGAGTGTGGCTGGCGATAAATGCTTCAGAGTGAAAAATCAAAACAATGCACTCACTCCTCAACAAGGTTTAGCTGGGATGGGGCTAGCAGACCCGAGATAGAAAAAAATCTGTGAGTAAAAGAAGATGCGGTTTTTAGTTCATTTAATTCTGCATGGCTTATGGTGATGCAGAGGAGAGGAGAGATGAAAAGTAAGACAGGGAGTCCACAGGCAGGACAAAGAGGGAAGAGTTGTTCATGTTTTATTTAGTCAGCATATAACAGAAATGAGACTCTGCTCCATTCTAAGGATGGAATGGCAACAGTGGCCCAATCAAGGCTGCATGAAGTCCAACAAGAAGTTCTCATGGGAAGAATCAAGGATCCAAGGACTGAGAACTGGTTAACACAGTCCAACCTCATGAAACACAAACACATTTTTTTCCTAGAGCACATCTTGAAGAAACTCCAGTTTTTCCTTCCAACTCAGATACTGGATCCCAGGTCAGAATCAGAATCTCTTGGCAGAATTCAAACACAAACATTTTTTTCTAAAAGCTGCCAATTAATATTTTGTATGTATTACGTGTGTTGTGGGGATTCGGAGGGGGTCATGTGCCTTTTCACATCTGTAGGGGTCAGAGGAAAACTTTGCAGAGTTTATCCTTTGAAGTCCTTGTACTTGGAGCAAGTACCTTCACCCACTGAGGCATCTTGCTAACATAGGAATGTCTATTTTAAAATCAGACCCTAAAGTTTGAGAATCCCTGTAAAAGGATGGCTCTGAGCTCTCTTCCCCATGGCATATCAACATACAAAGTTAGCTGGGATATATGGGTGAAAACATGAAGTTCTGACAGCACATTATGGAAATAAATCAACTCATAGAAATAATAAATAGAAAAAGGAAGAGCAGGCAGCATCCTAAAGGACTCATTTTTTTTTATGACGTTTGCAAACTAAGAAGAAGTTTTGCTAAGGGGGCGTTTTTTGCAAGAGAAAAAATGTCCCTGTTTAAGCAGTCAGTCAAGCACACCTCTCCCGAATGCTTCCCACTTTAAGCACTAAACAGACAGACAGAGGTTTTCTAAGTCAGATTCTGTCTCCCTATAGTTCTCACTAGATATCTCAGGACGGGCACTGGCACCCATTTCTATGACTTGGCAGCCTGCCAAGGGAAGCTTGGTAGAGATGAGCCTGAAGCCATACTGGCTTAGAGACCAAACCTGTGATTTCCTTGTTAATACTTAGAAACTTTCTTCGTGGCTTGGGAAATAGCTTGGTTATTAAAGTGCTTACTACACAAACATGATGACTAGAGTTAGTTCTCCCAGACCCCAGATCAAAAGGAGCTGGAGCTAGCAACAAGCATTACTTATCTCAGTGTTGATAGGAGAGAGAGAGATAGTGGGATTCCTGGGGCTTACTAGGCAAGCAGTGTACCAGAATTATTAAACTCTAGGTTCACGGGAGACCCTGTCAAACTAAACAACCAAACAAGCCTCTGGCCTCCTCATGTCTCCCTTTCCCTACCATGTCCCTCCCACCTTCCTCTTCCCTTCCCCTCCCCCTTTCTTTCTTTCCCTCCCTCCCTTCCTCCCTCCCTCTGTCCCTCCTTCCACTCCCTCCCTCCCTTCTTCCCTCTTCCCCTCCCTCATGGACAAATGGAACTGTCACACCTAAGATTTTGTAGGACTTTATCCTGCCAATAAAGTCATCATAACAGTAACCACCACTCCTTGCAGCAGCCATCAGTTATGAGGAGACCTGAAGGAAAGAATTCAGTAGAACGAAGATGCCCTTTCCTGGACCTGGGACTCAGAAAGAGACTCCTATCTCTTCCCATCTCTTTTGAAAAGCTAGGACAATGAAGCATAAAGGTAGATTTTATTTCTGCTTTATGAAGAAAACAGCAGAGACAAGAAAAAGTGTAATGCTAAGAAGAGACTTAGAATCTCATAACTGCCCCATAGGAATTGTGATTCCTTTTAGGCTCCAGTGCCAGCAGCTACTTCTCTCTCTCTCTCTCTCTCTCTCTCTCTCTCTCTCTCTCCTCTCTCTCTCTCTCTCTCCTCTCCCCTCCCCCTGCCTTTTTTCCATATATCTTCAATAGTAGGTTTCTCTAGAGAATTAGAACTTGCAGCATTATATGTATAATATATATGTTATATAGTATACATAATACGAGAGGATTTACTGAGATGACTTACAGGTTGTGGTCCAGCTAGTCCTCCAATGGCTGGCTGTTAACAGGTCCAAGAATCTAGCAGTTTTTCAGTCTACAAGGCTGGATTTCTAGGCTGTTCTTCATTATCTCTCAGAATTCTGAAGAAATTGGCTCTAACACCAGTGGAAAAATGGACTCATCAGAGTGATGAAGCAGTCAAGGAGCTAAAGCTTCTTCTTTCCATGCCCTTTATACAGGTAGCTACCGGCAGGCGTGGCCCAGACTAAGGGTGGAACTCCCGTCCTACTTCAAATGATTTAAATAAGGAAGGATCCTTCACAGATGTACCAAGATGTTTGGGTTTTAGTTTACTGCAGATGTAGTCAAGGTGGCAACCAAGAATAGCTATCATAATATCCTTGCAGTAGAATTAGATTTTATTAATCTATATGTCTTTCTAACTTCTAATGCACATCCAATTTTTTCTATTTCCTGACATCAGCTCTTCACCTGTGGCCTTCCCCTTCATCTTGACTATCACCTTTATTCTAGGGTGATGTACTCAACATTTTGGTATCTCCCATCTTTGCATCATTACTTCCAAGCTCACCCCCTCCCCTTTCCTATAGACTCTGTGGACCATGAAGACCTCTGCACCTGCCTTGAGCTCTCAGACATCTCACTCTGGGACTATCACCTTCTATTTATGCAATTGCTCAGCTCATGACCAGTCTCCATGATTCCACCAGACCCTTGACTTTACCAATTCTACCTCCCTACTCACCTCTTCTCTCTCCCAATTTCTCAGCCTGGATGCCAAGACCAGAACAGAAACTACTTTCAGATGACCAGGTTTTAGAAAGTGACTGATACTAGAAATTGTTATCCCAAGGACATTTGCCAAAATCCATTCTACCATTGAGAGCCACCTCATGACCTGGTTGAAAGCAAACACTTCCTGAAGGGTGATGTTCTTCCCTCCTCCCACTCACTCAAGCTGTAGACTGGATGAAAAAGCCTGAATTGGTTAAATCAAACATTCTTGCAGTGGTATGATATACACCACCTCCTCTACTTTTCCTTTCTCCATTCTTCCTGTCTGCTGCCTCTCATCCCCAGCCTGTTAGTTCATATGGTGCATCACCTTTGTGTGTCCAATCATCAAGATGCATGTATTTAAGAAAGACTTCCCAAGTTCTAGGTCTATGGTGTTCTTGTTGAAGACCATCTGAGTATCTCTTAGACTCTTTCTTTTTTTTCTCTGTTTTCCATGTATATGTGTATATGTATATCTGTGTACGTGTGTGCATGTTTGTGCATGTATGTGTATATGTGTGCAATATGCATACAAGTAGATGTGTATGTGTGCATGTGGAGACCAGAGGTTAGTATATGATGTCTTCCCTAATCACTATGCTATGTATTGAAACAGGTTCTTTCACTGGACCCCAGAGTTCCTTAACTAGGCTAGTCTAGCTATTTAGCTTGCTCTAGGGATTCTCAGCTTCTCCCTCTCAAGTGCTGGGATTATCGATAGGCTTCCACCCCCACCCAACACTTATATAGGTGCTGGAACCTGACTTCTGATTCACAAGCTTACACAGCAAGTACTTTACAAAGAGAGCCATCTCCACAGTTTCTTGCTTTGACTTTTTCTTTGAAATTGTTCAGAGAAAATTTGATGAGTCCAGCCATCTACACAAGGCTTAAGCTGCCCCTGGTCCATCTTGGTCCATGCTGATGTTTTTTTTTCCCATTATGGAAATCTAGAGCTCATAAAGGGGATCTGCCAGAGTAACACAAGGCTATGAAAGTACCCCACATAATACATCTACCCCTCTGAAAGAAGCTGTGGTCTAGAGCTACTTGTGTGTTGCTTAGCAACTAAAAGTAGTTCTGAGCCACACACAGGAGAGAATAGTGGTTTGGGAAAACAATTTGTCAAGGAATCAGAGAGAGTATATTGCCTTGAACTCCAGGCAACACCTTCCCTTTCCCTAAAGTGAAGGTTAGATGGTCTGCCAGCTCCAGAGGTATAAATGCAGAGCTAAAATGGAGCAGTGAACAGCTTCCATCCTTCTGCTATCCCATCATGGACTCAGACATTTCATCTGGCCCTAAGGAGAGGCACACCCCAATGTAAGAGCCAAAGTGATTTCTGCCAAGCTCACTGTGTTGTTAATCACGCCTGCTGGGCTCCTGGGGAAGAAGAGGTTGGCTATCCTGACCATCTGCATTAATGTGGGTGGATAGTGTTTGATCACACCTTCCAGGGGGAAGCTTTCATTAGCATCTTTCAGTAATACCTGAGGGGTGTCTATGTGCCCTGGGCCTTAGGTATTGAGTCCACCTTGGCAATCTGCAGCATCCATTGGATACTTATGTCTCCAAGGAAGCAGCAGTAGAAGTGAGTGGGACATGCTGTCCTTAGCGTGAGCATTTTCAAACACAGTTGTCTTACAAAAACACTAATGAGATGAGTTCATTTTCATCTGGTACCAGGTTCTAGGGTGCTTCTCAAAGCCTTTGAAGCCCAATGTATTCTAATCATGAAGAACTGGAGGCCACAGAAACAGCTGCAGTAGTTGGCAAATATTTACACTACCACTTTCTCTGTCTGAAGAGATGAGTTAGTGATTAAGAACATATACTGTTCTTCAGAAGGATCCTACTTTGGTTTCTAGCTCCTATGTCATATTCCTCTCAGCTTCCTGTAACTCCAGTTCTATGGGATCTGTCACCCTGTTTTGGCTTTTAGGGAACCTGAATTTATTTATTGACATATGCATATATACATAATTAAAAATCAACCAATCAATAAACCAGGAGTTGCTGTGCATAATGCCAAGATGGCAAGGTACAGAAGTAAATAGAGAGACATATTTGGGATACCTAAGTCTGGAACGGAATCTTTCACATTTCAAACCATTGTATGCATCTAAATCAAATCTTTTAGTAGTATTGAGTAGATCCTTGCCTTGGCACTGCTGAGTAGATCCCTATTAGCGCTGTTCAGTAGATCCATAGGAAATTCATCGACAAGAGGCCCATTGATCTCCCTCATGATCAAGCAATGACAAGCTCAACTCCAATTGCCTAGAGAACTTAGAGATGGAAATAGGTCTTGAATATCTGACACAGTGGGGAGGTCCATTCTGCTCTGGATGGACAGTCTGTTTCATGTAGCATTTTAGCCATAGGCATGACACTGAAGCAGTAGCACTGAGCAGAGGATATTCATACCTCTTAGAAGAGTGGCATCTCCAGGCAAATCATACTCCCTAAGCCTCACTCTTTATCTTCAGGATGAAAACAAGTGAGACTTGCAGAGGATCAATTTAAGATAGTGCCCATAGCAAAGTGACTATATCTATTAATGCCCCAAGATGGATAATTGCTTAATATTAGACTTTGGGGTCTTTTATTCTATTCATTTCCAGCTAGAGTCTACTAAAACAAACACTATGGGGTGTCTTCTTCAATGAGATGCCTATGTAAACACATGTCCTCAGAATTCAGGAGTTTCCTCCTCGGAGCACATAGCCCAGGGACCACCTAACCCAACTTTCTGAATGTGTGTGGCAAGATTAGGAGGCTGGAAGCTTCCCTGTCTCTTGGCTTCTCTTACACATCCTATTTTGGCAATGATTGACATGTAGTTACAAGAGACTGACAACCCATGAACTTAGCAAAGAGAGTTGAAGCATGGTGATAGATAGTGAAATGTTTTTAATTTTAAATTAAATGCTGGGGATACTGACCAGGTCAAAATTGCAAATAAATAAATAAATAAATAAATAAATAGTCCCTACTTGGATGCATGATGGAGCAGAACGATTTTGGTTTCTGGCAAACTTAGATTACAGAATAAGACCCTGCCTCAAATTAAAGAAAACTAAGTCTCAAAACGAAAAAGACGCAATGTGACCTTTGAAGCGGCAAACAAATCTACTAAAACAGAAACATTTTCTGTGCTGTGTACTGCACAGATTTTTTGTTATTATTTTTATGAAATAAAGTGTCTGGAAGATGGCTCAGTCAGTAGGATCTTGCCACACAAAGATGAAGACCTGTGTTTGACCCTCTGCTGAGTGTACTGGAGCATGCCCATACCCTAGAGTTACAGAGGCAGACAGGAGGATCTCAGAGTTAACTATCAGATTGTCTAGCCCAAACAATGAGTTCCAACATAGTGAGAAACCTTGTCTCAAAAAAATAATAAAGAATGATGGAGGTAAAAGTGATTTTGATTTCTGGTCTTCACAGACACTGTGTGCACATATACACATATAACCACAAACATATACCATACATACATACATACATACATACATACATACATACAAAAAACAGAGAGACAGATAGGCAGACAGAGCCCAAAGTACATGTAATTCAATTAATAAGCCACATTATTGGAAATGCAGGTCAGTAGGGATGTCTGGAGCTGGTAAGGGAGGATGCCATCAAGGGCAGACCCTGTTGTAGGAGAGAAAACAGCCTGCTGCTCACAGACGTCCTTGGGTGATAGATCTCCTCTTAAAATAGCTGCTGTGCAGGAGACAGAGGGAATCGGTCGCCTATTAACTTGGTTTTTAAGTCCAGATGAAGAGCTTTGAAAATAGCCAAAGAGCCAAAAATACTGAGTATCTTCCCATGCCAAGGGACTGTTTCTTCTCTCTATATATAGAGATTCAAAAATAGATATCACAGATTCTGGGCCTGCAGGACTGAAGTATGATATTATGCCCATTGACAGGCAAGGATATTCCTAGTGCCCCAGCATATTGTCATCATATCTATGTGTCACCGTGTCTGTGAACTTCCTAAACAGATATGACCTTTCCCTTCACCCAGATCTGTCCCCTACACCCTACTGGTCTGTGTTCATTCCTTCAGAAAACACTGGGACACTACAGTATCTAAAAAGTTGTGCTGGGTTAGGGCCTTCAAGGTATTCCTGTACAATGTATAACCTATTGGGTGATGTCCCTTGCCCAAATAAGCTGCTATACAAGTGTTTTAAATAACTTGAGCTTCACAAGGCAAAGCTCAAACTTGAAACAACATGAAAGGAGAGAAGGGTCCTAGCAAAAAAGCTCAAAGTGTGTTGTTAAGTGTGTGTCAGGGATGAGGTAACCAAAGGCCTGGGATTTGATCATAGGAACAGTAGTTGATTATATCTTACAGGTAAGCTTTTCCATGTTCCTGGCTATCTATGGTATAAACAGCACATAAGAAAGAAAGCTTTAAAAACAGAACATCATGTTATGAGAGATTCAAGACATATATTACCATTCAAATATTTACTTGTGCATGTATGTGTTTGTGTGTATGTTGTATATGTTTGTGTGATGATGTCTGCATGTGTGTGATGTGTGTATGCTGTATTTGTGTATAAATGATGTGTATGTGGGGTATATTTGTAAGTGTGTGAGGTATTTGCATGTGATGTGTTAGTGTAATACTGTAGTGTGATGCATATGTGATGTGTTGATGTATGTTTATGCACGAGGCATTTACATCTATGTGATATGAATGTGTGAGGTGTTTATATATGTGATACATATGAGCATTTATATGTTATGTGTGTGATGTATGTATATGCATGTGAGATCTGTGTGTATGATGTGCATGTGTGATCTGTTTATATGTATGTATATGTTGTCTAAGTTGTATGTGTGTGAGATGTTCATGTATGTGATGTGTATATATGTATGTGTTTGCAGATGTGTGATGTGTATGTATACATATATGTGTAGGGGTATATGGATGTGATGTGTTTCTATGTATGTATGGTATATTTTTATGCTGTATTTATCGGTATATTTTTGTTGGGTACATCATGCAAGTTATGTATGTGTGTAGTATGTGAGTGGATGCATGGATGTGTGATCTGTGTGTATGTATGCAGGGGATGCATTGTGTGTATAATAAGTGTGTGTGGTAGGTATATGTGATGTGTTTGTATGTATTGTGTGTGTGACATGTTTGTGGGGTACTTATGTGGTGTGTGTGTATGTGTGCAGTATGTGCATGTGTGTCTATGTAAATGTAAGCATAGGACAGAGAACAACCTCCATGCAATTCCTCACTTTCTACCATGTTTTATCCTGGGTCTGTGTTCTTCATTGCCCTGTACACTTAAGCCTAGCTGGCCTCAGAGCCTTTGGGGATTCTCCTGTCTCCACCTCCTGCCTCACCACAAGGGCTGAAGAATTGCAGACACACTCCACCAATCTGGCTTTATGGTAGTTCCGGGGATTTGAACTCAGGTCTTCATGCTTCAGTGGCAAATGTTTTTTTCTACCTGAAGCATGTCTTCAGCTACCAAATAGCTACTTTTAACCAAGTCAGTTTCTGCAACCCCATGCCCATTGCCGTGCTTAAAGTGGATATGCCATCCCCTGGCTCTACTGATCCAAATTTATATTTTAACCAGAGGGAAAAAATGTAAACATTTTTGGCTGTTTTCTTGTTCTCAATATGTTTGCCAGATTCAGAGGGGATTTCTCTGCCATTCACTGCTCATGGAGTTTGGAGAGAAAGAGGGAGAGCACAGGCTAGCTTTTTCTAATGTGCTGATTACTATTCTCCCTTCCTTCTCAAGAGAATGACCTGGAAATAGCAAAGGAGAGAATGGAAACAATCAAACCGAGAAATGGAGTTCGTGGTGGGGAGACTGTGGTGGTCTGTGTGACAAGAGACATCATCAATGTTCATAACACCAGAATGTGGAGAACAGCACATTTGGGACAAACATATCCACTGTGGGATACCACCAGGCACACAGGAAGCAGCTCCTGCTGGATGCAAATTAACAATCTACTCCTAGATTATGTCCTGGGTACTGTAAAATTCTTGCAGACATTATAACTGCTGAATGAGATGAAGTGATTGATAAACAAATTATAGGTGGCAAGGGAAAAGACATATACTTGGAGGTGGGAAAGGTTTATTATTTGTAAAAGAGCCTGGGCTGTATGTTATACACGATAAAAAGCTTACCATAACACCTGATATCTGTCATACAAGAGGCTATCTAGTGATAGCTTGAAAGCAGTCTCAAAAGCAGTCTCCCTCTTTATAAGGGATGTGGAGAGAGAGAGAGGTCACATGGGCCCACGAGGAAACATGAGAAGCAGAAAGTCCTTTCTATTTCTGAAAGCCCTAGGCTGCTGGGATGAGAAATGCTCCTACAATGTTGCAGCACCTGTGGAAAGATGAGGTATGCACTCCAGAACTCAGAATCCCAGATGATTCATCAATGCACACAAAACATGGTAATAAACAGAGCAGCTGTGCCGTGCATGTGTGGGTCTTCCAGATCAAGTCATTGGCTCTATGGAAGTGAACCTCACATTTGCTACTCACCAGTCACCCTCCTGGGTTGCCTTGAACACAGAAGAATTTAGTCATTGGCACATGAAAGGCTGTCAGTCAGAAACTGTGGAAGAAAACGCTCTGAAATCTCATGTGTGTGAACATTCTCTTAAATACATAAAACAATAGCAGCCAACTGGCTATTAGAAGGCTAAGTCAGAGGCTTTGTCTGGTTGGGTATTTATTTTTATTAAACAATGGAAAGGATGACCTGAGAGACATGTTTATCAATTTACAGATGGTGCAAGCCCAGAGTTAGCTCTCAAGCAAACTAACAGAACCATGATTCAAAACCATATTTATAGACTGCAAGAATAGATTCAATTCTATTTTAACAGTTGTTTCTTATGTGATAAGCACTATAAGAGACACAGTACCTACTTTAACTAATTAAATGAGTTAATGCATGGCTGCTGCGGCAGGACCTGTAGCTAAATGCTCAAGGACAGTCATAGCCACTGAAGAGTAATTATAAATGGGTCTATTTGAAGGAAGAATTAGGAACTGGAAGGCCCAAAAAGAAGAAAAAAGGTTACTGAATAACTAAACATTGGCCATTGAAGACTGGGTAGTGGAAATCATATCAAACCCCCCCCCCAAAGAACCCATACAGACAGAAAGAAACAATAAAGAAGAAAAAATAGACAAGGAAAAAGAATCCAGCTGCACCCCTAAGAACCTGGAAATGCAGAACCTTAGAACCTTATTTAGACAAAGGAATTCTGTAAATTAAATTAAGGATGTTGAGAAAGGGAGACTATATCAGATGAACCAAAGGGGTCTAACATCATCACCCTCCCAGTCCACCCTCTGACTGTTCCACATCCCATACCTCCTCCCACCACCCCCTGCTCCACAAGGATGTCCTCAGTTCCCTAATCCCACCCCACCAAACCTCCCCACTCCCTGGGGCCTCCAGTATCTTGAGGATTAGATGCATTTTCTCTCACTGAACCTAGACCCCACAGTCCTCTGCTGTATATGTGTTGGGGACCTCATATCAACTAGTGTATGCTGCCTGGTTGGTGGCTCAGTGTCCGAGAGATCTCGGGGATCCAGTTAATTAAGACTGCTGGTCCTCATAGAGGGTCACCCTCCTCCTCAGCTTCTTCTAGCTTTCCCTAATACAATCACATAGGTCACCAACTTCTGTCCATTGATTGGGTGTAAACATCTGCATCGACTCTTTCAGCTGCTTCTTGGGTCTTTTGGAGGGCAGTTACGATAGGTCCCACTCCATTTGTGAGCGCTCCATAGCCTCAGTACTAGTGTCAGGCCTTGGGGCCTCCCCTTGACCTGGATCCCACTTTGGGCCTGTCGCTGGACCTCCTTTTCATCACAAACATTCTTAAAGGAATTAGAGACACAGTAAATGGAGCCAGGAGATGGAGCAGAGGTTGGATTGGTTGCTTTAAGGATGAAGTAGTCCAGAACTAAGTAATATTGACTTCTCTAGAAAGATAAAAATGATACAAAGGTAGATGCTTCCTAGAGTGTCTAGATGCAATGCACTGATCACACCCTACAGATTCTAATCTTCAGAGCCATGGGCTAAATAACTCATTTTCCTGTAAGCCACTGAGTTTTCAGCAACATGATAGAGTGGCAACTTGAAACTATTTTAGGACCAAAGGCCATCTAGAGAGGGGTATATTACTCTCCCTCTCTCTTTCATAGGCACGTGAGGTGGCTCAGTGCACAGAGTTCCTTGCCTCCAAGACTGATGCCATTCTTCAATCCCTTGAAACCACATGTTGGAAAGGGAGAACTGACTTTCACAAGTTGTTTTCTGGTTCCTGTATGAACACCATGGCATAGACGTGGGCATGTGACATTATATACACTGAATTTTTAAAATACAGTAAAACCTTGAAAGTGTTATTTATAGTTTTTAGGTCTCTGTTTTCTCACCATTGACACTGGACACTTGTAACACTCAGCAGGACTGCTGTAACACTAGGGATGGATGTACATAATGTAGCTACGATCCTGGACAGCAGCTTGAGAACTATAATCATTGTTAGCAGCACCATCACCCAGATGTAGTTTGTGTCCAGAGATCTATAACAGGAAGAATACCCATTAAGCAAAATAAATTAAATAAACATTCACACATGAGCTTCCCCTGACAGAATCACTTTTCATTTTGTAGCATATAGGAATCTTCTGCTTTTGAGTCATGTGGACAATCTGAAGTCTGAATTAATTCGACACGCAAATGAGATTGTGAATGCTTATTTTATCACGGGCTTATCAGCTTTATCAAATTACTATGGAGGAAACAGTGGAGTCTTCCCTTAGGTGTGGTGTGGTGACGGCATGCTTCTGTGGGTAGGCTGCCAGAACAGATTTGTCAGAGCTCACATTCACAGCACACCTGTTCCATATAGCTCTCTGCAGTGGGGGACTTGGTCCCCTCTCCATGTTCTGGCAGTGGGCTGATGTTGGGGGATTAAGGGGCTTATTTAGTTATTAGCTGTGAAATGTCGTAGCTGCCTTTGGACTGCCAACTGAGACGGAGGTGGGACTTCAATTATCATCCAGCAATCTGCACATGTTTGAGATGTCTTCAGAGAGAGCCCAGTGGAAGCTGGGGAATAAGTTGATGAAGGGACATAACCTTGGGATCCAACTTCCACCCAGCATTGAGACATTTTGGGGATTCCTGACAATGGGGGTACACTCTCTGATGATGACTAACAGCCATTATAGGGTAATAACAATTGTTGAGAAGCTGTTTCTCATCTTGACTCAACATCTATCTATAAAGTCTGCCTATAGGCCTTGATGTTTTCTTCAGAGTAATGCAGCCAGTTCTTCATGTATTAATTCACAGGGACCACTTATATGATAGTTCCTGCTCAATTAGTGTGTTTTTGTTGCCTGTTGTATGCTAGTTAAGGGTGTATGCTCTGTCCTGAGAGCTAGGGGATGCAAAAATCAGATGTAATATCTACTCTTCAGGGATCTAAAATCTATGGAAAGAATTGGATTTGAACAGGATTCCACAAAAATAGTGGAGAAAAGTGAAAATTGAGATTTATACAGAGAAACTTAAGGAAGGAAGAATTCATTTTGGGTCGTGATTGTGGGAGTATAACATAGTCTCCTCAGGTTAGAATGAGCAGGATGCAGAGCCAAGCCATGAAGAGTCCAGAGTAAGATATCCTTTAAAGGCATACTCCAGTGACCTGTCTTCCTCCAACCAGTCCCCAACTTTCACAGTCCCAGGCCCTATTCACTGTCTATTAAAATGTTCAGCCATCAGTGAATTGCAGTGTAGAAGACAGAGCCTTCCAATGGAATCAACATCTTCACAAGCCCCATCCAGAGGGAAGTTCCATGCACCTGTGTATCTCTCACTCCAGTCAAGTTGATAATCAAGATTGGTCACCCTTGAAGCTCTGCTTCATTTCCTGAATTTAACATCACAGATTGTTAGATGGGCAGACAATGGATCTTTCAAGCAAGAGTCACAATCCCAGCCATCTCTTTCATGAGATCCTGTGTGGTGGTTGCCTTGTCTAGTGACCTTTCCCATCACTTTTCTCATTTAGTTAAAACCTGTAAAAGCAGGTAATCTCATCACTTCAGGCAAAAGCAGAGAGAAATGACTGTGTTGTAGTGTGGTGTGCATGCTCTTTGTGTGTGCAGGCTTCTCAGCTACACTTATCTACTCTTATACAGTTCAAGAATCATAGCCTAGAGAAAGGGGTCATCCACAGTGGGGCTGGGTCTTCAACTTAATGCAGACAAACCCACTCAAACATGTTCGTAGATTACACACAATAAAAATAATACCTACTGAGATTCTTCTCCCAGGTGACGGTAGATTGTGTCATGTTGATGATTAAAGGTAACCATCGCATCATGTTTTGTCTAGTTTTTCTGTTGAGTCAGAATCTCACATTGCAGCCCAGACTAACTTAGACTTCATCATGGAGCACAGGCTAGCCTTAAAGTGCTCAGGCTAGACTTGAACCACAGTAATCCTCTGCCTTTGTCCTTTCTACTCATGTATACACCAAGCTTTTCCTTAGACTGCAGTCTACCTTTCTTCCTGACAAGCAAAATGATGTAAATATAAGATGCAGATGATAATGAAGAAATACTCATTGATAAATACGTAAGATCCTGAGGATGCTTGCCAAGAGGGCCTCCACAAGAGAAGGTACATTCATCAAGGCAGACAGATGTTCCCTTCCTGGATGTAATATGGAAATACTAAACTTGAAAAGATTTATGTAGACGTCTCTCTCAGATTGTTTTCAGGTTTCTATGTCATTCCACAGTGGATTGCCTCTGTGCCAGCCTGCGGTGTGGCAGAGAGAGAATCTGTAATACGTACAATCTACCAATTGTCTGCATTGGAGATATAGAAACCCAATTCCTCAAGAGGAAGAAAACCGGAAGAGCAAAACGCTAGAGGGAAGCCTGTGCCAGAAAGTCCACAGAGGACTTCTGGGATGGTGATATGAGCCCATACCCTAGGAAATTGGGAGCCTGGCTAAACCAGGAAAGGGAGGATAGAAAGCTTCTAAGAAAGCACTGTAGAGTCAAACTATCAGTCTTTTGTTAATCATCTTAAACTGACCTGCAGTTTCAAAATAGCTCTTGTAAAAGGCCTGTTTGTCTCCAGGATTTTGCAGGGGTCTCTCTACTCCGTGTGCATATTACTACAGGTGTATAGTGGAGTTGGGGGTGCTTTTCTATTTCCAAATCAACATCAGTTTCCTATGGCTTGTCTCATTCTCTCACATATCACTTTCTTCTTCCACTCCAATATCTCTTGCTCCATGATTCTGATTTCTTCCCTCACTCCCTATGCATCTGTCTATCCCTCCACTTCTGGATGCTTGTTCCTGTGTGATTTTTGTGTATCACACAGACACACACACACAGAGAGAGAGAGAGAGAGAGAGAGAGGAGAGAGAGAGAGAGAGGAGAGAGAGCAAGCAAGCAAGCACTGTGAGGGAAGGCTGTAGAAGGAGACACACACACACAGGGGACCTATCACTTAAACCAAATCAAAAATCACCCAATGGAATTACAGAATTTTACAGCAGAATTCTAAACAAATAGCATTTCTTTAATTGGACGAAGAGGAGGAGCAGGAGGAAGACAGTAAGCCATCTCAAATGAAATTTTGACTTTTGTTTGATGGTGCACAGAACTCTGAATCAGGTGTTCTGATATAGCTCCAGGGCACACATTCCTGCCTGTGAGGAGCAGGATCTACAATGTGAAAGATAAACTGAGAACCACACCCAGCAGGGCTGGAGAGATGGATCAGTGCGTCAAAGTGCATACTGATCCTGTGTAGGACCTGAGTTCCATTCCCAGCACCATCAGTAAGATCACAATCACCCATAACTCCAGTTCCAGAGGATCCAACAACTTTGTGTGGCCTCCCTGGCACTTGAATACATATGCTTCATATAAACTCATGCATGCACACATATATAAACAAATATCAAAAGAAATAAAACCTACTTTACATGACAAGGAAAAAATAAAGAGTCCAGTGACAGGAATGTGTAATCCCTCTAGGAGTTGTTAGGCAGTGTGGTCCCTAGATCTCCAAACATTACAGCTTATTGTCCATGCTATTATTGCCTTCCAGACCTTAACCATAAGATCCCATTGCTGAAGATCCCCTATAACTGAATCTTAGAGAATGGAAAAAAACTAACCTAGAGACTTCAGTGCCTACTGGCTAGTTTTCATTGCTCTAGGGTGTGCTATGCTCTTTACCAGAAGAGAAATGCAATCTCCAGTCTTACTCAACTGCGTGCCCTGTGAGCCACTGTAATGATAGGTCTGCATAGACATACCTGTTGGTGTAATAGTGGTATGGATAGCATGGGAGAATCTAACCACTTTCTGGTTGAGTTTAAATCCCACTCCACAAGATCACCCACATATCTGCACCATTATCAAGCCAACAATATTCATCTAGGTATATCATCGGTCCTAGGGTGATAATATACTATTATTCTGCTAAACTGATCTATTATTAAATTAACTCTTAATGACTTACTGTTATATCTATACATTAGTATCTCACACAATCTTCACCAGAGAAGCTATTTATAGTAGATTGTGGTTAACATAGAGGCCCATAACTGGTCAAAGCACAAACAGTAAGAGATTGTGAAATGCCCAGCCCTAAGTAGAACATCTTTATAACTCCCTTCTCCAGAGGATTTGGAGGGGTTTAATGACTACAAGGAACAGTGTCTCCCATGCACAGCTAGGCTGATACACACAGGAACTCAGAGCAGCTATTACAGCATGAGCAAGTCATGTGCAAGCTCAAGTCAGACAAAAAATCCCAGCGTGGAGAGGGGAAGTGTGCAAGAGGTCCCACTCCTGCCTGAGGAACAATCGGCCACTGATAGCTAAGGAGAGTCAGTTTTATTCCAGTAGAAGGCTACAATTCAAGAATATATGGGCAGCACATACTGGACTTATATTACAAGGGAAGAGAGAGAGAGAGAGAGAGAGAGAGAGGAGAGAGAGAGAGAGAGAGAGAGAGAGAACACAAAGGGTGGGGAAGGGAGTGTATTGGATCTGGCAGAAGTTGGGAAAGGGGATGAATATAACCTAAACCCATTGTACAAAATTCTCACAGAAGTAGTAAGAACACAAACAAGTAAACACCCTTAAAAACAACTGTAGCCATGCTAATCCTTCAGGGGTATTTAAAGAGGATCATTCTTGAGCCGCCTACTGCCTGACTGTATTTTTTTCTTTGTTGAAAATGTATTCCACATCTCCCTTGCTCATTCAAAAATCCAAACCCTCCACAGAATATCCTGTTTCATTTAATAGCATTCCATCATCACATTTTACCAAATAATATAGTAAAAAATCACACAGCTGATTGTCCTCATAAAATCATAGGTGTTCTTTGTGCAAATTTTAGGATATTATTTAATAAGATGTAGGAGAGATATTTCATTTGCCTGTGATATTTGGAGTTTCTGGGTAATAGTTGTTTGATAGCATTATTTTTTTTCTCATTTTTTATTCTCCATATTGTCCAAGATGCAGAAAAATAACTGTTCTCAAACAAATTTGGAGCATACTGAAAATGATTCCATGTATGATGTACCTGTGATAGTTTCACTTCCGTTCTTCAATTGAACATAAGGGAGGAAACCATTTATTTGGCTCATAATTCCAGGCTACAGTCCAGAATTGCAGGGAGTTTCAGCAAACAAGAGCTCAAGCCAGCTGATCACATCACAGGGCAGCAAGAGCAGAAACACGCACACCCATATTACCGTTGTGTGTCTTATGCTTAGTTGTTTCCTTCAGTCTTTTGCCATTCAGCGGATAGCCCACAAAACTGCCACCCAGACTCTAGGTGGGACTTTCCACCTTATTTCAATTAAAGCAATCAAGACAATCCCCACAGACATGGCCACAGGCCAACTTCATCTAATGAACTCCTTAATTGAGACTCTCTCTAGGTGATCCTACATTGTAACTGGTTGATATTTAAAACAACCTGCCTTCCCTCCTTCCCCTCCCACCGTTCTCCACCTCTCTGTCTCACACACATACAGGTTCATTTACAATATATGTCACAGTTTCTCAGTGTCGGCATTGTTAACACCGAAGGTCATATTTCATTCTTGTTCACTGTGGTTCACCAGTGTCCTGGATATAATAAAAGATAGTGTATAGACTCCCTCTCCACCTGTATCTATGTCTTGGACTCTGTCTATCTCTATCTCCATCTCCATATAGATATAATTTTTAGTTGGCAGACAAAATAACTATGGTTAATATTTTCAGCATATACACCACAGTGTCTTGCTCATATTCACCCCTACTAGCTTCCTCATTGTTCCCCTCCCCACCCAACAGCCCCCATCTGTTTTCATGCCGTTGTACTTAAGCATAGCTGTTCCATATCTGTTGCAACAGGGTATCATGTTTGTGGCCTCAAATGTACTGTGTAGATGAAGCTCACCTGAATGCCATCCTCCTCCCCGTGCTAGGGTTACGGAGAGTCATAGCCTCATCCTCTTAACACTGTTCTAATTTTGCTGTTTGCTTTGCCTCCTACCTGACCTTGCTACCCACCCCCATGGTCTTAGATGACCACTCATATCTTATTGGAATTCCTGGACAGACCGGCCTCCCCTGGCCACCTCCCTGCTGACTGTCATTCTGTTCTTTTGCTTCTCCCTGCCCCACTTAATCCTCCCACACCCAAGGCAAGCAGACACAATTTTAGCATGAAACTTGAGATTCATGGTCAGACTTTCTGCAGCCCTTAGCAGGAAGTACTGAATGTGAATTGGGCGTCCACTATGAACAGGTGTGTGCAGAGCAGAGGAGGCTTAGTACTGAAGGGAGACACAGAAGGAAAAACCAGCTGCTTGATACAAGAGTCAGACACAGATAATATCTGACTTGGATTATTTTTGTAAAAGTCTGAGCTACAGGGGACTAGCTGGGATAGATAGCTCACTAGGTAAAGAGCTTGCCTACTCTAGATAATCTAAATATTGAAAGACAGATGGAGAAGGCCCTTTGTGGTAACTGGTAAGATTTACACATTTGCCCCTAACCAACATTTAGTTATCAAAAGCACCCATGTTCTCTTCTGTGCTGGTGGCTTTCACGGTGGCTCTGGGTGACTTGGAATGAACACAAATGCGAATGTTATTTCCACATTATGCAAATATATTTGAGCCACCTCCATGCCTGTGGCCATAATGAATGTGCCAACGTTTGCTGAAAATCTTGTTAGAAAGTACATTTCCTTCCTTCTAAGAAGCATTCCCCTGACAACAAAACTCTGATTCAAAATTCATAACCATCTTAAAAGCCCAACTTCCCTGAATAAGATCGTGTGGTCCTCAGATGAAAAAAACATTTGGGTATTCATGAACAACGCTGTTCACATTCACACCTTTGTCAGATTTTTTTCCTTTTTAAAAATCAAATCTACAGCCAACAAAGGACTTGAGACTCTTTTGCCACAGAGGCCAGCACTAGAGGGAAAGAGAGATCTGCAGCCTGTCCTCAAGTCTCACAGTAGCAGGTGCAGCCTAAGCCACACCTCCACACCTGTGTGCCTGGACATCCATCCCTACCCTCACCAGCTCTCCTCTGGCCCACCCTGCTTACCCCAGTGCTCATTCATCACTGGAGTGCTGGCATCTTTTCTTTGATTGACTTCCAAAGTGGAGTATAAATTACAGTTTCGTATGCTCTGCAATTAGCCATTAAGGAATCTCAAGTTCACAGTGAGAAGAGACATCTTCCCATCCTAGATAAAGCCCTTGGACCGTGGGGTCCTGCATCTGTCTGCCTTCCAGGTTCAATGTCAATGCCCTTGAGAGGAGGTCCAGCTTTTATTTACTAGCTCGGCTTCATTGTGGATATAAAGCAGTCAGAGTGGCATGCAAGGTTCCTTCAGTTTCCCAGCCTCACCTCACCTTTTTCCTTAACCTCCCTCCTTCCCTCCTTTTCTTTGTCTCTCTCAAGCTCACTTCCTTTCCTGTTTGCTTACTTTCCCCATCTCGGGATCTCCTCACCTTCCCTCCAGACCTTTCTCTTTCCCTCCTTCTGTCTCTATTCCTCCTTTTTGCTTGCCTTCCTCTTTCTTTTCTCTTCCCTTTCTCTCTCAATCTCCCCTCTAAAATTCCCCTTTTCTGCCCTCTCTGAATCATTTCTCTAGTGTGAACTGTGCTATTGGCTCAAAGGCTGTCAATTTTGCAAGCGAACATCCCTGAAATAATTAGCATTGCGTGGTGGGAGCGTCGCTCAGCAAGCTCCTATACACGAGGGGAGGAATGTGCTGCCCAGTGCCTGTCAGTGGCATTGTATGTAATAAGGGCCATCCTTCAAGCCACAAGCTAATTTCCACTCTCATTCTTTTATCCTGATGTGCCTCCCCCACCTTTTTCATGTTGAAAAATTTCCCAGCTTAACATCTCATCAAATGCCTGTCTTCCCTCTGTTCCTGCTTGATCTGGAAACACTAATTCTTGCATTTATGTGTTCTTGTTGTAAAAAGAATACATGCTCATCACAGGAAATATTGAAAGTATGAAAGAGTATAAAGCAGAAGGAAAAAAAAAAACCCTCCATGTACCCTAATCCCCAGAGGCTGTTGGTTTGTTGTATTTCCCACCTTTGTAGCCATGCGTGTTAGCATGGAGAAAACATGACTACAGGAGTAATTGGGCTGAGGGTCCATTTTCAGCAGAGTGCTGAAGAGCAAGGGAGAGTAGCCTATCTTGCATCCCTGTGTGGCTGGAATGATGCAGCTTTTCTCTTTGCCCCCTTCTCTTCTACAGTGTAGTACATACACACGAAAGTAAAGTGGTAACAACCATGGGTTCCAAACAGCCCCAGACCTCCATTCTTCCCACACACAAGGGAAGGACAACTCCACGTGTCATTTTATTAGTGGTTTATCGGCTTGCTTGGCTGATTGCTGTGTCTGTGAGTGCAATGTATACAATGTGTGTGTGTGCACACATGTGTGCACATGAAGCTGTGTGTGTGTGTATGTGTGTGTCTGTAAATGTGGTACAGGAAGACAAAACTGGATCTCTTTCTCTATTGCTTCTCCTTATTTTCTGAGATAGAGGCTCTCCAAGCCCAGGACTCCCTGACTGATTAGAACAGTAAGCCAGCAAGCTCCAGGGCTCCTCTTGTCCCTGCCCACCTCAGACCTGGGTTTCCTAATGAAGCCAGGCTTTTCCACTGATGCCAAGACTCAAATTCAGATCCTCATACTTTTGAGAGTGAATGCTTAATCCATCTTCCCAGTCTGGAAGGGATCATTCAAGCACAGAAAGGCCATTGGGATGGGAGAACCCCCTCCCCAGCATAACAGGGAGGGAGGGTAATCTTGAGTGAAGATTAAGATCATTGCTAGCTGCAAAACAAGGAAATTAAGTGATTGTCACAAACAACCTGAAATAGCTCAGTAGGATCCATTGAGACTTTTTAACAGCTCAGTGAAAACTAGCATCCATCTGACAGCCAAGAATGCAGGGAGAGGTTTGCATCACTTCTGCATTAAACAAGCAAGCTTTTAACTGATTGACATCCAGGAAAGCTGAATGATCTCTTTCTTCAACTAACTCAGTTTGAGATCATGACTGGATGGGGTACAGCTTGGCTTTCATAATCTGAGATGATAAGAGTTTTAAAGGTGCATTGAGGCAGAATGCTTCTGTGAGAGCACTATGCAGAGCAGAACAGTGTGGCCAGGGAAGCGTCATGTCACCCATGAAGAATGAGAATGATGTAAGGATGCCTGCAGCTAACCCAGATGTACAGGTGGGCTGGCAGCTCCCAAACATGAGGGGAAGCATCAACCTGCGTGTTTTTAGAAATGAACTTGGCGTGGAGCCCGCCTGAATTCTTCTGTCTTTCATTCGGGAATTTGCTTCCAACCATTTTGGTAACAATGTACTTAGATTTAACGTTGTCTTTGTTCCACTCTTCGCCTCCCTTAGGGTTTCCCTCCCTCTTACCCACAATGCAAGAAGAAGCAAGTTTGAACTTAAATGAGCCTTCAGCTGGCAAGAGCTCACAGCTTTCCGTGGAGAAATGGACCTGTCCACAGGTCATTCAACACTGCGAGGAAGAGTCCTGACATAGAATCCCAAGGAAGCACTGGGGAATGAGAAGGATGTGGAGTGCTTCCAGAAGCAGCGTGCTTTAATTAGGTCTTATGGAAGCAGTCAAAGTTGGGTCAAATTTCAGAAAATTGAAGGTTTGGAAGAAAGTTTATAAATTTAAAAAAAGGTGACTTTGATAGGACAGAAATCACTACAAATTATCTAGTTAATGGGTTGAAAGTTGCCAAGAAGGTTCTAGACCTGATCATCCCCAACCCCAAATTACTTTTCTTCCTATCCGCAATAATTCTATTTATTTTAGGATCCTATAGGATATCTCATTTATTTTAGGGCAGGCACTGTGGTGTGTGTGGAAGGGGGGCAGGTGGGGTTTAAGTTAGAACCTAGCCTATGCTAAGCAAACACTCTACTTCTGAGCCATGCCTCCAGACTTTTTTTTATTATTATTTAGTGGTCCATTTTCAGAAGGGCAATTTGAGCTACAGATGAACAAAAGTGCCAGACCCCTGCTGTTTACTGCTACCAAAGCTAGTCCTCACCCAAACTCTGGTACTGAGCTATCCACCAACAAACTAGTTTAGAGGAGAAGATTACAAATAGCCAAGCTTGCCTGTAGATACAAGGGCATGCGGGTGATAAGCTTCAAATAAACAGGATGTAAAATGTGGCGATGGATCCACATATAGTCTGTGTTAAGAAATAGAGGAATGTAAGTAGCAGGGGAAAAGATAAAACCCAGATGGTGTGTAAGATTGAGCCCTTCTGATTACTCAGCCAATGGAGGGGGTGGGGATCTGAGTTCAAGGTTATGAAAACCATGCTCTGTGCTCAAACAACGTGCTCACTATTCTGGGCTGAAAAACAGATTTTTGCAAGATTTTAAAATAAATGCTTCCCTGAGTCTCTAGTGATCAGTTTGCTGGGGTGGGAAGGGGCAGCATGGCACGCACACACACACACACACACACACACACACACACACACACACGCATGTATAAAGGGGCTATTCATTACAACACTGAAATAAATTTATATTTGGCTAACTGAAATTTATATATAATCAAATCTAAAGATAAAAGCAGTAGAGGCCAGACGCAGAAAGGGAAATTTCAACCTTGACCTTGGACTGAGAAAAAAGAATGATCTGAAGAAACACCAGGGACTTGCTGGCATGAGTGAGCAGCAAAGCACCAGCACAGGTCAGTGCTTTTAGTGAAGGTGGCCCAGGACCAGTGCCAACCACACTTACTGAGAGTCCATCATGGCTTCCTCAGACATGGTAATGCTCAAAAATAGAGGAAATCATCTACTATTAGCATTGTTGCTGGTTAATTTCACATGTATGGAATATGACACACACACATATTTTTATATATTTACAATATATATGGTTATAAGAAGAGTGTGTTTATGTGTGAAATGCTACAAAAATGACAAGTCACATTGCTAAGAGGTTCTCACACATCAGCAATGAAGGCAAATGGATGGTTCATCCTGTATATCCATATCATCTATCATACATACGTGCATATATACAAACGTACACATATATACACATATACGTGTATATATACATATGTGGATATAGAGAGGGGTAAAGAGAGTAAGAATAGAGAGGGACAGAGGGAGATAGAAAGACAGAAACAGAGAGAGAGAGGGGGGGGAGAGAGTGAGTTCTTTAGAAGCACACAGTCACAAGGCATGATGGATGGCATGCCCCTATATACCTACCACCCAACACTGAGAAGGCTGAAGCAGGAAGACTGGATGGTAAAGGCCAATCTGGACTAGAGAATGTCCAGTGCAGTCTGCTGCACAGAGACATTGCCTCAAAAAACATAAACCCAGGGACTGGATGGGCACTCATCTCAGCAGCAGAACATTCACTTGTGCACGACTCTGCATTCCCTCAACAACACCAAAAGTAAAGGGAACAAAAAGCAAAGCACATACTCCCAGATCACAATTAATGCATGGAACTCACAGCCACCATATGAAAGGGGCTTGTGTGTAGTTCTCCATAGCCAGCTTTGTGGTCTCTCCTCTTTTCCACAGTTTTCTGTGTTCGGAAAATTTTTTGTGAAGAAAAGAAGTGGAGGAAGGAAATGAGGGAAACAGAGTAATAATAATAAAGGAAAAGAGGAGAAATGAAGACTAAGGGGTCACAGCAAAATTTGTGCATCTCCTTGGAGCTTCTTGTGGAGTTGAGACTGGTGTCATGGGGAGTGTGGAGGTGGATATTTGCATGCCCAGTGCAGTCAACCCCATACACTGTGAGGAGACTTTACCAACTCAATAAAATTAAGAGTTTTTTTCAGGCTTGTGTTATGATGGAGAGAAGGCTGAGAAAATAAATTGACTTAATGGGAAATTACAGAGGAGCCATTCTTCCCCTCGCATAAATGAGAAGTTCGAACAATTTTGGTTGGAGGACGCTGCTGCACAATGTTTTCAATGGTAGACACATGGCTTTTGTTGCCTCTTTACAAGATGATAAATATTCATGCCTGTGAATTACCACTCGCTAATGGCCCGATATTTGGCACACCTGTTGTGGCTCATCTCTGAAACAGCGTGGCAGCTTAGGATGACATCGCTGGCAGGTGTTAACAATGGGATATTGTGACAAAACCAAGGAAACGACAAATTCCGAGTTCCTGTGCAACCGAGGTTCTCCACAGCATCCGCCTCGACACGGCATCCGTCTTCTGTATGACTCTAGTTTGTGACAAAGTGCAGACTCCAGAATCCTTAATACAAATCTCAAAATAGACTTCACATATTTTGCATTCAGTTTTTCATAACTGGTCTGCAACAGTGGAATTATGAAAAAAAAATTGTATGATAGATCATGTTACAAATAAGGCTATTGACCACCATGGCCAACCCTTCTGGTTTCACACTTCTGTCCTTTCTTATCCCTAATGGGCAGGTGGGGCCATGTCACAAAAGTTACCTTGAGTCTTCGTCTGTATATGTACACACTAGCAACTGCATGAGCATGCCCCTTCATAGTGGAGATTCTTCACATCCCTGCTGGCATCTAGGCAGGGTTATGCTTGCTTGTGGGCATTATACTTGTTACTCCCAGAGATTGTCTTGTTTACTTATGTAAGTGCTTAGATACTGTGGCTGTCCTGGACATTGGAGAGTATCTGACTCCATCCCTACAGCAACCCTACCCAGCTTCTGCTATGTCCACTAAAATGCCTCAAATTTGCTTTTGCTAAATGTCCCCCAAAAGCAACTTGAAACTGTTTGATGATGCCTGCTTTGGATGGTTGGAGAAGAAGAATGCATTGTAAGTAAGAAAATGCTGGACACCAGGTGTGCACTCACTACCTTTGCTGTCAGGACAGAGGATTGAGCATCTGAATACAGTGCAATGGACCAAAAGAGAGTCTGTTACCTAGGAAACCTAGTACCTGATTTTCCTCATTATACTTGTTACTCCCAGAGCTTGTCTTGTTTACTTACATAAGTGCTTGTTAATATCTGACTCTTTCCTTATAGAGCTTCTCTTTGTTAGCTTTGACTGTGAGCTTGACACAGCATAAACTCTTCTGGAAAGAGTCTCAACTATGAGACTGGCCCAATCAGATTGGCCTGTGTACGTGTCTGTGGGGCATGTCTTGATTACTGATTGTAGGAGGGCCTAGCCTCTGTGGACGGCACCATTCCTGGGCAGGTGGACATGGGTAGATAAGAAAGCTAGTTGGGGATAAGTTATCTGGGGACTAGCTAGCAAGCATTATCCTCCGTGCTTCCTGCTGTACTTCTTCGACAGTGAGTGCCTTCACATGAGATAGAAACCAGGCCTCCCTCAAGTTCTTGCTTTAATTCCCATCCCAACTTTCCTCTGTGATAGACTGTAACTACAAAGCTGAAGTAAACCCTTTCTTCCCTTAAAGTTGCTTTTGGTCATGGATTTATCATAGTTATAGGATGAAACTGGAACATAGCTAAGAATGAGCACAGGATGTTGGCCAAATTCATAATCACAATCTCTACACATGGGACAGAAGGGTGAGACATGATCATGTGACATCTGTGAGAGCAGATGTCATATGTTCCTTGTTCACAATCTCAGAGAGGAGAACCAAGACACTGAATATGGGTACATAGGTCTTCTGCATACTCATACAACTGTCTCAGGTGACCTCTGATTCACATGTTAAAAATACACCTTGATATACTTAAGATCATGAATATACTCCCAATGACCGATGTGTTAAAATCCTTGCTTCTCAAAAGAGATGGTGCAGTGAAGGCATACTGGGAAATCTTTAGGTCACTGAGGTAGGGAAGAAGACATGTGTTGGAAAATCCCACCTCCAAGCCCACATCCAGCAACTCAGCGATAGGAGCTGGGTCATCACCAGCCACCAGTGCCACACATTTCCACTGTCACCACAAGTCATGTGTTATCCCTATGTGCATGTGTTATACTCCCTTTATAAAAATCCAGTGCCTTCTCAGCTTACTCTCTTTTTCTCTTCCATCCTCACTCAGAGGCTGCCTCTGTGTAAGACCCCAATAAACCTCTTCTGTGAGGCCTGTTGCAAGTTGTGACTTTGTGGTGGTGTTCCTTTGTTCCAGTTCACCAAGATACCCTTCATTCTGTCTTCCTTGAAATCCTAACACTAGCTCTGAGACTCAGTAGAGTATCCTGGAGCTTGCTTGCATGCTTCCCTCTTGCTTGCTTGCATGGTCCCCAGTATAAGGAACCAACCTATACTGAGAACCTATCTCTTATCTCTGCAACAGACTCACTTTCCAGTTCTCTGGGCACCCCATACAACAGTGGCAATTGATAAGTTTTCATTTTGCTAGGCATAAATGCTTCCAGGAATCCAATGAAGCAATCTTGGGCTTAGTCAGGCTAAGACTCTGGCCCAGTACAATGAACCTGCCTTACAGCTTGTGCCTTATTCATTCTTTCTCCTTCAGCTATATGGATACCTTGGGTTTTAGAATTTGAACCTCTCCATCTACCTCACCCATAGGAACTGCATCATCACCCATACCTTTGAGTTCCTCCTTGGGATGCCTCTTGGAGTGCCTTCAACTGCTACACCTAGCATCTAACTTAAGGACACTAAACTGATCTGTTTTTGTGGTCAAATCTAATCTCAGATAACCAATCAAAATGGCTGCCTAGTAGAACCCTGTATCCTGACATTATTAGAGACTTCTATAACTACCGCCAGCAACTAAGGAAATGAAGGGAGGTTCCCTACATCCAAGCTTTCTTTTATCTTTGCTCCAAGCCCTCCATCTGTTCTTCCTGTTCCTTGACTCAGTTATTTTTAGCTATGAAGCCTGAACAAGAGGACATTTGCACTACTCTTACTACTCTACTAAAGAACCCCCCTGCCCAACAAACCTTATTGGTCATAACCCACAGTTCCTTCTCCTCTTATAACTCCTTAGGTCTCTTCTTCCTCTCCAGCAACAGGCACCTCTAATCATCCCACCAAGGCACCCAGTTGCATCCTTTCAGTAGCCTTCAGTCCTCCACACACATACTCCCCAACCCTGCTACTCACTCCCGCTCCATAGTGGGATGCGGTCATATACTTCTAACTCCTCTATTATCATTAAAAAAATCCCAATTTATTACACAATCCTATAGTCTCACCTTCCATGACATAAATATGATTCTAATGAACAACCTACTTCCTGAAGAGTTCAGGCAAGTTTGGAAGCAAGCTAGAGCACATACAGATGAAGTCCACCAAACTAACAGAGCACATATCTAGCCAGGGCTGAAGCAGCACCCATTCCCCAAACACACACACACTGGAATCCCCATGAAACTACAATACCCAGGAGGCATTCTAACTAGAGATCAGTTTATAACCTGTCTCCTGGCCAGTCTCTGTAAGTCTTTCCTTAAACCAGTAACCTATGAGAAACTCCAAGAGGTCATCCAGGACAAACATGAAAACCTGTCTCATTCCTAGAATGTCTCACAAGAGTCCTCTTACAGTATACCAATCTAGACCCACCAAAACCCAGACAGTAAACAACTTCTTATGGTCTATTTCTTTTCCCAGGGTTTTCCTGATATTAGTGCCAAATTTAAGCATTTGGAGAGAGGACCACTAATCTCACAGGCAAAAGTCCTAGCACTGACTTTAAGGTGTATCATGAGAGAGATTAAAAAAAAAGTAAATAGAAATACCCATGCTGACCAAGGCCAGCCAGCCAGCTTGGTGACTTCCCAGGCTCCCTTGCTTCCTAAGGCTCAAGGACCACTGAATTCCTGCTTCAAAATGGTCGGGAGAGTCACTGGGCCTGGGCCTGGGCCTGCCATAACTCCCACAGGCCACCTGGCCATGTCTAAAACTGTCATCAAAAGGGACATTGGACTGCTGACTGCCCCATGTCCCTCATGGCATGGGGATATCAGACCCAGATCACTCTCCAACCAACCTCTTGGGCCTGGCCATGCAAGACTGAAGGTGCCCAGCTTCCTTGGCCCAACCCATGCTATTTTTGACATACAGCCCCAGGTAGTCATTGTGGTATCAGGGTGACCCATCTCTACAAGTGGTATTTTAAATGTTATTTAATGACTCTATTATTTATTAATATGACTGAGCTAATCCCTCAATAATTGAGGCAGAGTCCTATGGATTATTTTGATCAGTTTTAGTATAATTACTGGGCAAATTATCCCTAATATATTTTTCTATGCACTAGACTTAATTCCCCAGCTGTGCTCCCCAAGTACTTGCTGTTTAAGTCTTGCCTGGGTTATTTATACTCCATCAGTCTGTCATCAGGCACATATCACTAGGCCACATGCTCCTGGTCCATCACATCTAGACCTCCTGTTCTCTCGGTCTTTTCCTTTTCCCTGTTTCTCCTCTATCCTCCTCCTTTTCCTCCTTCCCTCCTCCTCTTCCTTTTTCTCCTCTTCCTTCTCCCTCTTCTGGTGGTCCCTATCAGTGATGATCAGCCTGGTTGCCAAAGCCCTGCCTACTTCTATTCTTCCTAGTACTTGGCTATAGCTACTTTTATTTAACCAATTGCTTTAAATTGAGGAGCAGGGTTACTACAACAAAGGCTGGTATGCATGAGAATTCACTTCTCTGGAGGTAATCAAAATTTGACATTTGTGTACAAAGCAGTAGACCAACCCCCAACACATCTCCTTGCTCCTATACATTTGGGCCACATACTCAGTCTGGATGGAGTTTCAGGGACCCATCTCTCTTTGTTTCCCTATTGTAAGGGAGGGGTTCAGCCTTACCAACTTTGCCAGATCCCAACGCTTGATTGCATTTTCAGGAGTACTCTTCTCACCCATTCTTTCCTGGTGGTACCAACCTGTCCTGCCCTTTTATTGAGAATGGACCCCTTAGCCAAAGTGGGAGCCTCTATTCCTTTGATCTCCCCATTCGCCTGACCCCAAGTTTGCCAGCAGTCCCTCTTTTCTTTCTCTTAGCCACCCAATATACTCCTTCCAAGACTCCATTTCCTTTGCCAGCCTCTCAGGTTGATCCCTTGGTCTGGGATACTCAAAATCTTTCTATATTGCAAACACCATTGCCCTATCATCATCCAATTAAAAGACCCTACCTAGCACATCACCCAAACCGAGTACCCACTCTTGATCCAGAGCCTTGAGGGACCTAAGCCTATCATCTCTGACCTCCTAAGAAAAGAGTTATTTCTTCCCTATTTTACATTCCTATATTTGCAGTTTAAAAGCCCAACAGGACTTACCTACCTACCTACTACCTGGTTCAAGATCTCTGCCTCTATCAATTCTGTAATCCCTGTCATAGCTAACCCTTACACACTCCTTTCCACTATACCACTAGGGACCTCCTATTTCTCAGTCCTAGACTTCAAGGATGCTTTCTTTTTATTCCCCTTAACATCCACTCACAAAACATTTTTGTTTTTCCTTGGATTAACCTGACACCCACCTTTATACCCAACTCAGTGAACTATCCTACCCCAGATGTTCTGGATCAGCCCACACCTGTTTTGGCCCAGCCCTGAGCTCTGATCTACTCTCTTTGTCTCTCCCCAAATCTAAACTTATACAGTATGTAGATGACCTTCTCCACTGCAGTCTCTCCCTACAAATTAGCCAAATTGACACCTCTGCTCTTCTAAATTTCTTGTCCAACTAGAGCTAAAGAATCTCGCCATATAAGGTCCAGCTGTCTACCCTTCAGGGTATCTCATTGGGACTAACCACTACCCCAACCCACAGATAGAAAACATCTTCTCCAGTCCCTCACAGTCCCCTCTACCAAAGAGGAGATTTTATCATTCCTAGGAATAGTTGGCTTTTGATGCTCTTGGAAATCCTCCCTCTACTTGCCTGCCCCCTATATGAAACAGTCCTTACCCTTCACATGAACCCTTTCCACACCCATTAATGACCTAGCTGTTTCAGAAGCTCCAACAGGCTCTTCTTATAACCCAAGCCCTATATCTTCTAAATCTAACCCCTCCTTTCACCCTCTATACAAGAGAAAAAGATATGCCCTCAGAATCCCATGCCATCGATTAGGAACTTGCACCATGGTATACCTACCAAAAAATTAGACTTTATCACCCAGAGATGGGTAACCTGTTTTGCCTATGTGCTGTGGCAGCTGCAAAGCTCCTCATTTGCAAATCCAAAAATCTAATTTTTGGATCACTTACCACTCTCTTTGCCTCCCACAACCTGTCTCACCTCTAAACATATAAAGGCTTTCAAACTCTCCCTCCTCCCCAGGTTCTCTCACTCCAGAGGGCACTAGGTGAAGCTGCTACATTTAGTTTCCAATCATGCCCACTCTTTAGCATTTTAAATCTTCTTTTACCAAATACAGACCACTCCCTATCTCATTCTTGCATTAAAACCTTAGAGGAACTAGTGGTTCATCCTTTTATATACAGGAGGACACATCACCTCAAGTCATCTATGCCTAGTATACAGACAGCTGTTCCTCTGTACACAAGGGCTCCCAAAGCAGGATACACCATAGTGTCAGATACCAAGGTGGCTGAGGAACAAGCCATCTCTGTCCACACAACTAATAATCATCAGGCCCACCTAATAACTCTCACCAGTGGCTTCCAAACGGCACTCATTCACTGCAGGACATCCTTGCATTACAGCCCATATCCCCACTATTACCCCCTGAGACTCGACAAATTCTATCCTACGTACACCAGCTCTTCCATCTTAATAGTCAGACCTTGCCTTACCTGTAGCCCACCTTTGAGGGTTTCCATTTCTTAATGGCTATTATTGCCCTTGCAAAATCCATCAGATGTTAGACCCTCAACTTCAGTTATCACAGCTCCCCTTTTCCACTCACTAGACCAGAGAATCTCTCCCCAGAACCAATTGGCAACTTGACTTTACCCACATGGCTATAGCCAAACACATTACATTCCTCCTTGTCTTGGTAAACACCTTCTCAAAGTGGGTAGAGGCATTCCCCACAACCAATAACAGGGCTCAAGCAGTCTCCAACCTCCTCCTCTGGGAGATCATTCCCTGATTTGGAATCAGAATTCAACTCCCAGATTTTCTAAACCCTATCCTTTCAGCATTCCTCAGCATTTCCATTTCCCATACCATCCCGAGTGCTCAGGAAAAATGGAATGAACTAACTCTCCTTTAAAAAACACCCTTACCAAACTGTCACAAGAACTTCATCTTGATTGAGTAACACTCCTACCACGGATCAGTCTCAGGCTCCTGGCTCTCCCCAAGTGCATCTTTTGATCTTGCAATGTAAGTTCGTGTACAGAAAGACCAGTTCTGATCCAAACCTTTGCCACTCCCTCTCCTGGATCACCTACTCACCCCCTTACTCTGTCATCTCCTTTCCCTCCCATGGAGCTTTACTAACCACTACCTACCTTGGCCATATGCCAACTCTTGTTCATCTTCAGTCAACATTGGAGATCAGGTCTTTCTTTCCTTTCTGAACCAAAGTGCTTCATCCCTTTCCTCTAAATCGCAGGGCCCTGTCAAGGTAATTCTTGTAGCCCCTACAGCTGCTAAGATTGAGAGCCTCCTTCATTGGACTCACCTACCCTACCTCAAGCCTCTTTTTCCTTCACCTCAAGATAACTTCCCTTACTATATATCAACCTCAACAGGACCCTACTCCATAAGCTTCAGATACACAGAGATCAACCACCATGAACTTTGTTCTAGAAGAATGAGGCTTCATCTCAGTAGCTGTGCTCAATTCTGCTGGATAGGACAAAGACTTTTCCTCCAGTCCCCCTTTTCCACTTCTGTTCAGTGTATCTCTTACAAATGGAGAATAGAGGGTCAGGAAACTGTCTCTTATAACAATCAGTCCCTCCAAGTACAGTTGGGAAGTTGTTCCATAGCAGGCTGTCAGGAGCCAATAAAATTCCCATTACCCCTATATTCACCCCTCCTCCTTCATTTATTGACCCTTTCGCCTGATTTCTCTATAACCAAACAGAAGGCTATAGCAAAGAGTAGCCAGATATATAGAGAGCCTGCTCATACTGGTCCTGTCAATATCATTTGCCATATATGCATCCTCATTCTGATTAACAAAATGGAGCCCTTTACCTCTATATCATGGACCATGGTATGGCAGGTGGAAAAATGGTGTTCTTTTTTCTCAAGTCCTGGCATCTAGTGAGCATGATTAAAATCCAGAGAAAATATATCCAGATTCCTCAACCCCTGGAGATAGAATAGGTCAAGGAGGTGACTCAACATTCCTCCAAGACCACCACCTTTTTAACATCCCTCTCCTAAATAATACAAACCTGTCATTTTGTCTCCTGCTTCAGACTCTATCCCTTGGCCCCTTAATGGTACCCCACCTTACTGCTTTGAGGATTGTTGCCTGTGTTCCTCCTGGAACTAGATCACTACTGCCACTAGAGTTTCTCCTGTAATCTCCTCAAATAATGTTACTTCACCATTCACCAAGTGCCCTGAGTCTGGAGTCCAGTATTGCTACAACTGCCTACCTCTTCTTACCACCCTCTTTGTCATGACAAACTGCTTTAAGGTGTCCAGGATACATTTTGTAGGTGTCTTAAATTTCTTATACTGCAACAAAACCTTAACTCTCGATACCTTACCTCATCCCCAGTGTCCTACTATCCATAACACCTTGATTCTTTACAATACTCAAGTCTACCCTCTCCTACCTACTGATTAGTCAGGAGTTTGAATGCTAGAATTTCTCTTCCCCTAGTTGGGGGTGATACACAGAGAAGAGACCCTGTAAATCTGGTTGTCAACTCAATAGCTCCCTAACAAGGGCAGTTCAAATCTTGCCTCTTCTGGGTGTTTCAGGAATAACTGTGGCATCACTACCAGGACAGTGGGACTAACCACAGCCATGGCCTTGTTTTATCAGTTTTCTTCCAGGCAACCTTTCCATAACAAACTGATTCCTTGGCAGTGGTAGTACTCTAAGACCTGTGGGGACTACATCTTCTTACAGCTTGCCTCTTCTTCCAAGAGGAATGTGCTTCTTTATCAGCCAATTGATATAGTAAAAAGACAAAATCCAACCACTTTAAACAGACCTCCAGAAATGTAAGGAACAACTCAATGCCTCCAACTCCTGGGCCTTTGAGAGCCCAATATGGAAGTGAATTCTTCCCTTCCTGACTCCACTCTTTATTTTCCTGCTTTTAATAATCGCAACTTGCTCTATCAGTTTATTTACGTTTCTCAAATGACAAATTGAAAACAAATCTCTAATAAAACAAGTAATCACTTATTGCTACAGGACTACCAACCGCTAGTCACAGAGCTAGACTCATGACTACTGAGCATGTCCTGAGAGTAAGGAGCAACAGCACCAAAGATGTAGACAACCCAAGATATCAGGCAGCTGTCTAAAGGGCACAGTGCCCTATCCCTGCCTACCCAGTCATGCTTAATTTTTTTTCATATTTTATAATAAATAAGAACAAGGAATGTTGGAAATTTCCACCCATCAGCCCATATTCAGTATCCCAGAGACGGAGGCCACCAACCACCAAAACACCATGCATTGCCACTGTTTCACAAATCACATATTCTCCCTATGCACATGTGCTATACTCCTTTATAAAAAGTCAGTTTCTCCACAGCTTACTCTGTTTTTCCTCTCTCCCTCAGAGGCAGCCTTTGTATCATGCCCCATTAAATTTGTGTGGGGCCTGTTGCACGGTGTGACTGTGGTGTTCCTTGGCTCCAATCAGGAAACCCTAACAGCATGTTCTTAAAGGGGATTGTGGAACCCTGATTTTCCTCTTTTGTTTCCTTGCATGAGTTAAGTGGTTTGCTTGATCACATGCCAATGGCTACCAGGTGCCACCTGGCCACAGGCCCAACACAACAAAACCAATGAGTCATGGGCTCTAAGTGTCAAAACCATGCACATTTAAGGCTTTACCTCATGTAGTTGATGTCATGTATTTCTTATAGTGAAGGAGAGCTGGCCAGTGCAGTCTTTGTCTCTGTCTCCATGGGTTTTTGTCATTTGTTGCACAATAGTGAACCCTTTTCTCTGCTTCTAAACAGGAGAACTTTCTTACTGCCAAAGCCCAGTGCTCAGCCATACATAGGTTACCTCTCAGCAGGTTCCTACTATAGCCTAGATGTACACAGCCTCATTCCCTCTGTCCATAGTATTTTCTTAGCTTGGAATTCCCTCTCTGTTCTTCTCTTAGGGACAGATACTCAATTAAGAAAAGGCTTCCCAACCCTGTTTCCAAGAAATGACTCATTCTCTCTTTTTATGTTCCCTGGGTTTGTTTGGTTCTTACTTCTGAGTCAGTAAAAAGATACTTAGCAGTGGCCACCATGGAAGTATAGAAGAGACTTGAAGATGAAAATGGGAATTACTTGATTTATAATGAATTCATGACCCCAAAATGAATAATCCTGTGGCTTCTGGGCAGAAAGGAGCAGCATCAAAAGATCCTGGGCTTTATCCCAGTAAAGGTCCTCTCACTTAGCATTTGTTAACAATCATCTTCCTCTTTCATCTCCTTCCTCCAGAACATTCTTCTTTCCTCCCTTCCTTCTGTCTTCCCTTCCTCCTTCCTTCTTCCTTCCTTCCTTCTTTCTTTCTTTCTTTCTTTCTTTCTTTCTTTCTTTCTTTCTTTCTTTCCTTTCTTCTCTTTCCTTTCTCCCTCTTCCCCTTCCATCTCTTTTTCCACCTTCCTTCCTTCATTCTCTTTGCTTCCTTCTTCCCTGTCTTCCCTCTGATTTTTCTTTGGTTGTTAACTGATTTGATGGACTTAGAGCAAAAACTCCCATCATCTTTGAGATGTAGATGTTCCTATCTCAGCTAATAAATTTGACCAGGGGCAGTCCATGTTGGATTTCAGACCCATGACTAGCAGCTAAAGTGCATACTTAACAGACCAAAGTGGACCTGGACTCCAGGTTGTCCCAGCATCCCTCAGTCCCTACATGTTACAGGGCATGGCTGGCAAACCCCACCCTCTCTACCCTGACCTTTCCAGCCCAGGGGTTGGGCTTCCTCTTATCCAGAGGCTTTTAATCTAGTCAGTTTACAGTTTTGTTCTCTCTCTCTCTCTCTCTCCTCTCTCTCTCTCTCTCTCTCTCTCCACATGTGTTTTCTCTCTTTCTCCTCCCCTTCCCCTCTGTCTCCCTCTGCATAGTGACTCCACTACCCCCTCCTACATGGTCAGTGAATTCATCTCCAATGAACCTACCCTTATACTTTAATTTGGCTTGCACTGACTCATTTCATTCTTAGAGAATAAATTGTCAGTCCATACCTCTTATTCACATACTCAGATATTTTTTATGCACAGCAATACAGTATTAATTTATAAATATTAATAATATGATTTGTTGTGTTTCTCAGTAATTTTAAATCGAAGCAGCTAAGGCTAGAGTATTTAGCTGATACCATTTGTGATGGAAGTACATAACCCAAGCAAAAAGGAAACAAAGCTGGCCTCAGCCCTGTAGTTCAGAAGTTGCAGGGAGCCAGCAGTTCTTGTGTGCTGGAATCATACTGTAGGCCTTCGATCAGTGAGTCCCATCACAGGATGGTTCTGTGCACTCTACAATAAGCATCTGACATGCTCATTAGCAGTCATGGAATCTATAGTGTTGCCTGCAAGCTACCCATTCTCCTGAAAACAAATTAGATAGGACACATCAAATTGCATGTAAAGTATCTGTTTCATTACAGTAGGAGAGGGCTGGATGCCAGGGAAAACCTACTTCCCTTGATAGGATATAGGAAAAACAAAGGTTTTCAGAGGCATGGGTGAATGTTTCTGTCTGTGATCAAGTCTGGGACACAGAAGAGCAAGATTAATTTTATGGGATGATGATCTAAAGGCAGGGAAGAAGGTGAGATGGCTGAGTGGGTAAAGGAACTTGCCACAGTTCAGTCCTCAGAAGGCACATACTGAGGAAAGAATTGACACCTGCAAGGTGTTATTTGACCTCCACACTTCTTCCTTGTCTTATGTGTCACCCCATAGACAGGCATACAGTCAGATGTCAAAAATTAAACTGATGTTATATGAGGATCCATAAATATTATGGAATGTGCAAACATGAACCACATTAATCCATATACTCCTCACCTGGGTGCTTGCTTATATTCTTTTTTTTTTTTTTTTTCTCGATCTTATTTATTTCTTTTGAGCAAAGTGTCTCAAAGAATCCAGAGCTCACTGGTATGGCAAGTCTTTGAGAATTTTTGTATGTATACTCATGAGGGATACTGGACTATAATTTATATATTTTTGTTGGGTTTACACTTGATTTCACTATTTCAATATTATTTGCTTTATGAAGGAGCTTATTGTGGTTCTGAATTTTTTTAAACATAACTCAAAAAGTATTGCTTGTTTAAAGGCTCTATAGAATTCTTGTATAAGTATATCTGACCCTTGGTATTTTGCTTGTTTGTTTCTTTTCATTTTATTCTGTTTGAATGCTTTTTAAATTTTTTTGATTTGCTGAAAAAAAATTAAAAATAAAAATTTAAAAAAAAAAGGAAGAGAGCTTATATTCTTTATAATACAATAAAAATCAAAAAGATCTTTGGTATTCTCCCCCTTTTCATTACATTTGTGCTTTGACAATTCTGTATATATATAGTAATTCTGATTACCATCACTCCACCCTTCTCTCCCTCCTACTCCTGTGTCTCTGAAAATTCCTTCTGCACATTCATGTTTTTATGTTTTGCTCTGTGGTCCACTGAGTTTGACCTGGGCTGTGTGACCAAGATTTTGGAACTGTCCACTGAAGACTAGTAAGTTCACCAGTGGGTATGAGACTGAATTTAATGCGTCTTCCTTTCCTAGAACCCATCCATAGCTAATAGCTCAGCAAGGATGGCTAAGGCAGCTTCTCCCTCATCCATGATTGGCTGTTGGTAGGGTATGAATTGTGCAAACCCAGGGCAAGGTCACCCAAGCTCCTGTGAGTTAGATTTCAATGGCTGCCAAGGCAAAAGTCAGCATTTCCTATCGCTTCTCTATTTTCTGGTTCTTATGCTTTTCCCACCCCTTCTTGGGAGATAATCCCTGAGCCGCAAAGGACATGGTTTGAATATCTTATTTGGGACTGAGCACTCAACTGCCATTTATTCTCAGCACCCAAAGCATTTCTGAGTCTCTGCATCCACTACTCCTCACTGCAAAGAAAGGCTTCTCTGATTAAGGCTGAAAATACTGCTTGTCTATGGGTATAAACATGATGTTCAGAAGGCAGTCTGATGCTATGTCAATTTAGTTAAACAACAGTAGAAGTTCCCTGCTAAGGTCTATGACTTCCCCAGCTGCATGGAAACAGTATCAGCCAAGGGTATTTTTCTCTTATTTTGCTTTCTGAGTGGGAGGGGGTGTTTGTAGAAATGCAGTACTGATATTCAAACTTAGTGCCTTGTGTACATGCTGGGCAGTCATTCTCCCACTGACCTCAGTCCCATCCCACAAAGCAGCCTTTAAAATGACAGGCACAAAGAAAGATGTTCACATGGGCCAGAGAACATACACCAGGGCATCTTACCATAAAGAAACCAAAGCTTTAGTGATATATATACACTAGTACATTACTTTCTCCAGGACACACTCTGACTCTCCTCTCTCTCTCTCTCTCTCTCTCTCTCTCTCTCTCTCTCTCTCTCTCTCTCTCCCTCCATCTCTCTCTCTTTCTTTCTCCTCCCTCCTCCTCTCTATCTCTCCCTCCTCCTCTCTCCTCCCTCTCTTGCTATCTCACTCCCTTTTGACACTTATTTTAATAAAAGTCAGTTCTCTGAAATTAAACAATGGAAATGACATTATATGTTACCATTTCTGATGGGCCCATTTTATGGTTTTTGTTTTGTTTTGTTTTGTTTTAAGAAGAAATTTTAACCAGACAATACTATCTGAAACCAGGTCACTGTTCACAGCTCACTTCCTAAAAACTGGTTATTTTTTACAAAGTAATAGCGATTTTTAAATAATAGTTGCTGAGTGCAGAAGACCAGCCAGGCTCTCTGGAGGCCAGATTGTTTTCATTTTTCTTGTTTTAAACTCACAAATAGCAACTTTATTCATTATTTATCGATTCGATTCTCAAGCTTAATTAATAGTTCCAGTAATAATTGCATAATTTCTATGGCCATAGAAAAATATGATGTGAATAATAAGACATATTAGTATTTATAAAATTCAAAGCTTTCTATAAATAGAGAAATTCAGAAATTCCCATGACACTTAAAATTATATTGAAACTTAGATGAACAAGTAATCACAAAGTCATGTGTTCACAAGGAACACAGAAAAGAAGTCCTGAATACAGTCTTCACCCCTGCAGTCAGCCCTGCAGTCAGCCCTGGCACAGAAGCTTGCTATTCTTTTGGGGTGACTCCTGGATGTATGGAATCCTAAAAGAAATAGTTTCCAGAAGACCAGCGTCTTTCATTGTCGACTGTAAAATTTGGTAGACATAACAACGAAGTTTTTACATAGGTGTTGGGGACACCAATGTCACCCACTGCCCTTTTCATCCTTGCAACATGTCTGATTTATTATTGGGGCATTTTTGATTACTCTGAGATGCAGCAGTGAATTTTGATTCTCTTGGTTCAAATCCTCACGCCCCCATTCATTCACTATGTGAACTCTGCACAAATCACTTTTCCTCCTGTTGTGAGTCTAGGTGTCTCCAGGAGACATAAATCCTCTTACTGCCACATGCTGTGTGGAGAACAAAACACCTCTGGGCAGAAAACATCAGGCCCACTGTGGGGTGTCAGGTTGGGACTTGCTACAGGAGAGCCCAAGGAGGACAGGGCAGATGGAAGACCTCAGGATCAGAAAATCTACTTTGTGGGACAATGATTGGAGGTTCGGAACATATCTTCGAAGGGAAGAGAGGTGGAGATTGAGATCAGTTTCACAGGCAAAGATTTAATGAGACTTGTCTCCATAATGAAACCTGCCCAGAGCTTTGGGCAGGAGGCTTAGTAGGGTGGCCTAGTTAGAAGGGAGCAACCCATAACGGTGCTCTTCATTTACTTTTGTAAGTTTTCTTTGATATCTTCCTGTAAATATGTGTATGCATAAGGAAATCAGAGGACAACCTTTCTTTGCTGGTGTTCCTTAGGATCCACACATTGTATTATTATTTTCTTTATTTATTACTTTTTAGAGAGAGGAAAGTTCTCTTGCTAACGTGGAACTCACCAAGTAGGCTAGCTGGACAGAGGTTCTTCTTCCCCTACCTCCTTAGCATTGGGACCACAAACACACACAGCACACATTCCCATTTTTAGGTAGATCCTGGGACTCTTATGATTGTGATCTTGTTGATGTCATCCTTGTTCTGATCCTTTGCAATACAATGGTGATCACAAGCAAGACGATTTCCTGAGTTTGGCCAATCAGGATGGAAAACCAGTGAGATCATGGGAAATCCCACGTTTGTGACCATTAAGACAGAATGGTGGATGGCTTAGGGATACCAGACACCTGTGGCTGGCTTATGAAGTGAGTCAGTCTGGTGAAGGGCTCTTACCTTGTAGCCTCTTCGAGAGTAGAATGGGATGGCTGGCCACCTGGTAGGTATCAAAAACTCAATTTCAGGGCAGGAGAATGAATGGTATTTATTCCAGGATCAGTGTAAGCAACGATTTCCTCCTGTGTTAAAATGAAGATGCTAATGGCTGCGATAACCACATCCCATGATTACTGTAGGCATCGTTCTTTCTTCTACTACAGGTTTGTCCTCAGCCAACTCAGGCCATATGTGACTGTACCCTTGTACCTTTGTTGTGATAGAAGTCAGTTGGTGACTGAA
Source organism: Mastomys natalensis (assembly GCA_021653895.1). Taxonomy (NCBI): domain Eukaryota; kingdom Metazoa; phylum Chordata; class Mammalia; order Rodentia; family Muridae; genus Mastomys; species Mastomys natalensis. The sequence goes on from JAJTUV010000378.1 coordinate 282,636, forward strand.
GAATTACAAAGAACAGCAATAGCTTGTTCATAGGCAGTTTCTCCACAATATTCTTCTTGTATCATTCCTCTGGTCTTCCCAGCACTTTTTAACAAAGGCACTGGATGTGAATACAAATTCCCTCGAATCGACAACCTTAATCCAGCATGTATTGCCAGGGGCAGTAGGCTGTGTGAACACCCACTTGATGTGGTCTTAACGGCTGTCCTTCCACAAGGACCTTAAAGAGATAGATAAAACCTCAGGTTCAAATTTGACCAGGCTGCCCCAAGGGAAAAGCAGACTGTGGGTTATTTGTGTTTTCATCCCTGTAAAAGCACATTTGTATGCACCAGCACACGCAGCTTCAGGGTGCTTAAAACTCGAAACTGCACTCAAGAAAAGCGAGAGTTGCCAATTTCAGGATTCCCAAAACAAACTGGAGGGATGTGGAGTGGTTTCATAACAGAAGTGCATTTTCCTCCTCACCTTGCAGAGGACAAATCGGGATGGAAAGGGGCGGAGCCACCGCCTCTGGCAGGGTCTGGTCTTATTTGAGATGCTCTGCAGTAGGCGTTTCTTTTCTTTCTTTTCCTTCCTTCTTTCTTTCTTTCTTCTTTCTTTCTTTCTTTCTTTCTTTCTTTCTTTCTTTCTTTCTTTTTTTACAGGATCAAATCCTAACATTTATAAACCCAAACCCTCCAAGAGCACAACGAAGAGACTGTCAAGGACAAAATGATTATCTCAGATCTTCAGAAATGGAGTCTTACACAAACAGTTCTGGGAAGGAAAACCACTTGTGGATTTGGGCTGCCCCAGGGCCTCCAAAAAACTATCAGTTCCTTGCTAGCTGGAGACACCAGTCTGGAGCCAAACATATTTTACCTGGAATGTTTTGTTTTGTTTTTTTCTCCTTCTTTATGACAATTTTCTCCCTTCCTTTTAAAAAAAAATTTCACAGGCTATTTTAAGATATGCATTTTAGTCTAAAAAAAAATCAGCTTCTTATCGATGTGTGTCATGAAAAAAACAGAGAGAAGAGGCTTGAATGAGTTCTCCAAGTATCTTCTAGTTTCAACAAGAAACCTGTTTCATGTTCAACGGCATCAAAGTGATCGCTAAAGTTGCATTTGTTAGAAGACATTAGTGATTGAAGCGCTGCAGAGGGCGATAGCTGTGAACTTGTTTATTTATTCAAGCCACCAGTACTAATGGAGTGTGGGGCACGTGCTAGCCTGCAAGTGTGTAAGATGAATGGAACAGAACAGCCTCTCCATCTTCAGGGAGCTCTCACTGGCTGGGGATGAGTGGTACCCAGGGAAACAGTAATGCAGGGCTGCACGGATATTTGGTAGAAGTAGCAAAGGAAACACACAGAGCATGTCAGAGATGGGCTATTTAGGTGTGGAGCAAATTAAAATGCAAACACACAGCCCTGTCAGGTTTAATTTCACCTGTGAATCCAGTCCCTCCCGCACTATGTCCTTTGCCATGAGAACTCGCTAAAGCCCTTTCTGCAGGTGTTCTAGATACTTCACAATACAAGATCTCAGAAGGAGGAAGGACAAGTCATGGAGACCCCCACTGAGCTGACTCAAGCTACACTAATTCCATCAACTGAAGCTCAAATGAGTCCAGGTGTTGGTCTCCCATCCAAATACCTGAGTGAAATGGGCTTAATCAGGTACCATTGAGTCCAGATGCCTGCTGAATAAGGCCAGCACGTACCTTGATGAAAATTTCACCACATTAAATCATACTGAGAGAGCCGAAGGAAGTTATTTATTTCATAAAGTGCTTTCTTTGAAAACAAGGTCCCAAGTTCAATCCCCAGAACTAATTATATATATGAAGGCCAGGCAGGGGCTCATTTGTAATCTTAGAGTGGGAGAATGAGAGACAAAAGAATCCCTAGAGTCCTGGCTAGCTTAGACTACTTTGTAAGTCACAAGACAATGAGAGACAAAGAGATTGTGTCTCAAAACCCAAGGTAGCACTTGAAGAATGGCAGCCAAGGTTGACCTCTGACTTCTACATGTACATTACACACATATATAAACCTTCACACATACATGAACTTGTATACACACACACACACACACACACACACACATGCTTTACTATCAGTTATCCACAAGGAAGGAATTGGGCTAAATGGTAAATTAGACTCAGCTCACCATATGCCTAGCGCGGTTGTCCATTCCCATAGACAAATATCTGTAAAAGGCTCCACTTACTTTTTCATTAAACCAAGCAATGGCTCTTTCAAGAATGAATTGCTTTGCTCTTGGAGATGGTCTAAGTTTGTCCGTGATGTGACAATACTATGAGGCAAGCACTGTGTGGCTAACAAGAGAAATCATTGCTCACCATCCTGGAGAATTAAAGTTCACAATGAAAGCACTGGCAGATCCAGTGTTGATGAGAATGTGTTCCCTACAGATGAAGACCACAGATGTCATTACAGAGAAGATGGATCAAAACCAAGTCTCTTGTAGCCTTGTTGATAAGAGCACTCATGCCATTACTAGGAGCACCACTGTGGATCCTAATATCCTAATACAAGTTCATACTATTGCACTGGAGATTGGTTTACAGCTTAATACCTGGGGGATCACAACCGTTCAAAACAGAGCTGGCATTTACTTGCACCATGGTGTCTGTCTCTGTGAGCCATGGTGATGTGTAAGAGCTTCATTCTGCTGTGTCCCAGTAGCCCCACCTGGAGTAGGAGAGTCCTATTTTGGTGTAGTAGTTCCTTATCATAGAAATCACCTTAATAGTGATTTCTTGGGTAAATTACCATTGAATTATATGTTTTCCCTCTCTTTTCCCAGACAGGGATGGGAGATATACACCAATGCCATAATATGACAAGGGCAGCCCTCTACCAACTCGCTAGGGTGGTAGTATGATCTCCTCATCTCCATGTTTCTGTTCGTCTTCTGTGTTTATATATACAAATGTAGGCATAGACACAGATATGAAAAAGATAAATACATAGATATATGTAACGGCAGAGGTGTAGAGAATGACATAGAGATAAGCTAGGTACAAGCAATACAGATAAAAGTATCTTTATATAGTTGGTATAAACATAGAAAAGATATGGCTAAAAACATACAGTGATACAGATAAGAATTTATACATAGACAAAGAGAAACTATAGATATGAAGACATATAAGTAGATGGTAGACATATAGATAAAGTCATGATAGATAGGAGATAGATTATAGAGATTCACAAAAGATAGAAAGGTAGAGAGATAAGCATAATAAAATATATAGAAGTAGATAATATACAAAGAGATGATAGGTCAATAGATAGTAGATAAAAAAGTATGTACAGATAATAGATATTAGCGAGATGTCAAAGATAGATATATGACAAATTGATAATGGACAGATGATTAGCAGATGATAGATAGATAGATAGATAGATAGATAGATAGATAGACAGACAGATAGATAAGACAGAAAGACAGACAGATATAACCAATAACTACTGGTGTTGCTGAGCAAATGAATAACTAGACCACAGTCTCAGAGATTCATCTTAGTCATTCTCTGTCAATGGTGTCTGATCACAATGCCAAGCTTTTGTGGCACACTCATCATTTTCCAAACATCTGTCAAAATGGCTTCTTTTCTTTGGGCTTCAGCCACCTCATCAGCTAAGCAAGCCAGGCAGGCATTATCATGCCCATTCTCAAGGCCAAAAGGCCTGCCTGCCCAGCCACACAGCCAGTGGACAAGTCACCCATCATCCGGGTGCACACCTGTTCCCTCCCAGCTATGGTTCTGCAGCCATTGTCTAACATCATCTAGTCTTTTCAAATTTTCTAGCTGCAAGGGGCACCTGACCTTACGGAGACCTGACAGGGGTCTTCCCACCTTTACTTCTCACGCTGCAGTCATGAAGAGATGGGCATCTGGTGACCATCAATGCTGAATATCACTTCAGACTCATGCACAACCTAGCTCAAAACAGGAGCAGGATGAGCTCTCCCCGCTCTCATGAGTTACCATGGAGGAACACAGTTTCAATGACTTCTTTAAAGAAACAAGGGAAACTTGATTCCCAAAAAATAGTTCCACAAATGGAAAAAAAGAGAAGACAGTTCCCTGCTGATGACCAAGACCCCCAAATGAATTGCCTGATTCTTCCTCTCTGTAGGAAAACTATTATTTTTTTTCTCCATTTTACCAGAGAATAACACATCATAGTTAATGGCTTTCGTGTTTTACTACACATTATGCTCTCTTGTCACATTGCATACAAGGCCGCAAAACATGCTTACAGTCTTTTGTGGAGAAGCCAGAAGTTCACCATATAAAAAAGAAACTGCAGCAAAGACCAAGCATATTAATGGACCTAAAGGTACCACAGCCTTTCTAAACAGCATCATCATCTGGAGACTAAGTGTTCAAATGCGTGAGCCTGTTGGAGACATTTCCCAGTCAAACCACAGAACCTAAGTAAAGAGAGTCTTGTGTCCTCAGAGGAATACTGCAGGGACTAAGAATCTTCTCACTCCAAAAGTGATGGAGCTTTCTGATGTCATCTTGAAAAATCCATAGGCTTTAGCTTTATTTTTGGAAAGTTGAGAAGTATATTTTCTGCTCATCCATGAATTTCCCATCAGGACATAGGAGAGGTATTACCATCAAAGATGGAGGTTACATCCATCCAATGATACAGGTTTCCTTAGTTGGGGTTTCTATTGGCTGTGATAATACACCAGGACCGAAAAAATAAAAGCACTTTGGGGAGGACAGGATTTAATTTACTATTTTATCTTAAAATTCTCAGGTTATAGTAGATCACTGCGAAAAATCAAAGCAAGTAAGAAGCCAAGGCAGGAACAGTGACAGGTACTGAAACAGGGTTCATGGAGAAACGTTGCTTATTGGCTTGTTCCTCAAAACTTACTCAGATTAGTTTCTTTTACAATGCATAATCACCCACCCAATGGTGGCACCATCCACAGTAAACTGGGACCTTCCATATCAATCATCAGTCAAGAAAATACCCACAGTCTTACCTGCATGTCATTTGGGTTGGGACATTTTCCCAATTTATGTCCCCTCTTCCCAAATGAGTCTTGCTTGTTTCAAACTGACAAAAACTAACTAAGGCAAGGTTGTACAAATAATATGTGCACTTAAGGGTATGGGTATCTTCAAAGAAACATGGCACATCATCCTCAGGCATACTTACTTAGTTGGTAGAAAGTTGTATGTTCCACTTGGTAATAAAAGCAGCTGGCCTCCTCGCTAGTGTGTGTGTGTGTGTGTGTGTATCTGTGTCTATACACAGGGACACACAGACACATATACATGTGTGTTCATGTTCATGAGTGTAGATGTATAAGTGGGGGCGGAGGGTGTGAAGAAGCTGGAGACCAAACTGGGATGTCATTGTACAGGTGCATTCTACCTTGTTTTTTTGAGGCAGAGCATTTTTACTGGGGTGCTGATGATCAAACCTGGGTACCCATGTTTTATGGTGTGCACTTTACTGAGACATTTGCCCAGTCTTCTGCTTGATACTTCCTATAAACTTTATTAATCATTATTAAGTAAACAAATGCTTGTTATGACTCCTTAGAACAAGACATTAGAACAGTAACCTCCCCAGCCGCCTTTCCAAGTTGTGACTAGTGTTCTGGGCTCTACATCACTCTTCCCTTCTGCAGGGTTCAATTCTCGAATCCTAATGTGAGATACCATTACTATTTACTTTCATTTTGATTTTCTCTTTCCATTTCTGGCTTCAGCAGACTAGAGTTCTTTTAGATAGATCACATGATGAGCTCTGTCACATAACTTGCAGGCCATGATCCTTTCTGTTTTACCTCCCAATCATGATGACAAGAAAGTTGTGTGTTCTACACTATGTTCTTCAAGGATAGTAGGGTCTCCTCAGCATGAATCCCTGACTTACCCCTTGGTGCAGAGCCCCTGATGTCCCACAATAAAAGCTTTGTTCTATGAAGCAACTGAGATCTGGATGTCATTTGTTATGGCAACCCCACTTCACTTACTATGGCTAATCTACCCATCAGATCAAAAATTCTAAACTATGTGTTGCTCATTCTCTAAACACACTCTAAGAAAATAATGTCCCCCTCTCTCCTATTGATAGGGTGACAGACACATGAGCCTTAGTAGTATTTACAGCAATGAAAGATGTGGCTGTGCTATAGAGCAGACTGTAGGTTTGGCAGTTAGCTTTATATTAAAACATGAAAAGAGGAACTTTGACCTTAAGCCTACTGATCAGGGTGGAATGGGGGCTTAAATTGATCACTCTTCATTTATTCCATTTCAATAATTACCTTGAACTTATGAAGGGCCACTTGGGATTGGGATAACAGATATATGGAGTTCACCCTACCAATGCTGACTTCTCTTCAACAAAACCTAGACAAGATTCTCTCCTCCATTAAGATTTAGGATGCGGTATTATTTTCCAGGAGATCAACTTTGGGAATGGAAGTTGTCCTGGGTGCTTCAAATGCTTCAAATTCTCATTTTTTATCATTCTCATTCTCTCTCTCTCTGTGTGTGTGTGTGCGTGTGCATGTGTATGTGTGTGTGGTGTGCACATGTGCGTCTCTTTCTCTCAGTACCATTAATAGGATTTTACCCTTCTCTCTGTAGATGTGCATTTTTCTATCTTCCTCTGAGTGTGTGGTGTGTGTGTGTGTGTGTGTGTGTGTGTGTATACTTAGTGTGTGAATATGGGTGGAGACAGCAAAATATAGAAATGCCAAGGACAAACCGAGAAGTCGAACTAAAAGCAGGGTTTTGCTTTTATTCGGGCCCTATTTGGAAAGAAAGGTTCTATTTCTTCAACTTCTCTTTAGTAGGTATGGATTGAATGCTAATGAGAGTACATGAAAACATAAGGAAGAAAGAATATGAAACACAAACAAAACCATGTGTCTAGTTTTATTGCATTTGGAGAATAAAGGAATGAAATATCCCCCTTGCCCACATTGTCTCCTTTGTTAGAGGACACTTAGGATGCTGCCTCTGAGGCTCTCCATGGCACCAGCTACTCTCGACACTCCACATACCTGGTGGAAATGACTGAGTGAGGAAACTGGTGCACAGTTTCCAGGGGCTCAGTGAATACATGTGAGCAGAGGATCCTGGAGCTGAGTGTCTACAGTGCAAAGACGTGCTAACAGTCCAGCAGCTAGAGAGGAAAGAGATGAGCAGAGTGCATAAGGATCTTCCTCTAGGACCTACGTCCCCCAGCAAAGCTCTGTCTGCTAAGTGTACACAACCTCCTAGAACAGCTCACCCTCTGGTGCACCAAGTGCACACAGGACCTGTGGCAGTATTTTATATTTAAGTTTGGAGTCACCCAGACTCTGGACAGCTGCATAGGCAGATCTGGGACTCCTTTCTTGTTCTGCCTCAGCTTCCATCTCATTACTTTTTACCACTTTGGACAGCCTAACATCCACTCCATGTTTCTCATATCCTGCCTGCCCACATCTTTATGGTTGGGGTGAAGCTGAGAAACAAAGGGCATATGAGTGACATTTTGCCCAACTTCTCTTTCAAGGGTCAGCCAGCTCCTTTCCCACTTCTGTCTACTTATAGTTGCCCTTAAAGTACCAATTAAGAGAAGTGAATTAATACAAAATAAACCACTCCAATATAGCCATAAGAATCAGAACTACTAGGGTGGGGGACATGGCTCAGTGGGTAAAAGTACTTGCTACACTAGCATGTCTGAATTTGAATCCATATGAAAAGGCTGGGTGTGGCTTCATGTGCAGCTGTAACTCCAGCACCATGTCAGACAGAAAGAAGGATCCCAGGGGCTTGCTGTCTTCCAGCCTAGCTCTAGGTTCAGTGAGATAGACTGGTTCAAGGGATAGGACAAGACACCCAATAACCTCTGTTTTCCACATGTCCTTGGGCATACATATCCCCTTATACAAGAGTACCAATATCACTTCCACACAGACACATAAACAGATGCGTGCACGCACACACACAAACACAGAGAGAGAGAGAGAGAGAGAGAGAGAGAGAGAGAAGAGAGAGAGAGAGAGAGAGAGAGAGAGAGAGAGAGACAGAGAGAGAGAGAGAGAGAGAGAGAGAGAGAGAGACAGAGACAGAGACAGAGACAGAGACAGAGACAGAGAGAGAAATTCTTAGACACATTGGGTCCTGCAACTCTCTGCCATGTCCCCTTTGAGCATGTCATGGGCCTAGTGTGAAAGGTTATGGAATCACTAAGACGAGCCTTTTAAAGCCTTTGAATAGAATGGCCATCACAGTGCTATAGAAAGGCAGTCAGTGCAAACTGAGAGAATATATAACAGAGCTTGAACAGTCACTGTGTGAATTATGGGACTGAATAAATTTTGAAATTCTATTTTGTTGGTATTCTCAAACTTGTTTGTGCTTTTAAAAGGCATTTCTAGCGAGAAAACTAGATATTCTTGTCAAGTGGGGCCAGGCGAATGTTGTGTTCATTTGATTCCTTTGTGATCCGTGGGCATTTATTAATTTCCATAAGCTCTCTGGACACCGATGGACTCTTCACGGAATGTTTAGATCATTTAGAATCAGCATTTGGAGGTCAGAACACTGCCTGCCTGGCTCACCTAATCAAATGGCCACTGACTGGTCATTTAACTTCCCTGATCCTCATTTTCTCTATCTGTATACCAAAGACAAATATATTATTTGAAGAAAAATTTTTTTAGCAAGAATATGAGTGGTTTTAAATAGTAACACAGTCATAAGCAGTCACTCTCCTGCTCTGATAAATAACTTTGAAATTTTAAAATGCATAGTTTCTCATTCTTTACTTGATTTTTCTACCAAGGACACATGAGCCATCGGGCTTCTGTGGGGATATTGGCAGAGTCAATTTGGTTTAGAAACATTTAGCGAATGACCTAATGATGGCAAATTAACTAAGGCTTTTTTTTTTTTTTTTAAAGATGCCTGGTTGTTTGCTCAAGAAAGTTACTTTGGAGTGTATCTTAACTACGCACATTCTCCTGTTATTCTTGCTATTTTCCTTTGCATAATTTCTTATTCTTTCAGAATCACAGAAAAAGCAATTTTCCCACTGCTATTTTGGGGGTGAATGTAGGGTTCTTTGCAAAAAAGCAATATTCTGTCTTCCCCGGACTCCCACCAGCAGCCAAGTGCCTGTAATTTAGTTCAGTGAGTTCTCTTTTATTCACAGACATCGATTATTCCTTTAAAAACAAAATAATTTCCACTCACAGCCTTTCATCTGTTGATCTCAGCACTTCAGAAACTAATTAATCTCCACAATATGCCGGGATCAGCAGTCCCCCTTTTGTTTGCATATGAGCAAACGAATGCTATGAAATTAAGCAGATCACTCAAGGTCAAACAACAAGCCTGCTACTGAGCCTGATTTGAACTCCAAATCCCTATCACCAAGTTCAAGGCTGCTGTGTGTGTGTGTGTGTGTGTGTGTGTGTGTGTGTGTGTGTGCACGCGCGCGAGCTGATCACAGGGTACAAGAATTTATGTCTCCCGAACTGTCTTTGTGATGAACCAGCCTCCTGAGACTCGAAATGAAAACATCACAAGTCGCTTCACCCACATTTTCCCCATTCCATGACGCAGGGTGATAATAATTGAGTACAAATTGTCTCTTGAAGAGGCTCGTGTGTTGAACACTTGTTCTCAGTGAGCCATGGTGTTTACAGATGACTGGCTCATATTATATGGGCTCTTCCTTCCTCAGTGTCCTTTACCTAGTGATGTGTAGCTACTGAAAGAAATATTAGGAAGTAGAGCATAGCTTAGGGAAGTGAGTCACTGGGAGTATGCTGCAGAAGGATATGTCCTGTCCCTCACTCCTTCCAGGTCATCATGAAATAAACAGCTCTGCTCCACCATGCCCTCCCCACCACTGACGGTATTCCATGTCAGTCCACACTATCAGTGGAGACAAGGGACAAAGGACTAAAGCCTGTGAAACTCCCAGACAATAAGATATTTCCCTGAAGTTTATCCCAGGTGTCTTGTCATGGTAACATAAGGATAACACAGAGAATGCAATTCCCAATTTGCCTGGGATAACTCACATTATGCTTTGTCCCTGGTGCAATTACTATGATGAATCCATATGACTCTCCAGAGTTCTAGTTAAAAGGATGAACTGGTCACTATCTGGTGTAACACCATGGGATAACTACATGATGCCATTCCCTCAGTCAGACCCAAAGCCCGGAAAGAGGAGCAGAACTTCACTTGCCAAAGAGAATGAGTGGAGACAGGCAAGATGATCAGCAGCCAGGGGAGTATGGATGGAATCCCAGGCAGGGAGCACGGAACTCTGAAAGTTCAGATACCTCAAGAATGCAAGACAACCAGGAAGTCCTTGGGGTTTGTACAACGGTGATTTGAATGCATCAAATCCCAAGGTGTGTAGTGTGCGTCACAGATGCTACAAAGTCTCCTTTACAAATAGGAAATGCAAACATGACAGGGAATTCCAGAATAATCGAAAGAATGGCAACCTCTGTACTCCCAGTATCCCTGAGCCCCAGTGCCAGGGACCAGCCCCAGCTGAGGGAAGGAGATAGAGAGTATGGATGCAAGACTGGAAAAGGAAGAAGCAGACAAGGATACCATTCAGTTTTGCTTCATGCTTGTTTCATGGAATGTCTGAATAGCATGTGGGAGAAAGACAACAGCTCTCATCCTGCAGCCATCTTTATGATTGAGATCACACTGCTTGAAGCCCAAGAGACTGGATGTGTGCCCAGTCATTTAACGGTGGTTTTGGTGATGGGAGACGGCTTAGGAGATAAAGCTCTATTGTGCAAATATGAGAATTTGATCCCCAGCAACCATGTAAAAAGCCAGGTGTGGTGATGCACTTCTATAACCCTAGCCTTTAGCTGTGTGGCAGAGGTACATCTCTGAGTTCACTGAGCAGACACTCTAGTCAATCAGTGAGCTCCAGGTCCCAGCACATCCAAAACACACACACACACACACACGCACACACACACACACACACACACACACACACACACACACGGAGGAGGCAGATGGAAAAATGCAACATCTCCATATCTAAAGAGAGAAAGTTAAAACTCCTATTAATGACACAGAATAACAGTGCATTTTATTTATCTGTAAAACACACATCATGAAAGTCTCTGCAAACCAAATCCAAACAAAGCACAGGGGCATCCAGCCTTCCCTGGTGTCCCAGCTTGGTATGTCATGGATTTATTGCCCACTATCTCTCAAAGACAAAAGAAGAAAGACAGGCACTGCCTGCCTGATTTAGGGATCATCTTCCAGGCAGCATGTGGAAGACTTTCTATCCCATTGTTCTTCTGCATGAAAGAATGGGTCAAATGGTTCATCCTCTGTCTGCTAATTCATCTGATACACATACATACACACAAAATATGCCCCGTGACATAGAACTTTAATTGTGCATATATTTACTGACTGTAAACAATTAATTTATTATTCAATTTTCTTGTCAGTTTGAAAAATGTTTTTAAACCCTGCAAAGGAAGGAGGGGGTTTAGTCTACCATCTCATTCTCAAGGTTGCAATCTGGAGCATCCTCTTAATATTTATGGAACATCATCCACCTGAATCCACTTCCACACTGGCTATCAGTTCTAGATGGGTGTAGTGGTACTTCCCAACTGTTGGGGATGGAGCAAAGGTGCATTACCATATTCCTATGAGATCACAGATTTTATCCTTTCAGAGAACAAGCAGTAAAAAGCATCCAACTTAGGAATTATGTCTCTTTACTTATACAAATAAAAATAATGGTCCTTTTTATAATATGTGTAAAAATAGGTGGTCTAGGATACACTGTATTTAGATGTCTTTGCATAAATCACATGAGTAGGCTATGCCTGTCATCCCAGATACTTGGGAGGGTGAGGAGTAGGAGGGCTGAATGCTCACGGCAAGCCTGGATTGAAGAGTAAGTTCAAGTACAGTCTAAGCAATTTTGTAAGACCATGTTTCCATATTCAAAAACTCAGTTAGGGCTGAGGTTGAAGATTAGTGGAAGAATATGCTTATGGCCTTAAGTTCAATACCCAGTATTACAAAAAATTGGATATATTACTATTAGTGAACTACAGATTTTGATGTGCTTCAGGTGCTTTTTGAACCAGAAGGCAGTTAGGCAGTTACCCATATAGTTTTCTATCTATACATGCATCTTAAAATAAAACAAAGTTAAGATTCAGGATCTTCAAGAGAAAATACTTGCTAAGTACCCTACATTTATCAAATGAATGAGGTAGAGACTGGATTGCTCCAAATATTTGAAAAGCAATGTTTTCTTTTTCTTTTTTGTTTTGGATTTTTGCTTTGTTTTTTGGAGGTTTTTTTTTTTTGTTGTTGTTGTTGTTTTGTTTTGTTTTCTTTTGAGACAATGTTTCTCTGTGTAACCTTTGCTGTCCTGAAATTTACTCTGAAGACCAGGCTAGTCTCAAACTCAGAGATCCACCTGCCTCTGCCTAGTGCTGGGATTCAGTTGTGCACAAACAGCACCAGGTGAAAAGCAATCTGCTTAAAGACAGCGAGGCCACAGCATCCTATCTGAGACCCAGGTCAGTCACTCTGAACAGGAATTTCCTTGGCAGCAGGGCTCAATACCAAGGAAGGACCCCAGCTAAGAGAGCCTCCTCCTCCCAGCCAACCAGGATCCAGGGCTCTATTTTCACTTGGAAGAATCCTAGGGAGCTCTCAAAAGCTTTCCTGGTCCCTGAGAAGCCTTCCCTGGCTTTTCCTCACACATTTATTTATTCTCTTACTGTGTATGTGCTGCCAAACATTGCTTGCTGCAATGCTTACAATGTATGGTGATAAGTGTAATGCACACGTTTCTTTTCTCTCTTTTCATTGGGAACTCTTCCAGGGTAAGGGACATCTTACTTGTTTCTGCAAAATCTAAGATGTATCTTCCCTTATCTCAGTCTTATGTCTTATTCTTTCTTTTATCTGGTGCATAGGTCAATTCTGATAACCTTACTCAAAACCCTTCTGCCCACTGGACTTGGAACCTATGGCTGTTGACTTCCCTAGAGATAATGAGTGGCACACCCTTTCCCTGAGACAAGATACTTGCATCCTTTTGGTCTTGCCTTCTTGCAATCCATTAGTTCACAGTATACAAATCAAAGGCAAGCAAGAAAGCTCAGTGGGTAAAATATTTCTTCATGAAAGCATGAAGACTTGAGATCAGATTCCCAGGATCTACTTAAGACAAAGCCAGGTATTAGGATGCAGTCTATAAAACCAGAACTGGGGAGAACAGGCAGGTCCTGAAAGCTCACTGACTGGCCAGTCAAGATCAAATGGTGAACTCTGGGTTCAATGAGAGACCACACCTCAAACTATGAAGAGAGCAATAAGGGAAGACACTGAATATTGACCTCTGAATTTACCCAATCATACAATGCACACATATACATACACACATGCAAGTAACAAACATATACTTTCATACAACACACATGTGCATATGCCACACAGACATAGGCATACACCATGCCCTAGAATAAAACCAAACATCTTTCAGGCATGCAAGCCTAATTCCAGTGCCTCTGAACCCACAGATATTTTGCAGTGTCTGCAGGGATCGATGGGCAATGACTAAAAATATTTCATTGTCAGAACCGTGTGAGGGTGTGATGGTATCTAGATTCTGAGATGAAGGATACTGCTAGAATCCTACAATGTATGGTATAGACAGTTCCACATGTAACCCAGCCCTGCATGGCTATAGGAATGCTGGGTGAGATCACACATATTCTCTCTCTCTCTCTCTCTCTCTCTCTCTCTCTCTCTCTCTCTGTCTCTCTCTCTCCTGTCTCTCTCTCTCTGTCTCTCTCAGTTAACTTACACCATTCTCTATATCCCACACCAACCAACAAACAAGCAAACAAGCACCAAAGGGGTACTTTGTGCTAGCTCCTGGTCCACTTTCACTTGTCTCTACTCTGGGAATTTTGAATCAACTGGGACTTCTGTTTGATCTCCCCCCTGATGTTTTCATATGACACTGTCACTGCCCTTGAAATAGAGGTCTCAGCTTAAAGAGAATCACACATCTCAAAGCATCTTCAGCCTCTGAGTCATGGAGAACCACCCAAGTGTCTAATGTTTGGTCAACTGATTTTACTACATAGTATGACAGTTGATTGTGATGGTCAACTTGACTAGATTGAAAGACAGCTAGGAGATGTGAGACACACACTCCTGAGTGTGTCTATGAAGTTATTTCCAGAGACAATTAGATCATAAGGGCTCTGGCCATCCAAATGGGTCAAGCCCTGGGTAGCTTCCCAATATGGTGGCATTACTAGGATAGCCTGAAAAGTAGGAAGAGGGACCTGATAGGAAGAAGGATCATATCTTGTCCTGGCTCTGTTCTGTATTCTGCTTTGTCTTCTTGTCCATCATGATGTGAGCAGCCTTTGCCACATGATCCACCTATCATGATGCTATTCCTCACGGAACACCTAGAAACATTATGCTACATGACTGAAGATTGGACCCTCTGAGACTGTGAGCCAAAATAAATTCTTCCTCATTATACATTATGTATGCAGATAATTTCATCACACCACTGAAAATATATTTATTTAACTGAAGTTATAATTTAGTTAATCCTCTGATACTCTCTTACATACCCATTTGCATATTTCTACCCCTCTCTAAATTATTAGACCCATGGGGAAGAGGCTTTTGGGTTCATTGTTTTATTACAGACACCAATGCAGTACCTAGGCTCATTTAAATCATCTAATTTATTTTTAAATAGATTGACAGACATATCAGCTCACTACACTGGAATTCAGAAACTGAAAGCTTGGGACAGAGCTGAGTTGGTCAAGAGCATGTCTAATACCCACAAAGCCCTGACTTCCATCCCTAACATCACATAAACCAGGCAAGGTGGTTCACGTCTGTAATTCTGTCACCTGGAGGGTAGATGCAGGAGGATGAAATTTAAGGGTTTTTTTTTAATTATTATTTTAAAATTGGGTTGGGGGGTGCTGCTTTTGACTTTCCACCCTTAAGCCAGAAAATAATTACAGCATCATCTCCATGAGCTGAAAGGAAAGACAGGGCTTATGGATATGTAAATACACCCATGCATAAATAGAAACGCTAATGTATGCACGCAAACCTCCTAATTAATGGATTAGCATCCACTTAGAAAACAACAGCACAGAGACATCTCTCCAGGGACCCAAGCCCTAGTTCCCCTCACTCAGTCACTTCATGGTCAGGAGAAGATGGGGTCTGGACCTCTAGCAATCCAGCCCCCAGGTGCTATGCATGGCCTTCCAAGTGGACTGCTGGATGAGTCACAGGTCCTGGAGCAGTTTCTGCCAGCAAGGATGAGACTTCACTCCAAGTAAGCAGCCAGAAAAAGCAGTCCCATGGTCCCTGAGCTGGCAAAGCAGCATCAATTTTATCCTAAGCCTTAGTAGCCTACAGCCTGATTTCTCCTGGGTACATCAAGGTCTTCAGTCTGAGCCTTCCTACCCACGTTCATCTATGTGTGCCTGTTCCCCCAGGGCACACATAGAGTGGAATTTTGAACAGGAAAATAGCCACTGACCAACAGTGAGAGCAACCTGCCTCCTGCATGTTTTGACCACACCACTTCAGAAATCTGCTCACATTTCACTCTCCCTCCTGCTGGACCCAGAGGACTCCCGAGATGAACAAATCCCAAGTCTCAGAAGACTGACGGCTCAAGGATACCCTCAGTTTAGAATTATGCGATCATTACAAAGGAGTAGCCAAGAGTATAGGATCCAGTTTTTCCAAAAGCTTGATGTCAGTTTTCACGATGGAGATGGCAAAAAAAAAAATCTCATTTTTTTTCAGTATTATGTAGATGTGTCAGACAATGAGGGTTAATGATTCACAGGTACTTGGAACAATGCAAGGCAAAAAGCACCAGAGGTGAATGGGCTGATGTGATAACACTGGTATCATCTCCACCAGTCAAATTTACACTCAATAGGGTATTTCCTTATTCTTTCTTTTGGAGATAATCAAATGGGTTAAAGAAAAGAGGAAAGCAACCCTCTCCCTAGATCTTAGGTGCTGCACATTTCAAGAACTTCTCTTCCCCAATGTGACTGAGATGCACCAATGAATGAGTAGCTGGAGAGCTAGGCCCATCAGTAAAGGGCTTGTGTGTGTCAGGACTCTCATTTGGCCATCAGAAGACTTGCTGGAATCCATTCAGCCAGGCTTGGTAGAAAGTCCCTTTACAATGGTGACATCTCACTGGCCCCTTATCGAGATAAAGTCTCAGTAAGTTTCTAAAGTTGGCCTAGAGGCTGAGCTCAGGGGGCTTGCAATGAAGTCTCACCAATGGATAGAAGTGAGAAGTCCTTACTGCTGGAATGCCAGGTATCAATACAGAAGCCAAAGGATGAATAAGGGGCTGCCGATTTGGCAGCTACCTCCTGCACACCCCAACGACAAACACATCTAAACTATGAAGAACAGAATTCCAGTGTAGTGAGGTTAAAAATACAATAACCAGACAGCCGAGAGCAGCAGAGCTATGCCTGCGATTTTCTTTGTTTCACATAACCTTGAGTTGGTGGTTGTTTCATGAGTCTGTGAGCAAATTTATTCCCAACTATCTGGATTTTAAGTTGTTGCCAAAGGCTTCAGTTTTTACATGTCTTCTTTGAAAGAATTTTTGTTTTGTTTCGTTTTCCCCCTAATCAGCTCCTTTGTAACCCAGGGTGAACCCTCCCTACCTGGCCAATCATGTGCCTGCCAACCTAAGTCATGTAAATACCAGGCATGCTCCACTTTCATAGGACCCTCTGTCCTTTGGGAATAGCTCTTGGGATTTATGCTCAATACTAGCTCCTTGGAGAAGCTTTAAGGACATTTCTTCCTTACCATCCAACCATCTCAAGTATTTGTTGTGTGCAGGATATCATTACTGAACACATACAAAGGAGAAACTCGAAGAACTTCTGTTCTTTTTCTTTGTGATTTCCAAGTTGTTTGACAGGCATCTTATAATTCAAACATGATTTATTCTCAGTTACCAACTGCATTTCTGCCCAGCAAGCTAGGATAACACTCCATGGGTATAGGAATTGCATTCAGATTGTCATCATTCCTAGTAGATGCTTAGTAACTTAGCATTGATTGATAGGATGTGGAAATCTCTCACAGTAATTCACAAGAACTAGATGAGAAAGTGGCTAAAACCTGATTCACAGGAGACTATGGCAGTTATCTGTTTTGGTTGAGATTTGCCCCGTCAAAATGTTCTGCCCATATGAAGCTGCTATGAATCTGGCCTCTGTTCATGAGAAGAAGAGAGAGTAGAGTGGAGCTCAGAGATGCATTGTGGTCTGGGGAGAAAGCTCGGTGAATGAAGTACTTGCTATGTGAAAAAGAGGAACACCATACAGCTCAGTGAGCATTTCTGAGAGGTTTTCTGCACACAGACCTATAGGTTTCCTTTTCTTACTGCAGCCATGTGCTGATGTCTGACATTTCACAGAGAAGCATCATATGCTAGCTCAGGGCCCAGCTTCTGCAGCTAAATGAACAAGTCACTGTGTTAAGACTTTATCAGCACTACCTTGCAACGTTCTCCAACAGTGTTAAAAATTGGCATATGAGTGTCCCATTCGAAAGATGAGAAAACTGAGGCATATGAGTCATATGACATGTTTCTGAAAAACATAAGTCCTTATCCCAGACTGCATGAGCACTGACAGACTCCAGGAAGGATTCCATCAGGTTCATCTCATGAATCAGAGAGTTCATTGACCTTTGTTCCAGGAGCAGGGTGACTCAAAGGCAGCTACACTAGTGGGGAATTTCCTAGCCAGCTTCATCATGATGAGTCCCACCCACAGCATGGACCTATGAATGGATGACTCCTGAATGGATGATCCATGAATGGACAACCTACGAAAAGCTGAACCATTGAACAGTCTTCGTGGCAGCTGTTGGGCAGCTTGACAACTCAAAGTCTCAACTTTAATTAACCTTCCACTTCTTATATGAGCTTGAGAAATGGAGGACACTCATGAGGATCTCATGAAGAATCCAGAGCTTCTAGAGACTTATAGGCTCCATGACCCTTGTAAGTAAGCATCCTCCCTCCTTCCATGAGGGAATGCCAACAGTCTGAGTCTTTCAAGGGTCTCTTGAAGAAGATAAGATGTACCCTGATTTAAGGTGATCATACCTGAGTCTAACCTGGAACAACAGAAAAGAGACCAAGATAGCTAGTGTTTACAATGTCTACTAGATGAAATGTCAATTTCAATCTCTGTTATACAGATGCAGAGAACCAGGTCAGTTTGTTGGATCACGGTGATCTCATGAAGAGGTTGAGTATTGCCAACTATATTACTGTAAGTGAATGGGTGGTTGAAATCTGTTTTTCTGAAGACTGAGCTTTAAGAGAGGAAAGACTCTGTGGACAGCACACAGGAATGAAGTCCTGCTGAAATGGAGCACATGAGACATCTTCAGACACAGCATAATCAATACAGAATGGCACAGTCTCAGGTAGTAATTTATTATAAGAACAGACTGGGATGAGCTGGTGCAGGGCATTTTAAGAGAAAGTTGTTTTTTGGTTTAAAAAAAAAACTGTTCCAAGCTATCCTATCATTTGGTAGGCAGAGGCAGGGAAATAAGGAGTCTGGCCAGCTTGGAATATATAGCAAAATTTCATATCAAAATATAAACAAACTGACTAACTCACTAAATAAATAAACAAACAAACGGGCCTTGTCCAACACTGCATGGTGCTATGCAGTGATCATGGATGGACCATATCATAGGAAACTGCAACGTCTGCTACCTTTGGTCTTTAATCAAAATGCCACAGCTATGCACTCTGGGAGGAGGACTTCTAAACTTGTCCACATATTCACAAAGAGGCCCAGAGAAGAAATTCTTCATTTGTTCCTTCAAAAGAATAGGCATGCGGCTTCGTAACTAGATGAGGAAGGTGGCCTCTGTCTGAGGCCTTTGACTCAGACACTCTATAGTGATGTGGGGTCACCATATTGTGTGAGCCCATCAGTGCCTGTCCTTAGAAACATTGTGTGACTATGGCAGGCATAAAAGAAACAGGCTTAAGCCTTCAGAGACAGAAATCTATATATATAGTGAGAAAAATGGGAGACAGGATGAAAGTGGGGTGACATTGCTTAGTACCTGGCCAACCTCAGCAGAAGTAAACCCGTAAATGGGGAGGGGAGGGAGCAATGTAATTTTCCTGCAATATTTGTGTATTATTTTATCTTCCTCCACAAATAAGATGATGATTGGATTCAAATCACATTTCAAACAGGATTCATTGCTGAAATGTCAAAAAATGAGGTAGCATTCAACCCTGGCAGAACCTTGAAATCTGTTCCATAAAAGGCAATATCAGCATAAAGTATGGCTAACCTTGAATAGTCAGATTAATGACCCAGCACCTTCCAAACCAGAAGCTGGCAAATAAACAAAACTTTACAAGCAAATTGAGCAACATCACAGAAGAAAGGCAAGACCAATCAGGGTAGATGAATAGCAGAGTGAGAAGACCACTTCGGGGCAAGAAGAGAACAACAGGCCTGTGAGCATACTGCAGAGAGAGTGGGAGAGAGAAAGAGAGTTTGCAGGAGACAGAGAGACAAAGAGACAGGGAGGGAGAAAGACAGGGAAAAGGAGAAGGAGAGAGAGGAGAGAAAAAAGAGAGAGAGGGAGAGAAAGGGAGAGAAGAGGAGAGTCAAGGAGAGGGGAAGGGGGAGGAAAAGGAGAGAAAGGAGAGGAAGAGAGGGAAAGGGAGAAGGAGAGGAGGAGGGAGACAGGGAGAGAGATTGATTTCCTTTTAAAACCCCCACAGTGGGATGCAATAGTCAGTTTTTGTCCAGGTGAAACAAGTAGAATCAGTCAGGAAGAAAGAAACTCAACTGAGGAATTGTCTCCATCAAATTGCCCTGTAGGCAAGTTGAGGGGGTAGTTATTGATTAATCGTTGATGGGAGAGTTTCCCATTCACTGTGGGTGGTGCTAACTCTGGGATTGTAGCCTCTGTACTCCCTTTCTTCTTTCTCCTCCCTTCTTCTCCTTTCTTCCTTGACACTGGAGATTAAACTCAGGCTTCAATGATGCTAGACAAGCGCTCTATCATTGAGTTATATCCTAAAGTTGCCTAGGTTGGCCTTGAATGCACTCTGTAGCCCAGGCTGTCTTTGAGCATATCATCTTCCTACCACAGCCTCTTGAATAGTGGAGAAGATAGTCCTGTACCACCAACTCTTGGTTTTCCCCTTTTCCTTCAAGACCAACAAATGGGCATTAGCTACAGTTACCTAGTCCTGAATGGTGCTACAGGCTAAGTGCTCTAAACTATGTCCTCAGGATCTGTTTCAGTGTCTGCTTTTGTATGGAAATTCTTGCAACTTTAAGTGATTTGGGGAAAAATAAAGCATCACAAGGAAAGTGATGTTCTGGGATGCATGAAACTCACAGCAAGTTCAAATTACAGCACTCTGAATGAAGTTTTATGGGAACACAGCCATGTTCATCTGCTTGCCTGTGTTGTTCAGCTGTTTATAGCCTCAAAGATGAGATCCAGGAAGAATAGAGACCTTGTGATCCACAAACATAGACTCACGCCTCTTAGGAAAGGAGTTCACACCTGCCCTGTTCTAGGAGGTAGCAAAGGGCAAGTTGCATAGCCTTTGTAATCTTGTCCTTTGTGACAAAGCTGTAGAGATAAGTTTTAAACCACAATCCGGGAACCAATTTAAGTAGGAAGTAGCCTGGTAAGTGCTTGGTTGTATGATGAACTCCAACCTAGCTGGAAATGTAAGAATAATGGAAAGCCAAGTTCCAGCAGCAGCAGGTACAGCAGGAAAGGCTATAGAATAGAGAGTCCAACACCAGGCTGGGCTAACATCATCCCACATCCCAGAGGCATGTCAGCTGCAGCCCAATCTGTTCCATAAGCAAACAGGTCCAGAGTCAGGCTTGATGCATTTGACATACAGTACTCAGAATACTGAGACTGGAGGCCAACCATGCACAGTCTCCTGTAGCCATCCTGGTTTAAAGTCCAGCATTTTTCCTACCCAACCCACAGAAATACAAGGACCATTGTTCTCACTGTACCTACCATGATCATGAATGGTCCTTTCCTCCTCAGCTCTCAATCAAGCTTTCATTATCCCAGTTCTTTTCCTCTATCACTTTCCTACTACCCTGCAGCCTAACCTTCCTACCACCACACAAGCTAACTGTTCAGGTACCTGGTCTCGAATTCTCCTCTATTAGAATTCTATAGTCCACTACTGCATCCCTCCAGTCTCCAGCAGGATTAAAGGTGATACTCATTATGACAAGCCATCAGGCAAATTGAGATTTGATGCTACAGACAATGCTGATAAAATTATCCATGGCTAGAGGTCAGTATTTCCATTTTGGTCAAACCTCAGGAATGCATCTATAGCTTGTCAGGCTAGCCCCTTTTGTCCTGGGAATACTTTTATTCCTGCCCATCATGTTAAGCTTGTCTCTAACTACACCAACAGGTTAGCAGCCAAAGTACATGACTTGAAACTGAAAATGGACCCCCAGACAGAGCTATGACTTTAACGGGCTGGCAAGCCAAGGATTCTGGACAGAGCCTTACCTAAGACAGAATGCACTGCTTTTGATAATCCATATTCCATGATGAGTAAGGAAGGCATTCTTGTCAGAACAACCTAAGACAGGCTCAGTCTGGTTTATGGAATAAAAAAGGGGAAGATGTGGAAAGCTTTTGGGGATGCCTGGCAGGAATCTGACATTGGCCAAGGACAAGGAAGTGGACTGCAGGCAGGAATATGACAATAGGTTAGAACAAAGAAGTAACTTCAGGCAGAAATCTAAATCCTAAGCTAGAACAAAGAAGTAATTATAGGCAGGAATCTAAATCTTAGGCTAGAACAAAGAAGTAATTCAAGCAGGGATCTAAATCTTAAGCTAGAACAAAGAAGTAGGCTTCAGGCATGAAAATGACTTTGGGCTAGGACAGGGAAGTAGGCTCAGATATTTGGTCATCCCGATAAGCCCTTACAAATCGTGACCACAGGAGTGATCACAGGATTGTTTATTGTCCTGTGTGTTCTTTGACTACCTGGGTTTATTGTCTTGCTTGTTCCTTGACTATTTGCATCTATTGTACTGCTAGTTCTTCAACCTAGAACTGATTTTAATACTTGTATGTAATTTAAATGGTATAAAAGCAAAAAAGGAGGAGAAAGATGGGATAGAGGATTAATGGGGGGGATGGGGAAAGGAGATAACATCTGAAATGTAAAGAAACAAAATATCGAATAAAAAACATACATAAAGATGAGAGGGTTCTGGTTTCTTCATCATATATCCTACAGTAAAGAAGAAGTTGCTAATATCCTCTGCAGACAGTAATAAGAAAGAAAAGGTCTTCTTTGGAAGGTGATGAGGATGGGAAGTACTGTGTAGCACTTTCTAGCAATGCTCAGGAAGATTCAGATAGTTCTAAAAACCCAAGAAATTCTGAGGAGAGATTCATTAATATTTAGGATGTGAACAACTTAGTTATCTCAGGAAGTCCTGAAACTGACAAGATACACCAGGTCTCTTCTTTCCCAAGTTTATGTAAGAACTAATGATTGCCAAGGAGACAGACCAGTTGAACTGCCTGTAAGACATAGAAGTCATGCAGCCTAGGAGAGGCTCAGCCCACCTGAGCTGTCTAAAAGAGACATTCTTACTTCATTCTGCCTATTTGCCTGTAAGTTGTGCAGTACACCTTACTGTTGTTTCTAGGTTTTGTAACCCATCTTTCACACAGGAGTGGGCTTTCCATTTTCTAGCTATCTTTGAGTCATCTCTACTCCTGTAAGTAATCCTCTCATCTATACTCCTGTGAGTGAACAAAACAAAACAAAACCACATTAACTCAGCTAGCTGAATTTCATTGGTATCCTTAACTTTGGTCTTTTGAGGTTCCCTATCTAAAGCAAGTGGATGTTTGTTCTTGTCTCCCCAGGAAGAATGTCACACCATGTGGTAGCAAGCTACAAAGGTACCTGTAACCAATGGCTGGGCAACATTCATAAATCAACTACCTCTCTTCCTTTGGCCTCTTCTGTGTAATCTATTTTAGGGAAATAAGTGTATGTTCTCCTAAAGAGACTTGTTCAAGTTTGCTCAGTCTAAGATTTCCTATCAGATGGAAGAGGGAAAAAACTAGTTATGTGTACCCTTACTTCCACATCCAGATTCCATCTAGTAGTCTGTAGTGACTGCCATCATGTTTCCTCATGAGATCAGCCAACTAGCCCTTCTGTGCTTCACTCCTAGACTATCAGTGATTCATTTCTACTATTCAAGATTCTGAGCTTCTAAGGTTCAGGAAGAAAAATCACATACTGCTTCTGTTGAAAGTCAAACACACACTCAATGCAAGTGGACAGAGTTGCTGGGAAGTATTTAGATGCCCCAAGATGACCCATGATGCTTCATTCCTATTGTTGCTTCTTTGTCAAAGAAAATATACCTCCATTGGACTAATCACCCTCTGGTTTCTGGGATTTGAAGCACAGAAATTACCTAAGGAAAGTCTAAATGTTGGGTTGGGAAAATGGCTCTGTAAATTCATTGTTTGCCTTGTAAACATGAGATCCTGGTTTGATATCTAAAACCAACATGAAAAAGCAAAGCTTGATGATATGGATTTGCAATCACAACACTGGGAAAATGGAGTCATGTGGAATCTTGTGGGTTACTGGCTAACTACAATTGCCTATTTGATAAGTTCCAGGTCCTGGACAAACTCTGTCCAACACAAATAAAAGAAAATGGCACATGAGGAAAGACACCAAGAAAGTTTTTCTGTCTTAAACATGCACTCATGTTTATGTGTATGTACATCCCCAAACATACATGCACCCACATATACATGAGTATGCACATCCATACAAACACACACACACACAGAGAGAGAGAAATAGACAGACACAGACAGACAGACAGACAGACAGACAGACAGACAGACAGAGAAGGAGAGAGAATGGGAGAAAGGGGGCAGACAGATAGGGTTCTCCCATTTTTCATATGACTATTTAAAGCAGTGTTGACTGTTCTCCCATTTTTCAGATGCCTCTTGCCTCAGGAGAGACAGCAAATGTCAAAGCAGGGGAATGTGCTGTAATCTCTGCCACAACCCACAGACTTCTCAAGGATCAAGCTTTCTCTCATTCCTTCTGTTATGGAGGAAGGTGTCTGCTTATACATCTGCTTCCTCTCAGTTGCCAGGTAGGCCACAGTGTACCACATTGGCTCAGCTAGCTGAATTTCATTGGTATCCTTAACTCTGATCTTTTGAGGTACCCTATCTAGAGCAAATGGATGTTTGTTCTTGTCTCCCCAGGAAGCGTATCACACCATGAGGAACATGCTAGAGCATGCTTCTACCCCTTCCACTACCTATGTGGATAGCCCCCTCCAGGGAACTCTTCCTTCATCCCTTGCCCATCAGCCAGGTCACTCAGGATCTGTCCCTTAATTCACACCAAGCTTCATAGAACTGTCTCTGTTTCCCTTCTCCCATTGAATACTCAAGTTCACCCTCTCTGGCCTCTGTCTACCACATAGTGACAATACCACCAGTTCTTTGCTGTGAAACTGACTGCAATGGACATGACTTAAAGTTTTTTCTTCTAATGAACAGTCAACATGAACAATTCCCTCTTCTACATCTTCCTCCTGTTTATCTACTATCCATCAGTTACCTGATCTCCCCACCACCACCTTGGCTCACACTCAAGACTTTCAGTGTTTCCTTCACTGTCCCTCCTCATACTCTTGATTTTTCCTACCTTCTTCTGAGTAGGATGACTATAGACTTTCTTGTGTAGATTGAACCACATAACAGAAAAAGAAGAGGGACTAGGAAGACAGTTCCATCAGCAAAGTGCCTGTTGTGAAGACTTTAGGAGCTGAGTCTGATTCCCAGCACACATGCAGAAAAACAAGGCATAAGTATAATCCTGGGAAGGCAGAAACAGAAGGACCTCTGGAGTTGATTAGCCAGCCAGTCTAGCCAAATTGGAGAACTCCAAGTCCCCATGAGAGAGCTTATTGCAATAACTCCAGGTCCCTGTGGATTACTCCTGAAGACAACTAAGATTGACTTCTGACCTCCAAATGCATGTGCATGTGTATACTTGCACCTGGAGACACATGTGTGCACATACACACAGAAAGAAATGAAGCCGGAACAGTACATTGAGCAGCTATATCTTGGCATCTTGAGCAATATGGTATGATGCTTACTACTGTTTATCACTTAGGCAGAATATAGACTCATCTGCAACAACCTATGATCATGTCCATGAAAGAGTCTCTAGAACAGATTTCCTGATGTGGGACGTCCCACTCTGATTGTGGAAGTCACCATCATTCATTGTTTTCTGCTTCTGAATGTGAAAACAATGTGACCAGTCAAAGTTATGCTCCTGTCGCCATAACTCCCAACATGATGAATAATGTCTTCTTGAAGTGTAAGCAAAATCATCCTTTCTTCTTTAAGTTGCTTTAGTTAGGTATTGTGTCACAGCAGCAAGAGAGGAGTGTTATATTTATGCATGTGTATGTGGATATGTGTATGTGTGTGTATGTGTACATGCATACATATAAGTGTGTGTGCATATATGTGTGTGTGTTTGACTGTGCTTATATGTGTGTGCACATGTGCGTGCATGTATGTGTGCATATACATATATGTGTGTGTGCATACTAGTGTAGGTGTGCATACATGTGTGCATGCATATATATGTAAGTGTGCATGTGTGTACATGTGTGCATATATATGTGTGTGCATATATGTGTATGCATACATATGAGTGTGTATGCATATGTGTGTGCATATATGTGTGCATATATACATATATGTTTACATATATGGCTGCTTTATCTCCCCATTCTGCATCTCTACAAAGGAAGCACCTTTCATTCCTAAGGGTCCAAGTACTATCCATTCCTGATGAAAAAGTGTGAATCTCAGTTGGATTTACAACAGATGTCTCAAATTCATCATTTCCAATAGGAGCCAGAATCTTTCTCTTCAAATTTGTATTATATGAGGTAAGTGTTACCCATTCGAAACCACAAAAGAAACCTATAGACCACACTTCAATTTTGCATTCCCAACCCACAATCACCAACTCTCCTCATTTCCCATACAAGTCTCTCCCACATCTCCAACTATTTCCCTCTCCATTGCTCCTTTGTTTCCCTAAGGAAGATATTTTCTCCACAAGGTCAGACTGAGAAGGCAACTTTGACCTGTCACTTCCATCCTTGTGTTTCCTCTCACCCCATGCCTAATCCAATCCACTCAAGGAAGAGCAGTGTTTCTGGAACCATACAACACACACACACACACACACATGAACATGCAAAAATACACACACACAATGCACAAATATAACCCCCCTCTCATTGTTGTGACACAATACCTAACAAAAGCAACTTAAGGGAGGAAAGGATAAACACATTATTACAAATTTGGAGAGATGGAAAAAAAATGAAATAGCACTAACTACCAACTGGACAGAAACTGATCTAGTTAGCACCATCAACTGGACAGAAACAGATAGAGTTAGCACTAACTACCAACTGGAGGAGAAACTGACAGAATTAGCACTAACTATCAACTAGACACAGCCTACATATGAAAGGAAAACCTTGACTGAGGAATTACCCAGATCAGATTGGCTGGCTATGGGCATGCCTGGGGTGAGATTGTCTTGATTAGTTAATAATGCAGTAGGGCCCAGCCTACCTTGGGTAGCACTCTCTAGGTAGGTGATCCTGATCTGTATAAGAAAGTCTGCCCATGACATCATGATCCTATGAGCAAATCAGAGAATTTGCTCACAGAGAAAACCAGCATGCAGCCTTTCCCCGTAGTTTCTGCTTCCAAATCTGCTGGTCACGAGGCTTGACATAGAAAGAATCAACGAGTTGAGGAGAGAGTTGGGGAAGGCAGTGGAGAGACAGGTAAGAATAAAGTCTAATTATACTTGTATGAAAATGTTTATATTTAAAATTTTCTTCCCTAGGGAACTATAAATGATGTTGACCTGCTTCATACAGTCCCAGTTGGCAAGCCAAAGTATGAGTCCACCCAAGTCTATGCAGGATACCCAGTGAGTTCATTTGATTGACTTAAAGAGTATGGGTAAGTGGTTACTAACAGAGGTGTGCAGCTGTACTGGAAAGTCTACAGCAGTTGCATGATGAAGTCCAAGTGTAACTGCAAATGGAGCCCCTCTTCAATTAATCTCCCTTAGGCTATAGGCTCTAGAACATTCCCAGACCCTGAGGTCATGGGCAACTGGAGCAGCATAGGTGTGTCTGACATCTCAAGGAAGGGTCTGGTAACCTTCCCTCCCCTCTTTCTCCAAGGTGATGTTAACAGTCAAGCGGACAATCTTGATGGACTCTTGCAAACAGGCACAATGGAGCTGATAAAGATGGCCGCTCCTTGGCTCCAAGGACCATGTTTTAGAAAATAAGCTCTGAGAGCAAGTCCAGATTGCCTCAGTCTATGGGATACTGCTAGGGTGGGTCATCTTTCTGCAGCACATAGTGAAAATATGTATGCATGGGCAGTGCTGGGACATTGCTCTATAGTCCCAGGTTCAGGAACCACTTACCACCTCCTCAAAAACAAATAGCAAACAAACAAAATAATAGCACAGAGGACAGTGGATGCTGAAGCCTGAATATGAAGCCATAAGCATGAAGCTAGATGATCTCTCTCTGGGTTGCTGTGTGAACTCAATTCTGAGCAGACCACTATGAAAGAGTAATCCAGGAGCAGAGATGAATCAGATTCCAGGCTGGTGCATAGCTCCCTTAGAAATAGGAGCCTGTGCATACAGTCCTACATGACTAAATCCTTACTTGGAAGAGAGTTGTGTGCATTCTGACATTTTCAACATGATGAGCAAGAGGGACAAAGATATAGGAGATGAGAAAAAGCAACCAGAGCTTCTCAGCATGGCTTCTGTAGCAGCAGCTTATCTGTGGGACTAGGCAAAACTTAAACACTCCAGAGAATTTTAAGGAAGGCTTGGAGTACCAGGGCTGTGGCATCTGAGTAGCCATCTCCCTGGATGGCCCAAATATGCAGAGGCCTGGCCTCCAGCAAAAGTAAAAAGGGAGGATGTAGGTGAAGTACTGGCAGCTGCCTATTGAACTTGGTTCAGTGGTAATCAAAGGCTTTAGGAACTAAGAGGACAGACATCTGCTGTGGGAAGCCACACTACTGAGTAGTAGGTAAGCCTTAAGCCATCTTGATGAAGACCTAGCATCTTTGTCGGGTGGCGGGTAGGAACATCCTTTGCCTAATGGGGAAAGAAAAGAGACAGACACAAACACAAAAAAATAGGGGGCTAGAGAAGGCTCTGCAGTAAGGAAGCACTCGCAGCTCTTACAGAGGACACAGGTTCAGTTTACTGAGGAATACCCAGGTGCCCTCTTCATTTCTCAGAGGACCACAAAGTACCTAAACATGAAGCAAAACACAGGCCACAAGCGGGATGCATCTTGATGCAGTGCCAGACAGGGTCTCTTCATATCCATACCCCCAAGCAGGGAGGCCAAAGCCTGCGTGTACTGAGAATTCACACCAGCACACCTCATTCTATTACACGTGGCCTGGCACTCCATTGCTGCCTCTATATAAAATTACATTCCTGATTAAAATTTTAGTGCCAAACATTTTATATGATTACAGACAGAAAGTCAAAATTTGCATTTAAATAGACATATTAAAAACACTCTTTGGAGGGAAGGGCAGCAACGCTGTAGCGATCTTGTGGCATCCTCTGAGGGAGACAAGGCTCTCTCTGGGGCTTGCTTTTGTGGACACACTGACCATCCTTGTACCTGGCTGAAGCACACAGGGCAAAGAGGACTCAGAGCGCAGTATAGGATTCCTCACTAAGACAGAGGCCACTGTTTAATCCAGTCACTCACTGTTTATTCAACCAGGCTTCACTGCCTTCCTTATCAGGTTAGATAGTATCCTCTGGGTTCTCTACTGGACATCAGTTCTTAGAGATGACTCATTTTGAAAGGAGATCACCGTAGACATAGGGTCACAGTGCCAAGTTGATAAAAACGAGTCAGCTCCACTTTTTAACTTTTATTATTATTTTATTTTCAATTTTATTTTCATGTGTACATGGATGCTGAGTTTGTGCATATGCATGCTCACATACAGATGGGCATTGGCATGTATACATATGTGCATGATACATAAGGAAGTCAGAGACTTATGCTGGGAATCTACCTCAGTTAATTGATGTTGCATTTATGTACTGAGGATAGGTCTGCCAATCAAAGCCAAAACTAACCAGCATGGCTAGTCTTGCTAGCCTACTTGCTCCAGGGAACCATCTGTTTTAGAAACTAGAATTATCAGCAAGCAGCCATGCAGTGATGGCTGTCTCCTCAGCCCCGTTGTTTCTATCTATTTTTTTTTAAAAAGATGGCTTGTGTTTCTTAGGCTGCCCTCCAATTAACTATGTAGCCAGGGATGTTGATCTTGAATTTCCAATCCCCCTGCCTACATATTCCAAGTTCTGAATTGGAGGTATACACTACCATACTGGGTTTATGGATATAGAACTCTGGAGTTCATGCATGCCAGGCAAGCACTCTACCTCCATAGCACAAGGTTTCGTTTCTTTTAAGAACACACACACACACACACACACACACTCACATGAAGACAACCAAAGTTAATGAAGGGGAAATGGGACATGCAAGTGAGAGGCAGCTGAGAACACAATCCAAATTTGTGATACCTACAGACACACCTGCTGGTCCCCATCCTCCAGAAGGTCTCAGTAGGATGATGTCCTCTCAGACAGCCAATAAGGAGCTATGTTGTCACTGTCTAACAGGACAGTAGGAGGAAAGACCGATGGGCAGGGTTCCCTTCCTCATGAACACACTTTGTGTTGAGATTCCTCACACCTCTTGGTACCACTTCTGGCTCCAGTACACCCCAGAGCCAGTTCATCTGCAATCTAAACTTCCAAGCTTCCATCTAGGATCCAAAACATCCCAGGTCTGATGTTCCAGGGTATGCCCAGAGATCACATGATTCTCCCTCTCCCACAAGAATATCAGAGAAAACACTAGGTGCTCATGAAGTCTTTTCACAGGAGACGAAAGTGGACTCTCATACATCTCTGTGTGTCATGAAAATAACATCTACCCCCAAATGTCAGAGAAATACCACGGGTTCTCTGCCTTTGGCTTTTCTGTAGCATGGGAAAAGAAAAACCCAAAACACTCAAATGCTGTACTGGACGCTCTGTGTAGTTACTGCTGTGCTCAGTACTGTTTATCTGGGCTTTGTTTATGAAAAGGGAAATTGGCCCACAGAAGAGGATTTACTTCCATAGGAGCAAAATGATAGTCCATGAAAACATCAGAGAATGAAGAGCGGTCCCTGCCTGGCAAGTCCATCGATAACACCGTACTGCCTTTGGGGCTTTGCACCACACAGCATCTCTTCCCCTAAGGAAATGATTGATGCTTTCTGGTGCACGTCTTCACTGGCCTGTGATGTTTTAGAGTTGGACCAGCCAAGTCTCAAGTGGGAGTGTAGAAAGAGGGCACAATCAACCTCACCAGTACACCGGCTCTGAGCCTTTGCGCTCTACAATTTTCACACTTCCTCGGGGCGAATGGATTATTTTAAAACTGCCAGCTGCTAACAGGATCCCACCTCTGCAGCCTGAGAAGATAAATGTTGACAGGCTAAGAAATCTTTATTTCACTCAGAAGTTATTTGTTCCCATCTCCTGTTCACAGATTAAGAATAAAAATTGATTTGACTTCAAAGGAAGGCGTTTTATTATTCAGACTGCCTTCATCCTATCCCACCTAGGTAAGATTGTTCACTCCAAAGCAGGCAGTAGTGATACCAGTTACCCACCTCTGAGGTTGGTGGGAGAGTACCACATGTTCCTATGCAGGAAAACACTCTGTCACAACCTAAATGATCTGGAAAAACAGATACATAAAGCTGGACAGCACACAGCAGTTTCTAGGGTTCTAGGCATACAACCAAGCACTTACTTTTCCTTTCAAGACTCAGATCTGCATGTTTCTCTGCATATACCAGGATCTACAGCAGATCCAACAGTATTTGAGAAATTACACCACAAAACCAGCTTTTCTTTCTTTTCATAGTATGAAGGAGAAAAGAATTTGCTTCTCATCAGCATGAGAAAATAAGAATGGAAAAAAATGGACCTCATCCTGTGTATTCCTGAGTAATAGATCTACTACTGAGCTACCTCCAAAGGCCATTTGTGTGTGCTATGTGTGTACATGTGTGTAAAGATGCACTGGAGACGTCAGGTGTGATTGTAATTTCGCAGGTGCTATCTAAGTTGATTGTTAAGGCAAGATCTCTCATTGTCCTGGACTTCGCTGATTAAGTTAGACTGGACTCCAGCAAGCTCCAGGAACCTGTCTGTATCTCCCCAGTGATATGATTATAACCATGTGGACTAAGTCTAGCTTTTTCATATGGACTCGGGGCATTCAGGTTCACTCAGGAGGACATTTTATTGAACAAACTATCATTCTAGCCCAGACACATTTTCTTTACTTTCCTTTTTTTTTTTAAAAAAAATTTGTCTTATATATTATTTGAGACAGGGTCTCACAAAGTTCTCTAGGCTGGCCTCAAATTCACTTTGTAACCTAGGTAGGTCTTGATATTGTAATATTCCTATCTCAGCCTCCTCAGTATTTAGAGACAGAGACATGTGCCAGCAGGCATGGATAAGAGCATTATTGATGTCATGTCAATCCTGGAGTGTCCTCAAATACAAGCAGGGACATCTGAAGCTCACCAAGTGGGTTTTTGATGTAATCAGTGACATGGGGAACACTAGACAATTAAGATTGCCACAGGCTGAAACTTGAAGCTAGTTTTGCAGTAAATGATTTTATAAGTAGGAGAACATTCTAAATGAGCAGTAAAACACACAAAAAATGCTAAACACACAAGGCAGGGGTTAGTCTCCAATCATCACCATCAAGCATCATGTGCGGTACCCAGCAGTAGGTGGTGTGATTGACAGTGCAGTCAATTCTTTGAGAATAATTATGAGAGCAATGGGTTGACTTTCGCTATGACAATGGAAAAATTCAATTGCATCATAGCCTTAAGAGACCATTCCCTATGAGGTCAGTATTGACCAAAATGTCATTTACAGATAACGTTATGCTAAAACAAATGTAAGCTTGCCAATTCCTAGAAAATTCTCTGTACTTAACACAGTTCCCCTGAACTTCTTCTAATGGTTCCAACTCATGTGATGTTAGGCAGGAGCTCAAATACGGATGTGCTTCTAAATACATGACTCATTTAAAATCATCAGTGAAAATCTAGCCTATCCCAGCATTCCTTGCATGTTTATACGCATTAACATAATGACAGGAAAAAAGTATGGTCAGAGGAAATTAATCAAGCCAGTACTTCAGGCTGATCAAAAATTAAATCAAGGTACAGTAGTGTACCTAGCACTCAGAAGGTGGAGAAGGAGGCATCAGCACCAAGAGTTCAAAATCATCTTAGGCGACATAGTGAGTTCAAGACCACCCTGGGCTGACTGAGACCCCAACACATAAAACAACAACAGCAACAAAATCCTTTACTATCAAAACCAACACAAAAGCGCTTTCATTTTCTTTCAGAATTAAGCAGAGGAGGTCATACTTCCTTGTTGCGTTCTGACCAGCTAATGTACAGACAAGCACTAGGGCATGTTCCTGTTTATCCTAAGCAAAGCAGTGGGTACACAAAAGTTGAACATGAACTATCTCATTTTCCTCCTGACTGTCAGACAGTCCATAGACGTAGAATAAACACTTTTTATCTCTAAGATGAAGTGAAAGCAAAGTGATAAATTCAACCAGTATATACATATAACCAAAATGATATATACTGATAAATGCATCATACAGATACTTGTTATGGTATTCATAGGAAGTGACATCCAAAATGCTTATGTATTGAAGGCTAGTTTCCCAGGTACTGGCACTGCTAAGAGGTGAATGGATCATGAGATCATGCTGAGTTAATTCATTGGTAAGCTCATGATTCTATTGGGCAATTGGGAGGCAGGGCCTATTTGGAGGAAATGGGTAACTGGGGCAATGGTTTTCACAGATTTAAAAACTCTGCCCTGTTTACTGAGTACCACAAGGTAAGTGTCTCTTCTCTGTCCTTCTTCCATAACATGTCTGCTTCTCTTCCATCCTGAAGGCAATGGAGCCAGCTGACCATTGACTGAAGCTGTCAGCCCAGCTAACTTGGTTTCCCGGGGTATTTTGTCACAGTAATGGGAAGCTGATAGCACTTCCCACTCAGTGATCTTTAAGCACTCTTCACTTGGCAATGTTCCTATGTCACTATTCTCTGGACCAAATATGTTTATGTACAACCATCCTGTACCCACCATCCCTTCCCAGTGATTTCTCTGATCCGCCATTCTTCCATGTGAGCATCTTTCTACTCTCCAATCCCTCCAACTCATACTGAGTTTCTTGGGTACACAGGATGCTTACCTAGTCACTAGAAAGAAATAAAAACTAAACCATGAGGTTTCTCTGCTGAAAGATCCCACAGAGAATTAGACTGATCAAAAACTGGTTAGTAATTATCTCCGTTATGATATAGAAAGGAAAAAAATAATGCATTCTTTTTGGAGAAATCCTATCCTTAAGGAAGGTTAATGGATTAAAGGCTTTTTAAAAATGTAAATATAAATGTATGTGGATTCATTTATATTTTTCCTTAATTTTATCTACCTCATCCATTAAGAGGTACTGAAAATTATAGCCAATCAGTCTTTTACTTATAAATAGCATTCTCTAATAACAGGAATATAAAAATTTTGAAACTCAGACCAACTCTAGGGCTAAAGCCAGAAAAGTTTATGACAATGACTGGAATCTCATATGTTACCAATAAGTAAAGATGCTATCAAAGCATTATGGGGTTGAGTCTAAAGTATAAGTAGCCAGCTTGAAGGAATGACTCAATTTAAGGAAAATTCAGAACAGAAATAAATGAATGCAAGGCTAGAGAGAAGCCTTGATGGGTAAAATAGTTGCCATGAAGTGTAAGGACTGAGTTTGAGTCCCTGAAATACAAGTGAAAGATAAACTCTGTAGTATATGTCTGTGAGCTCAGAGCTCCTGTAGCAAGGTGCAGAGTGGAGATGGGGGCAAGAGGATTCCTCAAAGCACGCTAGACCTGGCTTATGAACTGGTAAAGTACAAGGAAGACAGACTGCCTCAATATAGCGGAAAACAAGGCTGGACAGTTCAGGATGTTTTTAACCTTTACACATATGCCTGCATGTGCACACACACACACAGACACACACACACACAGAGAGAAGAGAGAGAGAGAGAGAGAGAGAGAGAGAGAGAGAGAGAGAGAGACAAGAGAAGAGAGACAGAGAGAGAGACAGAGAGACAGAGAGAGAGAGACAGAGAGAGAGAGAGAGAGAGAAAGAGAGAGAGAGAGAGACAGAGAGAGACAGAGAGACAAAGATAGAGTAGGGGGGGAGGAGAGATAGTGTCCATGTCACAGTATATACTGTGGTCAGAGGGCAACTTCTGGGAGTCAGTTAACTGCTCCTTCCATCACGTGGTCCTGGGAATTAGACTAAGGTCACTCAGCTTGGCAGCAATCATCTTGAACTGCTAAGTCATCTTGCTGGCCCCATTGTGTTTCTTATCATGCTATACTGGGGTTCCCCTACTGGTGATCTCTGACAAAAATACAGCTTTGACACAGACCCAAATGAAAGAACATCTATAAATATAGCTATTCCATATGATTAGAAAATGTCAACATCACAAGATACAAAGTGATGCTGTGTTTTGGTTGCAGATAAAAGGAAACTGAATATACTTGTCAGTTGCTGGTAGAAGATCTGGAGTGTTCTGTGGTAATATGACTCGTGATTGCTCCAATGTAGGCATTAAGGATCTTCACAGTTCATATCTTCTGCAAGGGTAGTATGAGAAGAGAAAGGTGACCACCACTGCCCCAGGTACCAACCTACCTCACATCCTTAAAGACCCATTCAGGGACTGATCTTCCATTTCTCCATTATGGTGGGAGTAGCACACATAGTATTTATAGTTTTAAATGTTTTGAGTTATTTTTACTTAAATACATATAATTTTAACTCAAATATTAAAGGAAAGCCATTTCTATACATTGCTATGAAAGAATGTGATGGGCATAGAAAATTAGTCAACAAAAGGGATAGAATGATAATTCTGAAAGATAGATATAAATATCTAGATCGGGGCATGGAAAGATGCCTAAGTAGTTAATAGGGCTTGCTGCTCTTGTGGAGAACCTGAGTTCGGTTTCCAGCAACTACGTGGCAGTTCATAAGTACCTATAACCTTAACACCCTCTTCTGGCTCTAGCACACACATTATGCACATATACTCACACAGGCAAACATACACGCACATAAACTACATAAATAAATTATTTTTAAAAATCTAGAAAATAGGTACTATGTAGGCAGATAAACAAAGTGTGGATAGGTAGATAACTTTTAGTGCTGAACAGACATCAGGTTATAAAATATTTTTCCATTTTCTAGACATAAAAACATAGATCATTCACCTTGACTAAAATTATTCACTCCACAATTGCAGAACTCCCAGAAATGCAGCCTTCAGTGACTCAGTGCCTGTATTCTTCCCACTACACCATGCTTTTAGAAGAATCTGGTGGTAAATCTGTCTTACTCTCTGGATATTACCAGCAAGAATATCACCCCATTACATGCCTTCATGGAAACAGACATCTGAAGAACATGAGATACACATGCTTAAAATGGAAGTAAACATAGATAATGTATGTATCTATCCATCCAGATGCTTACCTATCCACCTATTCACACATTTATCCATCTATCCATCCATTCATCCATCTACCCATCCATCCATCCACTTATCCATCCATCTATCCATCTATCCATTCATCCATCCATCCATTCATCCATCCATCCATTCATCAACCCATTTACCCATAATCTTCTATCTGTTTTAAGAAGAGACAACCCTTCTAGACATGTTTATTGCTCCCATTTTAATTGTAGTCTCTGACTTTTAAGAAGAAAGCTTATTTTGTCAAAACTGTAAAATAAGGTAAATCACATTTTGGGCTCATGATGGTGCCTTTTCCAGCCCTCTCCCATGAGCTTTGTTATCTGAAGAACTAACCTTCCCCTACAGTGAATTCAAATACTACATAAGTTTTGGACAAAAACTGAAAACTTGGAGCTGACATCACCTTCTCTCCAAGGTATGGCTGCAGTGTCTTGAACTATTCTGCTTCCTTTGTTCTGTCAGAACAACAAGGCAGAGACAGCACAGAGGGATGGATTTCTGTACCATCATGGATTTCTTAGCTGCTTTGTCATACCTGTGGGGTTCTAATGTGTAATTCAGCATAGAGAATTGATTAGAAGGATATTCATTTTTGAGCCAGCAGACCAAGCACATCAAGTTCAAGAGCAAAAACCCCAATGGACATCAAAGACCATCTAAGTGGCTGCATGTTCCTAGGTACCTAAAACTGTGAAAATCCTAGTTGAAACATCCATTCACACATATGCACACCTATAGGCATATACATATAAATCCACATTCATGCTCACACATGTATATACAAGCACATGCATACATATTCAAGTGCTCCTATGCATGCATTCACAAATACACTGGGCAAAAACTCATGCAGGTGAAGGGTACTGCCATAGCCTGAAAGAGAATAGATATGTCCACTTTCAAAAATATACTTCTTTGGCAATATTACATCTTGGGAAATAGGAGTACTGCATAATGCTGAAGTTTCACAGAGCATCTTTAATGTTAGAGTGCAGGAGGGAATGAAAGAGGAGACGAAGAGATGCAGAGGGAAGAAGTAAGAAGAGAAAATGGGAGCAGTGTGGGGAACACGGGAAAGCTTTTCAGCTTGGCAAGCTTGATGCGTAGCTGTAGGCAGGTAAAGGCTTGCTACTGCTCTGAGAAAACACTTGTGAATTCTGCCAATGACTTAGGCACACATCATTGGAAAAAGTCCCCATTTCTCTTGGCTGGTGGCAGAGTTGGACTTCTCACACCAGCAGGGACAGACGCTGTGGCAGAAGGTCCAAGAAGGGGTAGACAAAACCTTCCCTTTCCTTCCAATCTTTCCTATGATTTTTCCCGCGTAAACCACAAAGTGTAGGGCTACTAGTCCACAGGGACAATCACAACACTTCCTAGGACAATAAGCTCATTTAAACTGCAGCCATGTCTCTGATTTTTTTGTTATATTTTCTTTGTATTGTGTGATGAGATTACATATTTATATTCAAATACAATACCTATGTAGACCTAGTTTCATTTAATAAAACATCTCTTTCATTTCCCAGGCCAAAAATATCACAGAATCAGACAGACTTCATTAAAAAGTAACAAGAGGGTCTGATTTTACATGGACACAATTATTAGTTCTGTCAGTGGGTGTCAGAGCATAGAGCGATTGATTTTT
Organism: Mastomys natalensis; assembly: GCA_021653895.1. Classification (NCBI taxonomy): domain Eukaryota; kingdom Metazoa; phylum Chordata; class Mammalia; order Rodentia; family Muridae; genus Mastomys; species Mastomys natalensis. The sequence continues at coordinate 320,352 of JAJTUV010000378.1, forward strand.
TATGTGGAATTCATTTCTCCCTTTAGCCTTTTAAGCTCCAAAGTGGCTATTTCATCTTTGGAAACTTTAAAAATGGAATTCAGTGTTTGAATGGTTCTGTTTTGTTGTGATTGTTGTCCTTTTAGAATGTAAATGTAGGAGCTGGAGAGATGACTCAGTGGTTTAAAGAGCTTATTGCTCTTGCAGAGAGCCCCAGTTTTGTCACCAGCACCCATGGTGAGTGGCCCACAACCACTTGGAACTGCAGCTCTAGGAGATCTGACACCCTCTTCTGGTCTCCAAGGACACTTGCATAGAAGAGATGTCTCTCTTCTCTTCTCTTCTCTTCTCTTCTCTTCTCTTCTCTTCTCTTCTCTTCTCTTCTCTTCTCTTCTCTCTCTCTCTCTCTCTCTCTCTCTCTCTCTCTCTCTCTCTCTCTTTCTGCTCTCTCTTTCTTACACACACACACACACACATATACACACAAAGAGAGAGAGAGAGAGAGAGAGAGAGAGAGAGAGAGAGAGAGAGATTAAAAGAAATCTTTACATGAAAAAAAGTGTTTCATGCTCAAATCAGCCTAAATAATAGGGAGTATGAAATTCCAGCCATTTTTGAAAGGTACAGTGACTGAAATAAATAAAGCCATCAGGTGGCTTCCAGAAAAATCTCCAAATCACTTACCAACACCCTCAACAGTTCTCTCTTTCCAGTTATACACCTCATTAGCCAACTTTTCCATGAAAAGACTAGATTTCTGCTCAGACTACATTTAAAGAGCTGGATTTAGCTTTTATCTGATCTTCTGTATATGCCACTAAACCACAGCTCAGGGTGTCACTGAGCTCTACTGAGTGCATTCTGTTAAAGTTTATTACTGAACTGAGCACCACATTTTGAAAAGAGTCTCCTCAGACTTCACAGGAAGCTGAGCATTTTTCTGTTTTGAAAAGAATCCAGAAATGGTTCCAAAGGCAATTGAGCCATTTAATGAGCCAGAGGCAACTTCAGATGGCTTGATCTTAAAACATCACTCATTTGGTAGAGTTTTTGCTTAAGATGAGATCACCTCGTCTTGAGAAAAGAACTGTGGCCTGTCTTGAGACACCCTAATGGCCATGTCAGCATTAGTCTGTAGCAGCTTCCAGAGTGACAGACTAGACACCACACTGCCTTATGAATCACATGTTCCAAATCCCAGACATTAGGTTATTGAGTGTCTTTTGCCTGTACCTGCTTTGGCTTGTTTGCTCTGGTCCAGACTAAAGGTCAATGAAGTACAAGCAATGTGATGCTTGGCTAGTCAGCAAAACCCATTTATGAAAAATAAGCCAGCCACTAGGGAGGTGGCTCAGTTGATAAAGTGCTTGTCACAAAAACCTGAGAACCGTGAGCTCCCAGCCAAAATAAGTTAGGCATAGTGTTCTGAACTAGTAATTTCAGGTTAAGGAGGTAGATATAGGATGACCCCTGGGGCCAGTTTAGCCTATGCTGAGCTAGGCATTCAGTGAAGAGACTTTGTCTTAAAACCAAGATGAATGGTGTCAAAGGAAATACCAAAGATTGACTTTGGGCCTCTACATACATATACATATGAACATGTACTTACACACACACACACACACACACACACACACGCACACACACGCACACACCCTTGCACACACACACACATAATAAGCCAGCTCTTTCACCAATTGCTACTACAGTGCAGACAACAAGAACTGGCCATTGCTATTGACCCAGCGGAACCACAACCAGTCACCTTCTAGGTGAAGCTATCAGTATTCAAGCATCCATTTCTAAATCCATCCATTCAGCCTGCCCTCCACCCTAACCTAATGCGATTTCAACCTTGTAACAGAAAGCCACTGTCACAGAACATCAGGTCAACTTAATTTTCCACGTCCTGGCACCCAAATGTGTGGGCTGGTGCCAACAGATGACACATGAGCAGTGGCCTCATATTGGACAAATTTAGCACCTTTGCTAAGTTGAGAAGGCTCTGACTGCAGATTGTTCAAGTATGTTCTCTTTTATGAGAATTCCCTGAAGCATTTATGAAGCAGAGTCAAACATCCTAACAATAGGACTCTTGTATTCTTGTTGCTAGTTTCATCCCAGAAAATTAGGCAAAAAAAGAAGAGGAACTCTGGGGGCCATGGAGGCATTAGAACCACAAGATGCATCATAGATACAAGAGACTCTATCAAGCAACATTTTAGTAGTCTATTTTTTTTGTAGTACTTTTTTATGTATATGATGGAAGAATTATAATAGTTTCCATGAAAGACTGTGTCTGCTCTTGTCATGCTGTCTTCCCTCATTTGTCTCCTCAATTCTTAGTTCTATATATAACACACGGTCTGGCCTAAGCACTTATTGAGGAACTAAATGAGCAAATTCATAGATATTGTTCCTCAGTGTAATCTACCTCTGTTGAGACTGAGACTCTTCTTGGTTTCAGCTCACTCAAGTAGCCTAGACCGAAGAGCCACTGAACCCTGTCTCCACTTCCCCAGAGGAGACAATTCCAAGTGTACATCACCATCCCCATATCTGTCTGTTTGTCTATAGATCTACCTATTTTAATGTGAGCTCTAGGGATTGAACTCCTCACTCTTGCAAGGCAAGCTTCCTACCTCCATAGTTCCTGCCTAAGAATGTTTTCTATTTTCTTCAACAGTAGCCCCATCCCATATCAGCCTGCCTCAATGGTGGAAGCCTAACCTGATAATATGGCTGCCATTTCCGCCTTGTAGTGTGTACTGTGTGTGGCATTAAAAGCGGTGAAACCACTGCCCTCAGAAGCTTGAAGAATGAATACAGTGGCAAAGCCTGGTCATTTCTCTGCCAACTAAAAAATGCAGGCCACCTAAAAATGTGACCAGACTCCATTACAGCAAAAGTGCTGGCCTTCAAGTCAAAGACCTTAGCAAAACACAGAACTCTCCACCCACCAATACTGCTAATATTATACTAAATAACTACAGGGCCACTGTTCACATTTTGTCTATATAAAGACAGCAACTTAGTGGCCCTCTCCTAGTCACAGGAGAAGAACAAATGAATGTCTCCTTAATATTACAGTGCATGCTGTGTGCCCATCATAGGTGAACATGCCATTAACCACAGCTAACGGTAAGATGACACTGGCTCTCACTGAACATGTTTTGTTACTGAACTGAAGTCCACAGTGTGAAAGCAAATTTTCAAATAAGATGGAGCTGAGCACCTTCCTTTTACCAATATAGATGCTGTGATGATTATTTCAAATACTTGACAAGGCATAATGTGCTTTCCTAGGGTTTCATCGAGGAATAGCTTGTCCACCCTTCCCCAGACTGTACAGCTGTATAATAACACCATGTAGAATTGAGTTGCATTGCCTTTCTATGCAACAGAATAGTAAGAGTTCCAGAGTTGTCTAAATGTCAACTATAATAAAAATCGAGGGGTAGGCTGTACACGGATTCATCTATCACTTAGACTTCTCCTTTTCCAAATATAGTATGGGCAATCTGTTCCAAAATGTTAAAATAATCTCAATAAATTTGATGAGAACTTTTGGTCCCAGCAGTACAAGCATGATGACATTAAATATTTGACCAATTACAGTCCAAATTTCCTTTGCCAGAATTTTGGCACATCACGATCTCTCCTAGGCAAGACTATAAGGGGCTGGGGTGTGGCTTATACAGGGAGACAGTCTATCAAGAAATACTACACAATTATGTAAAAGTCTAAGAAAACATTCCCATGGTTTCTTTACCAGGTACAGATCAAAAATATATCATTTAAAATATTGAAAACCAGTACAGATGTGGTAGTCGTTCACAAAGACATGGATATGAACTAAAATTAAAAGCTGCTTGGGGTTCAGAACCCACAAAATCACATGTAGGTTGCTGGATCCAAGTAAGGTTATTTGCGTTCCAGTGATCAGAACATCCTCTAACCAGAAGGGGAACGGTGGTGTCTTAGAAGTCCAAGAAAGCATAGATTGTAATCTTATATCCAATTGTATTTTCCGAGTATCCACTAATCTTTGGGTAGCTTAGGGAGTATTGTGTAATAGGTTCTGAATTGTTGGCTGGCTTGTTACATATCTCAACCCTTTGGGCTAAAGGGCTGGAAATGGAAGGGGTATTGGATTAATTAAATGCAGAAACAGCCAGCAAAGTAAATAAAATCTACTCCTGATGTTTGGCCAGATGGACACATAGTTAAATTGCCTTCTAAGCATTTCTGTTTATTCTGATAGACTTGGGCTGCTCTCAGCCTTGCTTGGAGATGCTTCTTCCAGCTGTAGATGACAATCAAGGAGTGACTCTGTAACTGGACAGAGAACTGAGAATAAGCGATCACTGAGTGCCTGGCACAAATGGAAACATCTATGTCACCTCCTCAATACTCAGGGAACACAGGAAAAAAGGGGGTGGAATTGATTGTGGGAACTGATGTATCAGGAGAGTATGGATGGTCAATGTCTTCTGGTATGAGATGGCTTTTACTATCACAGGCACATATCAGGTACAACTACCTGCATGAAGCCCAAAGAAAGAAAGGGAAAGGTGGAAGAGAGAAGTGAATGGGGCATGGAGAGGAGAGAGCAAAAGGAAATGGAAGTCAAGAAGAACACAGGAAAAAGAGGGAGAGTAGTTTGGTAAAGTGAAGAGATCACTATCCTCTGTAGGAGAACTGAGTAGTCTAGTAGTGGAGATGGTAGTCACAGTGTGTTGTGCAAGCATGATACAATTTTTAAAATTTAAACAAAGAAAAGGCAGCAAGACGGGTTGGAATCCCACCATGTTGTTCATTATATCTACTGGCAAAGCAAGGGTTAGCAGTTAATGCCAGCCTGTGGCTAAAAAAGACTTAAACGTATCTTGTTTTATAGACTATTCTCACTTGGTTTTTCATTCTGAAAAACACACTGTTGGTTCTGTAATACATTGCTGCACATTCCCCAACAAGTGGCTGACAGTCTCTACCTTTCTGTTGTCATAAAGGCTGTGAACAGCCCAGAGATCCTTCTTGGGACCATGCTGGGCATTTGCTCTTCCCAACCAATCCCAATGCTCTCTACAGATCTTGGTAGAGTATTAAGATTAATGAAGAGAAAACAGACTCCAAGAGAACCTTTTATGGCTACACTGTCTTTCCTTTCCTCAATAATCAGGGAGATGGATATTTTGAACCAATTGACTGTTGGCTACTGAACAAACAAAATCAGTAGCCATGAGGCTACCAGAATATATCTGAAAACCTACAAATCATTTTCTGAGTCCCAGCTACCTACCTACTAACTTTGCAAGATTATAATATTCATGTGCTGGGAACTTATAAATGCCAATTTGCCACACCTAGAATCACCTGGAAAGAGAGTCTCAGATTAGGAATGATCTCGATCATATTGATCTGTGAAAATATATTTGGGGAATTTTTGTGTTTGTTAATTGACTCAGTATACTGCAGGCAACACCATTCCCTAGTCTGAACCCTGAAGTATATGTTTACAAACTGGAGAGTTTTTGTTGTTGTTACTGTTGTTGTTGTTGTTTTAAAGAGCAGACAACATTGGTGTGTTTGTGTCTGCTCATGAGTGTAGATGAGATAGGACTAGTTACATGAATTCCTACCTTGACGACTCTGAAATGATGGACCACAATATGCAATTGTGAGCTAACAGAAATCCCCCTCCTCTCCATGATGCCTTTTTCAAGTTGTTTAAGCCGAGAAACTGAATGAAACTAGAATAATTCCTTAACGTTCTTGGATGTCAAGTTACATGAATTGTAGGATCATGGCTTATGTCAGGAACATTAGAGAGAATCAGCCAGTGCACCTTAGTGTGCTTTGTACTGAGTAAGGCAAACAGCAAGTGCTCAGTAAATGAAATCTATTTGAATTATTAACTGTGGGGAAAAAGACGACTTCTTCACTTGATCTAACCTGTGAGATTGATTAGTGAATTATTAATCCAAACAAAATTTAAGTCCCCTCCATGGAAATCATATCAAGACAGGCAACCTCTAATCTTTTTCTAAGTTAAGACAAGGCCTGTCAACAGCTCTCCACCTCCTCACATCTACCCAAGTAAGATGAAATGGGAAATGTTAGTGCTTAACATTTTAAAGGACACACAATTGATTTTGAAGTGCTCACATTTATAGGAAAATTACAAGATGCTTGGCGCTGTCAAAAGGCCTGTGCACAGGCTGGCATATATCATACTCACACAGGCTTAAGAATCAGGCACTGAGATTTCTTCGTTATGTGTCTAAAGAATCTGGGGTTCACAGATGATAAATGGGGTTTCTTAGGCTACCTGACTAGGGATGAATCTGGGCCACCCTAGAGCCTTCACTTTACCCTTTCACTCTTTAAAGTGGTCTGAGAAATCCCCAAAGAGGAAACCTCAGATCTCTATCAGATCACTAATGTGATCTGAAAAGGTCTTTGGGCTTCATTGATTTGAGCTCAGAAGTGTGTGCAGCATTCAGGCGGGAAAGAGGAGACAAGCAGCACCAGAGGGAGAGTGGCAGTTGACAGTCATTGTCAACTTGGCAGGATCCAGGCTGAGTGAAGAGAGCAGCCATGGGGCATTCATTAGGGAAATTCCAGATTAGTGAAACTGAAATGAGAAGGAATTCTGGAATGTCTGCTGGGGGTATATGTGGGGATGACAGGGCGTTCTATGTGCTGGAATCCTGGACTGAATGAAAAGGAGAAAGGGAAACTACAGAGAACTCTAGTTGAGTTCCTAGCATTCCCAACTGGTCGGGGGCAGTCATCAGTCTCCTCTAATTCTAGCTTTCGGAGATCTGACAGAAGCCTCTGTCCTCCTGTACTCTATACTCATTCCCACATCCCAGTTACACAGTATATGTAAAACTGTAATGCAATAATAAAGGAGAAAATGAGCTGAACACCAGCACTATCATCTCTGTGCTCTGATTGCAGAGACAAGGTGACCAGCTGCCACAAGCTCCTGTCAGCCTGCCTTCCCTCAATGAATGACTGTACCATCCATCCATGAGCCAAAATAACCCCTCTTTTGGTCAGGTTAACAAGTCACTGCAACCAGGAAAGTAGTTCATACAGAGATCCTCGTGCAAGCCACAAAAACCCATGGAAAGCTGTTTCCAGTTCATCTGCACTAGAAATGGAAGCATCAGGGTCTAATGGAAACATCAGGGTCTGTGATGGCTGTATCCCATTCACTCTGAGCTGGGTGGCTCGGAGCATACTAAAGAAGACAGCAAACATGGACAGGAGGGTAGTATTCCTACTCAAAGTCTGAGCTGAGAGAACCACAGCTTTTTCAATCATCCATCTCCCCCTCCTTTCCCTGATCTCTCACCAGCCCCCACACACCATTTTTCATCTCTGTTTATTTGCTCAGGGACCCAGACTCTGGCAAGAAGACTCATTTTCTCCCAGTGTGTCAAACAATAGCTTGAGAGGCGTGCAGCTGGTTGTCCCTGGTGGCAACTGAGTGCCTCTGGAAGTAAAGGAAATAAAATCCTCTTGGAAGACACAAGGGAACAGGCTGCCACGAGCCACAGAATAGTGCTCCGAGGAGGGGTCCCTGGTGTGGAAGGGCAGAAGCACAGTTTAGTTTTGGCTGGGGCACCAGGAGAGACTCATTACTGGGTTGGGAGGCTGGGAAAGAAGCGATTGCTCTTGGCTTTTAGTTTCCTCTCACATACTTCAGGGTTTTGTTTTACAGTTCTTGGTTTTTGTGTTTTTGTTTTTTTGATTTTATTTTGTTTTGTTTTTACAGGATACATTTATATATATAGAAAATTGCAAGCAGAGACCATAGTTGCACACCTCTTATACCTGGTTAACATATCTGTATCTGTACCTGTACCTTATACATGCACATGTCCATGTATTGTGTGTGGTGTTGTGTGTGTGTGTGTGTGTGTGTGTGTGTGTGTGTGTGTGTGTCAGGACACAGCATATGTGGACATCACAGGACAACCGCAGGTGTTTTTTCTCATATTCTGCATTTTGAGATAGGGTTTTTGTTGTTAGCCACTGAACACACAATGGCTCACATGCTGCTGGGGATTCTTCTGTCCCATCTAATTATAGGAATAGCTGGATTATAGACCTACTACTGTGCGAAGTTTTACATGGGTTCTCCAGATCTAAACTGTGGTGCTCAGGTTTGCTCAGGAAACACTTTATCTACTGAGACATCTCCTCAGCCCCTCATTTCCTTATTATTAACAAACATCTTGTGTTTTCAGGACACATTTGTCAGCTTAATGAAGATATATTGTCATACTGTGGTTAATTGAGTCTGCACTCAAAAGGATGCCCTTGGTCCTCACCTTGCATCTCTTGACGGATACAGGATTTCATTTGAGGTACCATAGCAATAGCATCTTTAGTTGCCACTGTTCCTGAAGCTGATACTAGATAAGTGCAACATTTTCTTGATTTTTTCCTATTTTGAAGACCTTAGAAGCTTGGGAGATACTGCTCAGACCTTTCCCATAATGCCCTTTGACTTGAAATAGTCTGATCCCCCCTTTTTTATTTCATGAGACTGTTCTTATTTCCCCCTTTGTATATTGCACTGTACTCTGCAGAACACATGGACATGTGCATATGAAGACATGAATCTGTGCCATGTTTACATGTGGATATGAACATATGTACATATGTACATATATGCATATGTGACATGCTCATATGTGCATATAAACAGCTCAATGTCAAGAGGATGACTACTCCAGGACTCTTGTTTACTCATGCATTAATGGATGCTTCCTACATATCAGGCCCTTTGCTGAACACTGAAAACACACTGCCAGGTAATAGAGGCACACAGGTTTCAGGTGTGGCAGAGGAATGTTGATGTCTTGCACACAGGAACAGCCTCTGCAAAGGACAAAGGAGAAGAAAGAAAGCAAAGAGCTTTCAGGGGACAGAAAGAAGATGTGCACATCAGGAACACAGGACAAAATGGAGAAGGGATCAGGCTCAGCTGGAGAGCTAGGGAAGAGACCAAAGTCACATGGAAGGAGAAACTGGTCTCTATCCTTTAAAGGCAATTTGATCCTGGCATCACAGGCTACTCATCTATGACTCTAACCTGATCAACTTTGCATTTTGGAGCATTGTTTTTGATGCTTGGGAACAGGCCTGAACAAACTCGAATTATAGGAGGGACAATGGAAAGTCACTAGGGAAGAAAATCAGATGGGGAGGAGAGGAGTGAGGGGAAAGGTTGGTCTCTCGGAAGACGGAGATGGAGGTAGACTGGCAGAGTCCAAACTCCTTTGAGATGAGTTTTGGAGCATGTTTGAAAGTTCACCATGAAACAACTTCAGGAGAAAGACTTGGTTTGGTTGAGTGGCCAAAGGCTCATGTGTTGGAGATTGCTCCACGATGGACAATATTGGGAAGAGAGAGAATGAGACATGAAGTTGAGAGTGTTATATGTTTGGAAGGTGTAGGAAGAGTTGAAATGGAGATATGGGAGGGCAAACAGGATCATATTGTACACATGTATAAAACTGTAAACAAATAAATTCTTTAAAAGAATGTGCTATTACAAAATAAAAGCCATCTAACCTCTTCTGCACATAGCTTCTTCCTTTTCTACTTCCTCACCAAGATACATAGCATTTACAGAGTCCTCACTATAGACCAAGCATGTTCAGTAATCTGATCTTGGACTTCTAGTCTGCAAAACACTGAGCTAAATCAACCCCTTTCCCTCACATGTGCCAAGCCTCTAGTATTTTGTTAGAGTACAGAAAATGCTCTTCTCTAGATTTAAAGTGAGAAGAAGGCATATGTGCAAACAGCTCTTCAGCCATAAAAGCAGAGATGACTAAAGGTCAGGTGTGTCATGGTAACAGGACTAGCGGCCATGGCCACTGGATAACTTATCAAATTAGTAAATCAATGACTTTGAAATCCACTCTCTCCAGAGATAATACTGAGAGCAGAGAGCTCAGGATGTGGGCAGCCATACGATGCCATCTCTTTAAGCTCTAAATGACTATAGGGACATCCTATACCCCACCCCTTTCATGACTGGTTAAGTTCCACATCCCCTAGCTCTTTAGGACCAGAAAATGCCCTAAGGACAACCTCATATGTTAAGATACTCCCCAGATCCAAAGCCAGTACAGTGCCTGATCTTTCAAACCATCATCATCCTCTTACAGCTTATTAGTGATCAAATAAGTTCAGAGGAATATGTGTCATAAAAACACAAAGGAAGTGCAAAAATACATACTGGGAATGGCAGATGAGCTGCTTTCCTCCAAAAGTCAGCTGTATGAGAAAAAGATCTGTCGTTCCTATTGTTCCAAACTAGGGTCCAGAGTCTTTCGGAGAACTGGGAGAAGTTGAAATATAGCTCTCAGGCTCAGATAGGCAAATCAAGGCTATACCACCTTAGCCTTCACGAGTCACTTAGGCAAAGCAGCGGGCCACCGCATACATTCTCACTCACCCGGCTTTCCACAGAAGCTCCGGCCTATTGGAATAATTGTTTCTCATCCCCCAAAGCAAATGAACCAGTCTCCTGCATTAAATCATCCCCTTCCCTCTTTAGCTCATGATTGGCTTTCCCCGTGATGCATGTTGTGTTTGCAAGCATGAAGGAAATGATATGAAAACAAATTGCTTTGTACTGTACCGTGATTGTCTGGCAATACTAAATAGAGGGCTGAGGCAGCGAGCAAAGTGCAGTTCTGAGGGGACTGGAAACTTTCTGCCACTCTAGAGATGATAAATGCATGCACACACCCCCACCCCAGGTTCCATCCACACAGACTATCCTTTGAGCAAGCATGAATCATTTCCTAAAAGTGACGAACGACTTCACACTGTAACCCGAAGCTAGGGTGGGATAAAGAGATTGTCATTTATCTTGTTGGTGAGCACATTCTCCATGTACAGCTCAGAGCCCCCCTTGTTGTCCCCTGGCTATGACACTAAAGTCTTTGGGAAATTCTCCAATTACAGTTTCATCAAGATCAGCATTCACACTCACACACGGCCATTTGACAATAACACTGTTCTGTACGGTGATTATTTTTCATAAATTCTTTTGATCATTGATAAGATGGTTATTTCAGTGAATGTTACAGCCTCTACCTCTTGCCTAGTCTTTTGCTAGCACCAGGGACCAGGAACTGAGGGGGAATGGATTCTAGCTAAAAGCACTCGTGACACTCTATTGGTACAGTGACTACGATAGCTGCTTTCCAAATAGCTCTAATGTCCTAATGGGAAGAAACAAGTTAGAATTAATAAGTTAGATAAGAGAAGAGCTGAGGAGCTAGGCTGTGAGATCCCTGGGTTCTTTTTCCTAAAGTGAGATTTCATGCAAGTATATAACATGCTTTGAGCATAGTCTTCCATCCCCCACTATCCTCCTCTTTGCCCCTTTCCTCCCATTAGCCCCTTTGTCTCCATAGACTCTTTTACTACACATAATTAGGTCATTTGTACACACAAGATTATATGAATCAATATAAAATCTGGAGAAAATGTGTGATATTTGTCTGTGTGAGACTAACTCGATTCATTTCATAAGATGCTCTCTAGTTTCACCTACTCCCCTGCAAATGACAAAGCTTCATTTCTCTTTCTGGCTAAAGAAGTTCACACACACATGCACACGCGCGCACACACGCGCGCCACACACACACACACACACACACACAGAGAGAGAGAGAGAGAGAGAGAGAGAGAGGAGAGAGAAGAGAGCACATTTTGTTGTGTTTGTCATATGTGTTAATTCTTCATTTGCCAGACATCTAGGTTGTTTCTACAACATTGCAATTGCAAACATTGCTGCAATCATTTATACAATGATGGGGGGGTCACATACCATCAACCCCACCTCAATTGCCTATAATACCTCTAGTCCATTCAACAGCTCTCCTTGTCTGACAGGTAAAAAATAACAAAGGGAAAGAAGCAATTTGAGAGTCAACAGAGCAATGGATTCAAAGGCTGCCTTGCTTCATATTAACTATGTTAACTGGAGGACTTACCAAATTACCTTTATGCTAGCTAACATAAATACCTTACAGGTATGTTGGAAAATAGACAAAGCCAGATTTACAACACACACAACCTTTTGTACACTTGAATAACAGTTAATATGCTTATCTTCCCTCACAGTGATAACTCATATGCAGGAGGTAGAGGGGGAGGAGAAGTGAGGGCCGTGAAACAGTCTTCTGCATCTGGCATGGTCTTTGCAGTTGTGAATGGACATGAACATCTGTGCCTGAGCAACTAGTGGTCACTTAGTGTTTGCTGAGTGCGCAGAGAGTGATGTCTTGAGTAGTGCAGACACTGGTAAGTTGCTGATATTCTAGTATGAAAACCTCTTGTCCTGTATTCATGCCAACAACCCTATTTAAATTGAGTAAGTCACACAACACACACACCACACACAACCATTCATACACTCAACACATGAAGTATGAAGGAGACTAGTTAGGAAGACGTGAATCAGCAAGAGTTATGTAAGGAGGGTAAGAGATGGTCATGAGGATGTGAATATCATCACAGTACATTGTATACAGGTTTGAAATTGTCAAAAAGAAAGTAATATAAATCATACATGTAAGCAACCCACCATGAAATGCTGTATATAACACAGAACATGTAGAATATTCTTTCTCCTGCAAATGTGATACATTCCTATATACAGCCACTTGTTTTCAGAGTGGAGGATGGGGACTCTGTGATACTTTTCTATTGTGTCATAAAACAGATGCGTGACAAATGGCTCTGGCCAAGAGACAAGGGGAAAAGCCAGGTAAAAGGACATACAGAAACCCTGCTCTGACTGCTTCCTGTTAGCCAAGGACATGCTGAGTGTGGTCTTCCTTTTTATACCTTTCCCTCTGAGGCTCTGTTGTGTGAGAAACTGATGCCAAGAACCAGATGGAAAAGGGTGGGGGCGACAGAACAAAAAACTGACTGAGGACACAGGTGGTTAAGTTCTTCAAGCCTTGGTTCCAGTCCCCCATGCTGCTGCTTGCTAGCTACCCATTCTTCCTCTCACGTTATATTTAGCTCTCAAACTCTTTCTGAATTCACTTGTAAAATGAATCAATGCAGCTCACCTCCTGAGTTGCTAATGCTCGTTAAACATGAGAATACAGGAACAATGTGTGATGCCCATTAAATACAGAGGGTGCAGGATAGGGAAATGCCTCAGTGGGTAAAGCCCTTGTACAGGCATGGGGTTTCAAAACACCAGCACCTACATAGCAAGCTGTCCATCACCGTGGCATGTGCCTATACTTCCAGTGCTGGAAGGGAGAGAGGTGCATCCTAGAGGTTTTCTGACCCACCAGTTTAGTCAAATGGCTGAGCTCCAGATACACCTGACTCAACACAGTAAGGTGGGGAACAATGGAGGCTAAAATGACCTCTACCCTCAGCACATGTATAGACTTGTACATGCTCAGCACATTGTATACACATATGTATATACCATAAGCAAACACACACACACAGACACACACACACACGCACAGTTTAGTGATTAGTAGCAAAGAGGTGGTAAGAGCCAAGCAGAGAACAGCCAAAGGTCCTTTTCCAGTAGAAGGATCATCTTAATTAAGCAAACATTTCTCACAAATACTTAAATCAAAGCAAGTGTTGACAGCGAAGTACACCTGCACTGTACAACATCATGTATAACGCAGTTAATGCAGAGTCTTAACGATTAGTTAAATGCAAACAATAATTCTAATTCTATAATTCAACTGCCTAACGTGTTCACCCAAATTTTGTAGACCTCTTTTTTTCCCAGAAAAAAAAACCCTGCTCGGGAAAAACCTGAAAGCCCCCGTTTTGGCCAGTTTTTTTGGGGGGTTTCTTTTTTTTTTTTTTTTCCCCCCTTTTTGGGGAAAAAACTCGAAGGGGTAAAATGGGGGCACGAAAAAAAAAAAGGGAAAGGGGGGTTTTTTTACTTCCCCCAAAAAACCGGGTTTTCGCCCCCATTTTTTTTCCGCCCCTTTTCCCCCCAAATCTTTTCTCCCCCGGGAATTATTTTTTTTCAAAAAACCCCAAAAATGCTGTTTATTACAAAAAAAAAAACCCAAAAAAAAAAAAGGGAAAATGCCTTTTTTCCCCTTGAAAGGGCATTTTTTAAAACCCCGAACTGCATTTCCCGGGTTCCTTTTCCCTTCCAGTTTTTGGGGGAAGGTGCTCCAAGGGTTTTTAAACCCCAGTTTACCCAAATCGAGAATCCCCCCGCCAAAAAGAGGGGGACTTTGGGACTAAAACCCCCCGCCTGTATGACTTTAAGTTCAACAGAAAACCAATTATTTAAACAAAAAAAACCACCCCACAACCTTTTAAATTGTCCAAGAGGTTAAAGAAGGATCGCCAAATTTTTTTCAAAAAGGGTTTTTTCCCCAAAATTTCTTTTTTAAATAAAAAAGGTTAAACCAGACATTGGGGTACAAAAGGGCCCTAGAAAGGGAGGGGCCCAAAAATTTTTCCCCCCCTTTTTTAAAAATTTTCTTTGGGTTTTGGGTTTTGGGGTCTTCGGTTTAATTCGTCTTTGTTTTTCCTTGTTCTTTCTTGGAGTTTTTCAACTTTTTCCCCAAAAACTACAACCCTCTTTTTTTTTCCCCCCAAAAAAAAAAATTTTACAAAAAAATTTTTTTTGAACCCAAAAATTTGAGGCTGGGAAAATTTTTGTCGTTTTTATAAAGAGAAAAAATGGGTTGAATTTTTTTGGGGGAATTTTTAAAAAGGGGAATTGATTTTCTAAAAAACCCAGTTTTTTTCTTTATTTATACTCCAAAGCCCCCCCTTTTTGTTGCGTTTTTTTTTTGGGTCGGGGGGGGGTTAAATCATTAAAACCCAACCCCAAAACCAAAACCACCCCCACCCCCCCCCCCCAAACCAACACACCAAAAAAAAATAAATGAAAATTTTAAAATTTAAAAAAAAGGTCTTTTTTAATAAAAAAAACCCTTGGGGGGAAACCCCAAAAAAACCCGGTTTTTTCCCCCATTTTTGTCCACCAATTAACCCTTTGGGGGGTTTTTCCTCCCGGTGCCCGGGTTCAACCTGTTGGGGGGGGGCCCTTTTTGGACGCCGTGTGTTTTGGGAAAAAATATTAAGAGGGGGGCCCTTTAAGGAACCGGGGACAAGAGGGTCCCCTTATTTGCGTAATTTTTTTATGGGGGTTTTTTTTCCGGGGGTTTAGAAGGAAAGGGAACTTAAAAGGTTTTTTTAAAAAAAAGGAAAAATTGGGGGGGGGGTTTTTTTTTGGTTTTTTAAGTTGGGGGGGGGGGGGGGGGGGGTTTTTTTTTTTTTTAAAAAAAGGTTTTTGCCCCTTTTGGGCCCGTTTTTGGGTGCCCGGGGGGGCCCCCCCCCCCCCCCCCCCCCCCCGGGGGGGGGGGGGGGGGGGGGGGGGGGGGGGGGGGGGGGGGGGGGGGTTTTTGGGTGGGAAATTTTTTTTGGTTATTTTTTCCCCCCCCCCAAAAAAATATTTTTCGGAGGTTTTTTGGTTTTTTTTTGTAATTTATTGGGGGGGGTTTTTTTTTTTGGGTTTTTTTTTTGGGGAGGGGGTTTTTTTGGGGTTTTTTTAAAAAAGGGTTTTTTTAAAAACCCCCCAAAATTTAAAAATCTATTTCATTGAAAAAAACCCAATTACTTCGGGTTTAAAATCTTTTGAACTTATTCGCAATAAAAAAGAACTTGGGTGAGGGAGAAAATACAAAATTTCCCATTTTCCGCAAAATTTCCTTTACTTCAAATTTTGTATTTTTAAAAAAGTTTTTTTAAAGGGGTTGGGAAAAATTTATGAGGATAAAAACCTTTTCCCCTTTTGGAAAATATTTTTAAAAAAATTTTTTGGGTTTCCCTAAGAACCGATTTGGCATAACAAAAGGCGGGACCCCTTTTAGTCGGGCCTTATTTTTATGAGAAATTTTTGTTACCCCAAAGCGCTCATGCCACTATTTAAATGGCTGATCTTCTTACTCTTTTTTTGTAGATTTTTGGTTTTTATGTTGGGTAAAATTTTTTTAAAAAAGTTTCCACCTGTTTTGGGTGTTTTCCCAAAATCTTCCATAAACTTGGAGGTCCCAAAAACCAAATAATAGGTTTTTTTTGGCCCCAAGGCCCCACATTAGGCAAAGGTTCAGGTCCCTTGTGGCACTTGGTTTTTTTTTTCTAAAACCCGTTGCCTGGGTGCCATTTTCCCTTCCCCCCTTTTTTCCCAAAGGCCCTTTTATATACAGGTTCTGGTGTTGTTTTAAAGGTTTGCATTTATTTAATCTAAAAACCCCCCCCACAAAAAAGGAAAATTTAAAGAATCGACCAACTTTAAACCTGCAAGCTAAAAAAAAAAGTGGGGGAAACCCCACTGGAGAAATCATGCCAAGAATGCTGTGGAGGCAAGCAATCACTTTCTCATTAGCTTCCCCATTTTTTTTTTCCCTTTTTTTTCCCCAGTTTCTTTCTTTCCCCCTGTGTTCCCCCTTTTCCCCCACTTTTTCTTTTTTTTTTTATTGAATTTTAAAGCATGTACATTTTGCTCCAAATCAAGCATAGGAACGGACACTTGAAGCTTTGTCATTCTGCATCCTTTTCCTCACATGAATTAAGGCCTGGTAAGCATGGCTGTGTTAAAAATCTGACAAAACTTTAAAAGGCAATTGCCCTGAGCATTCTTTCAGTCAAAGAAAATTTTTTTTTCCGGGGGGAAGGAAAAAAAATTTTTTTGCTTTGATTTTAAGGGTATCTTTTTTTTTTCTTTATTGTGGGTGGGTTAAAACGCAATTCAAACCAAAAAAGGGGGGAAAAAGGGATCTTTCCCAAGGGGAAATAGATTTTTAACAAAGGAGGAAGAACAACCCAAAAAGGGAGAACCCAAAAAAATTTTTTTAAAAAGGAAAAAATCCCATTTATCCTTAAAATTTTTTCAAAAAAAAACCCCCTTTTTTTTTTTGAAAAACCTTTTTCACCAGGGGGTTTTTGTTTTGGGAAGGACAATAAGACCAAGGAACTTTTCAACTGGAAAAATTAAATTTGGATTTAATGATTTTTTAAAAAAAATGGGAAATTTTTTAAATATTTACCTGGGAAAATGAAAAAAAAGCCGTGGCCAAAATTGCTAAAAAATTTTGACCCCCCCCCTTTGGGGAAAAACCCCCCTTTTTTTCCCTTTCCAAAAAAATACTTTTTCCTAGGGGGGAACCTTGTTTCCACCTCTTTTTTTTTTTCCCCCGGAAGGTCTTTTACAAAAAAAAATTTAAAAAAAATTTTTTTCATTTTGTTTTTTCCTGGCCTTTTTTCAAACAAGGAACCCAAACAAAGGTTATTTTCCCGACTTCCGATTTGTGGGTTTTTTAAAAATCCTTTTCCAAGAAATGGGGTTTGGGTTACCAGTAAAAGGGGTTTTGGGATCCCCTTTTAGGGTTGGGGGGAGGGGGAAACAAGGGATATTGCGTTTAAAAAAATTTTTTAAAAACCAAAAAAAAAAGGGGGGGGGGGAAAAGAAGGGGAAAGGGGGGGGAAAAAGATCTTAAAAATGATTTGTTTCCCCCCCCCCCCTTTTTCCCCTTTTTTTTTTTTTTTTTTTCTCCCCCCCCCCTTTTTTTTTTTTTTTTTTTTTTTTTTTTTCCCCCCCCCCCTTTCCCCCTTTCTTCCTACCCCTTTTTTTTTTTCCCCTTTTAAAATCCCTAAAAAACGTGTCCACCCCCGGGTTTTTGGCCCCCCCCGGGCCCCCTTTTTTTCCAATTGTTTTTAATTGGCTAAATTTGGGAAGGGAACTGCCCCCCCTTTCCCCCCCCAAACAAAAACCCCCGGGGGCCAAACCCCCAAGAAAAAACCCCCCCCAAAAAAAAAAGGGGGGAGAAAAAACCAAAAGGGGGGGGGGGAAAATTTCTAAAAAGCAAGGAAAACAAAAGGGAAGGAAGGGATGAAAAGGGAAAAAAAAAATTTTAAAAGGGAAAGGTTTTTTTAAAAAATTTTTTTTTAAAAAAACCCCGGGTGAAAAGGAAAACAGCAAGAAGCCAAAAAAAACAAAAAAATTTTTTGCCCTTTTTTTTAGATTTTTTCTGGAAGGGGGGGCCCCAAACCCAAAGGCCCGGGGAAAAAATTTTTTTTTTAGACTTTAAAAAAGGGAGAGGAAGGGTTCCCCTTTGGTTTCCCCCCCCCCTAAGGAAACGGGGGTTTTTTTAATTTTCGTTTTTCAATTTCGGGGGTTAAATCCGGGTTTTTGGGGGATGAAAATTTTTGGCCCTTTTTCCCCTACCGAAAGGTTTTTTTCCAAACCCCCCGACCAATGTGATTTTCCCCCACATTTTAAATAACAAGGGGAAGCCCTTTGGTTTTAACCAAATGCAAGGAGTTTGAAAAAGGGAAACACCTATAAAAAAAAAAAATTTTTTTTTAAAAAAACCCAAAGTTGCACCTTGCCCTTAAAAAAGAAAGGAAAAAAACCCCATCAAAAACCAGTTTTTTGCCACCGTTACTTGGGTTTTTGGCCCCTAACCCCAAAACCCCTCACTATTCGCAATTTTCCATTTTCCCAATTTTAAACCCCTAGGCGAAAAGAAAATATTCTCACCAAAAAACCCGAAAAATTTCCCTTTTCCCCAAAAAGGGTTTTAATGAATTTTTAAAAAAAAAAAAAGGGGGGAAATTTTTTTTGGGGAAACCCATTTTTTGGAAAATAAAGGGAAACATGGGGCAAAGAAAATAAAATTTCCCTTTATATTTAAAAGGCTTTTTGGGGGGGGAAAAATGAAGCCCCTTTTTCCCTTTAAACCTTTTTACAATTAATTTTATGGCAAAGTTCAAATTTTTTAAAAATTTTTTTTTTTCCAAAAAGGGTTTTTAGGGGTTTCATAAAAAATTCATGTTTTTGAAAACCCAGTAAAATTAATTTATGTTAAAGGAAAATTGGGAAAGGGGGTTTAGCCCCTTTTTTTTTTCAAGGAAAGGCCATCCTTGTAATCCTGTGGGTATTCCTTTAAAGAGAGGGATAGACCTTTTTTTACACAGGCTTTAAAAACCCCCAAAAAGGTTTCCTTTATTCAAAGCCCCAAAATCCTTTTTTTTAAAATCAAAATTCTTATTTCCCCCCCATTTAATTCTACTGTCTTTTAAACAATCTAAAATTTTTTTTGGAAAGGGGGAAAAAAACCCTTTCCAAAAAATTTGGGGCAATACACAATGGGGTTTTTTCCCGGGGGGTTGGGGGGGGGATTTCCTTTGAAGGAAATATGAACCCTTCTTCCCTGCCCCCCCCCAATTAAAAAAAGGGGAAAAAATAAAGATTACTGGTTGAGTGAAAGTATTGGGGCTTAGTGCCCAAGGGGGGTACTGTGAAGATTATTTTAAAGGAAAAAGAAATTTATTACGAGTCTTTAAAGGGCATAGACAGACAGATGATGCAGTAGGTGGAGGTGAGGAGAAAATCGTTCCTGATGAGAGTCTTTCTTGTATAATGTTTTTTGACGGGGGGGAGAGTTAGAAGGCTTGTCCATGATGCAGGTCACAGTCGTTGTCTATGATTTTGAGCAGCATAAGGCCTTTTGGTTGTGGTTTGTGGGCAAATCATTTATGGGGAAAGGGAAAGCAAGATTCCAGCAAGAAAGTAAATAGAAGGTTTACAAATGGCACCCCGGGGTAAAAAAAGGGGGGAAAAAATTGTTGCCTTTTAAAGTATAAAGCCCTAAGTTCAACACAGACCCATGTAAAAAATCAAGTGTGGGAGCACTGCTTGAAAAACCAGGGTTTGGGGGAGGTAGAAACAAAAGCTTCACTGGGGGTTCGGTACCCTTTGAAGGCTCCCAAAATTTCCTCCTTGTCCTAGCAGCAAGGACATATAAAGCACAAAACACTTATTGTTAGGGCAGTCATAGAGGGCCCTAAGGTCCTCATGATGAAAAAAATTTTATTGGCTGCATTTTGGGCAACCCGGATGTGGCCATAGCCTCTTGCCTTTCATATGGGTAGAATTGATTTCTGTCTCTTGAGGAACTGAGATTCTTATTCATGATGACAAAGCTCAGGTTCAGGGTTATCCTCCCTCCAAAGAAATCTTATGCCTGGAAAATTGAGAATCAATTACTGGAAATATCCAAGAACAGCCTCCAGTCCAGTCCAAAGAATACTATGGATCTCACTTTCAAAGGCAGCCTGTAGTTTTCCATGTGTTCATGATCATTTTAGAAATAACTAGCATTGCAATAAAGTCCTTTCAGATCTCACTGCTCTCCATGGTCAGCAGGAAACTAGTGCCTTTTGGGAGGAGGAGAAACCTAGCAAAGATAACTCATTGGGGATGAAAGGGGAACAGAAGAAAGGGAGAGCAGGAAATACATTTCAATTTTGGAGTGATAATGGGATGCTGAACTGTCCAAATAATTATCCCAAGTCCCCACTTCGCTTTAGTGTGGAGCCCCCCCCTCCAGGCCATCCTGCTTTGACACCTACTGAACTTAATTTAGGGGGAAATGTCTACTAAGAACCCTCTATTGAGAAGGTCTTATGAGGAGCAGTGGGTGGTGTATTTAAATGATAATGGAATACACCAGAACAGGGCAAGCCTCACATTCCCTAATAGCTAGAGTTTGCACCACTAATAATAACTTTAAGAGTAAGGATGTCAGAAAATGGGAATAAGAATGAAAAGGCAATTTTTGCCCTGAATTCTTATGAGATGATCTTTTGTGCAAAGCGTTGGGTGGAAGAGAGTTGGGAGACCTGGAGGCAGACCAAGAAACTCGTCTCTTTTTTCCCTCATCTACCCACTTCAAAATGTCACTTCTCTTCCCTTTTGATGGATTTAAAAGTAAAATCCTTGTCAGCTACAAATCACTCTGAGAAGTCATTGCACATCTAAACCACAATGTCCAAAAGGGAAGTGAGCCGCTTCAGGGAGCGATGAAGCTGCAGCAGCTCCCAGGTACTCTGTATTCAAGGCACCTGGCTCCATCAGATTTCTCATTAGAAACACATGCCCCCATCAATGCAGGCTAAAACATTCCTCTCACGCTGAGTGAATAGGAAATGTCAAAGTGATTAGCATAGACTGGCCCACGAGCAGCACGTAACAGAAGCAACCTTGATAAGGTTCCTATCTTTGAATTAGAAGATATGCACAGGGGAGATTTATCAAACACCAAACACGTCTTCTAAATGCACTGGGAGGACCAAATGTTGAGCCTAGAGGAAATGAGTGGGGTGTGTAGTATGACCTCTTAGTGTATGTACCTGTCCCACTGCTGGGTATCTGCTAGAAGGACCATTGGAGAAAGGCAAATTCTGCCTACTGTTCCCTCACTCCGGTGTCTTAAACCTGCCCTTCATAGAATTATGAAGCATATTAGGAACTGCTTTTGCTCAAAGTAATGATGCTCACAAGGACACTAAAGCCAGAATAAAATGCAATTGTGCTTTGCCACTATTTTGTACCTATCTCCTAAACTTTGGGCTAGACTCCTGTTTTACTCTACATGGGCATGTTAATCACTAAGTAGTGTCCACTGAAGCCATCTCATCTATTTCAAGGGTGAAGGCACACAAGATAAGTCAATCTTCCAAAATCATCAGTCATCTCATATTCTAGAAAGGGCAGAGCCTCACAGGCTCGCCCGTCCCCCAAAGATGAAAGCAATTATCTCTAACGGCAAGGCTGCACCCTAGGGTAGGAGAAATACCTCCAAAGAACCATCCAGTCCCCTAAGGTAATTCAGACTTCTTCAGACCCCTTGCAGAAAGAGAGCTTAGGTGCTAATCTATCAGCTCTTGTAAGCCACTTGGGGCTTAGTTTTTGTCAACTTGACACAAACAAGTGTCATTTTGGAAAAGAGAGCTATAATTGAAGAAATGTCCCATCAGATTAGCCTATGGGAACATTTTCTTAAGTAATGATTGATGTGGGAGGGTCCAGCACCTTGCTTGTGGACCTCTCAGCAGAGCTGGTCCTCTTAAATTGTGTAAGAAAGCAGATTGAGCTAGTCAGGAGCAAGCCAATAGGAAGCATTCCTTTGCAGCTTCTGCAAAAGTTTCTACCTCCAGGTAACTCCCTGAGTTACTGCGACTGACCTTATCTGTTGGGGTAAAACTATCCCTTTCCTTCCTACATTGCTTTTGATCATGATCTACATCACAGTAATAGAAAGCACTGGAACTGAAATTAGTGCCAAAAGTATCATTGAGACAGACCTGACCATGTTACTGTTGAAAGGACTGTGGAAGGAATTTGGAACTTTAGCTGCAAAAGTCACGGGGTGCCTAGTGCTTAATTGGGCTGTTCTGTGAGAACTTGAAATACAATGTTGAGAACAACACAGACAATGGAGGCCTGAAGAGGTCTCCAGAGCCTCTCTCAGGGCCATTTGCATGGTATTTTGAATCAAGGATCTGTGGATTTTGGTCCCCTGGAGCTGAAGAATCAGCTGTGATTAACAAGGGACCAGCGCCACTGAAGCAAAACTTAGCTTTACTGGGACAATCAATAATGGTTAGCTAGGGCTGAGAAATCAGCTATGATTAAGAGACCAGCACCATTGAGATGAAGTCTTCTGCGAGTATTTTTCAGGGTCAGCACACAGAAGCTGTGCTCCAGAAGGGACCAAGATTGACAGCTAAACTTGGTAATGTGTAAGGGTTTCCTATGTGTTACTGGTTTGGGTAGCATGAGAATGGGAGGACTTAAAGTATTCATGGAGAGCAGCTGAGGCTTGATTTGGTGAAAGGCCAGGAGAAGCCATTGGTGAAGGTGAATCCTCAGTCCCGGTAGAAACCCGAGGGTTTACATAGTGACAAGACTCACCTTTGTTCAATTGGCATAGAACAAAGGTGAGTCTTGTCACTATGTAAAAGGTCAATGAAAAAGCTCAGGGAAGGATGTTGGTAAAGTTGCAACATAGCCTCTAGTATATTGGAGATGCCAGGGCATGGGATGACTACCAAGATATCATCAGGTATGGACATGTAGCCAGAAATCATTTCCAATCATTCAGTGATGATGGCTTCATAGAATCAATCTTACAAGTACTTGTGGCTGAATGTTTGCCTCCTATAATCAAGTGTTGGAATTGTAATCTACAACATCAACTATGAATGTCATTTAGAAGTGAATTGGGGGGAAGTGATTGAGTCACAAGAATTATGCCCACATGAAAAGACCAAACCATCTATGCATTTGTGAATTAAAAGGTTGTCAAGGGAGGATGTTCTCTTGTTGTCTTGGCATCTTACCCAGTGATACACATTGACTTTGCATGACACAGAAAGAGGTCTCTTACCAACAGATACCAATATGATGCTCTTGGTCTTCTCAGCCTCCACAACTATGAACCACAGATATATGTATTTTGTATAATATACTCAAGTCACAGATATATGTATTTTGTATAATTTACTCAGTCTCAGTCATTCTGCTACAGCAATAAGCTAAGGTAAGTAAGATACCTCTCAACCTGCATCAGACCAGAGAGCTTTCTAAACTACAAGCAGACCAGCATGGTACCACTGAAAGAGAATTGGATGGTTTTCAATTATTCTTTGAGTTTAGCATGGCATATTTACTATGCTCAGGGTAGACAGTAAAATGGCCCCAAGATGTATCCACATTATACTCCCAAATCTGAACATTTTACATAGCAATGTAAGCAAAGGGTGATGACTGGCTTATCCCACAGGAAGACTTCTGTGAGTTGGTGAAGGGACAACAAAATGACAATGTAAGTTCCTGAAAGTGACAGAGGGAGAAGGAAAAACAGCTAGTGTTTGTTACTTTATATGCAAAGAACTCAACACGTTTTGAAGACAGAAATTGGTCACTGGGCAAGGCAGGAAGATAGCTTCTAGAAGCAGAGAAATACAAGATAATGGTCCTCTCCTCACAAAAGCTTCAGGAGTAGTCTGGCCCTGTAGACATTTTAAGTTTTGCTTGTTGAGATAGACTTTAGACTTCCGACTTCCAAAATGATGAGATAGTAACTCTGAGTTTTAAAAGTCATCTTTTGATAAGAGTTATAACACAGCTAGTAAGCTAAATGAAGTCTTCGGAGCCAGAGAAAGAGTGAGCATGCTGCAGCCAAGACAATGCATCTTTGGTGATAACTGGTCCACTTACAGACATGTTGGTTGTGGTTCTCTGGTGATAGTGTATCAAAGGGTTTCCAGATATGCAGTCACACCTGCCCTTCATGACTCTGCATTTAGCCTACTTCGAAGTGAACTGTGCCTAGCTGGACCATCACACTCCACTTTCTTCCTCACACTGAAGACAATTAGGCTTTTCCTACTCTCAGGAACACCCCCTGGATTAGTCCCATTTATATGGCTGTGAAAAACCAACAAACAAGACAAAGCAACAAGAAAATCAACTCAGAGAATTTCTGACACTTTCTAACGTTTGGGTCCATGGTCATTAGACTAGTACTTCTGAACTATGGGCAGGCAGGAAATCAACAGGGCAGATGGAAACGGCTTGCTTCATGTGGCAGGGAAGGGAGGGGCAGTGGACGATACACCCTTCAAAGATTCGTTCTAATGACCTGCCTCCTCCAACCAGCTCTCCCCTCCCACAGTTCTACCAATACTGGCCAATCAGGCACTCAAGTTTGGAATCCACCAACTGGTCAACCATTTCTCTGTGTCAGAACATCCATGATCTCACTGCTTCTGGAAACATCGTCACAGAATCATGCTGTATTGAAAGCCTTGCAGGTGGCTTTCAATCTGATCAAGTCAGCAGACACAATGAGTTGGTCATCATGCACACATCTTCAACACTCTGTGGGCTGTTCCTTCAATGTGAAATGACTGACTGTTGCTGGCTAGAACTACCCTTTTTTAGTATGAAGTTCCTTAATTCCAGGAATATTGGAATGACTGGCTACCCTTTCAATTCTACAGACGCACAGTGCTAGGCATATAGTAGATCCTCAATAAGATAACAAACTTATGGAGGTTTTTTCTCCAAAACATTTCCCATGAGATCTAGCCAAATCCCTCTGTTTCTGGTCCCTCCATTTAATCATGTGGGCCTGCCCCTGGCTTCTGCTCTCTGGAAATTAACCACTTCTGTGATTATATTGGTTTCACTCTCCACCCGTCACTGGACCCTCTTTCTTTCTCCTGAGTTATGATGGTTATGTGTTCCTCACTCAGGCATCCAGTGAAGACATCTTAGCTAACACATGTAACCATGACAGGAAAAAGAAGCACGTTTTGATAACTGCCTACAGGATTCAAATTGTCCTTTGCTCTCCAAAGCAAGCACAAACAGTATTAATGATCACAATTCTGAGACATTGGACAGACATGTACTTCTCAGAGACGAGCAGACCTTCTCAAGGTCTCTTGGGTGCAATTGTGAGACTAAGAAAAGCAATGAATATGGAATTACACAGTTGGGTAGCCACACTGGGGATTTGCAGCCTTTAAAGCACTCTTTAAAAGAAAGGAAGGGCTATGTTCGGTTCAAGTGTTTCATGGGTGTAAGGATTATTCTTTGCTTTAACTGTATTAAACTGCAGCTTTCAAACATAAATATTAATATAAGTCAAGTAATATGCCTATAAGAAGTTCAAATTCCCATACAGGCACACCTGTGGGCATTCTACCAACCTTCCCTTGGTTTTCCTGAAATATATGTGAAGGAGGAGACTCTGGATCTAAACTCCACACATACACTGAATGTCTCTCAGTCACTGCACACATAATTCAGATCCTGTGTAAAACCTGAATAGTAATTTCAGGTATTTCCATGGAGATGATGCTGATAAACTTTAAAATATGATAAGTTATCAAAAGAGTAACATGTCAAAGACAGAAATTTTGGCATAATCCCTTCCAAGGCTTACAACAATGGATCAAAGGGAACATGTGTATATTTGTGTGCTGGAATGGGAAGACATCCAAGAGAGGTGTAGAAGAAGTGAGATATTCATCAAATGTTACCTATGCTATAGCAGGAAGTGATCCTAGTCACTATCAGACAGTATTAATCAAAGATGTCTGATAGTAAAATATGGCATTCCACATACCACAGACCAATATTATCTGAATTACTTAGATAAAATTGCTTAAGTTATTGCCTGTGTGTCAGGTAGTATAAAAATAGTTCGAGAGGATCAATGTCTTGCTTTGTGGCTTTATGACTCTGATATCCATTTAGAGACTTGGCATGAGTGTGGAAGGAGGAAGAACATGCATGTTTCCATCCCGATTACGACTAGTAGGTACCCAATAAGTGTTATCCCACAGAGGGAGAAACAAGTTCTTAGAAGGATGCATGAAAAATATAGAGGATTTATCCTGTGTGGGGGTTACTTTTATGTGGTGTTCAGGGCTGCTGTCATCATAATGGTAACGTGTGTGTGTGTGTGTGTGTGTGTGTGTGTGTGTGTGTGTTTTCCAGATATGGTCTTATATACTTATATTACTTAGTCCTTCCTAAGACATTTACTAGAAAGAAAAGTCACAAGTGTCCTTTAGCATAAGAGTCAGTAAGAAAGTTCCCTGCTTCCAGCCTCTCTGCTCAGACTTATGAATGACTTGCACTCCCATGTAGATGTGCCAGCTCTTCTGCCATGCTGCCCACTCAGTACCTACCATCTAGTCACAGCACTGTTCGTCATGTGTTAGGCACTGCCTGCCACTGAGTATTCAAGTTTATTTTAGTCTACAGTCTGGGCTGCAACCTTCAAGGGCATCATGCAAGCACCTGTTCAGTTTGGGAGGACATGGTGGCATCACAACATGGCATAAAGAATGGTAGGTAAACAAATGCAAGCAAAGAGAGAAAGCAAAGGGACATTGCAGATCATCCCAGGAAACTAACTAAGCCACAGCCAGAAAGACAAATGACACGTGTTTCCTCTCATATGTAGAACCTAGTAACATTGCAAAGATGTGCCACACATACATACACACACACACACACACATATTCCACACATATCACAACAGAAAACAGGAAATAGAAAAGGATTGTTTCAAACAAGAAAGAGTAGTGGTAGGGAGAGGGGCACTGTATAGGCTAAGGGGGCAGTGAGGTCCTGTGGACAAAATATCATTTTGAAACCATTACTTTGTAAAGGAGTACACAACATTTTTTTTGTTGTTTGTTTGTTTGTTTGTTTTTTCTGAGTACTTCTTTGGACTTTGAGGATAAAAAATCAGGAGAAATAATATACAGTGTGTATAATCATTGGGAAGAAGCATAGTTCAAACTATGGATATGCAGAGTTCATTTCTTGAAATGCCTGTGAATGGAAAGTACTGGGATGCTCTAACCAGCAGGTTAAAACAAATGGGACACACTGAAAAAAACCTTTTCTCAATGGAATTTTCAGAGAGCCTGTTATAAACTATCCTCAGTCACAATAGAAAATAGAGAAAATGTGATGACCCTGCAGTCATAGGGCAGACACTTGGGACTGAACCTAGGCCTTCAGGTATGCTAGGTGAGAGCCCTATCATGAACTACATCTCAATCTCACACAGTAGATGCTCACTGAGTGTAACTGAGCATGAAGTAGCATTGACTAGAGTCACAGCACCTTTGCCACCATTCATGGAAGATAGACTATCACCACACATGGACTTTTCATGTGCTCTTTAACCTTCTATGCACTCAGCCTAGCATACCACAATGCTTTACAATCAGGACCCTGCTCTACTGCAGAAATTATTTCCACATCTGCTGGTCAGTCGCCAGCTTCCCAGTTCTTTAGAAATATCTCAACATGAAGAAACTGATACAGAGGCATGTTTGGAAGTAGTAGGAGACCAAGCTAGAACTGAAGGTCAGTTTGAGACACTAAATCCAGTCCTCTGGGGACCACAAGCCCAGTCAAGGTGGAGTACAAGGTCGAATGGCTCTTTAAGGAAAGATGGGTTTTTCGCTTCTCTGATCCATGGCATTTCTAACTTCTAATGAACTGAGACTGCTTGACATATCCACTGTCAGATGAAGAGACAGAGGCTCAGAGTGGTCAAGAAATTTACAACTGCCAGAGGCCTGCTTCAAAGATGTTAGCTTGACTCTGACACCCCTGTAATTTTCCTCCAGCACAGACCACTCCATCACTCCACTTAGCATTCAGTCCAAGTCCATTAAAACACACAATACCCAAAACAAACAAAAGCAAAAAAAAAAAAAAAAACAGTAAAACTCATAAACTATAAACTATCACAAGGCAAGTAAGCTATTCTTTTATATCTTCCATTTATATTTAATCTTTATTTAATTATATTTTACTACATCTTGTATTATGATTACTAGGGTCAGTTAAGGGAATGTCATTTTCCCTAGGGGTATTTATCAAGAGTGTATTTCTGCATCTTCCTCTCATCTCTTCTCTGATGTAACTTCTATTTAAATGGATTCAAGAATGAAACAGAGGCATACAACACAATGACCTCAGACTTGTGACCCCAAGATTCAAAGCTGTGGATAGCCACTGATTCCATTCTAACTAGTTTTTTTTGAACTGGATGGAACCAAGCCATGCACTCCTGCTTTTTCTTACATTTAACAGTAAAATCTTCTGCAGAATCCAATGATATAAATGGATTGAACCTCATAAAAACAGAATTCCTTTGATGAATTCACAAGAATAAAAATCCTAAAATTAAACCATCATGTTGAAAAAAAAAAGAGTTGGTTAAAGTCTGCTAAGTAACACCATCTGAATGGTAACATGCTCCTGGGATTCTGAGATGACATTTTTCTCTCTTGTTTGACAATAACATGAACCTAATTCACAGAGATGTTTAGTCACCAAGACAAGTACATGCAGTCTCCAGAAGAAAATGGCTCCCCATTTATGATCACAAGGAAAAATGACTTCCAGTCTAGAGTAGAATGGAAGATTTCACT
Organism: Mastomys natalensis; assembly: GCA_021653895.1. Lineage (NCBI taxonomy): Eukaryota > Metazoa > Chordata > Mammalia > Rodentia > Muridae > Mastomys > Mastomys natalensis. Next base: position 349,218 of record JAJTUV010000378.1, read on the forward strand.
CCACCCTCTGTGTTCCTGCAAGACATTTTCAATCAATCACAGCACATTCTTGCTGAGCACAGATGAATTCTTCTCAACAGAACTGCAGGGAGCCTTTACTAAGCAGCCTTGGGAAACAGTGAAAATCTACTTGCCTGCCCAAAGCCTGAAGCTTGATTTTACCAAACCCAAGTATAAACTCCCTCTGGCCCAGGTCAGATACCCAGGTTGAAGAGTGCCTGAGTACAGGAGAGGTAGGCGCTACCTTTTCAATACATAAGGACTATTCTGGAATATTCAGCTGACTTAACAAAATACTTCATTGAAGAGGCTGGTAAGTAGTCTTTATCCTCATTGAGGCAGGGTCACTGGTATTTTTCAACTGCAAGTATTTCTCAGGACACATTTTACCTTGATTTTTCAGATATAGTCTCTAACTGGAATTCAGCAGTTTTGTGAGGGTAGCTGACCAGCAAGTTTCAGGGGCCTACCTCTCTACCTACCCCAGAGTTATGTTTGTACCTGGGTTGTTTTACATACAGGTTCTGGGGATCACACATATCTCTTCATGCTTGTGCAGCAAGCACTTTACCAACTGAGCTGCCTCCCGAGCCTCAAGATAGAACTTACGTGTGTGTGTGTGTGTGGTGTGTGTGTGTGTGTGTGTGTGTGTGTGTGTTTTTCCCAATACCTATTAACTTTTCTAAGTCAGGTCATGGTTTATGCTGACTTGGTAGTAAACATTCATAAAATGATCATATTCCTAGAAATCACTTAAATAACTAATAAAGGTCATTTTCTGCCTGCCTTCTACTGCCAGCACATATAAGATGGCCTGAGGTAGCCAGATATGTGCACAAAGGTATATGCATGTGTGCAGTGCATCTCCATGCATGGAAAAGCAATGACAAGCCCTACTGTGAAAGAAATGTTTTCTAAATAAGAGAATCAATGTCTAGAGAGGTAAAGAAAATTAACAACGATGGAGTTTGCTAACTATCCATATTCAGTCTCAGTCCTGATATAACTAGCACTTTTGCCTGTTATGTGGCTTATAATTGCTGCTCAGCCTTTGTAATTTCTGCTTGAAGAAGTCACACACTCTGAAACATTGCTCTTCACCCTTAGTCTGTGCCCTCTTTTTTCCCCCCTCAGCTGATCTCAAAAGCCTGTAACAGTGACAGGTATGTAAAACCCCCTGTAAATGCAGGCGGATTGGATTCAGGTCACTCTACTTTCACTACTTTCCCTGTCACCACAAGTCTCTTCATAGTGCTTTCATTTGCATAGTTGCTGAGTCAATTTTTCATCCTCAAACTTTCAACAAGCCTTGCCTCAAAGGCTGTCGCACATTCATGGGTTCTTCCCCGATCTTCCATTTACATCCAGCTAAACTAATTATTTTCCTGTTCCCTCACACTCTGTTGGTGTTACACAAACTGCTGAGATGGCCCCATTCATGCAGGCATCACTTGTATTTTTTCAGCAGGCTGTTTGACACTGTGACAGAACGAGTAAGAATGCCAGCCTTCAATGTGTGAGAAACTTGGGCAAAACAAATGGTATCATTCTGGGCAACCTGGAAGACTGCAGGGACAGCAGAAACCAAGCAGACCACCTTCAAGCCCTTGGGAGTGGGGAGAGGGCAGAACCCTCTATCTTATCCCAAGGTACACAACATAATTAAAAAGTGAAAAAAAATAAAAGAAACATGATGTTAGGATTTGGCTAAGACTATGAATATTCTAGTAGCACTGTTTTACAGTGTATTGATTCAATCGTTGGATTTCATACACATTAAATATAAGTGATAGGATGATGTCAGACTACAGCAATATACATATAGAGAGATATTATAGAAAATGCATATAGATAGTCTGATGGTTGATTGATAGATGACAGATGCAAAACAAGAGATAATGAGAGACAATAGACATGTAGACAATAGAGATATAATAAATGATAAATAATAGATGATAAAGCTAGGCATACATAGATGATAGATAAGAATAAGTAATATGTGTGAGTAGATCAATGATAAATACATGTAAAAAAGTAAATAATTAGGATGAATATACAGATATATTACATTAATTTCATTTCATGCCCATAAGTACAACTCTATCCCAACTACTGTCATCCTTCCCTCCAAGACTAAGACAAGACTCTAATAATGTCTTAGCTAGTCTCCTTGCTTAAACTATCCCTTCTTCCCAAGCCTTTTTTACTACTTTAGCCATAGTACGATTGTTGAGCTATAAGCAGTATATTTTTGCTTTTTCATATTTCTTGATGACTGCCTGTAACAGCAACAATGTGAGCTCTCTACCCTAAGAAATCTCTTTCATGTAACTGCTCCTCAACTCCACCCCATGACTTTCATCCAGACTTCTCTTTCAAGCACGCCTTCTCTGGTCTTCTTAAAGGCATCAAATGCTTCACCTCTACCCAAAGCTTATTTTTCTGGAATGGCTACACTCAGGTATTAGTTCTTGATTCCCATATTAAACTACCACATTTTCAGCATGCTTTCTGTGAACTCAGTGAATTGAATTTATGATCATATAACTGGCATATGATTATTTGTCTAATAAATCTTTACTCTGGAGGCCATGTGTCCCATGAGTTGCAGAAACATGCTTCTACTCTGTCTCTATGTAGAGTGTCATGCCAGGCATTAGGAGAGCATTCTACACTTATGTTGAATGAATTTGTGAGATGTTATAGTTACCCACTCAAAATGGTCAGATATCAACTCCTGTGAAGAAGAATATCATAGGCCAAAGTAAAGAGCTAGTTCTGATTTATTGCCTTTAACTATATTCCTGCTCAACGCTCTTAGAGAAGGCTAGAGGGTTTGATAAATCCTCCCAGTACTATAAGACAATTATTATGACTGAAGATTCACATAACTTTGCAGTGGTTTCTATAGGCTCTTCAAAGCATTATGCTTTGTGTGTGGAATGAAACCCAAAACAAGAGTTGGATATCAACTATGACTCCTGTGATGCTATGGCAGACCACATCCTTTAATAAAAAACATATTTTTTAAAATTTTGAATCAAATGTTATAAGCCATTTTTTTTATTTTCCCATCTTCACAAATTTGCACTAAATTTTGTGAATATTAACAATATTAATCTACATGTATATATGCATATGTATATATTTACAAGTATTTTGCATACACATAAACATACACAAGACACATCTATATTATAGTGCAATATACATTCTCCTTTGTTGTTGTTGTTAATTGTTTTGTGTTGGTTGGTTGGTTTTTTGTTTTTGTTTTTTGTTTGTTTGCTCTTGCTTGAAAAAGAGACAGAGCAGGAAAATATATAGTAGTCTATTTTTAAAAAAATTCATACTAATCATCCATTTCATTTTCCTTTTTGAGAAACAGAGCTATAAATATGACTCAGGACTAGTCAAGGGCTTAGATATCAAAATCCTCAACTCCACAAACCCACAGAAGTCCAGATCTATCAGTGATGGTGATTCATGAGAATCAAAGCCATCAGTACTTTGTCTTACAAGTATTTAGAAAAGAATTCCCTAGAGTGTGGACTCTCAAAAAAAAAGGGCTTTAGTTCAAATTCATCTCCACTATCAACTGCATCATTATCTCTGCTGTCCTAATCTTTATGATCCTAATCTTTATGATCATACCTCCAACATCACCTCCACTTTATACCCACAACCTACTCCATCATCAGAATGAACTCCAACTGTGATGATTCCTTACCAACATCTCCACATTTCCATGCCTTGTCTTAATGCCATATGCAAAAGCCCTTAGTCTAATAGAAGAAATTGGTTTCTGCTGGGCCTAGACAGCAATCCAGAGCTCTACAAAACTTTCATAAAGTATTCCCTGCCATAACATGTTAATCTTAAGAGTTTTGAAGGAATAGGTTAACATGGCTGGGGTATAAAATGGCATTGACAAGGTAGAGAGGAAAAATACAAAACAAATAAGATTTTGGAGTGAATGTTGGTAATACCAGAGCTTTCCTTGGATCCCATATCCTCCAAAGGTCATGGGCTACCCCCTAGCTGTTTGTTGACTGGGTCCTCTTCTTTCCTCATCAGAATCAGCAAGATCTTTACTAAACTGAAGCAGAAGAGTCTGCAGCATTTTCTTTGGCTGAACTTGCCAATGCCAAAGTGATATTGCTGGGTCTAACACTTACCTAAAGCTTTCATTAACAGACATTCTTCTTGTGCACTAAAAGAATTTTCATCTAATCTCTCTCTCTCTCTCTGTCTCTCTGTCTCTGTCTCTTCTCTGTCTCTCTCTCTCTCTCTCTCTCCTCACACACACACACACACACACACACACACACAATTACACTAGAGCAATGGTTCTCAACCTTCTTAATGGTACAACTCTTTAATACAGTTTATTGTGTTATGATGATATCCAACCACAAAATTATTTTTGTTGTTACTTTATAATTATAATTTTGCAATGGTTATGAGTTGTAATGTAGATATCTGATATAGGATATCTGATATGTAACCATTGTAAAAGGTCATTCAACCCTCAAAGGGGTCATGACCCACAGGTTGACAACTGCTACACTAGAAGTTATTGTTGGATCAAGACATAAGAAGAAATTAAGTCTAATCAAAGTTACAAAATAGGCTTGCAAAATAGCTCAATTGATAAGAGTATTTTTCTAGCATGGACAAGATCCTGGTTCAGTCCCTAACATACACAAATAGGACACACCTACATCCTCAACACTTGGTAAATAGAGGCAGGAGGACCAGAAAATAAAGGTTATCTTTGGCTAGATAGCAGGTTCAAGGCTAGTTTTTGCCAATGACACTATGTCTCAACTGTTCATCTTTACACACATACACACACACACACACACACACACACACACACAAGAGAGAGAGAGAGAGAGAGAGAGAGAGAGAGAAGAGAGAGAGAGAGAGAAATATACATCAGACAGGGTAAACAGAAAGCCAATACTTGAGTTTCCATATGTGTGTCTCAAAATCAGCACTTGACTCTTGTGGATGGCTGCCTCCTTTTCTAGAATCCAAATGAACTCATAGATAGGACCTATTGGTCTATGTAGCCATAACAATCTCAGCTCACAGCTTGTTTGACCTTGCAGTGCACAACTCTGAGAATCCCCCTGATAGACTTTCCCAAAGCCATTATTGATATGCATGCTCTACAAAGTTCTTCCGAGAACACAGTGCATAGAACAGCCTTCTCGTATTAGAGTCCACGGTTATAAGCTTTGACCTGGACTGCACAGAGCACCAGCAGACCTCAGAGTTCCAGAATCTCCTTGCTATTGCCAAAGAGTAACAGAGCATCCATCACAGATTCAGAATGGAAGAGGCACATGCCTCTGAAGCAATGTCTGCAGGGGGATTGGAGAGAGAGCCCCGATAGCTGTGAAAGCAGATCAGTTCCCAGCATTTATGTAAATAGAAAGGTATGGTGGAAGCACTTGAAATCCAAGCACAGAGGAGGTAGAGACAGGAGAATCCTTTTACACACCTTCCATTTTTGACATTAATCTTTGATAGAGTGGGGAAATCTTTTGATATGATCTCTCTCCCTTTTCTGTGAGTTTCTTGAAGGCACATATCAAACAAAGGGTTTGCCTCCATTTTCCTCAGAGATGGGTGAGTCCAAAGTGTTGGAAGCCCAGATTACAATGAGCTGATCACATACTGGCATAACCATTTTAAAAACTGCTAGCAATGCATAGATAAATTCACAAAGATTTAGATCTTTGAGCTACTATGGCTAAGCCTGACTATCAACTATGGGATGATTAAATGCTGATATAGTAAAACACAGTTCTGGGTGTGTCCATGGGAATATTTCTATGCAAGAATAAGGAAGTGTGTGCTGAAGAGGTGTGCTGTGATTGTGGGTGGCACCATACCATAGAGTAAAGGCTGCATGTGAGGATGGGGTGGGGAAAGCTAGCTGGCACATGCATAAAGGCATATATTCATTCACACTGTCTCAGCTGCTCATCTCGTTCTCACAGTCTCCCAATTTCCTCCTCCTGCTCCCTCTTCCACTCCCTCTCCCTCTCTTTTATCCCCACTCCCCATGTCCTTGTTTCCTATTTATCCAGACCATGATGTAAATTGTTCTGGTCTGCCATGTCCTCCCCAAGTGGATGGACTGAACTCTCTGTAAGCATGAGCCAAAGCCAACCCTTAAGTTGTTCATTTGGGAGAATTTGTCATAATAAGTAAAAGTCAGATTAATACCCTTGAGGACTACATCTCACACTTTTATGATCAGGAATTTGATCCAAGGGAGAGTGTTTTACAGACTTCAAGTTACAAATTCTAAACTGGCCTCAAGGATACATCCCAGGTATACAGGGCAAGGAGTTAGAATGTTAACTTAATCCACCATGCAACATTTGTTAGTATGACTTTTTAAAGTGTGCGTGCATGTGTGTATGTGTGGTGTATACATGTGCTTGTGTTGGTGAACTCATCTATAGGTATGCTGTAGAGGCCAGAGTTCATTATTAGTTGTCTTCCTCATACTCATCCTTCTCTCTCTCTCTCCTCTCTCTCTCTTCTCTCTCTCTCTCTCTCTCTCTCTCTCTCTGTGTGTGTGTGTGTGTGTGTGTGTGTGTGAGAGAGAGAGAGAGAGAGAGAGAGAGAGACTATGTGCATGTAGAGGACAAAAGGCAACTAAATTTTGGGAGTTGGTTTTCCCTTTCTACCATATAGGCCAGGGGATACAACTTAGGTCCTCAAGCTTGGCAGCAAGTGCCTTACCCACTGAGCCATCCTACTAGCCCAATTTAGTTTGAAACAAGGTCTATCACTGTACCTGAAACTTGATATTTCAGCTTCACTAGCTGGTCAGCCAGCCACTGACACCTGCCGGTCCCCAATCCCCAGCTGTAACTGAGGTTACAGGTACCTTCACATTAGCAGGATTTTAGGTGGGTGCTGAGATCTGAACTCAGATCAACATGCCTATGCAGCAAACACTTTACCTCCTGAGCCATTTCCCCACACCCACAGTCATGACTATGGGTGATGGGAAAATGTACTGGGACAAAAATCTTAATGGTAGAAGCCTGTGGTGACCTCAGCTTTGGACCATAGACTCTGACAATGTTTACAAGTGGCTTCAGGACAGTCATAAGTGTTGAGTGCCTCAGGTACACTGAAGCCTCGTTTCACATCTTCAGAGACTCGCTTGTGCATTAAGTTCAAAACCAGCACAAAGAAGGTCAGTGCGAGCTTGGATTCTGTTTTGAAATGAAAGGCTGATGCACTCGGATCAGTGCCCCAGGGTAAGAGAGCTCAGCTTTGCATGCAAGACATGAAGGTTCCCTAGCCTGGAGCCAGACCACACCGACCGAGGCGAGCAATTCCACGCTCTGGCCATCTGCTCAGGGGTTGTGAAGGCAGCCATGTGTTCTCCTGCATGGACGCCGGGGAGGACACTGATCGCTAGTCAATCTGCTTGCTATTGCCTCCTATGATAGGTGGGTAATGACTCAGGCAGGTCACGGCCAGGGACGTTTCTGTTATTAATGCATTAGCAGCTGTAAGTGGGCATTGATTCTGCAGGGCCTGCAGGTTTATGGAGTGGTGTGGAGAGTCTGCCCCTGTGAAGTGCAAATGGTCATTGCTGAGGGAAGAGGTAACCTGCAGAGGGCCGTGTCCTTCAAGAAGTATGAGGGAGGCCCAGGGGGAATATCAGTCAGCCCCAAAAGGAGAAAACCAGGATCTGATGAGGAGATACGAACATGTTACTGAATGGCCTTGGCCTTCTTCCCCATCTGAAATCAAGCTGCACACAGCCTCAAGTTCATTGGCATCACACCACTGTGCAAATACACAAGAAATACAACTTAAAAAGAGAAAGTCCATCTGATTTCACAGTTCCTGGGGTCTTGGCCCATAGTACCTTGGTCCCATTGTGATAAGCCTGTGTCAAGGCAAAATGTCATGGGAACATAAGTAAGAAGAAATTCTCATTTTACAGCAGTCCAAAAGTGAAGAGAGCAAGGGACAGGAGCAAAATGTAGACCCCTAGACAACATTCTCTTCAACATTTCCACCTCCTACGGTTCCATAATGTCCTAGAAGACCATCCTGTTATGAACCTAGCAAAGGCTCAATCCACTAGAGATGCTAAAGTCTTCATGACCCAAAAGGCTTCTCAAACGCTTCACTGGTGAACTTTGCTCCACTGAGGACAAAGTCTTCAACAGGAGATTGTAAAACTCATGGGCTGTCAATATATGACTGGGAAACCCCTGACACATAGGAAAGCCGGGAATACTTAATTTGCTTAAAATTTTTACTTCAATTCTACCATAGGTGAAAATCCTTCTCTGTCATGTCCACTCCTTATGACGTGCTCAGCACTCAGCAAGAACCTGACACTAAACTGCCCTTGGCTAGTTTAGAAGGAACAAAGAAAGAGCTAGTTGGAAGCATTGCCACAATATTACTGTCAACACACAGCTCAGGATCTTTGCAAGCTGGCATGTACCACAGTATAGTTTAATAACTTTTTCAAGATGCTTTATTTTCCTTTACATGGAAAGACAGGGATCTAATGAGAGGTAGCCACCCTGGTAAGGAAGAGCACTCAATGGTAAAAACATTTTTTTGTGCAAATGTGAAGATTCAAATTCACCTTCTCAGAACTTACACGAAATTCAGATGTGGCAGTGAACATAGGCAACCCCAGTGCTGGTGGAGGCAGGATCTGAATCTCTGGAGCTTGCTGGCCATCCAGTATAGTCAAATCAGCAAGTTTCAGGTTTAGCAAGAGACCCTCTCTTAACAAAATGAGCTGGAGAGTGATTCAAGAAGACACATTAACTTCTTCATAAATGCATACACACATGCACACATATGAACATGTGCACATACATGACATATGCACACAACCAGACAGCCAACTGAATAAAGTCATATACAACCATGTATACACACCTATAGACACATGTGCACATAATCACATGACAGGACATGGAACTGCTTCTCAGTGATCCATGCATCCCAACCAGCAATAAGAGCAACTTTTGTTATCTTTGACTAAAGAGCAAGTTCAAGCCTGGCTTAGACTAATGACACCCATCTGAACTCCCTGTCCTCAACACACACACACACACACACACACACACACACACACACACAAACACACAGGAATAGAAATCTTTTAGTCATAGTAAATGGGAACCAATACTTGATTCCCAATGTTTCTCTTAATGAATACACTTGTGCCTTAAAGAATGCTCCCTGATGTTGAGGTATTAGCACTTACAAAGGTAAGACATATAAGTAATTGTCTAAATTGTCTACAAGAAAGAAACTAATAAAATGTTTTGAAACAAAGCAAGCCATCAAAACACAGAGAAGTTTCTCTTTTAGATTTAGAGATTCTCAAAATTTCAAGAGATCTGTAACCTTCCATTGCGTTTCCATTCGTTCATTTGTTTGTTTTAATAGTCCTTTTAAATAGCTTGTTGCCAGGATTTATTAACCAGCTTAATACTTAGTTCTGGTTTGGTCCTTTGCAATGCCTACAGGTTTATTGGTGTTTTAAATAAACAACTCACAGTACCTTGTTGAGTGGAAGCACAAGTGACCTTATCTTTAGATTAAGTGAAGGGATTTAGCAAAAATATTGAGCTGACATTTTCCCTGGGTCTTTCAATTGGGAACTGATAAATGGTGAAGATAAACAGAAAGGTTGCCCTTATCCTCCATGGCCGGAGATGCAGTACTGGCTTCCATTCTTGTGATTCTCCAACGCAGTGAGTAGGGACAAAACACACAAATGTTAGTTTATTGAACAGCAGAGAGCGGGCAGAATGTCTATATTGGATGGGTTATAGATCTGTCCAGTACATCTTCTTCATGGCCTGGCTCACTTCAGTAGCCAAACAGGACCAGGACAGACAGCTGATGGTCACTCATCCATCTCTGTCTCACTAACATAATGCCATTTCCCTTCAACCTCTCTTGTGGGTCATTTTCTGTCTCTTGTTTATTTTCTAAAGTCTAAGTTAGAAGGGTCTTAGTTAAAGTTCACTGAGATCTGATCCTTTCCTTGTATTATTAAGCTGAAGACCTATTAGTCTGGTGTGATGTTAAGGGCCAGGCAGCTAGCTAATTTACTACCCTGGCTTGTTTAGTATTTTAAAAGTGGGCATAGAGTGGGGGAAGTAGGATTGTTTGCATACCTGAGTAACAATAAAGATACTAAACAGCACTGGGAAGATGGCTCTGTTGATAAGCACATATCGTGCAAGCATGAGGACCAGCATTGGAAATCCCTGGTGCCTACATAAGAATCCAGGCATGATAACAAACACCAGTGCTCAGTAAATGTGCTCAAAATCACGCAGATCTCTGCAGCTTTCTGCCTACCCCACCATTCCTCTCTTCCTCTTCTCTTCCCATATCCTTCCCTTTGTACTTTTCTGTTCCCCCCAATCCACTTGATGACTTTTTACCTCTTCCATTGTCCAGGCAACCTACTCAGTTTTTAACTTCCTAAGTGGAACTTACTACTCTTTTTCAACTTATCTACCCTCACACTGCTCTATTTTTTCCTAGTTCATCAAGATTCTTATTCTAAACTATTAGCCACAGCAGCTAAGGAACTGAAGAATACATCATCGGAATTATGAAATCAAAACAATAAAGAAGTATATCTGAACTGGTTAGTGCTAGGAACTTGGGATCAACTCACTTGTTTGGAATGTAGGGCATTTAGTGTTTCACAGAGAGACGATAAAGTATGCAAAACAACTTGGTTTACGAGCATCTAAGTAGGTAATAACCATCATTTGGTGTGTTGTCAGTTCTGTCTGTTTGTTGGAATCTATCAAAAGGTAGTGATAGGCTCAGAAAGTACCCAGGAAACATTCTCAGACAGGTAACTTGGCCTGCTTTAAGCAATATGGCAACAAAACTTGCAAAGGAAGCTCCTAAGATGCTCTGAGCAAAGGCTCCCTCATCTCCTTGATGCTGAATAGAGAATGAGACAATGTTCATTACTGAAGCATGAGACCAAAGTACCTGGGAAGAAAGGACTGTCTCGGGTGAATGAATAAAATTTGATTGGATTAGCTATTACTTGGAGTCAGAAGTGACAGACTGAATGTATTTGCTACCCTCCTGTTGCTGTGACAGGATACCCCAGAAAAACAATGCAGAGAGGGGAAATAGTTTTGCTCACTCTTTCAGATGTTTCAGTTCATTGTGGTGAAGAGGCATGGTGTAGCAAAACAGGTATTTCATGGTTGAAGAAGAGGAAAAGGTGATGGTGATGATGATGATGATGATGATGATGATGATGGAGGAGGAGGAAGAGGAGAAGGAAGAAGAAGAGGAAGAGGAGGAGGAGAGGAAGAAGAATAAGAAGGAAAAGAGGAGAGGAGAAGAGAGGACAGGAGAGGAGAGGAGAGGAGAGGAGAGGAGAGGAGAGGAAGGAGAGGAGAGGAGAGGAGAGGAGAGGAGAGGAGAGAGAGGAGAGGAAACTAGTGGATTTTTTGTTCTCTCTGTTATTCTCTCTGAATCCCTAGCCTAAGGAGGATGCAACCTACACTCAGCTGGGTCTTCTCCCTTAGTCAATCTAATGAAAGATCCTCAAGGACATACCCAGAGGCATGCTTTACAAGCCTCCTATATTCCTCTCCATCCAATCAAGTTGACAATCAAGAGAAGGAAATATTAAAATATCATTTCCCCATTAATGAATTCATAGATTAATGACTGTGACACAGCATACGTGAAAGTGTTATCTGACAGGTGGGAGAGGTCAAGGAAGCCTTCTGTTAAACATTAAATTTACAAGTTGTAGGAAATTGCTTTGAGGCCCAAGTTCAACCAATGATCCTGCTAACATGCGTTTCCTGTGACATTGTGTTTAGCAACACATCATCCAGGGATGTGAAAAGTCAGGAAATCAGTATTGGCTCATAAGAACTAGTTCTGCAAACTATGAACTCTGGCCAATCATAGTCAAAGGACTCAAATGCCAAAGGAGTCCTGAGAAACGTTAACTGGCAAAGGATGAATACATGCTTGAGAAAGGAACCAGCAATGGAAACCAATGGCATCAAATCCAGGATCCAAGTAAAGGTGAATAAGTGTGGCAGGTATGCAGATCAAACCACAAAGACACTGTTTCTGGTGAAATGACAGAATTTACCAGGTCAGTTTCCTGTCCAGGTATGGATCCCATGTTAAGAAAGAAGAGCAAACGGGGAGGGCGGGGTGCTGGGAATGGACTCCTCTGAATGCCAGTGTGCTGCTTCTCAGGTGTGATGGTTAACACTAATTTCAAACTCAAGATCTAGAATCACCATGGAAGTCTGTGGTTGTGTGTGTGAGAGAGTTTCTAGTTTTGATAAATTGATGTAGGAAAATCAACTCTAAACATGGGGGACACCATTCCATGGGACAGGGATATAAATATGTCCTGCATATAAACAGAAAGCAAGCATAGAGTTGGCATGTACTCTGTACTTCCTGACTCTGGATTCGAAATGAGGTGCCACTTTACACATTGGCCAGCGTGCTGTACTTGCCGTGACACACTGCACCGTCACCCATGAACCAAGGCAAGCCCTTCTTTCCCTAACCAAATGGCCTCCCAGAACTCATCTCTCCTTCCTAATCACATGATTTCTAGGCTTTGGACATGGATTAAGTTTCAAATACTACAGACACTCTAGTTTTCAAGGAAATCAATCTGGATGAGCAGCAGTTAGGTGCCAGACCTCAGAGTCCATCAGCAATGAGATATTTTTCTGTCTCTTTCTTTTTCAGTTTTTCTAAAATTATCATATTTGCTCACTAATAAGTAGTAAGGAACAGCAAATTAATACTGAATTTCCCTTGTCAGACTGTGGCTGCAGATAGAAAATCCCATCTCCATAGACAGATTAATGTGAGCTCCCATACACTAGTGGACTATCTCTGGGACCACAGCCTTCCCTAGATCCACAGCTTCCAGCCTGAGCACACGGACTGAACAGGAATTCATTTTCAAGAGGCAACAATTTGTATCATGTCTTGTAGGCAAAGGCGTGGAGGGTCATGTTCTTTCTAAAACTCCACCTTGAGTCCTTCCTTCATTTCCTTATCCTTTGCTGTTCCAGCACACTGAAGGGGATAGGAGAATGATGGTAGTTGGGAAAGAAGATGAAGTAATTGGCATGGTTAACTCTATATTCCACAGCATTGAACAAACTAAATCTCAAATAGTGCCTATCCCTTTTGTACTTACAAAACCCTCACAGTTTTCAGAAAATATGAAATGGAAACTTCAAAGGCACGACAAGATAGATGTGCCAACTAGGGAATTAAGATGGTTAGAAACCTTTATGGTTAGAAACAAAAGCCTGGCTCTAATGCCCTGTGTGATACAAGTTTTAACTCATCAGGGTGACACAGAGACATTCTGATGGGGTAAACACTGTCAGCTGTTTTCTTTTTCTTCCTCTTCTTCTTTTCTTCCTCTTCTTCCTCTTCCTCTTCTTCTCCTCCTTCTCCTCCTCCTCCTCTTCTTCTTCCTCCTCCTCTTTCTCCCACTCTTCCTTCTCCTCCTCCTTCTCCTTCTTCTCCTCCTCCTCCCCATCCTTCTTCATTCTCCTCTTCCTCCTCTTCATCTTCCTCCTCTCCACATGTATATGCAAATTCCACAGCAAGAAGAGCAGCCAGGCGGTACCACCCAGGAAATCAGTATCCCTGTAATCAGCTAGCTCCCCACTGCTATAGTTCCCTGACCTATAACTCTACCTGCTCCCTTCAACATGGGATGATGTTTCCTGGACCACATGAGCCCCTACTATCCTCAGAAACAGGCTGTGCCACATAATTCCAAAGTCTGTGAGGAAAATCATATCTAGAAAAATGAATATTTCCTCATCGATCCTTCTGAAATTTTAATGATTTCAATGGTTTTCTTAAATGATAACAATATTATTACTAAAACTTGTTTTTTTTTTTTTCCCAGCATAACTATTGAAGAGGAGAATCCAAGTCAGATTTCATGAGGTCCTAGCTGCAGACACTAGCAGATTAAAAAAAAAATGGGAGAAATTGGAAAGAATAACTGGTAAATTCTTATGTGTGATGGCAAAGGCAGACAGGTAAAAACAAATGAAATTTCTAAACAAAATTCCCCTGCATCTTAAAGTACAGATTTTTCTTCTGCAGTGGTTTTATGTATCAGACTCACACCTTCTGGCTCTAAAGGAACAAACGAGTTGTTTCTGAGTGTCTCTGGAGTTACATGGTCACCAGCAGTTCTGTGTGCTGGTTTTCTTTCTACCCTGCAGGGACACTTGACCAGAGAAAAGTGGCGCCGCAGACCATAGGAAATGAAAGAAAGCAAAGCACGTTTTATATGAATCTTCAGTTTATTTCAGTGGGGCTAACCCACTGAAATGTCCATCTTTGCCCAGAGTTCACTGGAGGGGTGGGAGGCAGAGCTGGGAGGAGGTTCTACAGAGCAAGCTCTCTTCTTAACTCTCAACCCAACACAGCAATGCCAAGCAGAGAGAGCAGGCACACAGCAAGTTTCTGTGGGAACTGCTGGGCATGCAGAAGAGAGTCTGCTAGAGATGAGATCAAAGAAACAGATGCATTTACACAATGAGTGCCACAAAGGGGTCACACTTACTGAATGCTGAGCCTGATCAAGGAAGCCGTAAGTCCCACTTTCATGAGGTCTTTGAGCTGTTTCCTAGAGAAGAAAAGAGGAGAGGACATGAGGAAGAGCACCAGACACTTGTGCAATGTATGCACAGCATTTCTGTTAGTTATTCTACAGATGCCATTTGAAATATACTACTAGCACTAGTATAAAAAGTATAAAAACTAGTGTCTAAAACAGATCCTGATTACATTATAAATTTGCTATGGTGAGGACAATAAGAAAACAAAACTAAGTTCTTCACAGTGTCTAATAAATATTTTCATCCTCCAGCAATAAGGTGTGACTCTTTTGTCTATTTCAGAAGAGACCACTGGGCTCAGAGCTTGAAGGAGTACATTGCATAAAGACTGGACTTGTTCACTAAATCTGGAGGCATTCTCTGCTCTGCTGATCTCCTACGGTGTGGTTTCTGGGTCCCTGGAGATCCCAGGAAATATGAGGAGTTGACATTTCAGGGCTAATATTATGAATTTCAGGAATGGAGACAGATTCGAGGAACTAAGTTCTCAATTTCCTTTCAACTCTGAACCTGTAGTATTCTGTGAGGACCAACAGTATGATGTCAGAAGTTTAAGAGCAATGGCCTTCTGTGTGAAATGAAAACAGCTGTCACTCACATCTCTGAGAATTTTGGCTTCGAGTGTAGCATGGTGGTAGATCATTTGCTTCATGTGCATCCGACTTTGGTTATTAGGCCCAGCACCACAAGTGGAAAGGTCAACTAAATCAAAATGCACAAGAACCAGTGTTGAAAGGAAGTCATTTCCAAATAAAACAACTGTGATTCCCTAACAGGATTAGACTCCTTCCAGGGTACCTTACATCAGGTGGACCATAACCTGTTTCTTCCCTGGGTCAGAAACAATAACAACAGAAGCAGAACTTGCCTTCAGGATTCAGGGATCCTGGTTCAGGAATTGCCCAGTTACTGGGAAACTGTGACATAATGTGCACCAAGACTTAGCAGTTCACAAGTTTCAGACTTTATTTATGATATTATCTACAGAAATATTAACAATGCATACTCTTTCTTATATGTGTTTCTACATTGTGATGGACAGGTATAGAAAATGTTCCAACTTAGTGACTCCCTGAGTGTTGATAAATTAGTGTAATCTGGAACACCAAATCGATTCAAACTATTGAAAAGAAAGGAGAAGTGTAGAGATACCTGAGCACATACAGCTCTGAGTGATACAGGATGAGTAGCTTCCTCTGGCAGTACACTCGCCCCCAGTAACCTTTAGCTTTATGTTTTTTGTTTAGATAATGGCTCTTAACCAGTGTAAAACCTTATGAACCAATGTCTGTTTACCCATCTATCTGCCCATTCACCAACTTATCCATTCACCTACATATACATACATACACCCACTTGTTTACCCATATATCCATCCATCCATGAGCTCTTCCTCCATCTGTCTATCTTCCATCCTTCTATTCAAATACCTCTCCACCCAAACAAACAATAATCCATTCAAGCTTCCATTCACACATGCATCCATCTGTCCAGCCTCCTACCATTTTCTCCCTTGCATCTATGTTTACCTATTTATCTACCCACACACCCAACCCTTCACTCCCCATCCACTTACTATTCCTCCATATGTTAACTGCTCATTGACCCATGCAACCCATGCTTCTATCTGTCCATACACATCCACCCATCAATGCATCCATCCATTCAGCCATACCCACACCAATCCATTCACCTACATACCCACACATCTCATATATTCCATCACCCATCCCTCCATTTACTCACCAAGCCATTCATCCACATGTATATGTGTATCTGTATCTGAATCTATATCTATATCTGCACATATATATGAATGTATGTGAATGTATGTATGGGATGTACGTGAATGATGCATGTGAGGAAGAATGAGTGGGTAGACAGAAGGTTGCAGAAATATATTTTCATCTACTCATCTCTAACCATATATTCATCCACACATTCACCGGTGCATCCATCCTTACATGTACACATTTTTGTACTCATGCATCATCTATGCATCCATGCATTCATTTTTTTCCTTCCCTCTGTCCACTCATCCATCATCCTTACCCTCACACCCATTTATTCACATATATCCTACTGTTTAGTCACCCACTCAACATTTTAGAGCACTTGTTCTTGCAGAGGACCCTGGCTATGTTCTAGAACACATTGTGATGGTTTGTGTTTGCTTTGCCCAGGAAGTGGCACTATTTGGACGTGTGACCTTGTTTGAATAGGAGTGGCTTTATTGGAATAGGTGTGTCACTGAGGGTTTGGGCTTTATGACCTTTGTCCTAGCTTCCTAGAAGCCAGTCTTCTCCTAGCAACCTTCAGAAGAAGATGTAGCTCCTCCTGCACCATGCCTGCCTGCATGCTGCCATGCTCCCACTTTGATGACAATGGACGGAACCTCTGAACCTGTAAGCCAGCCCCAATTAAATGTTGTCCTTATAAGAGTTGCCTTGGTTCTGTTCACAAACCCTAACTAAGACACACATATAGTGCCTTATAGTTCAGTAGTATGCAGTGCCCTAACTCTACCAACTTCTGTGGGCACCAGGCAAGCACAGTGTATACACACTTACACACAAACACACACACACACACACACACACATCAGAGACTCATACACATAAAATAAAATTACTGAATCTAAAACAATTAACAAGAAAGTAACTTGTCAGGAAGCTGAGATCTGGAAGACAAAGATAAGTAGACATGATCCTGGGACAAGACTTGAGACAGTTAAGGAATGAACAGCAGACTCACAGGATTCGGACTCAGCAGGAGACAATCTGAGCTCTGGGAAGAATAGAACTTGCTTGAACTTTTTGTATCTCCCTGTCAAGTATGCAAACACGAATGCCTCCTAGTTATTAAAACAATTCTATCTGCTATAGACAGCCTCAAACTTCTCCGAAAAGACCCAAGGCCTCATTCCTCTTCAGACCCTTTGAGCATGCCCTTTTCTTACTGCCTCCATCTGGTCCAGTGTGAGCTGTGCTTAATTATCACCCAAGGGTGCTCTTGGCCCTTTATGTTGTACTAAATCGTTGGGAGGTTGCTGTGGTCATTTATACTTTTCTTTATGGGGACATGATGGCAAAATCTTTCTAACCCTTTGTGGACATGCACTACTCAGAGCTGGAGAACTGAGGTAGGGTTTAATTGCACACCAAAGCCTTGTCATCTGGCCCAATGCCCAGGCTCTTACCAGCTGTTCACCTATTGTATAGTCTAAGAAGCAATTCCTCATTGACCCAAAGCGTTGCAACACCAAGGAAGGAAAGTGACCTCCATTCCAGGAGAAGGTTTTCTCTGAGCATCATGGCCTCTTCCTGTGTTCTAGTGTGTGGTACCCAGGTAATAGCAATTAATTTTATGTCTACATGTGACTGATGCCCACACCTCACCATCTGTTTTTAACCTAACTTGAAGTTAAAATTAATCTTATATTCCCTCCTTTTTACTAATAAGAATGTGTCAAATCCTCCAGGTAGGTTATTTTATAAAAAATAAGGGCTGAGAATATTGCTCCAAGGTGAGACTAGAAATGCTCATTAGCAAAGGCCCAGACAATACAAAGAAACAAGATGCTCTCTGGAGTTCCAGTGAAAGGATGCATGGTTTTTGTGTGTGTTTGTGTGTATGTTTGTGTTTGTGTGTGTTAGTATGTATGTATATGTGTGTGCCTTTGTGTGTATATGTGTGTGTGTTTGTGTGTGTATATGTGTGTGTTTGTGTGTGTATATATATGTATGTGCATGTCTGTGTTTGTGTATGCGTGATACAGGCGTGTTTGTGCCTGTGGAAGCCAGAGGTCAACCTCATGTATTAACCCTCAGCTGCCCTCCACTTAGGTTTGTTTTTGTTTGTTTGTTTTGTTTTGCTTTTTTTTGAGGCAGGTTCTCGTCATAGACCTGGAGTTCATCAATTTGGTTAGGCTGGCTGGCCGGGGAGCCCTGGAGATTCAGTCACCTTGTCTCCACCTCACCTGTGCTGAGATTACAAGCAGGTGCCGCTCTTAATGCGGGCTCACAGAGACTGAGCTCAAGTCTTCCCTGCCTGTAGAACACACACTTTCCTCATTCAGCTTTTCCCATAGCCCTGTTTTATTAACTGATGGTTTTTGCACACTCTCTAAATATTAATAGGCATTCAGGGAGAGCTGTAAGCCTCAGTGGAACTGGCTGCATCTCCATCCTACTGAGACTGCAGCAAGGATGAAGAGCTAATGTGAAAAAACTTGAAAATGCTCACCAGGCACAATGGGGGTGAAAGCACGTCTGTGCATTAGGCCCTCCCCTCTGCCCTCCATCCAAATGGGAAGGCAAAGAAAAAGCATGATTACTTCCAAGACACTGGAGTTGGTGACCCCTGAGCTGCCAGTAGGTACTTTAATGTCTAAGTGGAACTGGTCACTTTGATGTTTTAGACTCTGCATCCACTGACTCTTGGATGCAGAGGCTCTACAATGGCACTTTCTCTCTGACTCCAGGCCTGCACTTCTAGTCCCATACAGGACAGCCTGGCAATCCTCACAAAACCCAGAGACGTTACTGGATCATTTGGATCCTTCATCCATCACTTCCTCCTTTATTCTACACGCTTAATGACATGGATTGACACCTTGTATAATGTAACCCTGGACCCCCAGCCATATTTATTTATCTGTGAAGACTTGCTCCAGTTTTTGTGTATTCATTAATTCTGGAAAAGACTTCTCTTGCCACAGAGAGGTCACACATGCCTTGACTTTGACCTGGAGTGCTGGTTACACCTAATCAGCTCCCACATGTCACTACCTCCGTATGGAAACACTCCACACAGTGGCCTCAAGAGCCCATTATCTTTCCTTCATAGTACATTGCAAGCTTTCATTTTGCATTTAATTTTAAAAGCATGCCTGTCCTCCACCGTGCACGCTCAATGATGGTGAGGGCAGCATGGGCTCTATGCACAATCTCAGCTCTTGCTCTGATGTGAATGTCCTAGATAGGAGGGGCATTTGTCAGCATTAACCCAAGGAAGGACAGTCAGGATTAGAAAGACACAGAGGGGGGAAAGATGGGCTCAGTCACCTGAGACAGTCAGTCTCTTTGCCTGAGTGTGTACATGTGTACAGGTGGATGTGTGTGTGTGATACACTATGTGTGTGAAGGTACATGTTCAGGGCAAAGGTCAACCTCAAGTGCAGATTCTCAGAATACTGTCGGCCTTTTGTTTTGCCTTGTTTGTTGTTTGATGCATTGGGGTCTCTCACTGGTCTGGAACATGCTAATTTAACCAATGCCACCAGGGATCTGCCTGTATCTATTTCTCCAGTAGCGGGATTACAAGTGAGCAGTTACAGCTTCTTTTTCACATGGGTTCTCTGTACTTGCAGGGCAGACAATTTACAAACTGAGTCATCTCTTCTACTTTGAGGAGGTTCATCTTCGTTATGAACTTGATTGGATTAAGAACTACAGGCCTTCTGCCCATGGCCGTGACATGTGTGATAATGACATCACAGAGGCTCTGGCCTGATGAATGGGTTAACCCTCCATAGATATGTAATCTGGTGGCATAATCGCTAGGGTTAAAAAGGTAGGAGGTGGGATCCAGTTGTGAACAAGATGACTGGAGGCTGTCCTGGTGGCCACATCTTGCTCTAGCCTCATTCTGTATGCCTTTTCTTTACTTCTTATCTTTAAGGGCAAAATTCTGCTACTACACAGGACTACAACCACAATACTGCACCTCAGAGTGGGCCCACAGTATAAACAAGCAATCCCCCAGTTCTGTTGTTTTGATCAGGGTTTGGTCACAGTGACTTGATTCATTACTTCGGGTCACTATGACCAAAATACTTGAAAGAAACACCTCAGAGGAGAAAGGATTTACTTTGACTTAATGTTTTCAAGGGTCTCATTCTAGCTCAGTGAAGAAGGTGTGGCAGAGAAGCTCAGTCTGTGGGGATGAAGTGTCCGACTGTCTGGCTTAGGCTCAAGATTGTAACTGATGTTAACATCTGACCTCTAGTACTCAGAGATGCGCTAAGCAGGACAAGAATCTGCCCAAATCAAGGTTCCTTTTTCCCTAGGAATTTGAACAGTATTTGTAAATATTCAACTTCAGCAACGAATAACTCAAAAAACATAGGGTTGCTTCTCCCTGTCATTTGTGAAAAAAAAAAAAAAAAGAATCAGATTTTGGACCCAGAGCCATGAGCAGAAGGAAGAAGAGGGCAGTGAGGACCATGGAATCAGAACTGCCCCACTGTTCTGTCCCAGGAACTTCCAACATCACCATTAGATTAGAGGTCATTCAGAGCCAACTCCCACCTTTCCTACTGACACTTCTCCCACTGCTACAGAAACACAAAGGCATCACATGCATGAGGATATGAGGATAGCCAGAAACTGCACAAGGTTCTCCGTCTACTCAGTATTCAGGTAAGCTAGCATGTCTTGAGCCCAGCAATGACGTGCTAGATGCTCCCTCTCTGTGCTTTACAACAGCTCCTGTTTACGTTTAGATGTGTGCAAGAGAACTATGTGGAACACACCAGAAGCAGCATCAGCAGGTGCATGGTGTATCACCCAGCAGTTTGTGATAGGCATCTGGTGATGGCAAAGCATGAATTCTGACAAGATCAGCACTGGTCAGATGTGGGAAGGAAAGAAGGGTACTTCAGCTTCCTTAAAATGGTAACTAGGTATCCTTAGAATGATGCCCACACTTGCTTAGAATGGAGCTGAGACAAGGAAAGCTGAGAAGTCCCAGACACATAACAGGAGGCTGCTTTCCAGTGACACCAACATACCGTGACTGTCTGACCTGCTGTAGCCAGCTGTGCCGAAGAGCTAGCGTGACCTGGATTCTCTGCAGGGTCAGAGCACCCTAAACATTCCATTTAGAACCAAAGGGTCATTTTCCTGCATGTCTATGGATTATTTTCTAAAAGGATCCATGGACAAAACTAGCCCCTCCCACCACTGCAGTCAACAATGCATAGACCCAGGACAGCATTAGAATGCCCTTGGACTTTAGTAGTTGACTCACTTCAACCAACTCTTATGGCTTTCCCATAACCCCACATATGCTAGGACTCTGTACTGAGTATACCCCCAGGAGTTGTTCTCCTCTGATGTTTATTTGTTGAAGCTAAGAACAAGACCCAAGAGCCAATTGTTCTAAACAAAACCAGAATGCCCACACTATCTCATGTCACCCGCTGTCTTGTGTCACAGTGACTTCAAGGTCTCTTGCTCCTGTCCTGTCTTCCTCTGTCTAGTGGATATGCAGTTGAATTTTGCATCTCCAGGGAGCTCTTGATTATCTCGAGCATAGCACAGGAGAGCTTGTTTTCCGACTCAGAGACCAACAAGCATTACACGTCTCTGTCCCTCACAAACATCCATCTCTTGTCTGTCTCCTCATGGACCAGAAGCCCCTCAGAGCCCTGGAATGTGACTAGGGAGCTGACTCAGATGGTAATGTGCTTAGTCTGGAATTAGATCTCAGAACTCATATAAAGCTGAATACAATGACACTCACTTGTAATCCCAGTTATGGGAAGAGAAAGACAGAAATCTCAGGGATTCATTAGTCAGTCAGCTTTGCCTATGTGATGAGTTCCAAGTCAGTGAAAGACCATCTCAAAAATAAACCAAAATCCTATGGAGACTACTAAGGAACAATACCCAATGTTGATCTCTGTTAGGCACACACACATATATGCACTCCACATATTCACTTCATATATGCACCCTACGTACAAGAAAAGTAAGAGACCCTGTGTCAAATAACAAGGTAACATCTGAGTAGAGAACCCACAGTTGATCTCTGGCCTCCATATGTGTGCACACACTTATACATAAATAGACATTCCTGTGACTGAACACACGCATGCCTCAGGTTGTATTATCATACAAGTGACATCATTGCAAGGTATTGCACACAGACTTGATTTCAAAATTTCTCCATGCACTGATCCTTGAGCAAGCTGATTCTGTACTCATCAAGCCGTATCTGAACATGGTCAAGAGCTATGCCATATCCTTTCAAGTCTTCCCCGTAAACAAGTGGTGTGTGTGTGTGGTGTGTGTTTGCTCATGTGTGTGCATGTATGTTCATATATGAGCAGGTGTGTGTATACTTGTATGCATTTGGAAGCCAGAGTGAACTTTAGTGGTCTTTCTCTGGTGTCATCTAGCTAGGTTGACTAGCCAATGAACCTCAGGGATCCTCCTGTTTCTGCCTCCCCTGCACTGGAATTACAAACAAGCACCACCACACTTGGACTTTCTGTGTAGGTTTCTGATGATCCAGCTCAGGTTTCCACACTTGCATGACAAGAACATTATAAGTCAAACCTCTCCCAAGCCAGCAAACAAACCTTTAATGTAAGAAGCCTGTGTTATAAGTCAACGCAGCTAGCTTCTGGTGTTTACTGGGTGCTCATGAAAGGTTTCTGAAAATAGAAAACCCATGGGAGATCTTTCTTATTGATGTGATACAATGGTAACTGCTAGCCCAAGGCCAATTTGACTTACCATTCTGTTTAAATGTAATAAATGTCAATTAGTCTGTCTGCTGCATTTAATACAGCAGTGCTCATTCACTCATAGGAGCTTGGTACTATCTCTAACTGCTCTGTAAAAATGTTGCCCCCAGTTTACTCTCTAAGGAAGCAAACTTCCAACCAAAGCTCCAGGGACTCTCAGAGCCTGGCGATATTACACCCCATACGTACCCTGCGCTGAGATTCGTGTTGGTGTGTGTTTAATTTCCTGTCTTGGCCTTGCAGGAGATTTCCAGTGTTTGGGCTGTAGGGTATGTCCTGATTAAAAAGAATCCTCCCAATTACAGCTTGGCACGAGACTCCTTGTCACACACTCTCTGCCACCAGCCTCAGCTTCCCTGTCAGCAATAAGATTCTGCAGTGCCTAACTGTAAATGAAAACCCAGGGGTAAGCTTCGGTCCCTGGCTCCTGGGCCATGCCAGATCTTTTAATTTGCACTGTCTGTCAAAGGGATGTGGCTGTGTGCATACTCCAAAGACTTCCTCAGACTGGATTCAAGACCAGAAAGAACTAAGGTATGAAAGTCTTCTCCGAGAGACTACATTTGAACCCACCAGAGATGACAGTGTCCATGGAAAGCAGCTAGGCCCTTTTTAGTCAGCTCCTAACTTGCGTGAGTCCCACTATGAAAAGGGAGCTGAACTCCAGGGAAATTTCAATGCATCTTGATATTATTTTTCTATCAAGCACATAAGACAGAACACTGAATTCAAAGGAACCTACCAAAACACTTTGAAAAGAAATATACACACGAGACCTGATTATTTCAGTCTCTGTAAAATTAAAACTTCCTGAGGATGGGGAGAAGGAAGAGGTACATGTCTTAGATTAGGAAGCAGAATGTAGGTTCTTTCTTTTAATCAGAGTGGTGTCATGGCTCAGTGCTGGAGGTACAGGGAAATGCTCAAAGTCTAAGCATGATATCTCTGGGAGAAAGAAGCTAAGCAGAGGTGATTCAGGAATAAAGACGACAAAGCCTTTGGTGTGCCTCTGTGTCTCACACGTGGCTCTCACTTGCTTATTTTGTGTGCACACATAGATCTTCATCTGTGTGTTTACACATATGTGTGAGAGTGCTCGTTGCAAGTATGGGTGAGCACGCTGGGGTCAGGGTGGGCAGAGATTGACATCAGATGTCTTCCTCAGTTGCTTTCCATCTTTTTTCTCTTTTTGATGGGGACCCTCACTGGATCTTAAGCCTGCTGATTTGGCTAGACTGTCTGACCAATGAGGCCCAGGGATGCTCCTTTCTCTCCTATGCAGCGCTGGAATTAGAGACACACAGAACCTTCCTGGCTTTGGTGTAGTGCCGGGGCTTGATCTCAGGTCCTCATTCGTCCACAGTGAGCACTTTATTGGCTGAGCTAACCCTCTAACTCCCCATATACCCGTCTGTCTGTCTGTCTAAGGGTGAAGCTTGCAATTCCACCACTTCAGATTGCCTGGCTAAAGATCCTGCTTTTAGGCTCAAGAGGAATCCCATGGCATCTGCTGAAAAAACTGTTCATCTAGCTGAGCCAGGCTCCTTTGGGCTTCTGTGACTAATGATATCTGTGGAACAAGTCATGCAATAAGAAGAATTCAGAGATAGACAGAAAGGCTGTTTCAGCCCCTAAAACTATGCCCATCAAGTGTCTATATAATAGATTAAGGCAGATGACTGGGACTTGTGGGTTGCACCCACCCAACACATAGCCCACTCTTTTGTCCATTAAGTTTATTGGGACCCGGGCCTGTTCATTCCTTATGGCAGTTTTCCTGCTACAGCATCATGCACTCTCTAGTTCACATGCTCACCAACACTCTCTACAGAGGTCTTTGTAAATAATGTTTGCCAAACTCAGGTATTGAGGTTCACAAGAATCTACTAAGTATGTCCAAACATTTGATACTGCTAGACAAGATTGTCATCTACAAAGTCATGTTCAGGAGGCAGACAATTAAGCTTTTAAAAAGTAAACTCTGAAAACTCTTATATCTTAAGTATGTATTACAGTTTTGTGTTAGGCTCCATTGGTGTTTAACCTCAGCACATGAGACCCAGGGCCCATGAGTTGAACATGCCTGGAATAGTTACAACGCTGATGGTCTAAAATTGGTGTAAAAATGTCCCACATATGTAATCTTAGCAGTCAGAGGCTGAAGCAGAAGCATTGCCACAAATTTAAGGTCAATCTTGGCTACAGAGTGAGCTCCAGAACAACTTAGACTATAGGGATACGGGGAGAGATCAGGGGGAAAGCTGGGGGAAGTGGTAGGACATAATCAAATTTAATCAAATTTTAATCAAAATGCATTATATACACCATATGAAATTCTCAAAAATAGATAAATAAAATTATTTTAAAAGCCAAAAGATATGGAATATTATCTTATTTGAATATACTTATTCAGATTATAATTTATTTATATTATGAAATAAAACTAATACATTGTAAAGTCATCATTTCTCAATAATATATTATGCAATAATCATTTTTATTTATATCTTTAAAGAATTGTAAATTATAATCTAATTTGTACTGGATTATTGTAGCTCTCTTATTAAGATATAAGTAATATAAATTAATCATAACCCAGTAAATAGTGGGCAAGTTTAAATCAATAGCAACCAACCACTTGGCACTTTACATCCACTAGTGTACCCAAGCTTAACCACCCTCAGTCAGTCCCCTTTAAAGGTCACATTGGTGACCTCTCTGGTCAGTAATATTCCTCAATAATCTGAGGATTATAGTTTCCCAGTTTCATGATGAAGGAGCCATGGCAACTGGGGTTCTGTCCATGGTATGAGGAGCCAGTGATAAGTCCTGTTACTTCTAGATGGATAAAGAAGGGGAGAGGTGGCCAGAGCAGCTGGCTATAATATATCTAGTCCCACTTCTGAGGCCCTATACCTGAAAGCTAGACTCAGACCAAAGAAGTGCTACAAGCTTCCAAAATAGTGCCTGTGGGAGACATTTCATCTTCAAAACCTAACAAGAATGTTGAACTTGGGTCTTTCAGGATCTGAAGAACTTGCCCCAGGTCTTACAGCTTGGAACCAACACAGCTGCAAGGGGCTCTCATGTTCATATCTTTAACTGATATTTAGTCTGCCTCCCTTTCAAAAACCAGCTCTGCTGTCCTCAGTGGCTCCGTGGTGTGGCCACAGGGCTTATTTCTTACATCACTTTACAAAGCAATCTTAGCCCAGGCTTGTGGTGCTGTGGTGCCCGCGCATGGGCATGGGTTCTGTTGGGCTGAATTGTAAGTCCCATGTGTCTGCCACCCCAGGCAGCTCAGGGGGCAGAAGCATGGGAATTTGACTGAGTTCACTCCACGCGGCGCCATGCCGGGTTAGGGGAAGCCACTGAGTTCCACTCCAGACGTGGGGAGATCCCAGTCTGAGGTCCTGTGGGGGCAGAGTTCTTGGATTGGGGGTCTCTGGGCCGAGGCGGCTGGCCAGACACGGGCTGGTCTCAGCCCTTGGTGCCTAGGTGCCACTGGAACACTACAGAAGGACTGAGACAGGGGAGGGGTCAGGGGGGAAAGTTGGGGAAAATGTTCATAAGATCAGGTGGCATGAGCTGACAGAATCCAGCAGTGTCTGTTGCAAATGCCACTTGTTCACAACCAATGCATCTCATTTGTAAAGAAATAGGCAAAATTTGTGACTTAAAAGACAAATGTCAACTTCTGAAAACATGAAGTGCAAGGAGCTACCCTCCTTCCAATGCATGGGTGATACTAAATCGGCAAAGAGGCCCTTGTGACCCAGTGACCTTCCAGACATAAGCCTGAAGGGAAAGGGAAAGGAGTGTGCTGTGACTCCTGCCCACCACTCACCTCTCACCTGAGCCTCTTCTTAGCAGAGTTTGTCCCCTTCCATTCCTGAGGCACAGCTAAGGACACGCCCTTGTCATGTCCATCCACATTGCTATGGCAAGAAGTCAAAGGGAGCTCTTTCCCTCCAAGATGCACTGCATCAAATTCAGCTCTTGAAACAAGCAGAGTGCTCACCATACACTGGCCTTATGAGCAATGAATGAGTGAATAACTCCAGGACCATGTTGCCTCCCGCATCCCACAATGGCTCTCTACTGTCTGCCCTCCTCTACCAACTCCTCCTTTAAGCCTACCTTCTCCTTGTGCCCTGTGTGTAGCTCTCAGAGGTCAGTGAAAACACAAACCATGGTTTTAAAGGTGTGAGCAGATGCCAAGAGGCAGAGTCTGGCTTTGGAAGTCATGCCCACTTGACTGATCCTCCGCAGTCAGACACTTCCCAGCTGTATGGCTTCAGAGAACATAGGTCTCTCTGCCTCAATGGTCCCAAACACAAGGAATGAAGATGACCTTCATAACTTTCCTACAACTCTTAGATGATATAATACACAAGGTTTTATCTAATTAAGTTGTATCCAAGTCCTCCTCTCTACATTAACTTGGTCTTAGCAAATAATATAGAGCCAGCTGGGTGTCTCAGCAGGTAAATTGCTTGCTTCAAGCATGACAAGACCAGAGTTTAATACCCAGGACTCAGATGGTGAAAGGAGAGAACCAACTCTTTGTTTTTCTCTGACTTCCACACATGCACCATGGAATGAACATTTCACGAACACAAACAGACACACACACATTTTAAAAAGCAAGTTAAATGACTGGAAATTCTATGACCTAAAAGAGTTCAGTAAA
Organism: Mastomys natalensis; assembly: GCA_021653895.1. Taxonomy (NCBI): domain Eukaryota; kingdom Metazoa; phylum Chordata; class Mammalia; order Rodentia; family Muridae; genus Mastomys; species Mastomys natalensis. Next base: position 377,161 of record JAJTUV010000378.1, read on the forward strand.
TATTTACTCAGGTCCAACATGAGCATGAGCATATGAGTTTATACGAAGCATTAACAAGGGTGAGGGGGAAAACACCAAGGAGATAAGGGTCAACCATTGTTCATCTCTGTATTCTTGCTCTAGCTCTGTGCTGTAGGCATCACCTCATAGTTTGTAATGAAGTGTGATACTCACAGATGCTAAGGACTAAGACAGATCCCACTTAAGCTAGAGTTTATCCTCTATCTGAAATGGCTACCAGGATGGACTAATTTAAGGATGGAAAATTTCATAGCAAGAAGATATCCCTTGGCTGTCCTGGGAAAGACCTGGGACAACCTAAGAGAGGCTGTATGTGGGAAGAGTTAATGTACACTAGTACACTAAAATGAGCTCTTACTACCAGGAGAGTTGCTACATGAAGAATAACTAGCTCCTAACTAGCCTCTCATAATTTACATCATCCCATTAATTCTCTAGGCCTATTATTAGAGACACTGTGAGGGTGCATCTAACAGGTTAGAAAGAGGCTAATTATAAGTTGAGCTTATTATTGCTTGAAATGGCCTCCTCTAGGTTCTGTTTCCAATGTTTGCTCCCCGGCATGTGGTGCTCTTTGAGATGACCTTGAAACAAAGGGGGTAGGTATTTGCTGAAGAAGGAAGACATGGGCTTTTGAAGATCAGAGGGTATCTGCCTCTGCTTTATGTCTCCTTTCCCTCCTAGTCTAACAACTTGTGACCAGCCTCTGCATCATGTCCTGGTCATCAAGAATGTATGCCTGGAGTCAAATCAATCTCTCACTCACTCACACTTGAGTTGATTCTACAGTTATGGTAACAATAGTGGCATAAAGGCAAGCATTATCCTCCACCCCATGCACAGCCAGCTCCCCCAGCCTGTGGCACCCTGTATCAGGCCAGGAGTTCCACAGAAAGCAGTCTCCTGGAAACCTTCACCATCACCCTCTTCTATCCACAACTTTGGATTGGTTGGGGGCTGAGCTACCATACACCCAGCAAGGTGAAATGGAGAATTGACGAGAGTAATCAAAAATCTCACAAGAGGGCAAGTCGCAGGCAGATTTATAGAGCTTGGGTACAGAACATATCATGGGAAAGCAAGGCACCTGGGTTCATTAATCATCTTTTACTTTGAATCTATTTCTCAATGAAAAGTAGCTTTCTTTTTCTATTATCAAGATGAATGTGTCAACAATACACAGTTGCATAAACCAGACTATGGGGAGGAGGAAAAGAAACAGACAAGAGTTTTTAAAAGGCAAAAAGAAAAGCCTGGGTACATAGTGTGATATATTTGCTCAGATTACAGCTTTATTTACACCATAGAGAACACTTTATTTTTGAGCTTCATAACTCATTGCTCTAGGAAGGAAAAGAAACTACCAGCTGCTTGGTACAACTGGAATGAGAAGACGTGCATGAAGCAAACCTATCTTCTGCCTTGTTGATCTCAATAGTTTTGTGTAAAAAAAAAATCTATTTAACGTGTGTTATATACTCCAGAGTTCCTTATTACCTCAATAAATTCAGACTTGGGAAGATGGCTCAGAATTAAAATGTCCCTAAAATGATGGGTTCTAAGCTACAATATGTGGACATCATTTTTTTTCTCTCCAGAGAGGAAATCAGTTTACCAGAATTCATTCTGTGCTAGGATTGCCCAACTGTGCTTGAAAATTCAAGTGAGTCTCATCATCCCAAGAATGTAATCTCAAGGAAATTGTAACTATCAAGCAGGCTTGGTGCAGTTATCTTTATGGACACAGTGTAAAGCACCATATCCTGATGGCATCGGTTTGCTTGGGTCTGTTCTCTTGAATGGCAGACACCCTGCCTCCACATAAACATTTCTGAATGCTATCCCTGATAGTCATTTTTTTTTCCTGAGTCCCCGAGGATATTTTTCAAAGACATATTGCTACATTTTTTTCTTTTTACCTCTGAAACATTTTTTCCTAACTCTGTTGCTCAGGAAACTAGAAGGTTTCAAATTTTTTCCAAGTTAATCACTCAAAGAGACATGAGCTTTTATCCTTTTCCTGATATAAGCTACTTGCTTCAATTTGAATCTCTCTGAGCCTCTGCTTTCTTTTTTATAAGAGAGAAGTTGTAGGGATGCTGGAGAGGGCTCAGCAGCTAAGAGTGCTCACTGCTCTTCCAGACAACTGGAGTTTGGTTCCCTGTACCCAAGCCAGTTCCAGGAGAGCTAACACCCTCTTTTGGCCTCCATATGCAAACTATACTCACAAGCATATACACTGAGACAGACATAATTAAAAGAAAAGGAAAAACAATCTGGAAATTCTTACATTAAAAACTGTCTTTCTTATGTCAGTGGCTCACATCTGTGATTCATAACCCTTGGGAATCTAAAGCATTGCCAGCCAGGGCTACAAATGAATTCCAGTCACCCTGAGAACCAGTGTGAGATTCTGTCTCAAAAAAAAAATTGTTTTTCCTTTGGCTTTTATAAATTATCTGGAAAATATGGATGTTTCTTGCTCAGCAAGAAATAGAGCAAAGAGACCCTAAATGGATCCATTTCAGCCAAAAGTCAAAACTCAGAAAGAAAAGAGCCATGCACACTCAGAGTGAGTTCCCCTCCCCACCCCCACCCTCAAAAAGAAAAATAAGTCATCAAAAGAAGAAAAATCCCACTTGATCAGAAGAGAATATTTTAATGGGTTTATGAGCACTGAAATGAAATTTCTGAGATAAAATAAAATTCATGATAAACAATTCTTCATGACCAGCAAAAAAGAACCAAGCCATTTGCTGCAAGATTCCAGAAAAGCAAAAGAAGAAATGAAGGACATTGAGCAGACACTGGCTTAGTGTGGCTCTAGTCCTCTGGGATCCAGAGAAAAGAAAAGCATAAAATCGGAACAAAGTCATGAAAAGTTCAGTGAATGGTCAGAGTTGCTCAAGGGGATTTTAGAAGTTGAGTTTGAGCCCCAGGGAGATAGCTGGATGGACGGGAGGACCTGCATCTGTATCCCCAGCACCTATGACAGCAGCACAGGTTGGGGTACAGAGGCAAGAGCTGCATTCACATGCAGGGCCCAGCTCTCTCTCTAGACAGCCTAACAAAATGGAGAGCTTCATGCTGAGTGTCTTAAATAAGTCTTACAGCAATAGTGGAAGGTAGTCAGTGTCCTGCTTTGACCTCATCTTGTGTATACAAATGCACACCTACTAACCACATGCACACATACACTCATACACACACACACACACACACACACACACACACACACACACACATGGAGATAGTGTCTATTTGTGGCATACCACATGTACTTTTAAAATATTCTGTGGGATGCGAAGTCATGCTGGCATGTAAAGTCTCACACATCAATCTGAGGTGTGGACACTTGTCGCTATTCTTGCTATTCTCAAGTTTGTTTGTTTCTTGTTTGTTTTTCAAGTAAAAAGACATTAAATATAGCCACCAAAAGGGACAGTAGGTGGTTATGGACCCAATTCTTTCTGCATCTATTCACTGATATTCTTCTAAATCTCCGGCTCAATCCCAAGCACATGATTCAGTCACTCTGAGGACAACTTGTGTAGATTTTTCCATCTGCAAAACCACATTTGTGTCATCTTTCAATTTACTTCACTAAACAAAATCCTCTGCCTTCATCCATGTTGCTTCAAATGGCAGAATCTCCTTCTGTTTCAAGCTGAGTAATAGTGCATTGTCTCTCTCTCTCTCTCTCTCTCTCTCTCTCTCTCTCTCTCTCTCTCTCTCTCTCGTCTTGTGTGTGTGTGTGTGTGTGTGTGTGTGTTAAAACCACTCGAAGTCCAGCCAGAGAATCTCGGTATGTGGCCCAAAGTTGTTTCAATCTCAGAATTCTCCTGCCTTAGTTCTATCAAGTGCTGATATTCTGAGCCATTTATTTGATTTTCAGACAGGACTTATATATCCCAGACTGGCCTTGAACTCATAATGAAGCTGAAAATGACTTTGAACTCTTGATCTTCCTGCCTCCGTCTCTCCAAGTTCTAGCGCTATACCAATAATCATGCTTGGTTTCTGTAGTGTGATGGCTAAATCCCAGGCCTTTGTGCATGCCGGGAAAACAAACTCAGCTACATCTTTTGTCCTTTGGTACCATTTTTTTCTATGGAGAAAACTGAGCTTAGAGAGACTGGCTCCCTGAAGACATGTGAGCAGTGACCTTAAGTGACATCATTACCCACACTCCCACATCATGCTTTCAGCCTCTCAAAGTAAGTGAGTTTCAGCTTGGTCAGGCAGCCATTAAGGGTGCATTAAGGAGGTCTGAGCAGAAGAGCAACCTGTTCTGACCTGAATATTAGGGGGAATCTGGCTGGGGAGCAGAGAATGGCCAGAGGCCAGAAGTGGAATCAGAGGCCAGGAAAGGCACTATTAAATGCAGTCAGCCTCTCTGCTTGGTTATTTGTCTTTCTTCCTCTGCTGGCTTAGAGGCTTTGGACAAGTTTCTTGACCTCTCTGAGCCTCAGTTATGATAGTTGTTTTGTGGAAATCTGGGTAGCATCGCTGGCTCAAAGTTCTGCTGAGAAAGAACTACATGCCAAGAATTAGAATGGACTAGTAAATCATAGTCATTTCACAATGACGTTGGCTGTTTTATCGTCTCCTATAGTAAAGATGCTAAGAGACAAACAGAAGTCCAGGCTAGCCATTCGGCAGAGTGTTGGTACCCACAGTCAGGCTCCAGGAGCCTGTGTTTTCCTTGTCTTCATAGTTCCTCTGTCTGCATTATATCGCAGAATGATCTACCTCTCACCGTGGGCCGCAGATGAGAAAGTGCTGCACTAGAGTACTCTGAGGACCATTAAGGACAGACACGGCATGGAAGGCAGGGTGGGGCTCCATGCACATATCTTCTCTCTCCTGTCCATACCTCAGTGTCCATGAACAGGTCTCTCCCCTGCTTTCTGAATCTCTGTATTCCCCTGTGGAGAATGCTGGTATTTCATGAACCCAAATCAGACTTCAGTGCCCATCTGGCAGAGTCCCCCTTCAGGGAATGGCGTTCTCACGTGCTATGTTACATTAATATCTGTAGCCAGCTAATATGCAGACTCTCTAGGATTTGTTTTGTTTCAAAAATAATAATAACCCTGGGATACCTTCTTTTGACAGTTGGCCATTCCTGAACATTGTTTGGCAAATTAATTGTAAAGATTCTTGATGCTTTGCAATAGCTACTGCTGCCAATGTAGAGAATAGGTCTGGTGGATTGTAATGTTTAGTACTAACTGAACATGTTCACCAGCCCAGCTGAAGGCGAAGTTGGGGAACTCCATAGCTGCTTTGCTTGGAGTTTGAAAGGAAGAGCCAAGCCTCCCTCAGCTCTTATACCCTGTTTCTCTGACAACTTAAGCAAAATGACTATTTTTCAAATAAATGGACAGAGCTGAGGAATTTGCTGTCTACCTGTGATGCATGGTGTCAGAATGGGACCTGGAAGTCCATAGGATTCCTAAAGCCACAAATGGACATGGACCTGAAAGGTTGGATATGAATCTGTGACGATTCCAGACATGGTTCAGATTGCATAGAAAGCAAAAGTGCCCTGAGTTCCATCTCACCCCGATCAGAACGGCTCTCAACAGGAAAACACAGAAGAGGCTGTAGAGAGTGTGAGGACAGGAACCATCACAAGTTGCTGGTGTGGTACAAACCTTGTGCATGCACTGTGGGACTCTGTGTTCAGTTTCCCCAGGAAACTAAAAATGGAATTACCATGTGGTCTAGTCATGCTGCTCCTCGGAATATAACTAAAGAATCAGTCAGCCTATAGTAGAGACACCATAGATGGTGCTGATCACTTCTCCATTAACAATAGCTACAAGACTGAATCAGCTTTGGCACTCATTAACAGATGGGTGGAAAGAAAATGGACTTTGTTCACATAGTGGAGTACTATGCTGTCCTAACAAGAAAAGAAAGCATTCCATTTGCAGGAAAAGTGATAGACATAGTTATGCCACACTAAAAACTAAGCTACACTAGAAAGGCAATTATTTTGTTTTATCTCTCATGAAACTTATAGTTTAGACACACACACACCACTCAACACACACACCAAAAAACCCTGGAACTAAAAGACAGTCTATTAGAGAAGAGGAAAGAATAATGGAGGCAAATATTGTCAGAGGACACAACATGCTTGAGTGAAAATGTTCTGAAACCCACCATTTTGTACACAAAATATGAACCAATGAATACTTGAAAATGAAAAGAGCCAGGCCAATAAACCTGTCATTCCAGAGATGGAGTTAAGGTCCAGAGTTCGTTGATATACCACCAGAGGGCACAGACCTGCTAAGCTGAAGGCTGAGGATTCAAGTCACAACATGGCAACAGATCCGCAGGATTCTCCTGTGTTCTCATGATGGTCACACACACACACACACACACACACACACACACACACGCACACGCACACACACACCTGATCACTCTCTTTAGACATCACCTTATGCAGCTCCAGTCACCAACGTGAGTGCTGAGCAGGATGCTCCACATCCTGGAAATTGACTCTGAAGTCACAATAACGACCTATTAGGTAGGAATTACTTTTATGACCATATTCCAGATGTGCAAATTAAGGCACCTTGAGAAAAGGCCCTCTAAGTTTCCAAGGCTAAAGCCAGGATATTGCCTTCCACACAACATGGTAATCTCCATCTGACTGCAAACACTATAGCATATAGACATCAGAACCAATGACAACTGCCCCTGTTAGGAGAGAGACAAGGTGGGCATGACTAGACCCAAAGATAAGGTTTTTTGTTTTCTTTTGTTTTGTGACGGGGTCTCATATATTCTAGGATGGCCTCCAAACTCTCCAGCAACCACAGATGACCTTGAATTGATCATTCCACCTCCATCTCCCAGGGCTAGGGTTAGAGGCCTGCACCACCAACCCTGGCTTATGCAATGTGAAGGATCAACCCTATGGTTCCAGACAATTAAACAAGCACCTTTCTGACCAAAGTACTTCCCCAGTCCCACAGAAGGATTTTTGTGGCATCAAGCACAAAGGTACAAATAAAAGTATCTAAATGGAGCTTCATGGCAAACAGCATTTTGCCTGAATGAATGAATGAAGACCTTGTTCTCTGACTCCTCCGTGGGACAGAGTTGTTTAGATGCTGATCACCTCTGCCTTTTTATGACACCCCTGCCCTCCATGAGAAGTACACAGAAATGTTAGAGGAAATGGCTGTGTTACATCCACGTCCTGCTGGATTAGCATTTGACCCAGGGGAACTTATCGGCAACAAGGATCATAATCCTCCTTTCTATATCTCTGCAAACAAAACTGACAAAATGATCCTCAAGCTCTCTGGAGTAACCTTCACACGTGTGGCCAGTCAGCCTTGCCCACCTCTCCCCATGAGAAGGAGCCCAGCTGGAGGTAATGTCGTCTCCCACATCTGCACATCAGGAGCCTCACAGGGTGAAATGAGGCTGCTTATCAATAAATACCGTGCCTGGAAGCATTTAGGGATGCAGAGGGGACCTGCTTGTTGCTGCAAATCTCCCACCAGTGTATTAGAGTCTGAAACTTAATATTCAAGCCCAATGGCAACCTTTATCCACAGAGGACAGAACTCAGTAATAGCTCCCAGAGCTGTGTGCTGGTATAGGCTAAGCACACAAACCCTAGGTGAAAAGACTCACTTAAGAGCTTCAGCCACAAGGAGAAATGAGTGATGGGGTGGGCATAAGGAGAGGAGGGGATGGAGGAATACAGAGAGGAAACGATTTCAAGGGAGATGGAGTGGGACCAGAAGGGGAGAGAAAGAAGAGAGAAGAGGAAAGATGGAGCCAGAGAGAGAAGGGGGCAGGGGATAGACAGAAAGAAAAGAGAAGGATGGCTAGATACAGAACAAAAGGAAGAGAGGAGGAGATTTGAAGAGCTAGAGAGAGAAGAAATTAGGAAGCAAGGGAGAGGAAGAGGCAGATGGGAGGAAGGTGCAGAAGCAAGAGAGAAGAGAACCAGAACAGGAATGACAGCTGGAGAAACAGAGAGAGGCAAGAAGAAGGACTCCAGAGGTCACAGAACAGAAGAGAAGAAAGAAAAAAAGGAGAGAACCAGGTAGAAGAGATGAAACATGGGGGATGGTGACAGAGGTGGGTAGCAAGAGGCAGGGAAAGAAGGGGTTACCATGCAAACAACTTACAATAGCCACGCACAGATACCACCTGAAAAGTCCCCCAGCATAATCCAGTAATTTGGTAGCAGAGTGTCAGTGTCACGGGAGTTGGAAAGGAAACATGCTAAGATGCACATGGTGATCTTGCCTCCATCAGTCAGAGAGGATTGCATGAGACACTGCACATTAGCCCATTCCTTCTGTTTGAATTTACTCTCCTGTTACTCATTATTTTACCGTCATTGGGAATTCAGAATAAAAGATGTTCTGGAAGCTCATGTCACAGCAGGGTGAGATGCTCAGTACCACTCTACCCTGCCCTAGAAGTACATCAGCCCCACATTCAGGGACTCTACCTTATGACTTCAGAATCTCATTCAGAACTTGCCGCAGAGGAGATGCTCAATGTGTACAGATAAGGAAGCAGTTGGTCTACACACAGCCACACTTGCTTTTGCCTGTTTTTCAGAAACTCTTAGCTAAGCTTGCTTGGTCTAAATTAAACAGCAGCGGGAGTGCGGACATTTGAATGACCCATATGCTTAGACTACTACATAGACACTAAAGTTTACAGAACTCATGAAGAAGTTAGCGACATGTAAAACTCAACCTTAAACATTTGCCATTTTGAATGTTCTTGACAAAATACAGTCAGTCTGACTACAGTGGGGTTGTGTCTCTGCACAGACCTATTTGATGATTAGAGAAGCTGAAGATTCCCTAGACTCCATTAGGCATTATATTCACATTGCTTTATATCAGTTTAAAATGTTTAGCCATGCATGCCAATGCACACCTGTTATCCCAGCACTCAGGGGCCATAGGCAACACTCCATTTCCAGCTCAGTGTGGACTGCCTAGAAAGTCACTGTTTTATAGTTACATCCTCAGTGTTGAAACATCCAGTCATGGAGGGAGGCTCCTTAAGACTAGAAAATAAACAACTCAGAAGACTTAGGAAGTTCCTGAAACACACCAGGCACAAAAGGCCCTCCTTTCCCAAGGGTATACAAGCAGAGAGGGCTATTGAGGAAAAGAGAATCTTCTACCTTCTGAGCTGCCTATACATTCTCAGAGAGTTCCAGGACTGTAGCTTTTAAGAGTTAGCAACAATGCTGTGGGACTTTCTGATAAAGCCTTCTGGAAGTAACTCCTCTCCTGTTACTCATGTAAGAAAGCACCTTGGTTCACCAAACTGGACTTTGATACTGTCTTTCCACTAGTCTCTCACAGGTTTCCTATCTAGGTTAAATATCTAGGTGTTTATGTCTCCCCAGAAAGTGTCACATAGCGGACATTGTCTTAAAAGTGCAAGGGCTATTATATATCTCAATGACAGCATGCTTGGATAGCAGGCGCACAGGCTTAGGATTGATCCGCATCCCTGCATATGCATAAGTAGACAAGTAAGTAAATAGAGACTGAGACAAAGGCTGCCTCAATTGTATTCACTAAAACATTTTTCCTTTATTCTTAAATATCCATGCAACCCTTTCCTTTGGCCTCCTTAGAATTTTGATATGATAAAAGTCCATGCAAGAACATGGACCTCAGAAAGATAATGACATCTCAGCTCTGATGGAAGTCTATGCTGGCAAAATAATGCATTCATTTTTTAACTGATTGTAACTGTGGAAATATTCCCAAGAGAAGAAATTTAATCATACAGTACAGGCTTTGAAAACTACAGCTTGGATGATTGTGGCTAGACATACAACCTTCAGTTGCTCCCCACTGCTTATAATACACCAGTAAGAACCTTTGTGTTGCATTGTTAGTCTATCAAACTGACTCCCACTGGACCTCTGATCAGGGCATGGTGCCCAGCACTCTTGTCCAATGACACATCGCCCAAGTATGTGCTAGTGTATCTCTTCTTGGGAGTGTGAGGCTTCATTCTTCCTATTTCCTTTGAATAACATGTATTCCTGGTGTTAACACACAAAAATTACACACATTGCTCCAAGGCTTAACCTGAATGTGTTTTCCCAGAAGGTGCTCCAAGCCCACATGGACTGGGCTAGCAACTTTTTAAAAGGTGTGTGTGTTGGGTGTGTGTGTGCTCGAGTGTGCACATGCATGTGCATGCATGTCCCTCCTGTCTTCCCTATCACACAGTCTACCCAGCTGTATTTTTAACATGGGTACTTGGGATCTGAATTCTGGCCCTTATACTTGTAAAGAAACTACCCTTAACCAATGAACCATCTCCCCAACACTTGACTAGCATATTTCCCTGGGTGTCTATGGCCTTGTATTCATCTGCATCTCTAATACACAAAAGCACGGTGTGCTCAAGGTAAGTCTTGGCTGGCCACCTCCTAGTGAGTCATCCACAGAGATGAATTGCTCGCCTCTATGAAAACCCAGATGACCTTCCCGAAGGGAGGATGTTTCCCACCTTTGCTTAGGAAATGAGCCAGCAGTGCAGCCAGACAATGTGTATTTAATGAATACATTTACAGCAAAGATGCAAAGGATAAAATGATAAGCAGAGAACGAGAGTGATGGGGACAGTGGGAAGGGAGGGGCAGTTTCAGTCTGGTACCGGATCAAGAGCAGCTGCTCGCTTGCACAGTGAAGTTGATTTTCATATGAAAAGACCCCTAGTCAGCAAATTGCAAAGTTAGTGGCACACCTATGTTTCCTGCTGAGCTCTCACAATAGCTAGGATAGGGAACCAACTCGGTGTCTAACACCATGGGAATGGACAAAGAAAATACAGTTTATGTATACATTGAATTTTGGGTTAAAAATGAATATAGGTGGAAATGATCATATCAAATATATTAACTCAGTTTCAGAAAGAAGGCAGTAACATTTCTCTCAAGTGTGGCTCCTAGTCTCTATAAATATACAAAATCTTGGATGTATAGATGGTATGAGAGTAAAAGAGAAACAAAGAGGATTAGAGGGAGAGGCTGAGTAGAAGAAAGAGGAGAGTAACCAGGCACAGGAAATGCTCAAAGTACACAGGCATGGAAGTAGCTTTACAGAACACAGGATAATAAACTAAAATAATAAGTGTAATAAAGAATATAAGAAACAGCTGCAGGGGCAGCGTGAGTGTGGGAGGGGCAGCTATGCCCACAGACTTTAAACACAGTGTGCCTGGCTTCATACCGCAGATCTCATGCACCTGAGCTCTGTGATTGCATACAGCCAGTCATCCTCATTGGGTACCAATCACTTTCTCCATCTACAAGATGATGCTATGCTTCTATGTCTATTAATTGGGGGTCTAGGAAAATGAAGGGTTTTCTACCTATACAAATCCCAGAGTAGATGCATTTAAATACCAGCAGTAATTATTTGAAGGAAAGACAGTATTTGGAGAGAAAGTGGGATAGATGTAGATGTAGATGTAGATGATGTAGATGTAGATGATGTAGATGTAGATGATTGTAGATGTAGAGATGATGTAGATGTAGATGTAAGATGTAGATGTAGATGATGTAGATGATGTAAGATGTAGATATAGATATTCATTCCCCAAATTGAGAAAGGGGCAGCATAAGCAGAGAGGAGAGGCCGCAGGAACCCAGAGGCAAGAACACCTGGACTTCTGGCGTGTCTTCGTATGGTAGAAGTCTGGGTTGAAACAGTCTAGAATCAGATCAAAACACGTCAGATCTGCATGCACTGATGCAAGTGTAAGGGTTTGAAGTGCATTTTCTAAGAAGCAGAGGACTAGGGTGTTCAGGGATTCAGTCCCAGCCTTGGTCTCATTGAACTATTTATTCCAGGCAGCAATTTCTATGTCCAGACCTGGAATTGGAGTAACCGGGACATGTAGAATCCCCAGAAATACAGTTTTCCTTTTCAACAATGTGCAAAAAGGGCAAAGGGAATGGTGCATCTGCAGGGGCAAAAAGCAGTGGGAGAGCAGGACTATTCTGTGCCGAAAAACAAATTACTACCTATTTTCCTCTGAACATCAAGTAAAGCTCAGGAAGACGACACAGAACTGGGGCCAAGACAAACACAGATATTAATAAGCCAGCTGCAGTACTGGAATGCACCACTGACAGCGGATTACTGACGAAGTTTAATTTCTGAGTAAGCTCTCAGGGATACATTCCCAGGGAAAAATTCACATGTAATTATTTCTTTTTTTCTTTTCGAAATCTCCATGGAACCGTTCCATCCAATGAAAAGCCATTGGATGTATTTCCACTGTGCTGTGGAGATACTTGACCAGGAAAAAAAAAAAAAAAGAGCCCAATTTCTCTCTTTTTCTTTTCTCTTCTTTCCTTATTCGTCCATCCCTCCCTTCCTTCTTCCTTCTGTTCTTGTTTTGTGTGTGAATGAGTGTATATGTGGGTGTACTGTGGAGGTCAGAAGTCAACCTTGGGTATCATTCCCCAGAGTCCATCCACTGTGGTTTTTCTCGTTGCTACATTGTTTTTTGTTTTGTTTTGTTTGTTTGTTTTGTTTTGTTTTGTTTTGTTTTGTTTTGTTTTGTTTTGAGACAAGGCATCTCGCTGACCTCAAACTTGCTGATTCTACTAGGCTTCCTAGCCAGACCGTCCTCAGAGTCCTTCACATCCCCCACGTTGGATGCTAACTGTGCATGCTCACCCCCAGCTCCTTAAGCCCGGCTCTTAAACCTACAGATCATGGGCCTCCCCATAGAGCCGTCTTCCTGTCTCCAGTTTCTTTATTAACTCCATTTCCTTCAGTCAAGTCCAAAGACAAAGCAGGATTCACCAATGATGGTCACGAGATATGTTCATTCTCAATGACACAATCCTGAACACATGCTTAGGTACACCACTCGTGCACACGCACGGGCATATGCACACATACACACCCCAATGTGAAGTGTACAACTTTTGATGCATTTTAAGGAGAAAGAATGAGGGTAAATTAGGGAAGAAATATGGAAAAATAAATGATCCCTGAAGACCCCCTTCCTTCTCCAGGCTAATCTTATCAAGAGAATGCATGGCACTCAACTAGAAAACTTAGTTCCCACACATACTGTGAAGTATGAATATGTTTTTTTTTTTGTAGCTACACATTGTATTCAACCAAACCACCAACATGGCCAGTATTTACTGAGCACCTGCCATATACTAATGGGTACAGGTTTCCTATTAGACACCCAGGAGGAGCATTACTGCATGGTCCTTCCCTTTCTTTCCAAAGTTTATTCATGCTGCTGGTTATATCAGTCCTCAGTGTCTCTTATTGCCCATGTGACTAATTATCACTTGTAGACAAAGTAATAGAACTGAGAAAAAGCAGCTTCTGAACACCAGGCTCAGAACCACATCTCCCTCCTTGTCTGAAACGCTGCAGCCATAGCGATCTGCAGCTCTCAACCTCTCCCCATCCCTATGCTTCAAAGCACCGGTTCCTGCTTTCAATCCTTCTGCCTCTTGTTCTGGCCCTTCTCTGCATTCCCCTCATTTGCCTGTTATATACTGTCCTCAACCATCAAAGGTGCCAGAGTTCCCAGTCTCCCCTTCTCTTCCTACACTGCTTTGTGAAATTGTTACTCTCCGATTGTGAGCTGACGTTCATAGCAGTCATTCAGTTTGCTCTCTTTCACAGATGGCCTCAACCCCACACTGCTTTCAAAAGACATTACATTATTCCATTCCTTCAAATTGCTTTGGAAAGCGTTTCTCCCCATGATGCATCCATCTTTACTTTTCTATTTTATAATTCTTAATACACCTTGTACTGCAGAGCTAGCTGTTGTGAGTCAAAATGAGTCTTGCTTATGGATTAGACAAGAGGTTGGACAGCTAAAGAAAGAAACGCGTTCAATGAAAAGGACCCAAGAGACCGACCCCAGCTCCTTCCAGTGAACAGCCACAATTTAATAACTGAAGCATTAGCCAGTGTATGAATGTCTTTCTTCCTTTGACCGCTGTGATTAAAATGGGGGCTGATTATGAGGGCACCTGCCAGCATCCAGTCAATGAGTGACTTCCTCATCCCTATCGATTATACACAAGGTACACCAGTGGGGTTTTATTCTTTGAAGCACCAATTGCAGAAAGAAGGCCAACTTATTCCATCAATCTCTATCCACCCTTCCCAACAAATCAATGGAACAATAGTTCTGTGACATCCGTAAAGAAAAGATGCCATTGTTCAGAGCTTGCTCAGTGGTATCATTTGGAGGGAAGATGATCTTCATTACTACACACTCTCATGCATCTCCTTCTGATTTGACAAATAACACTTCTAAAATTATTCTGTATCTCAAGCACAAATCAAGTGTAAAGTTAGGGGAGGGAAACCCCACAGGATTAAAGCTCTTCTGTTCTGAGTTGGTATCAACACACGGTCATAGCTTATATATCTTATTCTCCTGGCATACAGCAACCAGTTCTGTATCCTCCTGGAGTAACTCAAAAAAGGTCTGCCTTACAAAATATTGTCCAGAAATTTTTTAGGAATCAGGAGTGCTGAATCTCTTGGGACTCCATCCAACTATCTCATTCTTCATTGATCCGCTAGCTTAGAGGTAGAAAGAAACACTTGGTCACCCTTTGCATATAAACACAAAACTTTGTCTGAAGGTTAGCATTGGCTGTAGACTGACAGGATCTAGAATCACCTAGGCAAGAAAGTTTGGTCAAGTCAGTGAGGGATTTTCTGGTGGAAATTGAGGTGAGAAGATCCACCTAAATGTGCACATAATCATTTTGTCATAAGGTAGTTTCATGAACCATAATGAATTAACAGATGTTTTGTAATAAATTGTGGTGTTTATGGTGGTCGGGTAGAGGGGTAGTGCTCCTATGCTCAATACCCTAACTGTGAGAGCTCCATCCATCAAGCAATTGTCTTCTAAGGATAAAGACATGAATTTAATCCCCCCAAACCATGCTTTAGTTTTTTGTTTTGTAAAAAAACAAACAAAAAAAGTGTTAGTGCGCAAAGGGGTCCCTGGAGTACCCTGACCAGGAAGTCTAGTCTATCAAGAGCGTTTCAGATTAATGAAAGACCCTGTGGGGAAAAGCATCAGTGGACAATGCCTGAGAAATGACAAATGTCACTTCACAACACCTCTATTTAAAAACGAAACACATTTTTGTGTATCCACATTAATTGGATAACATTCAAACTATGAGGGTACATTAGAAATACAGTAATGCAGCTCTAATCCAGATCTCTCAAATAGGAACCCACATCTGAACCAGGTCTCTGAGATGATTCATCAGCTCAGTATACCTTGAGCCACAGCATGATAACTTTAGTCACCATCCAGATAAGCATCGCTGACCACAAACATTTTGACTGAATTTCTACAACATGGAAATGAGTTTTTATGGTTGATTTATTTTTACTTTATTGGTGTATATTCGTTGTACACAGTACTAGGTTGAAAAAAACTTGGTCATACAAGAATTTTATATACATTGGTCATACTCTTCCTAGCTCCCCCTACTCTATTTGCCACACCCATGAGTCCCCTTTGCTTCTGTAGACAACTTGCTTCTTATTTCCAGTGATGTATAGTTACATGGCTTTATTGATTCACACAAAGTCTAAGAACCACACATGAAAAAAAACAAAAGATGTTTGTCCTTTTTAGTCTAACTTGGTTCACTTTTATGATTATCCCCAGTTACATCCATTTTTCTTGCAAATGATGTCATTTCCTTGTTCTTTATTGATGAAAAATTCCTTAGCATACATATATATCACACTTAATTTATCCAGTTCTCTCTGGATGGACATCTAGGTTGGTTGCAAGATTTTAGACCTGCAATAAACACTGACAAGCAAGTGTCTCTGTAATGTGCCATGCAGTAAGTACCCAAGAGTGAGACTGTTGAGTGCTGTAGAAGATGTGCTTTCTGGTTATTGAGGAATCTCCATGCCAAGTTCATATGACAACTTGGGCATATTGTTTCTAGCACTATAGAAAGGTCCAGTTTGCCCATGCCTTTGCCAGCATTTCCCATTATTTGTTTTAATGACAGCCATTCTGACTTGAGTAAGATGGAATCTAATGGAGTTTTGATTTGCATTTCCCTGTGGCTAGTGAGGTTTGAAAATTTTTATGTTGATTGCCCATTTGTACTTTCTCTTTTGAGAACACTTTGCTCACTTCATTTCTCCACTTACTAAGCTATTTGATTTCTTGCTGCATAGATTTTTGAGCTCCTTTTTATATTTTTTAAAAAAGAAGTTTTACCAATTCTTTGCAAATTTCATACAATATATTTTGATTATCTTGAGCCCAACTACCTTTAACTCGTCTTGGATCCACCCCCACCTCCATAATTCCTCAACATCATATCATATTTGAAAAAGAAACATACTATCAAATGGACTCCAATTTGTGTTTTCCATAAACTGTTGAGGGGTGATGTCATTCACTGAAGCATGGAATACTTATTAGGAGGTACACACTTAAATGAACTTACTCTCCCTTCTCCAGAAGCCACCAGCTGTCCGTTGCTCATCAGCAAGGGTGTGTTGGGTCTTGGGAGCTCATTCTCCCATGCAAAACTATTGGCTGGCTTGCTCTTGTGCAGGTCCTGTGTGGGCAACTACAATTGCTGTGAGTCCATGAGTGTGTCAGTACTGTGCTTTGTCCAGCAGACATTATTTTGCTTTAGTTGTCCTTGCAACATTTTTACCTCTCCTGTGCAATGTTTACTAAACCTATGAGGAGGGATAAACCATAGACTCCCCATCTGTGGCTGTACACACAATAGTCACTCACTCTGCACTTTGATTAGTAGTGAGTTTCTGTGTTAACCACCATCCACTGCACAAAGAAACTCCTCTGAAGAGGTCTAAGAACTTTACTAATGTATGGGTAGAGATATGGATTTAGAGGGCAATTAGATACTATGTCTGTTTAGCAAATTTATAGTAAGTAGGTTTACCCCTGGGGCCTGTGAGCTCCCAAACAATGGGTTCTTGACCAGATTTACAGTACCAGGTGTGTGCTTTATCCTGTGGAGTAGGCCTTAAGTCCAATTAGGAGGTTGTTAGTTACCTTCATAATATACATGCTGTTGATTCATATCTTATCAGACTTGTCATTGCTTTAGTTTATGGGGTTTACAACTGTATAAGACTGTTGATTATTTCATATTCTCCCAGCAACTTGCATAGCATCTTCCTCTACAATGAAAGCTAGCTAGCAGGAGTAAACTTCCTAGTCAGTACCAACTTGATTTCTCAATGTTCTGTGACCAACCTACCTGCTGTCTTCAGCAACAGCATCTTATGAAGTGCTGGTGGCAACCAAGACCCTAGGTTCAGAGGCACTTGCTGCTGAATTCTACCAGACCAGTAAAGAACTAAAACCAATGTTTCTCAAACAATTCCATAAATTAGAAATGGAGGGAATGTTACCAAATTCTTTTGTAAAATCCACATTACCCTGATAACCAAAACCAAACAAAGAAACACACACATACACACACACATACCCCCAAATTGTAGGCCAATTTCTTTGATGAATGCAGGTGCAAAAATCCCCAATAAAATACAAAAAATTGATACAACCCCAAACTCATCCACTGTGATCAAGGTGGCTTCATGTCAGAGATGCAAATATGTTGCAACATATACAAATCAATAATGTAATACATCACACAAGTGGACTCAAGGTGAGAGATCTAAGACCATCTCAGTGGATGTAGAAATGGCTTTTGACAAAATCAATAAAGTCTTAAAGAGATCAGGGATAGATGGAACCTATCGACTTAGTCAAAAATGTGAAAACTCAAAATGTTTCCACTAAGATCAAGAACAAGACATGTGTATCCACTTTCTCAACTATGATTTAATATAGTACTTGAAGTCATAGATAGAGCAATAAGATAAAAGAAGGAAATAAAAAGAGCACAAACAGAAAAGGATGGAGTTAAATTTTCTTTATTTACATGAGACCCTAAAGATGCTTGTATGAAGAACTAGCCCACTGGAGGCTTGTATCTGATGAAAACTTTTTTTAAAAAATTAGGCCGAATTATAGCATGTTAATGTTACCTAACTTCTCACAGAGCTGAGGGACACCAAAGGGTTGTGTGAAATACATGAGCTGGCTTAACATGGTCACCAATACCATGCATGCTTTTTCACACACAGAAAAGCTCGAAACATTCAAAATCTACCAACTTTTAATGTTTCTAATCTTTCTTCAGCTGAAACTGAAGTCTAGACATTTCTAGAAAAGGAAAGCATGTGTATGGTACTGTAGAAAGATCTGGTGATTTCTTACTGCCAACATTTCTAGCTCAGGAACAAGAGCTGGCCGATTTCAGAGTTTCTCTATGTTTAAGTAAATGTTTTTAATTTTAGACAAACATATGACAAGAGATGGAGAATGGGCTATGGTTTCTGTTGCTGTGATAAAATATCTTAACAAAAATCAACTTGAAGGAGGAAAGGGGAATATTGATTTGGCTTATAAGTCCAAGTTAAAGTCCATCATTTTGGGACATTGGAGCAGGAACTCAAGCATCTAGTCACACCACATCCATAGCCAAGAACAGAGAAAATACGATTATACCAGTGCTACTTGTTACCTTAACCCTCAGCTAGCCTTCTCTGTTTGTATACAGTTCATGGCCCCAAACCAAAGAATAATGGTGCCTCCAATGGGCTAGGTCTTCCTACATCAATTGACAATCAGATAATTACTCACCACTACCACATGCCAACAGGTCAACCTAATCTAGGCAATTCCTCTCTTCCCAGATGATGATAGGTTGTGCCAAGTTGATAGTTAATACTAACCAACAAGTCTGAACCTTCCATTTATATAATATATGTAATATATATGGAGTTTATACATGTATGCATGGTTATCGATGTGTGCATTGATGTTGAGCCAGGAACCTGAAAATATTCAGTTCCCCTTTCCAATTACACATTTAGTTATCCATCCAGTATTTATTTCTATGTACAGATCAGACTGTTCACTAGGATAGAACTTTTGAGAATAAATCTGGATAACGCCAGGCAACTCTAAATTCTCTAGTATTGGTTCTTATAGTTAAAAGCCACAATATTAGGCACTTGATGAGTCTTTAAAACTCATCCATTGGCTCACTTGAGGAATCCCACAGTTATATAAACCCATTTCATTATAAGATAGGGCTGTAAGCATGTTTGTTTTCAACTGGAAATACAACCAGCATAATTTCAAGGCTGAGCATATGGATAAGACAGAGCAAGCGACACCACAGCTATTTTTGGTGGCTCTACTGCTGGCCATTTCAAAAGCTGATTAGTCATTTTGTTCCCATAACCTTCTACTCTAATGTGAGACTTTGCCTCGTAGAGTTAATTTTCTGAGTCTGAATCCTCTTGTGTGTGTACGTATATTTGTGCCTATTGCTGATGGCCACCAAGCAACTTGGAAGGCTCCTGGGTAAAGTGTATGTTCCTTACTTTTCCATGAATTTCATCTTCATTCCCTTGTCGTTTTCTACCAAGGCCAGCTCAAAATGTCAACATCTCTGTCAGTATTGAGCTTGAGACTACTGGGCTTAATTCTCCAGTTTATTTAGTGTTCGTAGATATTCTTCATTGTGTGTGTGTGGGGGGGGGGGAGTATGGTGTGCATGTATGCTTGCATGTGTACATATTCACAATAATGTAGACACATGGAGGACAGATGTTGACATTGAATGTCTTCTTCAACCACTCTCTACCTTATCTACTGATGCAGGACCTAGAACTCGATGATTCGGCTAACTGAGCTAGCCAGCTTGCTCCAGGGACCCCTTGTTTTGGTCTCCCCATGCTGGGATTACAGGCAGGACATCCACCCCAGTCAGTATTCACATGGGCAAAGGATCCGAACTCTGGTCTTCATGCTTCCATAGCCAGAACTTTATCTGGTAAGTCACCTCCCCAGAATGAAATCTGCCTAACATTTATTGATTCCTTCAGCTATATCCTTCCACTCAACTCTGTCTCAAGTACTTCCTTGGTTTCTGGGCATATACTGTCATGAGTAAGGAAGACATGATATCATTCTCATAGACCTTGAATTGAAGTGGTAGGATACAGATAAGTAAGCATCATTTATAAGTGTCATTGAATCCCTCTAAATCTGAGCATCCATGCTTAATGACCTGGCTGGGAGGCATCAGAAGATCTCTGTCATGCGAGTTATATGCTCCAAAGGGAAATTTATGTAGTTCAGGTAGCCATGAGGAGGCACTTGTCTTCTTTAGAAGGGTACAGTTTCTTCTCTAGTCCCATTAGCTAAATGAAAGGATTCTAAGGGAGTTACAACACAAATCTACATGGTCCGTCTCACACAGGCCTATAGAGAGAATTATAACTTAATGTCTACATGCTCAATGTCACACAGGCCTATGGAGAAGCCAGGACTGGATAGCTATTAGCAATCATAGTGGTTATGAAGTAAATATAAATAAGGATTATTTCTCAGAACCAAAGGAATCCTAA
Organism: Mastomys natalensis; assembly: GCA_021653895.1. NCBI lineage: Eukaryota > Metazoa > Chordata > Mammalia > Rodentia > Muridae > Mastomys > Mastomys natalensis. The sequence goes on from JAJTUV010000378.1 coordinate 397,740, forward strand.
ATCTGCATTCTGTGAACGATGAGTGTCATGCTATTTCTTTTTGAGATCAGGTTGACCTCTAACTTGTGACACTTCTGCCTCAGCCTTCCAAGAGCTAGGGTTACAGGAAGCACATGCCACCACCCGGCTATTTCACTTTTCTTTCTGTTGCTATGATAAAGTACTCCCACCAAGTATCCCCTTGGGAAAAAAGATGTTTATTCAGCTAACCATTACAGTTCATGACTGAGGGAAAGTCAAGGGAGAAATTCAAAACAGCTAGTCATAGAATAACTACACTTAGGAACAAAGAGAAATGAATGTGGTCCTGCTTTGCTGCTCTCATTTAATTTTCTCCTGGGTTACATAGTTCAGGAACCCCTGCTGAGGACGTGGTGCCATCCACAGAGTACTGAGTTCTCCTCTATCAATTACCAAGGCAACCACCCTCAGACACGCCCACAGGCCAACCTGTCAGAGACAACTTCTCAACTGAGGCTCTCTTCTCAGGTGACTGTAGGTTGTGGTAATTTGACAATTAATTATATCTTCCAATATGTGGGTTCTAGGATTTGAACTCAAATCATCAGGCATGAAACAGGAAATGCCTGTTCATACTGAGTCATTTCACTGGCCCACAAGTTCGTAATTAAATTCTATTAACAACCTGTTTACAATTTGATCATTCCCATACCTTCTATGTGGCTATTATATGTTACATGTAGTAAATATATTATTTATACTCCTTGCAACGGTCTTCCAAGCCAAGTAGAAGTATCTTCTTATATTAAGGAAGGAAAGGCATCTCTAAGGCTTGAAGGAGATCATCCAAGGCAAGCAGCTGCAAGAGTCAGCATTGAATTTAAACCAAGGTTGAGATTCGAGAACTTCTCACACATCTGAGTCAAGATCTCTGAACTTTTCCCAAGCTATTGACACTGCATTTGTCCCTGACTGGAACATGTCTTTAATGATACATTGAAGGCACAAGGAGCCCTGACATTCAAAGCTGTTTGCAGAAGAAACAAAACCGAGGTAGGGATTAAAAGTGAATGGCCATGACTTTGATGTTGGTAGAAACTGCCCACTGTGACTAAACCTCTTTTGAATTATTTAGACTTTTGCTTTGCAACCCATTTCAGCCTTCCCCTGGAAAAGGAGACCTCACAGGAGTATTTGTTATCAGTGCCAAGATGGTGTGTAATTAATAATTTGATGCAGCGTGCTCACCTGCCTCAATGTTGACTATAAAGATATTAGTTTGGCATGAAATAAATAATACAGTGCTGACTGTGTGTTAGCCTACTTTTAGAAAAGAAGCCACAGTTTAATTAATAATGGAACTGGTGATTTTTTTTCCATGTTACATGTTAGGTTAGTGGGTCATTTATGTGGATAAGAGGCTTCTTGGTAGGCTCTGAGTCTACAGTGCAAGGAGCAGAAATGAGTGGGAAGTGGGTCTGGATCAGCCCCCGCTCTCCATGCTCTCCAGCAGGCTCTGCCTTCTCTTCTTGGCTGTGGTGACTGCAGAATGGACAAAGATTAATGAGCTAGTACTTGGGGACCAGAAAAAAAACAGGCTGGAGATTCAATCTAAAGCCATGGCCATTTACATCCTAAAAGGAAAACCTCTCAGCAGGAAGGAAAAGTGGAGCTATTTTGCATTTTAGAGCACAGACAGGTGGCAAAGGACCAACTAGATCCTTCAATTACAACTAGCAGACAGCACTGCCTAGAAGCTGTGGGGGCCGGGAAAGGTTGACAATATGTAGAGATCTGAGGTTCTGGTGCTTGGCTTTCAAGCATTAGCACTGTGAAAACTGTTTCTCCTGAGCCAGCCCAGGCCCTTTCTACCCTATTCAACAGCACTATACACTCGAACCCCCAGCCAATCTGAAGCACTCAAACTCTGCTGCTTCTTGTACTTGTTTTTCAATGGTTTTGTCATAATAGGTGATGTGGAATTTAGAAACCTAATTTTATTTTTTGTTTGGGGTGTGTGTGTGTGTGTGTGTGTACACAGTGCCTTTGGAGACCAGAGTAAGGAGAGTCATATTCCTTGTATCTGAAGTTACAGGTAGTCTTGAGGGCTCTTATATGGGTTCTGGAAACTGAAATCATGTACTCTGCAAAAGCACTCTTGACCTCTGAGGCATCTCTCCAGCACTTCTCTGCATTGCTTCCTGCAACTTCAGTTTCCTTTCCCCTAATTGCCTAGAACCACAAGGGTCATTTGGAATCTTAGTATATGTGCTTTTATGTAAAATGATAATATATGTCTTTGTAATATTTACCTTTGCATAATAGATACTTTATATACAGATGTATCTTGAATGGACACTCAGTCTAGACAAAACATTCAGTTATATTTCTACACACTTCTGTATCCAGCCTGGAGTTAATGGCACACGCATTTCCAGCACGGCTGCATTTGGCTTTAGCCCATTGCTGGAGGAACAGCTGTGACCTGTGTATCATGTCAGTGCTCAGAACATTCTGCCTTTGCTGAATTTCAGAATTTGATTGGGGTTGGAGATGTTCGAGCACTATCTGACATTCCAAATGAGCAACCTCACTACTCACCCTCCTGACTGCCTTATTTCAATCTCGCACTTTCTGGGCTCTCTACTCAAGGACTGAGAAGGAAATGCCATGTAAATTAGAAGTTTCCGAGGCTCCTTCACCTCTCTCAGGCACAGGCTACATGACTGTATATTTCTTTGTAAGTCCTTGATTCTGTGACATCCCCCTAGGCCCTGAGTTTATGTATCCAGCGGGAGGGTAATAAACACACAAGCCATTTGGGAGCATATTTGCTTTCACCCCATTTCACAAAGTGCAGTTAATAAGCCTTTAATGAAGGAGTGGTATGTTCTCCGTGCCTCTGTATAAAATCCAAACAGAGTCAAAACACCTCCACAATGACCCAGTGCAAGTGCCACGCAACTGAATACTGATGACTGAGCCAGGGAAGGCATCTCCTCTCCCAGCAGTCTCCAAGGTCAGGACCATTGTGCTCCAGGACTGTTCTCTTCATGGGGCAGTGGGAAAGAAGAAAGGGACAGCATCAGCTGTTAAGACTACAACTCACTTGATCCAACTCAAAAGCAAACCTACTGAGCTAGAAAAATATCTTAGTAAGTAAAATGCTTTCCACACGAACATGAGGACTTGAATTCAATCCCTGGAGCTCATATATAAAGCAGGACAGGTGATTTGTGCTTGTAATTTGGGTACTGGGGAGGCAGAGACAGGAAGAGCCCTGGGGCTCGATAGCTAGCCAATCTAGCCAAACCAGAGAGTCCCAGGTTCCACCAGAAACTCTGTTTCAAAAAGAAAACTGACAAAAGACAAATATGGATGATTGCTGAGAAGCACATCTGAGGTTGACCTCTGGCCTCTACATGGATGAACACACATCCACATACGTACCTGTACAGATATGGACAACCACATACATTCAAACGTAATACAGCAACAGCACACCACTGGCACATAGAAGAAGCCACAGAGAACTGTCACTCTTTTTCCTGCCACGTAGGTGACAGAGTGTTACTCAGTGAATGGAAATACGTTCCAAATCTGTCACCCACCCACCTGCTGCTGTGTGAGCCAAATGCCAGAACTGGTGGCATGCTACACTGATGCAGATAATGTATGTTAGGGTCTCATTACCACTGTGACTCTTACAAATATTGGCAGTGTACCAGCAAGCAGATCTGGTATTTGTTTTAGGTACAGGTGTGAACTGATGGAGAACTGATTTCTGAACAAGGCCCGGAGCAGTTCCAATGGCATAGGCAGAGAGAGCTAGTAAACTGATTAATGTCAGAACCATTAGCCAAGCTAAAGAACGAAAAGAGATAAAAACTGCAAGTAGAATTACATTTTCTAGGTGCTAAGTAGATAATAGGAATAATGAGACCATGTGATCGCCAACTGGCCATTTGCATGCCAGCAGCCTAGATGGTGTGCAAGTCTGATTTTAAGCCACTGCTCTCTACAGAATGGCAAGTAAAACAAGCCAGGTAGGAGGAGCTCTCTCCTTCCCTGCATCCCAGCACAGACTCTCGAGTGCCCCGCTGTGATCTCAAGGATGGGCTTCCTGCCCGGCAGCCTTGAGTTTGGAAAACCTTCACTTTCTCTTTCCCTCCAAGCAAGGACTCCAGGAATGAGCTAGGTTTGCATCAGACAGCAGCAAATCTCAAAAGTAAATTAAACACGCAGTTGCAGGTAATTTGGCCGCATCTCTGCTACTCACTGTCAAACCATGGAGCCCATCAGGCATTTGCAATATCTAATTAGATGGTTGGAGAAAAGAAAGGAAGATAGACAGGAAAAAAAGGAGGGTAGATGGTACAAGGAGGGTCTGGTTCCTCCAGGAAGCTCTCTGTCGCTGCCACTCTGAGGGAAGCAGGAGGAACTCTGAGCTCATCCTCCTTTTTGTTTGACCCATTCACCTTTTAGAAGGTGTCCTCAGTGGTTCGTCACATTCTTGACACTCAGTAACAAATATGTTCTATCTAAAGCTCAACTTGAAGAAAATCAGGAAGAAAATGGACTCCTGATCATTATGGCCCCATTCACTGTAGACTTCACCAAAGAACTGAGATCACACAGAAAATAGAACATTTAACCTAGCCTCTCGATAGGATTACCATACTTCACAGTAAGGATTTTAGAGCAGGTCAGCAATCCTTGCTTTCTCTCTCTGTCCTCTGTCCCTCTGTCTCCTCTGTCTCTCTGTCTCTCTCTCTGTCTCTCTCTTTCTCTCTCTCTCTGTGTGTGTGTTGTGTGTGTTGTGTGTGGTGTATGTGTGTGTGTGTTTGCAGGTGCATATGTGTGCACATTGTCATGGAGGCTATAAATCAACCTCAGGTGTTTTTCTCAGGAGACATTCATCTTATTCCCTGGGACAGTATCTCCTATTGGCCTAGAACTAATTCACTGCTTAAGCTAGACTGGTAGGTCTCTGCCTCCTCAATGTCGAGAGTATAAACACACTAGTGGATTCTAGGGATCAAATCCATGTCTTCATGCTTACATGCCGAGCACTTCCCAATTGAGCCATCCTTCCCTTTCTTTAATGGCGTATGTATGGGTACATGTGCAAATGTGTCCAGGTATGCATGCATGTGTGCATAAGGCGAAGTCATTACTAGCATCCCTCTGGACTCTCCGTGCTATTTTGTGAGTGATGGTCTCTCAGTAGCCTAGACTCACCAAGTAGGCTCAGCTGGCAGAACAGTAAGCCTGTCCCTACCTCTCCAGCTCTGGAATTACAAGTACACACCCCAGTGATTTATACAACTTTGGGGAAGCACCCTTACGACCACGTGATCGCAGGGTAAGTGATTATGGAGAGAACTGTCCCCTGAGATCCCATAGGAAGTTCTTAATCTCTTCAAGCACAGGTTCTGTTGCCTGAGACTGAGTTACTGGTGCTATTTCTAATATGTAAGTGGGATTAGCAGGTCAAGTGATTGTTTCACATGGGGGTGGGGGAGAGAATCTGTGTAAAATGCTAATGAAGTATTTGGGAAGTCACTGCTGCTCTGCTCCTTGAGTTTCCTTGTCATAGTAGAAAGCTGTCATTTCTTGATCTCAAGACATGAGACTGACAGGAATCAGACAGAGTTTCGAAGTATTTTAAGAGAAGCAAGAATAGAGAGAGCACAACCTGATATCACTTCACTGGCCAGAAAAGGAGGCTTCAGCCACCTTGTTAAAGTCCCCTTCTACTTTTTGATTACCACAGGTCCATCTGTCTCAGACATCAGTGGACTCATTTCCACACAAGCTGGGCTTCCTCCCAAAAACTAGTCGATTCTTGTGAATTCAGATGAAGATGGCTTCTTCAAAAGTTAAAACTCAAGGTCGACTCCTTGAATTTAGAACTTTCACTTCATAGCTAATGTTATTTCTTGACTTGGGAGCAGTTAATAATTTACTGTGGCTCCATAGACCACCCATCCCTATGCGGGATCATTAAGGCCTGTCCCTTTCCTTTCCCCTTACCCCTCAGGGCCCAATTTCTTCATGTTTGCTTTCCATTCAAGCCAGGCAAGAGGCAGAGTGGCTTCATCAAATAGAACAGGCTCAGAACTAAACTGGTTCCTAGGAGGCCTCAAAATCATGGGCAAATTATTTAACCATTGGCATTTTTTTTGCACTGGGCATGTAGCTCAGTGGTAGTGTCTTTTAAGAAAATGTACAAGGCCCTAAGTTCAATTTTCATTATGACCCCTCCCAAAATCTTCCTTTTTCTTAAAGGTTTCTTGTTAGGGAATCAGTAAGAAAGGCATGGAAAACTCTACATTTTCCTTGGAGCTATCTCTGAAACATTCATTGCAACTGCTGCTGTTAGGAAACTGTTAGTACCAGGAACTCCACCACCCTCTGTACTCATCACTGGAACAGCAGTGCCATACAAGTCTCAATTCATTCTCTTCACTCTGCTCTATCGTCTTACTCTGCTATGAATTCAAAACAAACTACAGAAGAAACAATCTCTCTGAGGTTCACTTTCCTCATCTATAAAATGGTTCTCATGCCCAGTTGGATGAGAGCTGTTTTATCTCAGCATTTAGAACAAGAAAGCGTCTTTTTAACCCCGGGGCCCCCCAAAAAACCCCTTTTTAAAAAAAAAAGGGTTTAAAAAAAAAAAAGGGCCCCAAAAAAAAATTTTTTCCAAAAAAAATTTTTTTTTTTTTTTCCCCCCCCGGGCCCAAACCCCTTTCCCCCCCCCGGGGGGGGGGCCCCCTTTTTCCCCAAAAAAGGGCCCTTTTTTGGGTTTTTTTTCCCCCAAAAAGGGGGTTTTCCCTTTTTTTTTTTCCTGGGAAAAAATTTTTTTTTTTTTAAAAAAAAAAAAAATTTTTTTTTTTTTGGCCCCCCAAAACTTTTTTTTTTTTAAAAGGAAAAACCCTTTAAAATTTTTTTCCCCCCCAAAAATTTTTTTTTTTTTTTTGGGGGGAAAAAAAAACCAAAAAAACCCCCCCTTTTTTTTTTTGGGGGGGAAAAAAAATTTTTTCTTTTTTTTGGCCCCCCCTTTTCCAAAAAAAAAAAAATTTTGGGTTTTTTTCCCCCCAAAAGGTTTCCCCCGGGCCCTTTATGAAAAAAACTTTTTTTTTCCCAAAAAATTTTTTTAAAAAATTTTAAAAATTTAAACCCCCTTTTACCCAAAATTTTAAAAAAAGGTTTTTTTTTTGTTAAAATTTTTTTTTAAAAAAAAATTTTCCCCCCCCAAAAAAACCTTTTTTTTTTTTTTCCCCCTTTTTTAAAAAAAAAAAAAACCCCCTTTTAAGGTTTTTTGGGGGTTTTTTGGGGGGTTGGGGGAAAAACCAAAAAAATTTGGAAAATCAAAATTTTTTTTTTTTTAAAATTTTTTAAAAAAGGTTTAATTTCCCTTTAAAAAAGGGCCCCCTTTTTTTTTTTTAATTTTGGGAAAAAAAATTTTTTTTTTTCCCCCCTTTTTTTTTGGGGGGAAAAAAAATTTTTTTTTAAAAAGGGGTTTTTTTTCCCTTTTTTTTTTTTTTTTTTTTTTTTTTTTGGTTTTTTTTTTTTTTTTTCCCCCCTTTTTTTTTTTTTTCCCCCCCCCCCCTTTTTTTTTTCCCCCCCCCCCTTCCCCTCCCCCCCCCCCCCCCCTTTTTTCCCCCCCCTCCCCCCCCCTTTTTTTCCCCCCCTTTCTTTCCCCTTTTTTTTCCCTCCCCAAAAAAAAAAACCCCAAGGGGGGGATTTTTTTAAAAAAAAACCCAAAAAAGGGGGGGGAAAAAAAAAAAAGGGGGGGGGGAAAGGAAAAAAAAAAAGAGGGGGGAAGGGGGGGGGGGGGGGGGGGGGGGGGGGGGGAGGGGGGGGGGAGGGGGGGGGAAGGGGGGGGGGGGGGGGGGGGGGGGGGGGGAAAAGGGGGGGAAAGGGGGGGGGGGGGGGGGGGGGGGGGGGGGGGGGAGGGGGGGGAAAAAAGGGGGGGAAAAGGGGGGGAAAGGGGGGAAAAAAATTAGGGGGGGTTTTTTAAAAGGGGGGGGGGGGAAAAATTAAACCCAGGGGGTTTTTTTTTTTCCCCCCCCCTTTTATTTTTTTTTTCCCCCCGGGTTTTTTTCCCCCCCCCCCCCCAAAAAAAAACTTTTTTTAAAAAATTTTTTTCCCTTTTTTTTCCTTTCCTTTTTTTTCCAAAAATTTTTTTTAAAAATTTTTTTTTTTCCCCCGGTCTTTTTTTAAAATTTTTTTTTTTGAAAAATTTTTTTCCCCCCCAAAATAAAAAAAAAAAAAAACCCCCCAAAAACCCCCTTTTAAAACCCTCTCCCACTTTCCCCAGATGGGGGCCGAGTGGGAACATCACCATTTATCATTATCTTTTGTTTATAATCTCTCAGCCAGGTTTCACCTAAGCGGATTAGAACTAATCTCAATGGCAAAAGAAAACTCAGATAAGTAAAACCAAACTCCAGCATCTCTAGCCTCACAGAAGGCTAAATTTACAGCATGGCTAATGGGTAATGCTTGTTTATCTACCTCTGGTTTGATTACCCTTCCTTGTGACCACTCTTGGGGTTCCTTCGTCAAGGCTAATAGAGAACCAGAATGCCCTTTAGTGAATATTTTCACAATATACCCAAGGTATTAAATCTCTTACTCCTAATTGGTAAAAGTTTCCATGGAGTCTTTGTCTCATGTAGGGTACGTGTGCATGTGTATGGTATATGTACACTTTCATATGGGTGTGTGCACCAATACATGCAAGGTTTGCATGCAAGCATGTGGAGGCCAAGGCTGGCCTTGAGCCTCCTCCTTCATTACCTGCTATCTTATTATTTGTCAGAGGGCCTCTCACTAAACTAAGAAAGTGATTGACTAGGCTACACTAACTGGCCAGTGAGCCCCAGGGATTCTCCTGGCTCTTCTTCCCCAGGGGCTGGGAATATATATGCTTGTCATGGTGCCAGATTTTTCCCATGGGTTTTGGAAATCAAACTCAGGCCCTCATGTTCCTGTGCTGAATGCCTCACCAACTAGACAATCCCCCCAATCTCTCCTGAAATATTTTTAAACTTTAAAATGGGGGGGTACTTTGTGCAGAGGAAGCTCTTTACAAATTGTCAAAGGATTGCTTATTTAACTTTTAATGTGTAAGAATCCAGTCTCCCCCAAGGCAAAGGGTTTCACACCAGCCTTGGCACTTGGCGAGCATGTGCTGTTAATGATCTTCTATTTACGGCTTTAATGAGGATAAAGCAATGATTTCCTTAGGTAGGTGCCAGATTCAGAGATTGATAACCAGCCTAATCCTAATATAATTCCCTTAATAATGGCTAAAAACCACTGAAGTATCTTAATACATCAAGATGTAAATGTCTTATAATGCCCATAAACACTTCCAGACGCATAATCGAGTAATTCTACTGTGATGGAAACAAGCAAGAGGTGGTATAAAAATCAATCTGGCTTCTACATCAATGATCGATCACCTTCCCCAGGATCAATTAATTTTGTACTAAGGAAACACGTAATGAAGTTTCAGACCTAAGGGATAGAACACAGAACACCAACCCTGCTTCAGGCTCACTCAAGAACTGGGCTTGTTTCTGTTTATATGGTGATAAATAAAAATTCAAATGTGCATCACCATCACTTAAGATTTTTACTCAATAACAGTTTGCTACGGTATGGTTCTTCCATGAACTCTCACCAGGAAATACCTGGCTTACAGCTTGTTTCTATTTCATTCTGATGTGAACTCAGTTAATACGTGCCTATTCTCAAGGACACTCAAGTCTCTATTCATTTTTTGTATTTAACATTATAGAAAATTTATAGATAGAAAGTAAAGGATTTGAATCACATGGGGATTCTAAAAATAATTAGTGGATAAAGGTGGTTCCTGTCTTGATGAACTGAGTTCAATCTCCATGTGGTAGAAGGAGAGAAGTAACTCTTGCAGATGACCTCTGACCTCCACATTTGTACCATGGCACATGTACACACAAACACATATGTGAGACCTCGAAAGGCATCCTGGTTTCTGGTCAAGCCCAGGCTAGAAACCACCGGAGACCTCAGGTGATCCTAAGGGACAGCAGGCGTTTCGATGCCCAAGACTTTGGATTCCTGACACACAGGAGGCCAAAGCCCTCCATAGATTTGTGTCTTTCGGTTACATAGCCTCAAGACAGATCTCCATATTAATGAGGTACCTAAAGGCCAGAGGAGAGTAGCCAATTAAGCAGTCCTTCCTAGACCCTCCTCCCTGCAAAAGGTATTTAATCTCGGGCCTGCCCTGAGATACTGGGGTATGGTTTCTCATCTATTTACTGCCATGATAATAAACATCTTAAAACCATGGACTGCTTTTTATCGTGACCAGCCCTGGGGAACAGTGGAACAGGGCTTCACCTACAGAGCCATCTTCTAGTCTCCTGCAGAAGACTTCTCTGTGTTCCCAGCTACTGTGACCACCAAGCCAAGCCGAACAAGCCACCTCGACCAAGCCAAGGACCATCCCCATGGGGCTCAGCCAGAGTTTCTCTCTCCTTCTCCCCTTTGGCCCCCTCTCCCCTTCAGTTGCAGACCAATCCAGCCCATGGCCCCCACTTTGTTCTCAGCTCTTCTGAGGCTGCAGGCAATGTCTGGGTGCCCAACAGCCTCAGAACCAGACCATCCTGATCCCTGGCCTCATTGCAGGTCCAGGAACCTTTCAGCCAACTCCGGCAGTCCCCAGGGACTTCAGATTGCACTCCTCCATCCCCGAAGCGTGGATCCCACAGCTTCCCATAGCCTGACACCCACCTGGCACAGGCTTGGGATGAGTGCAGTCAAACTTCCCACACCTCTGTCTCCCTGAGTGGCCCTAGCCCCATGACGGGGCAGACACAGGACCCCCACTTTAACACAACATACACACACACACACATCATACACACAGAGACACACACTCGGGCACACATACAGGCACACCTATATACCCACACAGGGGCACACACACACACACAAACCACATACTACATACACACACACACTACACATACAGATACACATAAACACACACTGCACATACATACTCACATACACACTAGACATAACAAAGAAAACAGTGGAAGTTGGGAGTGAAATGATGATTATTAGGGGCTGGAGGCAGGGAGGAGGAGAAGGTGGAAGAAGCTTGATTGGCAGTCTCTAAGTTATGATAGGTGGGTTGGTAGGTTTCTCCTTAGTGCTGTGTCTGTGGATGACAGTGGGTACATCTAAAGAAGACAGGTGGACTTTAAACATTTTCTCCTTCTAAGCACTTTATTTTAAAAATAAAGAAATGATAAAGGTTTGAAAGCAAAGATTGATTTCATCTTCAACATTGCACAGTGTATGCATGGGTTCACATATTATGGAGACTCAAGATATTTTATAATAAGCTGGGGTTTTGGCTCAGTGATAGAGCACTTCACTAGCATCCACGAGATCCTAGTATCCATCCCCAGTACCACACACCAAAAAGTAGGGAAAAGTAACACATAAGAATATGTCCTAAGGTCAGGCAGTGGTGGTGCATGCCTTTAATCCCAGCACTTGGAAGGCAAAGGCAGGCAGATTTCTGAGTTTGAGGCTAACCTGGTCTACAGAGTGAGTTCCAGGACAGCCAGGGCTACACAGAAAAACCCTGTCTAAAAACAAACAAACAAAAACCCAACAAACAAAAAAGAATATGCTCCAAAGGGAACACATCAGTTAAGGAAATATTGTCACTAAATTTGAAACTCAAGAGCAAATTGTCAAGGTGGAAAGTGATGTACAGGCTTACTCTGGATGTGATTCAGTGAAGTTTCTCTCAAGTTGAACCTACTTTGTGATAAGCTCTGCAGTTTCCTTCAATTGAAGGAGACAAAAAGGAGTTTAGAGGAATCTCACAGACCAGGAAGTCATTCTGAACAGGAAGGGATTTAAGGGGCACACTCACTTCCTGACACTGGGGCAGGAAACTGCCTATAAGGAAACATTCCTCAAGAAAGGATGGAGCCTTAGGGGCAATATGATCACAGAGTGCATGCCTGCAAATTTACTGTCCCTTTTTATGGCTTTCTATAAAGTCCTTTCACACAAAATGGCAAAGCAACGCCCCATTTATGCAACATAAAAATTAAGTGACTAATGGGTTATGTCCAATGGACTCCTACCCACTTAGAGATGAAGGAAACCTCAGATTTTAATTCGTTCAGCTCAAGGGGACAAGAGAACATCATCACCTACCTAGCAACAGCTTGAAATGAAATTTCTTACTATGTAAAAGTGAACCGTGAAAGGTACTCATATGTCTTCAAGGGCTTTGCAGTCCCATAGCTGACATAATCCAGGAAAATCGGAGATCTGGAGACTCATTTCAGCCCTGATGTCGCTGGCTTCTGAGGTGGTTTCCAGCAGCCACTTACTTCCCAGTATCATTCTCCAAACGAAATTGTCCAGGGAACAAAGCAGCATGGGAAATCCCAAGAACCCAGAAATGACTTCTTAAAACTTGTCTTCAGGGATACAATCAGTACATCACTGCCATATTTGAATTATTTTTGGAATTACAGATAGATAGGTAGATAGATAGATAGATAGATAGATAGATAGATAGATAGATAGATAGCAAATTTAATATCATTGTAGTGAGATGAGAGTCTTCTGTTTTACAAAAGGACAATCCAGTCCCAGTTCAGAATGGAGCACTCATGAGACCACAGGAAACAGCTGTGAACAAAACACTCACTATGCAATCAGGAGGTTCTGTATTCAAGTTCTCAGAGCTATACAAAGCTGGGTACAGCAGCTCATGCCTGTAATCTAAGCACTCCTAAGATGAGCTGGGTAGTAAAGAGAAGAGACCACCAGGAAGCTGGCAAGCCAGATAGCCTTGCCTACACAGCAGATAACAACAATGGGACCCTGGACCCTGCCTGAGGTGATGGAGGAGGTGAGGAATGGCATCTGAGGTTGTTTTCTGATCACTGCACATATGCACTGGTATGTGGCCCCTGCACTCATATACAAACACAAAGACACATTACATACATGTGCACACATCATATAGTATATACATTACATAAGAGTACATATAAAAGAAAAACAGAGGACTGGATACTTTTTGTTCTAGCTTTCTTTCCTTTTCTATGATTAATTAAGCACTCTGACCAAAAGCATTTGACCAGAAATGGTTCATTTCAGCTTATAGGATACAGTCCATCACTGAGGGAAGTCAAAGAAAGAACTCAAGCAAGAAATTGAAACAGAAACCAAGAAGACCCATGCTTAGCAGGCTTTCTTATACATCCTAGGGCTGTTTAATCAGGGAATGGTGCTGCCCAGAGTGGGCTGAACCTGTGCATCAATGACCAATCAAGACAATCCCTCACAGACATGCCAATGGGCCAATCTGAATTGGACAATCCGTCAATTGAGATCCCCTTCACAGGTGACCATAGACTATGTCAAGTTGACAGCTAAAACTAATCAGGATTCTTTTAAGCAAAGGAGCCTGTTCTGCATTTCTTCTAGAAAGACTTGATCAATTAAATGAGATTAATTAAGTTTGGAGCACCCATCACATATGCAAATAAATACAAATCAGAGATGTGATACAAGTGGTGTTTGCCTGCAAGGCATTGTTATTCTTTTAATGAACAGAGATGACAAATGAAGAAAATGAATAAAGGAAAAGCGATTACCTCAGGCCTTAACACATGGCAGCAGAGAGATGAGCTGGACTCAGCCAGAGAAAAGGAAAGGAGTGATAGACCTGCTACGAAGGACTCGCAGCCTGTGCAGGGATAAATGTGAACCCAACATTTAGATTTCATAAAATGTATTTATTAACATTTTGTGCACATTTGCACATACTGCTTGTGAACAGTTCAGAGGACAATTTGTGGAGGTCAGCTCTCTCCTACTGTAAGGCTTCCAGGGATGGAACTCAGACCACCATTTATGAAGGAGGTGACTTTACCCATAAAGCCATCTCAGTGGCTTAAAATCCCACACTTAAACATGACATTCAGGCAGCAGCACAAGGAAGATGAAGTCAAAGGGATAAGAAATTCGAGGGTATACTCAGCTATGTAGCAAGTCTGCCTGGGCTACATGAGACTCTTAGGTGTCATTGTACAGCATGTATGCTTTGTCCAGTGAGCCTGTGTCCCATGATGTAGGTATGAAAGAGCCTTAAAATACACTCTGACACTTCACATTATTCACTTTATCTAACATCTACCTTGTGAGCATCCTGAAGACTACCATGGAGTCATCTCTGTTTCACTGTGTTGTCTCTGCTTATCCTTAGAGGCAACTCTGCTGCTTGAAAAGATGCTCATGTGATGATGTACCTCTCTGTGCTGGACCTTTATCAAGCTACAATATCTATCTTGATGCTGTACCACAACCATCTGATCCAGAATACAACATGTAATGATGAAATATGAAAATCAACAGGCCCTCCTCTGAATGTGCCAATCATTTTTTTTTTCATACTGATTTTCTACTTTAAGCAGTTTTGGAACAAATCGGAGTGTCACAAGCAGTACTGACCCAACTGTTCAGAACACATCACATCAAGTGGCTCCATTCGAGTTATATTTTGTTGGCTCTTAAAAAAAAAAGTCTTTCTGCTGCATCAAAACTTCCACTCTACCCAGTCTCTAGTGAACCCCCGCCACACCCTTCTTTTCCCATGAGTTCATCAATTTCTGCAAATGAGTGAGAACATGAAGTGTTATTTATCTTTCTCTACATGGCTTATTTCACTTTGTGTAATGACCTCTACACAGTTTCATGCTGGCAAAAAATCCCAGGAATTTGGGGTGCTCAGTTATTATTCTCTCCTGTCTCATCATCACATGGCATTATCCAGTCACCCATTGAAAGACATCTAGGTTGATCTTGCCCCTTAGCTACTGTCAATAGTGCTGCAATAAGCAGTGTGAACATGGGGAGGAAGATGTTTATTGTAACTGTATTACAGTATAATGCCTTGAAAAGGCAATGAAAACACACTATATAGAAAGTTAAACTATCTTATCAACCTACAAGAATCAAAAGGCCATGGTAGTGAGTCTGCTGCCATGAATGGCATATGTCAATCACAGACAAGGAAATCCGCCTTGGATCACCATCAACAACTAGCAGTGAGAAGGCAGTAGAAAGTAACAAAAGTAAGATAAAATATCCGATAAAAACATTGCATTTTCCCTTCAGGGCTTCAGCCTTGATGGTTTTTATAGTAATTATTTACAGCAAAATATATTAATTTCTTCTATATGTAACTACTATCTTCTCTGCCAATCCTATCAACAAACTATTCACTCCTAAAAGAAATCACTTCTCTGTTGTGTTCTGTGGCTGGGGAAACTGAGACAAGAAGTTCTTGAATTTAAAAACCCTCCTTCCCCTACAGATGCAGATCCATCTGTGAACACCACACAACTATATCTCATATACAACTCATATATATGAGTTGTCTCATATGAGTTATCTCATAACTCATATATCTCAACTGTATCTCATCAACACGTACCAACCTTAGAAGAAGATAGGCCAG
Organism: Mastomys natalensis; assembly: GCA_021653895.1. Classification (NCBI taxonomy): domain Eukaryota; kingdom Metazoa; phylum Chordata; class Mammalia; order Rodentia; family Muridae; genus Mastomys; species Mastomys natalensis. The sequence goes on from JAJTUV010000378.1 coordinate 413,272, forward strand.
ATTTTAGTCTCAAACTTACTCTATGAAGTACAATAAGGATGTACCATACAATGTTTTCACTGTCTATGTCCTTGAAGGCAAAATGAACAAAGGCTATTGGCCAGCCCGATAGCACAGGATGGCTATAAGATTCCAAGGACATGGGGTGTGTGAAAACCTCAGCTAGCTCCCAGTAGCCATGTAGAAGACAGTAACTTTACAACCTCAGAGCTCATCTGCAAACATCTCAGGGATGTGGATCTCTGTCCTCACTGACAGTGATTTATACTGTAGTGACATCACCCACCTCATGTGAGCCAACAATCAGGGGTCTGGCAATACACGTCTGGAGGCAAGCTGGGTATTTACTTTGTCATCCAGCAACCAGGGGAATAAGGTTACACCATGATCTTCCAGTGCACAGATTTCATGGGTGTTTCAGTATATCCACATGGCTGCTACCCTAGATTGTTGGTTCCAGCCCAGCTCACAGACTCATTTGTACATCAGCTTTATAAAAAAGACTTTCTCTGTATAGCTCGTCCAGGCAAGTCTGACTTCTTTATCACCATACCTTCCCATCACAGTATCTCTTGATTGGCAAATGTGTTTAGTTTATATATTTAATATTACAGTTATTGCATGATTGTGGGAGATGTCAGTGTGCTTAGCCATGCATGCCACAGATGACATGTGGACGTCAGAGAGCAAATCTGTGGAGTCAGTTCTCTTTCCACCTTTACAAGGACTCTAGGGATCAGACACAGGTCATCCATCGGGCTTGAAAGAAAAGCACCTTTACCTCCTGCTGTCTCTCCAGCCTGATAAAAGTCTTTTTTTTTTTTTTTTTTTTTTTTTTTTTGTGAAGCCTTTTGAGATAAGCTTTGTGAACTTGAAAGAAATACAGGGTATTCTGGGTCATCCTATCTGGTTTCAAAGTCACAGCACCAGGCCAAGGCAGTGTGTACAGGATGATAACACAGCAGAGAGTACTTCCACCAGCATTAGATCCTTGACACAGCCCTTCCCCCAGTGCCTGCCACCTGCCTGCTCCCAGACCCTCCCTAATCCCTCATAGTGACCAATCTGCTCTGTGTTTCCACCTTTCCTGTGATCTCAGGACTCCTACAGACATATAGTTGTGGTGCATATGCAGACTATATAAGCTATATGAGGACTATAGAGGACGAATTCTGCAATAAGGACCATTCTGCTGAGATACATGCGGGAGGTGATTGGATCAATAGTTCACTTTTATTTTTAATTCAAATCCCATACTTTGTAGAACTATTTACCTTCATATACACATCTGCTTTATTACTAATGACTGGATAATATGCATAAAGCATCTATCAACATTAACAAACAGGTTTTTGGTGTGAACACAAATTTCCATAGATCAGGAATTAACACTTAGGAAGCCATCTGCCAGGTTCTGTGATACTTAGATGTTTTGCTTTGATAGAAACTGCCAAACTTTCTCCAAAGCAGTTGTGGAGTGGAGCATTCTCTCCAGTGCAGCTTAAGAAATCTAAACTCCCCACATCCTTATCAGCTTAGATAGGCATTGTGAGTAGGGGGAGGAGAGTTTCTGAATGCATGTGTGGGTGCATAGGTGCACGGATGCTTGAATATGTGTCTGGCTGTGTGTATATGTGCAAGTGGATGCAAGTATTCATTGTGGCCAGTAAAGGGAGACAGATTCACAAGCATTAGAGTTACAGATGGTTGTCAGTCACCCAGTGTGGGTCCTGGGAACTGAACTGGAGTCCTCTATGTGAGCTGCATGTGCTCCTAACCACCCAAGCATCTCTCCAGCCTTCTGACACTATGTTTAATGGCAGCCACCCTGGAATGTGTGCCCTGATATGGGACTGCTCTGCTGTTTTCACATCGTCTGATGATTATGAACATCTTCTCATTCAGGCACCCGCCTTCTGAGCATCTTCAGTGAAACAGTACTTTGTGCCTTCTGAATGTTTTCTAACTAGTATTTAATTGTTATGTTTACAGCATTATTTTAGAAATCAGCCTTTTCTCAGTCAACTGATATTTAAGAGTTTGCCTCCAATCTGTATTTTCATCCTTTGACCTGGTTATTTTGTAGAGCAAATGAATTTTTTAAATAAGTATATGATAACATTCAAGTTAGTGTTTTTTTTTTTTCTTCTGTGAGTTGAGTTTTGTTTGTGTGACTTGTTTTGTCATTTTTGATTGCAGTCTCTTGGAGGCCTTCTCCTTTCTAAAGGGAAATGGAGGGAATGGATCTGGGAGAGAAGGGAAGCGTAGGAAGCTAGGAAGAGTGGACGGAGTGGAAGTTGTAGTAAGGGTGTGGTGAATGAGAGAAGAATCTGTTTAAAAGAAAAAAGAAACCCAAGACCTCATTTTTATTCTCTAAACATTTCATAGTTGTATGTTTTACACTTAAGTTGATTCCTTGTTTTGAGTCAGTCTACTCTTGTGTAGACGAGGAATGTAGGTCTAGTCCATCCGTTGGCTTTTCCAGCTGCCGCTGACATAAGGGAAAAGGTGACCTTTCCTCTCATTAACTCCTCTTCCACCTTCATGAAAAATCAGCTGGGCACATGCAAGCAAATCTATTTTGGGTTTCTGCAGTCTGTTTTATTAGGCTAAGTTTCCATCCCTCTGCCAGAGCCACGCAGTTGTGATGGCTCTGACTATACAAACACCGCTCATAAAGTCTCATTCTTCCTGTTTAAATTGCATTGTCAAATCAGCCAGTCCATTTAACTCCACTGCCTAACTATTTGCCTTGTAGAATAACTGTCCCAATCTTTAAAAAAAAATCATACTGGGATTGTGACAGACTAGCATTGAACAATTTTGTCAGATTGGGGAAAGCAGATACTTTTGCTGCTTGTTCTGATCCATTAATGTGGTAAATTCCCTAGAATTACAAACAGTAATGAAGCCCTGTAGCTGTCAGCCTCTAAGTTCTGTTTTGTTAAATACTTTCCTATCTTAGTATTTTTGTTTTAAATTCTTAATTATCTTTATTGCGATTTGTATTTCTGGTAATAAAGACAATGTGATTGGGAAACTAAGCCCTTCCTGGCTCATAGGCATACAAAAGAATCTGGCCGAAACTGCTCAAAAGCTAAGGTCCTCTTTCCTCTGGGAAGATATGTATTAAGCAATAAGGCATATTGCTTAATTGTATAATTTCCAGATGTTTTCTTTCCTAGCTATTATAGAGTATATTTGTTGTATACAGTGATGGATTTCATGAGGGCATTTTCAAACTTGTAGGCGCATCATGTACTTTGACCATATCTGCCCCTCAGTTCTGTCCTTTGCTTACTCTCTCCACGGGTCTTTCCTCCCCCCTGAGATTCTTACTTCTGACCTCTTTTTAAAATAGTCTCTCCCATCCTTCCTCCCCGCTCCTCTGGCTATGTACATATATGTATAAGCATGTGTGGGGAGGTACCTGCAGAGGCCAGAAGAATGTGTTGAATCCTCTGAAGACAGAGATGCAGTTGTGAACAGCCTGATTGGTTTGCTGGGAACTGAACTCAGATCCACCGGAGAAAGAAGTGCTTGCAACCACTGAGCAATCCTCTAGCCTCTCATTTCCTATTTTACATTGACCTATGATTTCTTGTGTCTCTATAGCATCAAGGATGCACAAAGGAGAAAGAAAGCGAGATACGTGTCTTCTGATCATGATTTATTTTGCTTAATACGGTCTCCATTTCCCTCAATTTTCCTGCAGGTGACGTAACTCTGGTCTTCTAAAGGCAGATAGAGACCACACTGTGTGTGTGTGTGTGTGTGTGTGTGTGTGTGTAACCAGGCCTACTTTACCTTCCTCTCTGCTCACCTGTTCTTTTAGAGTCACAGGAACTATCAAAGAAACTGAGTTTCTATGTGTTACAGGTTTTCTTGGTGCTCTTTATCGTATCCAAACCTCTCCACTTCATGGCTTTCAGGCAGATTTTATAATGAAATAGTGAATTGGACTTCGTCAAGAGACATGTAGAGTGATCATGTCTTCTCCAGCCTGTTGCTGTTCTGTATCACACTGATGTAAGGTTGATGGTTTTACTGATAGCATCTCTAGAGTAAGCTTCAATTTATTCACACAACTCTCTCTACGTTTAGCTGACTTTAGGTGGTGGATGCTTTCGTGCCATCTAGTACATAGAGCACAGCATCATGGTCATGAGTGTCACAGGCTTCCAGTTCAGCCTTGTTTCTCTTTCCTGCTCTTTTCTTTTCCACTGTCTGTGTGACTTTATTTTCAGAAAAATATCAGCTCCAAAAATGAACTGAGAATCGCTGTTTGCCCTCGTCATTTGGAGGAATCCTTTGATGAATCCCTCTGGGCAAAGATTAATTTGGGGAAACTTTTGAAGTCACAAGTCCAGTGCCCTCAATACTTAAACAGATAGTTCCTTACCTATGCAGTTAACTCCGCTCTCCACATTTCTGTCCTGGTGTGGCCTCTCCTTTTACTTTGTCAATTTGTTAGAGACTTGAAAGTGTTAGTCATTATTTTTTCCCAAAGCAGGCTTTTCTGTTTATTATTTTTCTGCATTCGCCATGTTTCTTATTGCATCAATTTCTGAAGATGTCAGTAGAAATTATCCCCTTATTCTGGAGGGAGAGGTTCCTTTTTGCCTGATGCCCTAACTTTTTTTTTTTTTAAACACTTTCTTTTTCCTTAGAAAACCTCTTCTAGTTCCCATTTCAGGTAGGTTTTCTGGTGAGTACTTACTTTTTCTCTTTTTATCACCTGAGAACTCCCTTCGTTATCCTTCTTTCTCAACGGATTTCAGTTGCTGTTAAATATAGATTTGTGACAAGCATTTATTTTTACCACTTGAAAAATCCCCTGTTCCTTCATTGCATTGAAAGCTTCCCATGGGAAGTCTGTTTCTCAAATTGTTTCTTCTCTAAAATGGTTTACCCTGCCTTGTGACTACATACAACAGGTGTTGTTGTTGTTGTTGTTGTTTTCATTATCTTCCTTTTTCAGTTTTGATGTCTCCCATCATATTCCATACTGTTAAACCTTGTGTGAGGTTTATTCAGTTACTGGGATCTGTGTATTTCTGTTCAGGGATTTTATTTTTACTTAGCAGTAAGACAGGGTAGAGTGTCTATTTAATTTCTCTTGATATTGACTTATTACTTTATTTTTAATGGGTTATTTGCATGTCTGGGCACTGGGTGTTCCCTCAGTGAACTGTGAGATCCGTGAGAAAAAAAAATACACCTGCCTCATCCATTTTCCAGTGTATCCCAAAGCTCAGCATGAATCATGATAGATGATGGCTGGTTGATGCACACTGTGAGTGTCCGAGTTAACAGACTGAAGCTGCGGAGTTCACAGTCGAGCATCCAAAGTCAGACCCTGAGAATTGGATGCATATCTGAAATTAGGAGCACTGTCTGGGGTGGTCCGCATAGCCTCCACAGGGAACCACAGCTTAAGGTAAAGCCCGAAGTTGAGCTTGCCTTGAGATTCAGGTCGGCATAGAGGTCCGGGAGCATCTAGGGTCATGAGTATAAGGATCACTGTGGATGACCTGCTTCCTCGGACTCGTTCCATATCCAACAAAAATGAAAGGGGTCTCCTGGCAAACCCAGGGAAATCTGCATTTGCAGATGTACATTCAAAACAGAGGTTTGAGCCAATGGGCGAGGAAACTGTCATAAAAGGCACCATGATGGATCAGGTAGCTGCCAGAGCAGCTCTGCCCTCAGCTCATGCATTTTAAAACCCCATGACAGTACTCCTGTTTACCCAGCGCCGGGCCATTAATACAGTCAGCCCAAGAGGCAAGCAATTTTAATATTAATAGGCTCTTTATGAGATTCTAATAACAAAGTCCTAGCTAGCTTGTGTTTCCAGACACGGGGGGTTAATTACTTCAAACGGGTTGGCAGGGAAAAGGTCAAATTTTAATGCTGACCTTAACAGTTTGGGATAAATATAAAAAGGTAATAACCCATTTTAAGCCATGGTGCTCACAGTCCTTCACAGGCTGAGAAACTGTCACATGATGTCCAACCTGTGCATGACATCCGTGGATGCTCAGAGTAGTCGCACACCCAGTCATTAGACAGTGTGAGCCTTAGTCACTTCCAACTAGATTTGTGTACACGGAGATAAGAGCAAGCTAGCTTTTCTAACCCCACCCCCTCTGTGTGTGTGTGTGTGTGTGTGTGTGTGTGTGTGTGTTGTGTGTGTGTGGAGAGAGAGAGAGAGAGAGACAGAGACAGAGACAGAGAGACAGAGACAGAGAGAGATTGAGCATTCACACATTCAATGTGTGTGCAGGTGCCCATAGAGGCCAGAAGAAAGTGTGAGATCCCCTGGAGTTAGAGTTACAGGTGTTTGTGAGCCACCATGTGGATGTTGGGAACAAAATTAAGCCCTCTGGAAGAGCCACCGATGTTCTCAAACACTGAGGCACCTCTGCAGCCCACCACTGCTTTGCTTTTTCCTCTTTGATGCTAAGAAACTAAGTTTTCCAATCTTCCAGCAGTAGCTTCCAAAAACTCTTGGGTGAAAAATAGCATCTATTATTTGAGATTCTGGCTTCTGTGCTATATTAAAAAAATAAAAATTATCTGTGGCTTTAACAAAAGCCTCATCCAGGCCACTCACGTGGCCGAGGCAATGAGATCACAAGTTCAAGACCTGTCTGGGCTACTGAATGAGTTGAAGGCCAGCCTGAGCAGCAGAGGGAGATCCTGTCAAAAAATTAATTACAATGAAAGTTGTGGTCATAGGCCAGTGGTAGAGCACCTGCTTAGCATGTGTGGTCTTTAGTTCTGTTCCTACTGCTGGAGAGATGCGGAGGGGGATTGGAAATTTCCATGATCAGATTCTCTTAATACCTCAAGGAGATAAAAAGCCCAGAAACACTCCCATCAGTACCACCAGGCTGGTCTTGGGACTGGAGTCTATTGGGATATAGGAGATTGCTTATTTACACACATCATTAAGAAGGATGGATCTAAGGTGTTTTCTGAAAAAGGTGGCCCTACCTTGTTAGAGTGAGCACTGTAGGGTTCTGTGGAAGCAGCTGATAGGGTACCTGACATTGTTGCTTATTACTCTTTGGTCCAGAGGCTTCTGAATCTCTTCTCACCACTGCCCCACATTTTGTTTCTTCCTTTGGTTCTCACATTCTAATTAGAATCTACCACAGCCATGGCTTCAGTCTCATACATGCATCTTCATTATCAATGGCAACTGGGATGCTTCTAACACCATTGACTTAGCCTGGAAGCAGCTGCCATTTTTAGGTGAACCCACAGAGATGGGCTAGGTTTACTAAGTAACAAATAGACCCATAATCTTGGAGCCAGGTGATAGCAAAGGCTAATTTCTGACTTAGGTCATTGTTCCACTGAAGTCTTCTTTATCATATTCTCTACATGGCTTAAAGTGACACAGAATTGACTCTTCACAGAAGTCTGGAAACATTGGTTCATTAAACTTCTAAGCTAGAAGTGACCTGTTTCCCTCTCTCGAGTTTCACTGTCTAGAATAAGTTGCATGTTGATAAAGGATTCTTAAATAGTCGAACAACAACAAAACCTTTGCTTCATAACAAACATCACGTGACAGTGAAATACTCCCTAAGGAAGAGTAAATCTATTACGAAGCCACAGCTCTGTGGGGAGGAAGACTGAGTGTTCTCAGAGGGAAAAGGAGAGTGCAGCTTATGTAGAGAGAAGCAGAGAGGTGATGTGATCATGGAGAATTCTGAGAAGTCAGTTGAGCACAGTTGAAGCAAAAAATACCAAGAAGAGAGTGGAGAGAAGAAAGCCTCCCTGATCCCAGGCACCAGAGGAGATATTATAGACTCTTACATACCTCACAAAAAATGTCTGGAGAATATGATTGCAGGGACACTTCAGAATTTTAAAGGGATGTCTCAAATTAAATGTCTCATCCTTTGGCAGTCAGTGTGGCGGGCTCTTCAAAATGAGATAACAAGTTGGGGAAATGAGGTTAAGCACTTGTAGCCTTCCTATGAGGGCTTGTGGTAGTCTGAACAGGTTTTACCCCCATAGATTTATGTGTTTTAATGCTTGACCCACAGGGAGTGGGGCTATTAGGAGGTGTGGCCTTGTTAGAGTAGGTGTGTCTTGTTGGAAGAAATATGTCACTGTGGGGATGAACTTTGAGGCCACCTATGCTCAAGATCCACACAGCGCATGGAAGCCAGTCTCTTCTTGGATGCATTGGGGTTCCAGATGTAGAACTTTTGACTCCTCCAGCATCATGTCTGCCATGATGCTGCCGTGGTTTCCACTATGATGATAATGGACTAAACCTCTGAAATTGTAAGCTGGCTCCAATTAAATGTTGTCCTTTATAAGAGTTGCCTTGGCAATGGTGTCTCTTCACAGCAACGAAACCCTAAGACAGGATTGGAATTCAGATCCCCAGAACTCATGTAAACTGTGCGTGAGCAGGGTGTCTACTTATAATTCCAGCAGTAGAAGGCAAAGTCAGGGATCACCAGACCAAGATAGCTAGTGAGACAAGCTATATTGTCTGGCTCTTGGTTTAATTGAGAGATCCTGCCTCAATCAATCAAGTGGAAGAGATATGGAAAATGATCCTCAACAGCAACCTTGGGCTTCCACATGCACACATGTGCACAGATACCCACACACACGTGCTCACACACATACACACACAACACAAACATGAAAATGGTGATGGAATAAATAATAAAATGAGATGACAAGTTAGGGTTCTGGAAGACGAACAGTGTCTGGAAATAAGAAGACAAAATGACAACATATTCATTTTAGGGTTCCTAGTACCCAGTGGGCATAGCATGGCTCCCAAGTCACTTTCTAATCATGACTACTGAAGGAGCTGAAGGGAAAAATAATTTCCACCTTGGGACCATCAGTCCATAATTCAAATGCAATGACTGAGCAAGGATGGCCTGGATTTAGACTGACAGCTAAGTTCAAAGGAGGCTGATTTTTATCAGAGATGTTCCCACATGTGGGGCTCAGAGTTCTTCTCATTATACACTGAACACTCAACAGTGCACACAGTATGGAGTGAGCTGCAAACTGGCAGCTTAGCAGAAGACAGAAACTGATGAGAACATATGTATCAAACTGTTAGACATAGATGTAGCTATAGATATAGATGTAAATGTAGAGATACTCGAAGCCTTTTGTCTTATCTGTGAACCTGTTTGTCTCTTAAGAGTTTTCTGGAGATGTAGCAGGAAAGAATGACTACATTAGAAGCCATCAGGACAGCGTGTGCAAAGGTCTGAGATAGGGATGAGTATGTCTGGGGACTTCAGGAGACCAGGTAATCAGTGAGATCTGAGAACAGTGAAAAATTCTGGAAACTATAGCTGAGAAGGTTCAAATGTCATCTGCCTTCTGAGAATCTTGGGGGGAGGGGAATATCAGGAGGTTCATATTTCACTGTTCATGTGTGTGTATCCATGTGTAGAAAGGAGTGTTCATTCATGCATGGGGCTGCCTCAGGTATACTTGAATGCATGTAGGAGCCAGAGGTTCATCCTGGGTGTTGCTCCTCAGGAATCATTCGCCTTGTTTGTTGAGCCGGCCTCTCATTTAGTCCTAGATGTCTCTCCTTAATCTCAGTTGGCTGGCCAGCAAGCTCCGGGATCCTGGAATCTCTGCCTCTCCAGCCACCTCACATTTTATTTAAAGCAAACGCTTGATGGTCTGTCATGTACCCAGTCCTGTTGAGCTTCATGTTAGGATTTGTCAATGGGTTTCCAACATAACAACAGTGTAATCCAGAGGATGACTCCTGCTTTGAGGACCCTGATTATCTACCATGCATTCTTTATGCAGGATACTTTCTGTGGGAAAAAGTTTGGCTGCCTCTCATGGGGGTGACAGTTCAAGTATGAAAGGTATGGCTTCCTCAGATTTATTTCCCCAACCTTCACAGTAAAAACAAATAAGCTAGCACCCAGGGAGTAACACTCATAAGATGATCCACTCAAACATTGGGAAGCCAAGAAAACCATATTTGAGAAGACAGTCAAGGAGCTGAGAGTGGGCATATGTAAATGTTGGATGATATGGCGCTGAAGGGACTGATCAGTGCTTAAGAGTGTGAGCGGCTCTTCTAGAGGACTACAGCTGTTTGGTTCCCAGTGTCCAAAACGCTTGGCTCACAGCTGCATGTAAGTTCAACTCTAAGGCATCCAATGCTTTCTTCTGGTCTCTGCTGGTACTATAGTCAGGAAGGTGAGCATGCATGCATGTGTGTGAGAGCACATGCTCGCTCACACACACTCTCTCACACACACACCATTTAAAACATTTTTACAACAATAGTCTAAGACAACTGATTTGACGGAACTCCTTCTCTTTATTTGAGCCTAGCTTGGGAATACAGTGCTGTCTGTCTCCCTGGGTGACTCAAGCAGACCTAATACCTATTAATCCTGTAATAGTGGATGTTGCTGGCAGCCACTGTTATTGCCAGCCCTTCTGGTTCCAACTTTCTCCTTCAGAAGTGGCATTTGGGGACAAATACACTGAGCATGCAGATGGAGTGTAGCTTTGAGCGTGAAGACATAGAGATATTTACTAAACCATGGCAAGGCACTTTGTGTGAGATAATGACAAATTTACAAACAAAAAGAAAACTCTCCAAATTATAGACACAAATGGGATGACGAAAACATGCCAGCCAGGAAGTGAGCAGATACTGGCAGACACTCCCAGCTCCAACGATAAAGAGAGGAAAAGAAAGAGGAGGAGAAAGAAAAAGGGATTTTTTTTTTCCTTACAGAACTGGGCACGAGATAAGCCACATCTGTCACAGTGGGAGACAGATTGCAGAAAAAGAAAAAAAAAATGAGAGAAATGGTTTCATAGCTGGAGGCTATGCTACTCAGTCCTGAGTGATTACAAAAATGTAAGTCCAGTACATTTGTTGGTTTGGTTATTTTCTCTCCCAAACAACTGAATGCCTTTACCAAAGCCGTCCTTTTCTCATCTTCCCATCAAAACATAAATACCTTCTCCCTGTCACTCTGTACTGCTGTAACAGTTGCACTGGGAATGCTAGGCTAGAGCTATTCCAGGAAAGACTCGGGTGACAAAGGACTGGCACACAAATAGATTTAAGAACAAGTGCTGTAGCCCTGAACAGAATCGTCTTTATAGAAGCCCTCCCTCGCCTCTTAGCACAGGCACATAGACTTCCTGTCTCCAATTTCCCCTCTATCAAACTGAAGAGCTGTTTTTCTTGAGTGTGTGAGCGTCTCTACCCACTCTGTGTCTAAAGAAGGCTCTGTGGTGGTAATCTTGATTGTCAACTCTGCGGACTTAGAATCATTAAGGGGATAACTTTCAATGGATGTTTGTGAGAGAGTTTCTAGATTAGGATAGTTAAGGTGGGATGATCCATGCTAAACGCCAGGGCACCAGTCTGTGTGCCAGGGGTCATGGCCAAATTAAAAGGAGATAGCAGGCTGAGCACTAGCACTCAGCTCTCTGCTTCCTAATGTGGGTGCCACATGACTAGCTACTGCAAATTCCTATTATCATGCCTTTCCTGAAATGCTGTACTGTACCCTCAAACTGTGAGCCAAAATACAGCCTTCTTTCCTCAAGTTGCTTTCTAAGTCTGTTGTCACAGCAACAAAAGCATGCCACATTTCCCTCAGCCCATTTACCTCCTCCACACCATGCACATAAATATATATTCTGACCCTAGACAGCCAGCTTTACTTCCTCCTATGCAGGGATGTAGAACAAATGCTTTCTCAGATAAACGAACCCAGATGATTCAAGGAAAACCGAAGGTGAACACGACTTGACCTTTGCCTACTGAGACATCATTAGTTGTCCTGTTGTCTCCACTGAAGCCTGACATAACAAAGAATTCACAGCCATCATCTCTGTCATGATTCTTCCCAGAACCTGGCATAAACCAGGCTTAATGAAAGACTGAAAAGTGCATAAAATCAATGTGGGAAGGGATGTGTCAATCTTGTTGACAGGTAAACAATGGCAGTGCATATTTCCAACCAGGTCACATAAGACCTTGCTCAGGAAACACCAGGTCCAACAATACAGGTAAAGGAGAAAGTGCCCAAGATCCATGCATGTCTGTGCAGGAGCATGTGTGTGCACATACACATGGAGACCAGAAGTCATCATGGTATGTCTTCTTCTATCACTCTCTACCTTACATTTTGAGACAAGGTTCCTCACTGAACCTCACTGGAGCTCACTAAATCAGCTAGACTAGCTGACCAGTTCTCTTTTCTGCCAAATGGAATGTGGATACAATCAGACATTAAGCTACCATCTTGCAACCAAAAGGTAGAGCCCAACTGTTGAGGACAGTGGAATTCCCTAATAGAAAAGCTGTCCATGCATCTCTGTCCTATCACCCTTTGCATCCTTGGATTTCACTTTGGAGAGTAGAGAAGGCAACTTCTCACTTTTCTCTACTTCTTGCTCATTTTTTTTTTAATTGCAGTGCTGCTGGAGATAGAAGACAAGGGTTTATACATCTATTTCTCACAAAGACTTTCAGACCAAATTCTTGATATTTTTTTTTTTTTTTTATGAAATAGGGCCTAATAAATTCCAGGTTAGCTTCAAACTTTATATGTAGTGAAGTTGGCCTTTTAACTCCTTATAATTTTGTATCTACCTCCTGAGTCTAGACATATGAGCTACCACACCTGATTTACAGAATAGTAGAGTTGAACCCAGGGTTTTCTGTATGCTATGTAAATACCCTACCAGCTAAGTCACATCCCAGCCACGATCTTACCTGGGAAAACCAAGATTTGCCTGAGTTTTCTGACACTTGCATACTAATAGCTCTCCTTGATCTAACAGGTACCCTACATGAAACACAAGTGAAATGACTGGTAGATGCCAGTAGAGGCTCTATCTGCCGTAGGATGAAAATAATCCACAAATGGCCCCAACCACTTCTGTGTATTTCATGATCAGATGGCTCTCACAGGGCACCTAAGAACACCAAACAATCGCATTGACAATACATCTGCATGATACTGAAGCAGTAAGCAGTATCCTTTTCCTGAGACCCACTGTTGGGGCTCTAGAGAATCACAGCACAAACAACCTTTTTCAATATTAAAAAAGAAATCTAAAAGATGGCATCATAGCTGCCAGAGACATTGGTTTTTGTTAAAACACCAACTATGGGGATGTGCCAGGGCATTGAGCTCTTTCTGGTCAGGAAGTAGTGAGAACCCATTCTTCCCACAACATCCTGAGGATGTGAAGATCATACCTGCTCCAGGCATCTCTTCACAGGCCTGTGAAGGACGCACCCCAATTTAAGGTTGTTGTTTGTTGTTGTTGTTGTTGTTTTGTTTTTGATTGTTTGTTTATTTCTTTTGTGTTTAATGCTCTGATAGAGACTCATAACTGGTCAAAACACCAAGTGGATGGGTCTTCAACAGTAACCTCCAAACCAACTATGGCTCAGGAAACTTTATAAAAGAGAATATAGAAGGACTATAGAGTCATCCAGTGAGGAGGAGAGCTGTGAAATGCTGACTTCTGGGCATGCCATGGCTGCCGCACACACCAGTTCACAGCAGTTACCTGCACAAGACGTCTACATGATAAAGCCAGGCAGAGCTCCAGCATGGATGGGGAGGAGTCCCCGAGGCCCCAGATGTAGCTGAGAAGCTACTGACAATTGATGGCTGCTGTAAGTGGAATTGTCAGTTTCCTTTGGGAATATAACTATTGTTAGGTTGCTTGTGCCATAGTAGATGACCACGTGCCCATGCACATATGGGTACCACTAACTGGACCTAGGTGATGAATGAAAAAAATAATAATAAAGAATAAAAGTGAAGAGGACATGGAACTGGAACAAGATATGCAGACACTGGAGGAAATTGGGGGTGTGTGTGGGGTAGCAGTTGACAGATATGACCAATATTCATTCTATAAATGTAGGGACTTTCAAAAATACAAAAATATTATTAAAGATCTTCTGCTGCATATTCCAGCAAGATCCTCCTTGTGGGCACATTACAAGGTGCACACCAAGCTGATGCCAGAATTCTAAGCAGAAGCCACTCTTAATCACACTAATATATATGCAGCTGCAGAGCCTGTCCTTGTCCAGGGGGAGAATCCACACTGCAGTCCTCCTCGGCAGCAAGCATGTCAGTATCTCTAAGGATGTGTGCTTAGCACCTACACTTAATACTCGTTCCTTCTCTATGCTTTTTAATTAAACTCCAAGAAGAGATTTATTTCCTCTTCATTTCTTTTTGTTTTGGTTTTGCTTTTGCTTTTGTTTCTTTTTCCTTCAGTGCTGGGGATGGAATGAATGCAGGGCTTTGTGTATGACAAGCGAATTTCCTACCACTCAGTCAGGCCCTCAGCCTATCTGCAGAGGATCCTAGGGAGGTGCCACAACAAGGCCACATCTAGTTTGGACCAGAACTGTGTAACATGAATTCATAGAGCACTCCTGGGGTGACTAGAGCCATTTACCCTGGAGCTAGTATTGTGATTAATACCTACAGCCCCCATAAAGCATCTACACATGTCACCTACAGGGATGATGGAAAATGTATTGAGCTCACAAGGACAGGGTTTGAACTTAGGAATGTGTGGTTTTTTTGTTAAACATGCCACCCTTTGATCCATCCCTTTTATAATTCACCATTTTGTTCCCCTAAAAAATCTCACTTCTCTTTCCATTTAATAGATACATATATAACTTTATATGGCTATACAAAAATCTAGGAGCCACAAGTGGAACAAAATCTATCTTGTTGAGCCCTGGATTAATCCACTTAATGAGATCATCTCTAGTTCTATTCACTTTCCTGCAACTGACATGACTTCATCCCATTGTATGTATAAGCCACACTCCCCTCCTCCCATTCCCTTGGTTTCTGGACACCTAGACTGATTCCTAAGCTGTGTGGTGTGAATAGTACTACAGTAAACATTCATATACAAATAATCTCTGTGGTACACTGGCTTGGAGCGTGCTTTAGGTTCAGGGTGGTACAGCTGGGTCATATTGTGAATAGATGCTTATTTTTCTATGAACTCAAGAATTATGATGTAAGGATTTATCTTTAAAATGCATTATATTTATTTATTTATCTGTGGGTGAAAGGGTGTGTGGTAGTGTATGTGAGTTTGCATACAATGTGTGTGTGTGTGTGTGTATGTGTGTGTTGTGTTTGTTGAGTCAGAGGCCAAGTTATAGGGGTCAGTTCTGTCCTTCCATTATGTAGATCCTAGGGATAAAATCCAGGACAACAGGTTTGGCAACAAGCACTCTTATCTTGTCAGTCCTAGAATTTCTTCTAATAAAACAAAAAACAAAACAAACTAACAACAAAGAAACAAGCAAAGTGTTCTTCATGCTGCCTTTGAGACCTCAGAGAAGAGAACTTCCAGGCAGAATCTATGAATTCCAAGTATCTGGACAAGAAGAAATAAAAACCTGGCCCCTATGTGTCTAAGGACATACATATCTAGTGACAGTGTTTGAGGGTTCTTCATATGTCATATGGTATCAGATGGAGATGTTGTATCATGAGACTTCCCGGGCTCGGCTGAGAAAGGCAGGGAGAAAGTCCTCCACACCATCCATAAAACAAAGCCATCTCTGCTGGGAAATGGCAAAGAAAAGCATAGTTGAGCCTGCAGCACTTTATCAACTGTGCTGGAGCACGGGCTGCATATGAACTATGGCATCAAGTTAAGTGAACACCTTTTCCCAGCTCACCAGATTTCTAGAGTCAGGCAGTTCTAGGAGCCTCCTGATGGATGGGAATGTTCTGATGCATTTTCCCCACAAAAAGTTAAACTATTTTAGAGAGAACAATGAGCAGAAATTTGAAAGGAGGAAACGGGCTTATAAGCCATTGAAGTGCTTGGGTTTTGGCTCTTTTTCACCATCCCCACTCGCAGAAGTCCTAGAAGGAGACTGGTGTAGAGGAATCAAGAAAGCAAGTGTGTTGTGTGCACATGGGTGTGTGCATGTGTTCATGCATGAGTTTGTGTGTATCCTGGTTTGCTCGCACCTGAATTCACATGCATGTTCAAGCCAGAGGTCAACAGTCATTCACCCTCCACCCACGTTTTGAGATGGAATTTCTCAATAAAACCAGAATTCACTTGTTCAAACAGATTAGGCAGTTGGTGACCTTCAGAGACCCTCCCATCTCTGCCTCCTTAGCACTAAAATTGCAAGCACCTGATGCCATGCCTGGATTCTGATGTGGGTGCTAGGGCTTAAATTCAGGCTATCATGCTTACATGGAAGCACTGGACCCATGGAGCACCCTCCCAGCCATAAGGAGGATTTTTGACCTCACTTTTATTCAAATTTGGTTAAGATCATAGATGTGGAGACACTCCTGAGAGAGCAGCGCATTGCACTTTCCTGGGACTTCACTAGAGCGAACTCTGACGTGCTGAACTCTGTATGACGGATGGAAGGGGCTGGAAGGAGACAGAGAAGACTCAGGTAAGGCACTTGACAAATGGAAGGAGCCCACACAAAGGCATGAAGATCAATGTCATCGGACAGTTTGTGACCTGGACACAAACCTGAATAATAAACAATTGGTGATCATCTAAGCCAGGCTTGCATCCAATTTCTGTCAGAGGAATTAATGAAACTGCCAACACACCCACTTGGAATGTGGGGCTCTAGATCTCTGTCTGACAAAGTGAGATGGAATCCTGGGCTTTCACAGCAGAAGCCAGTAGCATGGATTAGAAAGTGGCTGAGCAAAGCTGGGTGTGGTTGTGCATGCCTGTGAATCCCAGTGCTCAGGTGGCTGAGGCTGAAAACTGAGTTTGAGACCAAATTGAGTTCCGTGGTGAGAATCAGGTCAGCTTGTTCCCTCATAGCAAGATACTGTCTCACAAAACAGATAAAGTAGATGCCTCACTCTGATCCCCACATTTTCTCCAGCCAGTCAGTGGCCATGGGATCTGAGTGATGTCTTCTTTTGTGATATGCATTTGTCAAAAATGGTCTTGGCCCATTACTAGCTATGGAGATGCTTGGAACTTAGGGTGCCTATCACACAATCCTAGACTTTATATAAGCCCTAGCATCCAGGTCAAATGCCATACATAGTAGTAGATAGCTGAAATTCCAACACTGGGAAGGTAGGGAGAAGCAGACATCTGGAGCTTGCTGGCAAGCCAGTGTAGTCAAATTGATGAGCTCCAGGACCAGTAAGAGACCTTGTCTCGAAAATGAAGGTGGAAAATGTGGGAAAGAACTGAATAAGACACCTCTGGCTTCCCAATGCAACCACCACCACCAGAGACACACACAAGAAAGAGAGAGAGAAAGAGAGAGAGAGAGACAGAGGGAAAGAGACAGAGACAGACACACAGAGGAGAGACAGAGAGAGAGAGAGGGAGGGAGGAAAGGAGGGAGGGAGAGAATATGTAAATACAATTAAATTTACAGAATATAGTGAGAGGAGAGGAGATTGGAAATGGGATTTGGATTATGGAAGGGACACAGTGCTATAGCAGCCACCTTGGATTTGTTATGAAGAGTAGTAGGGAGTTAGTGACTGTTCCTGAGCAGAATGTGATCTAAAGAGCTGTGTGAGTAGAAAAACAAATGTAGACACAGAATTCAAACTTCATCATTAGCTACACAGACACACATCTGCCCATCATTCTCTCTCTACTGAGAGAGCGCAATATTCAGTCCTAACATGGGTTGAGATGGATGGCAGGGGAATCTGCTCTCTCTAACTTCTACCATCGTTGCTTCTGGGGCTATTTCTGTTGATTACACAACACAAAAGCACAGTTGCTCTGACTTTTTTTTTTTTTTTGGATGTTGTTGTTGTTCTAAATTTCCTTAATGGCCAGCTGGCTGTGCAGGGCTAAGCAAACTTAGACGAAAATGAACAATTCTAAGGAGTTTTAAAAATAAGCACAATGTCACAAAAGACACCAGGAGAGGGCAGTGGGAGTCTCCTTCAGAAACCTGACATCAAAATGTTGCTGCTGTTTTAATTAAAAGATGGTGAAGAGGGAGATTTGGCTGGAGCACCTGCTGGGAGTGGATTCACTACTCCTTTCATTGGGGATCTTAATAGATTCCAAAAAGTAAAATACATCAAAGAATTTAACTAGTGCTTATTTCCGTATACCGTAACCCCATGTTCCCTGATCAAAGCTATTGGGAGTATTTCATCCATAGAGTAGATGGGCTGGTAAGCTTTGTTTTGGGCTGCAAACATCCTCGTCACTCACACCATCACACTTTACTCAAAATGGATTCCTGCTCATGGTGTTTATAAGCCATACATGTTGATGTAAATACTCTCTTCCTAAACCAGACTTTCCCACTAATGGTAATTATCTTCCCAGAGGACCTGCGGCAATATCTGGGAACATTTATGTTGGTTATAATAGGGCTGGCAGAACACTTTGGCATTTTGCAGTCAGGAATGCTTCTTTGGAGCTGAAATGACAGAAACAACAGAAACTTGCCTGGTTGAAGGTGTCCAAATCATAGACTTTGGCAATCCCTGTCCTAAACATCTCTTGTGGTTTCACTGTAACATGCCCACCACAGGCTTATGTGTTTGATTACGTGGTGCATAGCTGGTACCCTGTTTTCAGAGACTGTGGAATCATTAGGACTAGCTGAAGAAGTGGATTGCTGATGGACAGGCCTTGAGGTTTTATAGGCAGCCCCATACTCATCTTATTGATGTGGTCAAGCTGCCATGTTCCCTACTGCCATGGACCTAAGCTAATTCATATCTCTTTTTTTCCCTCCTCACTCCATGCACAGTAGCCTCCTCCAACCAAAAGCCAGAATAAACCCTTCCTTTGTCCATTGCTTCTTGTCAGATATTTGGTCACATCAAGGAGAAAAGAAACTGATCTAATACCCTAAACACACGTTCATAGTACTGCAGGAATCATCTCTCCAAATTCCCAGATGCACTTGGTAGAGACTGAAGCTGTAGGCTGGCATTCAAAATCCAGGGGAAGGGATGAAGGCTCAGTCAGTAAAATGCTTGCCTTGCAAGCATAAAGAATGACTTTGATCCCTATCACCTACCCATGCTTATAATTCTAGCCTGGGGAGGGGAGAGACATACACATATTTTGGGATCCCTTGCCAGCCAAGCTAGCCTTACTTGGGAAACTCGATAAGTGAGAGAGCCAACACACATGAGCCAGATACACAGGAGAGACTGGATGTGTGTGTGTGTGTGTGTGTGTGTGTGTGTGTGTGTGTGTGTGTGTGTGTATCTCAGCAGGTAAAATGCTTGCCATGCAAGTATAAGAGCCAGAGTTTAGATGCTAAGCACCCATGCAAATCCCAGGCAAGCGTGGCTATGGCTGTAATTCCTGTGCTTAAGAGGCAGAGATGGGAGATCAAACTAACTGGCCAAAGAAGCAAGAGCACTGACTTCAAGTGATAGACTTCATTTCGACATGTAAGGGGGGAAATGGTCAGGTTGACCTTTGGCCTTCACATTCATGAACACACACACAAATGTACCTTCATACAAGTGGGCATGTAAACACACATGTATGAACAAGCAAATACAACAAAAAGAAAACAAAAAAGAAGATAGACAACTCCTAAGGAATGATGCCCACACTTGAAGTCTGGACACACATACACAAAGAATCCAGTCTTTCCTATATTTCTGGATCACTTCTGCATGACCTTGCACCCACCATGAGTACAGGAGCTCTCCACTGGCGTATCACTCTCCCAGTCTCTATCTGCTCAGTCTTTACTCATCATCTTACTGTCCCTAGACAATCCTTTCTCCCTACCTTAGTATTCTACACATCCTCTCAGGCTAGCCCTAGACACTATATCTACAGCCACATAAAAATGGTGCAATTTCTGACTCTCCAGGTCTTGGGGCAACACACTGCCTCTTCTATTGGCTGTGTGCCTGGGTGCTCAGAGTGGTACTCCTCTGAATACCACTCAAAGTCACATTACCACAGCAACACAGCATCACATCAATGTGTCCTTCCTACCCTCCTCCTATGCACTTCACTCTTTTATCTTGCCACTAAGCAAAGCATCAGCCATCTATCCACAGCTCACCTGCAGTTGGGTCAGGACCCTAGAGACAGGAGCCTTGAATGGTCCTAGCTATTGCTGCCTCTTGAGTGCATATCCACACTTAGGAATAAGCACCAGAGGCTGGTGCTTCACTACATCTTGGGTGACCGGGAGCTACAGGAATGGCCCCACCAGAAAGCACTGATATAGAAATGTTCAGTCCTGTGCCAGCTCCATGATGAATAAATATCCCGACTCTTCTTCTTATCTCCCCCACTAGCATGCTGACCTGTCAGACAGGTATGGGGACATAGTGGGTGCTGAGCTATACAGATGACAGGAGAAGACATGAGAGGAGAGGAGGAGGCACAGGGGGCTTCCTGAGAAGAGATTGAAATGTGTATGAATAATAAGCTTGGGAATACAGAGGGAGAAGCTACCCTGAGAGTGGAGAGTGGGGTGAGGAAGAAGGGACACAGCCAACAGAATGGTGCGGCAGTACAGAAATCTCACATGGGGCTAGAGAGATGATTCACTTAGTAAAGTGCCTGCTGGACAAGCCTAAGAATGTGAGTTCAGATCCTAGCACCCACATAAAAGCCAGGCCTGGTCCCTCATATCTCCAACCTCAGTGCTGATAGAGGAGAGAGGGTAGGGGCTAGTCAACTGTAAACAATTGGTGAGCATTAGGAATAATGAGAGATCCTATCTCAAAATAATTGTCAAGCAACAGAGGAAGACAGCCATCACTGGCTTATGGCCTCCACACATATGCAGGCACATGTGCACACACGTGTATGCATACACACACACATACATACACACACACACAATCACAGATAACAGGGAAGAAAGGAGGCATATAAAGCATTGAGAGAAATTACAAATCCAGTTAATACATTTGTTCTCAATAGAATAGAGAAAATTGTTTTAAATTATTTTAATTTTAGAAGAATATTCAAACATTTTTCATTGCTGGGCTGGACTAAATGGAGTGCATTATAGAAGCTATTGCATGGGGCAAGGTTTTATGAGGGTTTGGGGAGTATTAAACTTCTTTTGCTGTGGAAAAACAAACCAAAGATCAAAACAATTACTTTGTGGAAATCCACATAACCTTGGGATCAAGCATCAAGGTTGGTCAGCAAGATGACCAAGCCTGCACCCAGAAGTACAAAAATTACTTCTCAAAATGAGAGATCTCATTTCATACCAGCTGTTAGCGATTGGGAAAATCATTTATTTCCAAACAGGGTTTCTATTCTCTCTCAATGTCTACTTCCATAACTCTGTTCAAAACAATCCCGTAGGAATGGATCTGATGGGCACCCAGTCGGATGTAAGTTCTCTCTGAACACATCTGCTTGGTGGACAGTCCCAGGTGCATGCTGAATAATAAGCTATGTAGGCAGGTAACATACCATCACTTTGTATACGAACAGAATATACAAAGACACCCACTGAAGATGGTGCTTATAAATAAATGCACAGATCTGCAAACCCCCACTGAATGGGGGCAGTTAGAAGTCTGCATTATAATCCCTTTTATCATAAATTCTCTTCCCACTGTGCCTCACTAGGGCTCTCAGAGAGAGCCATGTCCCCTGGGGAATGCATGTCGTGGCACCTTGGTCCTCTTGCTCTTCATAAGAGTTGGTTCCTACACTGAGTTGAAAAGAAAAGACCCCATTTATATTCCCGAAGCTTCTCCTTGGTTTTATTCCAATTGGTATTGTGACAGGGCTGCTATCAAGAGGAATATCAGTGTAAGCAAGGAGTCAAGTGTGTTCCATCCAAGGCAATGCAGAGAACTGGGAAGAACACATGGGTACACAGAGCATTGGATTCTAAATACAAATATAAGGAAATAGATGTGTATGTGCCTATGTATATAGCTACATCTCTGCATCTAAGTGACTCCACATATTGATCTAACACCTACCTGTCTTGTATCTATAATCCATCAATTTATCTGTTTGTCTGTTCTATCTATCTAGCTATCATATATTTATCATATGTCCATCCCTATTTTCTATCTATCTATCTATCTATCTATCTATCTATCTATCTATCTATCTATCTATCATCTATCTATTTATCTATCTATCATTTATCTATCACCAGTCATCTGTCTGACTGAAAGACACAATAGTAGGGAGCTAAGTGTGGAGGATTAAGAACTCAGAAAACCCATTTTGTGTCCCTGGCATGGCCCCTCTATATTTGACTTTGGAAAATGAACTTCAGATTTTTTCATCCAAGTCACAAGCATACCAAGAACAGAGACTGCCTCAAAGGTTGCTGGGAATTCCTCATGCATTCGTGCGTGTAATTCGCACAACCCATAAGCTGTTTCAAATTGGTGGCCCCTCCATGATAGATAGGATTACTTTGTGGAGTGCTAACGTGATGGTGATGATGAAAGATGAATCTTTTAGGCAGAAAATGAATTAGATTTCTCTGAGTAACCTTTGGATCAAATCCTAAGATTAGCCTCCTTCTAGAAGATTAAGATTTTGGGTTAAATGAGACCTGAGTTCAAATCCCATCTTTAACACTTATCAAGGCTGCGTATTTGTGTGTGTGTGTTTGTGTGTGTGTAAAAGAAACAAAAACAAAAGGAAAAGAAGTGCTATAGTCATGTCCCTTTGTAATAAGAAACTCAGTGACATCATTTGTCAATAAGGGAGGTGATAGCAGTAACAGCATATAAGATAAATCTGAGACCTAGTTTCTGGAAATAAGCAGTCCACCCTACTGTGTCACAGACAAAGGACAGAATTGCTCTGGAATATTTCATCCTATTAGATGACTAGAGTCTAGATGACTGTGCCTACACTGTCCATACACACCCAACTAACAGTGACCTAGAATGATGTCAAACACTGTTTGCCGACTCCCTCTGCAGAATTTACATCTCTCCAGCTACTTCTCCTGCTACTCCCTTGCTAGTTACAGAATTATCCTATTTGAATATATGTTGTAAGCTTATGAAGTCACTGTGGACCTTCTGCCTTCTGATCACACATAATCATGGATGGTAGTTTACCTCAAGGAGAGAGAAAAGAAAACCCACCTTAGCATAGAGAAGAAAGAATCAAACTGAAAGCATTTCACAATACCTGTTCTTCTGGCCAATGGGGGCTTTGAGGATTTCTTTAGATCAACGACTTCCCCACTGAAATCTAGGATGAAGGGACTGGTCTCCACACTGACTCTGCCACAGATGTTCAGTCAAAATTAGGATTTAGTAGCTTCTGGTTCTCAATCAAATGTAGTTAAAAGAAACAAAGGGCTTTGGAGAAAGTTCAACTCCTGACTCCATCTATCACAGACTGGCTTTGTGGCTTTTAGCACACGCTATGGTTTGATCTTCAGTGGCTTCCAGTAGCTGGTGTGTTACAAGCTGTTCCCTAGAGCATGGTGATATTGAGAGGAAGTGGAACATTTCAGAGGTGGGGTTAGTGGGAGGGCATTAGGTGACTGAGGACATACCTACTACAGAAATTGTGAGTCTCCTTTCTTCCTTTCCTCTTTCGACTCTACCCTGCCTCATTCATTGCTACAAAACCAAAGCAATAGAGCTAACCAGTAATGAGCCCCAACCTCCAAATTGTTGGCCAAATATAAAATCTTTATCAGCTAAGCATGTCAGATATATATATTTTTTTTATAGTTACAGAAAGCTGAGTCACACAGCAAGTGACTTAGCATTTCTGAGTTCTGTGTAACAGGAGACACTAAGGTTCACACATCAAAGGCAGAGCCTCTGCACAGTTCAATGTCAAGGGTGAACTTCAAATCCTAATCAGGGTGACATTCCCTGGGGTTTGAATTACAGCTCCTTCTTTAGAAGATTGACTAAGACATTTTAGCTATCAGAATAGTGTCCAAACAGCACAAAGTGCCAAATAAGTGCTTAATGTTACTGCTGTTATATTTATGACTGTAAGCATGGTTCTAGCGTTGACACAATATATAAGTCAAGGTTAAGGGCTAAACACAGTGGCTGGGACATGGACAGTTCCATGCAGCCATAACCATTGTGAACACACTAGATCAATGTCATTGTGAATGACAGCAAATAGTTCAGAGTAACTGTGTACCGCACCTCCAATGCCATGAGAATCTCCAATCAAATATAAAAACACCAAACTGGGATTCTTTCAATTATCCACATTAATGGAAGACTTCTGAGGCGAAGGCAATCAAGCAGAGTGGTTAATCCAAAAACCACGTTCCTTCAGTTATGAGACACACCAGTCAGTTCACATTCAAATCTAACATTGTCTACCATTTCTGGGGATTAATTTCCAGCAAAATAATGAACCCGCACAGGACAGGCCTGACTCAAGCTGGGAAGTGCCCTGGTTCTCCAGTCTGTCCCCAGCTCATCTTCCCTACAACATACTCCATGCTGGGAAGAGCCAGCAGGCTTCCTCAGCTTGTGCAGAGAACCAATCTAAACAGAGTTGACCCCTCACAAATCTTCTCAGTGCATGAAAGAGGCCTGGCTTTCAAAGGCTGCCTCTGCATGGAAATTACCTAGGACTCTGGGTTGGCATGCCCCAGAGATGGAGCTAAGGGGAAGTTTTCCTAAGAAGGAGCCAAGCAGAACCACACACCATGGTGCCCTATTCAAGGGCAATAGTCTGACACAAATATCTTGTAGAAACCCACCTCACATCACAATCACTATAAACTCAAAGGAAGGCCGTTCCTATTACTGAAAGAACCACTTGCTTTTCTAAAAACCAGGCTGTGCAAGATCAAACAAATGGAGTGAGCATCTGACTACACAGGTTTGCAATTATGTGAAGGCTGGGCTTTGTTCTAGTATGCAGAATAGCAGGTGGAAAGAGGAGAAAGAAAAAATGCAGTCCCTCTCCATCCAGACTAGAGAAAAGCCACGAGTCACAATGACAGAAGAGAATGAAGCAGACAGGTGACAGGGCGTCAAGAACAGTAGCTAGATCATCAGGCCATCCCTTCCCTGGTTGGGATTGTTCTAAACTTGCCACTCTGAGCTAAGTCAACATTATCTCTTCCCTGACCAAGTTTGGAAGCTTCCTTTGGGATCTTCTACTAACTTCTGACCCTTAAAATGTGGAACTCAGTAAGCTGTTCCTCCAACTTTCCTGTGGCTTCCACCATTACTCACTGGAACACCAGGCTCTGGGAGACAGACTTGATTTCCAAGCCTGACCACACACCCAGAATCTGATATTACAAAGCCTCCAAAACATATAATTACTCAGAGCAAGTGCTGGCAGAGCCCTGCCTGTGGGCTGAATGCTCCTCTGTGCTCTTTACCAGTGCCAACTTATGGAATCTTCACACCAAGTGGGTACAGTATGTTTGTAGACATGGGAAGACAGAGATTAAATGGCTGCTCATGGGCTTCTGGACTTGTGCCTGGTGATGGCTCATCTTAGCTGTCTGCTTGACTGGATTAGGGACTTCTTGGAGATTAGTAAGCACATCTCTGGGAGTATCTAATGCTCTCTCCAGAGACACCTAGATCCTGAGTGTTCTGACATAATCGATGGGTTAATCGCTGGATGGATTCTAGTGTGGAGGCTCTACTGAAAAGACAGGAAGTAAGGGTTAGATGGAGAAAGCAGGCCACGTGGGCATGCCTTTCTGGCAGACTCTTATCCTCATTCCTTGCTGTATTCTTTTGCTTCACTTCCTGTCACAGAAGATGAAAGGGCCCCACTGCCATTTGCTTCCTCCACCATGCTGATGTGTCCAGAGCACTGAGCCAGGTGTCTAAGCACGGAGCCCTGTGAAACCATAATCCAGGTTGGATCTTCCTGCCTCCAGGTTATTACATTAGGTCTGCGGTGATGAGAACAGTAGCTCAAAGAGCATGTTGTACATTTAATTTGTACCTGGGAAGCCCCAGAGAAACCCTAAGCTCCTAACCTCCTTAACAAATAACCTGTCAATCACAGACCTCTCTATTCTCTCCCAACCAAAATAAAGCAATCTCTCCCAAATGTCATGAAGAAATGATAAATTCCCTGGAGGATATCTGATCAGGAGAACCCTACCATTGTGTTCTGGAATCTTTTCCTTCCCACATGACAATGGGCATCCTGCCCTCGACTTTCAGAACTACCTATAATCACTCTTAGCATCTGTGACTACATGAAGCTTATTTATACCCATGTCCTGCGGCTAAAAGAGATCTTCAGGCAGCCGGCAACCCTGTCCAAAGAGTATATACATCATGGAGACAAGCTGTGAAATAGACTGTGTTGATTTAACTAGAAATGCCCATTATCCCTAAGCAAAGAAAACCCAAGGCCACCTCTGCTTTCCACCATCCTGCTCCCCCTCCCTATCCCTGCTCCATTCTAATTCTGCACCTCTGATCTTAAATACATTAAAAAACATAACCTATTCTATTTCCTTTATTTTTTTTAACTAAACAGGCTCAACTTAAGGTCAGCCTCTTCTGGTACACTGGCTCCTATTATAGAGAGAATAAAGGGGAGATTGCTTTTAAAAGGAGAGAGGCTGCTTTTAATGACAGTTTCCGAACAGTGGCCTTTTGTACTTGAAGGGATTCATGATAAAGCTCGCTGTCAACTGACAGTAACATCAATGTCACAGCACAAAGGGACGGATGTCCCTCAATAGAGGATCAACCCTGAGCCATTAACCAGTGCTGGGCCGCGCTGCCATCTTGGAGGACAGCTACTCAGGACAAGTGCACGAGCAGAGCCAGTGGAACAGTCAGTTGAGGAAGGCATTTCTCTTATCTCTGTGGCTGTTTTCTTCCTTCCTTGCTCCCCTCTTTTCTCTCTCTCTCTAATTGAAATAAAAATGTTCCCCAGAGGTAACTAAAAGGAAATAAAACCCTCCAAGTAACTTTGCTACTTAGAACCTCACTCACTGTATACCTCCAGGATTCTGGAATTTTTGCCTTTGCTTCTGAGTGACTCTTCCCCTGTCCCCTTCTCTTCTCTCTGTCTTCACACACACACACACACACACACGCACACGCACACGCACACGCACACGCACACGCACACGCACACACACACAAAGGTACATATTTATTTCACTGAAATAATTAACCATTGCTTACTGGACTCTGGGTTTGAATTCTGATGTCTCCAAATTTCTTCTGCCTGACTTGAAACAAGTTTGTGTTGATTCTTTGTGACCTGTGTGCTTATTTGTCACACAAAAAAGTAAAACTGACAATACTACAGCTTGGATTACAGACAAAGGAGGTTGTTCATGGATGATTCTTGGCATCACAGCTGGACTAACCAAGCATTCACAGGAGTGACACCACATCTAACCCTTATTTGAGTCACAGTTGCAGGGCCTGAAGTTTTATAGCAGACTTTTTTGAGCTCATTTTCTTTCACTAATGTTTCTAGCATCAAAGCAGGCCATCTAGTTCTCTGACCATTATATAGATGGTCTAAGATAATGAAAGGATGGGATTGTCATCATCCAGGAAAACAGCTGTCAACAGCATGGCTACATAAGAAAGATCATCTGATTCCAGACCAGTGTTCAGTTCATTGTTTTTGGGTGGAGTGATAATGAATATTGATTGTCAACTTGACAGGATCTAGAATCATCTATGGGATAAATCTCTGGACATACTCATGAGGGAGTTTCTATTTTAAGTTAACTGATTTGTGAAAATCCACTCAAAATGTAGATAATGCCATCCCTCTGGCTGGGCGCCTCTACTGTGTAAAAAGAAGAAGCAATCTGAGCAGCCTCCATCTCCTTGCTACCTGCTGTGTGACCAGCTAGCTGCTCACACCCCTGCCACCACACCTTCCCCATCACCCCCCTTGCAGCTGTGAGTCCTCTTCTGCTGCTTTTGTGAGATATTCTGTCACAGCAATGAAAAGCAACAGACTCAGGTTGTCTCTCACCTGTTGAGGATCAGGAGACTAGTATGAGTCTGGAGAGATATGAGGAGGCAGAGGAATGGAGATCATTTTCTTGAACTTTCCAAGATTGTCATGATGTCAAAGATCATGTCCAACTGTTGGAATGGCTGCATCACTTGCCATTTAAATGGCAACCTGCCTACACTTGAGAATGACTAATACAGGACAGGGTTCTGGGAAAAGCATCTGCTAATGTTTGAATATGAAATGTCTCCCACAGACCAAGGTGATAAGGGCCTGGCCCCACTTAATGGCACTATTTTGCAAGATGAAGAAAAGTTTAGGAGGTAGGGGCCTCTGCAGTGCCTTTGATGGATATGTACCTATGACAGTTATACCTAATCATGGCCAGTGATTCTACTTCTCCTTCTTCTCTTCTATGAGATGAGCAGCCATTGCTACCATGATAGTCAGCCTTGCTTGAAGCCACAGCACTAAGGCTAAGAGTAAGATGAAACCTGTAAAAGTAGTAACTAAGGTAAACCTTTCCTCTCCATAAGCTATTTAATTTCAAGTATTTCGTCACAGCAGTGACCAAGGTTAGCTGAGAGAGACAGAAATAGAAGAGGGACCAGACAGCCCGGGGCCACTTGCTCTCTACCTGTTGTACACATATTTACACTAATACAAATCCTGGCTTGTGTTTCTAAGCTAAATGTATAGTCTTAATATTTCATGTCCTTACAATTTCACATTCTCTACCTCCTGAAGGAATTATCCTTCTCTCTGTCAGCCAAGAACTATCCCAACACAGCATATTAGTGAATAACTGCCAACCACAGTAATACCGGTCTTCCCAGCTCCAAGACTGGATGAAGTGAGAGCTCTAAGTGTATCCAAATGGAGGCCTTCCCAGAGAAGAGTCCTTGACTTGGAGGGAAAGAGGAGAGCATGAGGCTCAAATGATACCAAGCTCAGTTTCTTTGCCTGTTCTTCCCCTCTTCCTTGTCTCAGGAGAAAAGCCTTCCTCTTGCACAGGAAAACTGACAACAAATCAAGAGACAGAGACATGTAGAGCTGTGGCATAGCTATTAAAAGTGTGTGTCCCAGAAAAAAGAACCCATCACCTTCCTCACTACACCTAGAGATCCAGCCTCTGACACCATCTTCTGTCATTCATTCATCTGAGTTTGTGGGCCACTCTGAAGAACTGCTCCATGGTCCAATATGTCCTTGGTCATGTGGGTTTTGTTGACAAGGTTTGCTGAAGCCAAAGGAAATTAGATGTTTGCTACTTACAACCAAATTAATTCTGAGTATACGGAAGCCAGTGCACATATGCATGCAGGACTTCTAGAAAACTAAGGAAGAAAAGTGCAAGAGAGGATTGAAAAGTCATAGAAGGGAAACTGTACTAAGTGGGTTTGAGAGACCTTAAAATGATGCGCATGAAATAAGAGAAAATCACTGCATGCGACAGGGAAAAAAAGAGTGGAAAGGATTGAAGACAGGAAGGCACAGAATAACGATGTTGCCTTCAAATGAAGCAAAGCTCAGGTGTAGGCACCACTCCTGAGCAACAGCAGGTGCTTAGGTAATTCCCTCTTTTTTGTGGTTGTTTTTCTTTAATAATTTATTTATTTGTATTTACGTGCATTGGTATTTTGCTGCATGTGTGTCTGTGCAAGGGTGTCAGATCTTGGAGTTACATAAAGTTGTGAACTGTCATGTAGGTCCTGGGAATTGAACCCAGGTCCTCTAGAAGAACAGTCAGTGCTGCTCTGATCTTCTGTGCCTTTGTCCATAAAGCCAGGACACAGATATTTCTCACTAAGGTCAGAAGAATTATCGAGATTGGCCCTAAAGCACAACCTACTACTTCTCCAGATAAGAGGTTGTTAAAAAAAAAAAGATGATTATGATTATTAGGTAGTTATCAGTAGACAACTACAATGACAAAACATGATAGATAGAAGTTTGTAGAGTGTGTCCCTAAAGGCAGAAGGCATGCTTTAGATATTCTGGGTTTGCCATGACCTGCCCCAGGATCTGGAATCTGTGAAGTACTTAATAAAAATCAGTGAATAGATAAATGCAAAATGAAATTGTTGGTGCAGATACATAGCCTCAGAGGGAACAGAAAAATCAGCATAGCACACCGTCATCAGTACCCTCAAGGAGAGTGTATCTGTGAAAGTACTTAGTGCCAGGCTGGATTAAAGGAGTCTTTGTGGCTGATTTAAAATAAATTCGTTTGAAAGGATAAAAATATGTGAGCTAGTAAAAATAGAAAAATAGTCAGGCAATGATCACTGCTTAGATTCATGAGCTCATGTGACTTCCTTACAGAGAAACAAGGTAAAAGTGCATTCTTCATTCAATCAGGCATTTCTTATTTCATTCATTCACACTCGTGGTTCAGTGTCTCCGATGATTCAGTAATGTCCTGTGTACTGGAGACCAAGATATAGGCATGATTGCTACTGAGAAACTCTCTAAGAAGGGGAACAGGGAGATATACAGATTGGTAACTGAAATCAAATATAATAAACATTGTGCTTTAGGAAGTAAGATCCTTGGAGCTAATGAAAATTGGCTTTTTTTTTTTTTTTTTTTTTTTACTAAAAATGAGCATAATATACCAAAGAAGATTAGGAGCTAAGGTAGGTGGTTGGGAGAAGACACAGACCTGCAGAAGCACAGGATAAGGAAGATTAGATGTCTCATTCAGGGAGACAGAGATTCTCTGATCTCCCCATTAAAGATAACTTGAAGCAAATGGAGCATTGAGACTCTAGTACCGAGTAGATCATATGACCACAGATTTTGATAGTCAAGTAAAACATAAACATGTGGGCTTTATTCTGCAGAAAACAGCAGGCTACTAACATCATTGCTAGACATATAGCTATAACTGTACACCATTTTAGCAAGAAAGCTTAAAACTGAGGCAGAGAGAAGCTAGAAGGGATGGCAGAGTGATAGATCCTTCTTCCTCTTTCTTTTTGTATATGTATTTTTTCTTTATATATAATCTTCATCTATATGACATTTTGTCTTTCTTTGAGAATTTGTATTTTGATCATATTCAAACTCCACCCACCCTACTCCCTGCTTCCAGTTTCTTCCAGTTGCATGCATGATGCCTCTCATCTTCATATGCTCTTCATTGTTTTATAACCCGATGAGTCCAGTTAGCGCTGCCCTATTGTGCATGAACATGGGCCAATCCAATCCACTGAAGCACGGGTAACATGACCATGGCCATAACCCTGAAGAAAAGTATTGGATACCTTGCAGTACCCAACAACTGCCAACAACTCCTTAACTAAGTGTGAGGCCACATGAGCCCATCCTCCCTCCATGATAGAACACTGGCCGGCTTGATCTTATGCAGGTCTTGTACAGGTGACCACAGTCGCTGTGAAGTCATGAGAGCAACAGTTCTGTCATGTACCCAGGATACGATTGATTGACTGATTGCTTCCGCACCCCCCTCCCAGCTTTGCCTCATACAGTCTTTCCATCTCTTCTTCCATACTGTTCCCTGAGTCTTGGGGACACAGAGTGACACGGATATTTATTTGTGGCTGAGCTCTCCATGGTCATTCATTCTCTGCTCTTGGACTAACTGTGAGTCTCAGTGTTAACCGCCATCTAATGTACGAAGAGACTTCTCCGGTGAGGGAGAGAGCTTCACCTACCCATGGATATAAGGATAAACACAAAGAAGGTGATTTGATGCTATGTCCATTTAGCACAATAACGGTAGTAGGTTCTCCTCTAACCAATATGACCTTCTCAACCATGGGTTCTTGGCCAGGTTCATAGAAGCAGGTATCTGTTCCCTCCTGTGGAATGGATTATAAACCCAATCAGAAAGCTATTGGTATAAGAAGTGGTTTCTGCCTTTAATTTTTTTGTAAGAAGTCAAACCTTTCTCTAGGTGTTTAAGTGAGGATTGTCACGAGTCTTTAAATGCTGCTCACCATAGCACAAGAATGAATCTCACATCCTACATACGAAATTAAACTCAAACTCATTGAAAAAGAAATGAGTAACAGAGTTTACTAGTAACCAGAATGGGAATATTCATGGCCATACAGCCTAAGCAAGATGGAAATCAGGCCATCTAGACCTTTTCTATTTTCTTCTGGATCTATTTCCCTTGGCACCACCTTCATCCAAGCAAGAGTGCCTCTTCCATAGTGGTGGCCATGCCTCCTTCCAGCTCCTAATAGTGTGGGTTCCATATTGTCAACTCAACATGATATTTGATACCACAAGTTTCTACCAATGCTGTGGATCAGGTTATGCTCCCAAGCTAGTCACAAAGGACAAGTTTGGTCAATTGAGCCTTGTAGGCTACATCTAAAGCTAGGATGGGTCCATCCTCCTGGACTGTGTTAAACATGGACATGATGTGCTACTGTTTGTTACAAATAATTTCTCTGAGAACACAAGGAAGGGAAAGACAAAGAGGGCTATAAGCTAGGAAGACACTCAGTTGTCACCCTTGAGTCTTGGCAGCAGCCCTTACTACAAATACACTCAACCCCAAACACTAGGAGAGGAAACTTCAAACATGCTTTCCAAACCTCTGAAAGCACTTGGAATTTTGAGACTCAGACTACTTTTGAATTCTTCCAGATGAGCTTTGTACTTAGAAGTACAAAGAACAAAAACTCCTGGAAGACACGGAGTGGAACTGAGAGGACAAACAGAAGAATTCTAACTCTCCTGATGATTTTACACTAAAAAGCTCTCTCCCAGGAACAAATTCCCACAAACATACACAATATGCATTTTCTGCGTACAGGTACAAGCTTGAGTGCCTAAGATGCTTACCTAGCAGGAACAGCCACCATCACTTTCTGTAAACACAGCTGCATGCTCTAATAATTCCCACAGCAGCCAAATGAAAAATACACTGGGCTTTACATTTAAAGGCACATTTATGTCTTCAATATTTTATTTCTAGGTATGCACATATTTGAGGCAGGAACACTTATATTGTGAATCTGATAGAGTTTGAACACTAGTAGAAAAACTCAAAGCCAAGGTGGGGTGATTTAAGAAAAAAAAGGGGGGTCAAAATTAAGAGATTTGAGAATAAAAAAAAGACTATGTGTTCATTACCTGGGAGTTTCCTAGAAAAACCACTTGACATCTCTGCTCCTGGATTTCATAGCATATGACACAGATGCAATACCAAGACTAAAAGACATGAAAATTAAACAACAATGAATGTTGAGTAAATGAAGAATGAATGAAGAGTAAAGCATGAACTTGCGTGCATCATGTTGTATGTACTGTGTGTGTGTGTGTGTGTGTGTGTGTATGTGTGTACGCATGTGAGTGTACCCATGAAATTATCCTTCCCCATTCAGACAAAATGTAAGTGGCACATAAGTATGGCTACATCATTGATGATAGACAGGCAATACAAATGAGTGCAGAGCTGTGAGTTGGCCCAATGGTTAAGGGGCTTTCTGCCACACCTATTGAACCTCTGAGTTCAATCCTCAGGGCATTCTTATATTATTTTTAAATATATGCAAAATGTTGTTTAATTGTTTGTAAAAACAGACATTCTCTTACCTCTCTACCTCTGCTGTTGTTTACCTTATGTGTGAGAATCCTGGGATTTCTGTTCCAGCCCCTGTTCCTGTGGATGGGCTGTGGGGCTTTGCTCAGATCTCCCTGTTTACATGAACAGGCCATTTTGCTGAGAAGGGCGCTGGCTGATTAAGAGAGTTTGTGAGGAAGGGCCCACTGTGATTGAAACACTCGTTTAATACATTTTAAGTGCCCCAAACGATCAGCTCCCTTGATTGCTGTTGATTGTTTCCATTTGATTTATTTCTTCCTGTATCCGTGTTCATTAAATTACTTAACGTAATGGCCACCCTGCAGTCAGGAGTCCATTCAACTCTGAATCTTCAGAAGGGTTGTGGTTCTCAGGCTGTTCACTTTGGGAGTTGGAATTGTGGATTTTGCCATCTGAGAGCTGGACAGTGCTCCCAGACACCACTTAGAAGGACAATTATCTTTTAAAGGGAAGCACAGCAGTCCTGTCTGATTTTTTTCAAGCTATTTTTGGTTTCTATTCTTAGCAACAGTCTTATTATTTTTGACAGTCATATTAACTGCCATGGTTAGATTTGTAACATGATGAACCATGAGTTCAACAGTATGTTTCATCTTCCACATTTCAAAGTCTACAACCCAGGAGGACAGAAAGATTCAGGCAAGCAATGTTCCAGCAGTCCACACTTCAAGTATGTTCATGAAATAGATACCATGAGCTGGAGATAAGCTCAATAGATGAACACTTGCCACACAAGCATGAGCAGCTGAGTTCATATCCTAGAAGCCATGCAGGTCACCATGTATTTTGAATTTCATATCCCCCACAGCAACATGAAAGTCAGGGATAGAATCTCCTGGGTCTCATAGGCAAGCTAACCTGGCAAACACACACACACACACACACACACACACAGAGAGAGAGAGAGAGAGAGAGAGAGAGAGGAGAGAGAGAGAGAGAGAGGTGGATAGATAGATAGATAGATAGATAGATTAGATAGATAGATAGATGGAAGAAAGATAGACAGAGACAGAGAGACAAAGAGAAAGAAACTAGAGTGTGGGAGACAGAGAAAGTTTAAAATAGCCACCCATTTAACCTCTTCATGTGGCTATGCCTTGGAGGGGCATGGAATAGAGTGATGACATTTTTCTTCTTTAATTGTTTAATTTCATAGACTGTTGACAGTGTCATGGCAATAATGTGTGCATGTCTACAAGGTCAAGCTTCCATGAGGGCCAGGAGTACTGACCAAAGAAGCCGGCACACTTAAAAGGTACATGTGGACATTTGCAAAGAATGTATCATTTCACAGAAGAGACTGGGGTATGTGTAGATACAAATGCAAATCTCACAGATGCAAAGGGATGCCTGTACTTTCAGGAATTTGAGGGCACATGGGGCCCATTGAGCTTCATATGCTCCATAGATCTTGCCTCTGCAATAGAATGGAATTATCCCACTGGTTGGGGAAAATCTTTTAAAAACAAACTATGAAGATTGGGCATCAAAATCCCCAGATTCTATTTACTTTGAGTAGATCCACATGTTGAGAGAATTTTTTATGCTTTTCCCAGCTGATTTGATGACAGGATTGAAAACTAGCAATGAATGCCTAATAACTACACTTGAGGCCAGAAACATTTCAGGTAGGGATTGGATGCATGGATAAATCCACACAGAGTCCTGTCAAATCTGCATTTATCTTTGGCAATTCCCATCATGCCATGAGGCATCCTGAGAAATGAGCTATTATTAAATTTTCTGGTATCAGGAAGGTAAGGAGTGGATAGGACCTGAGATGTATCAATAGGTACCTGATACCTAGAAGGCTCCAGAATCAAACCCATAAGATTAGAGAGTTAAACCCTCCTTTGTAAAGCGCCTTGTGGTACCAGAGTCTGGGTTTGTATTCAGACCTAATAATACCTTAGCAGTAGCACCCTTGGTTCCAGGCTTTTGGACATTCTATGTCTCAAGAACACTAAAAAACGGGAGTATGTATTAGTGTTTATACAGTTGACGAAAATGAAACTCAAAGAGAAAAATGGACACAACCCCTAGGTTGTCTCTCTAGTGAAAGAGCAAGTCTGACCTGTCCATGCAGAAATCCAGCACTGCCCACACCCTAGTGCAATTAGGGGTTCCATGCATCCAATCCCTACCTACCTTCCCTTGATTGAACATCTTCTATCACTGTTTCAAGAACTATCAGAAGTTCATAAAATTTGCTTCTGGGAACACTGCCCTCCTGCTTCAGTACGATAATCACAAAAGGGTCCTGTAAGAATCTATAAGAAGATGTGTATGTAATAAAAACAACCTTGCCTGTAAGATGTTAATGACGATCATTATTATGGCTCAAGGGGAACAAAAGCATTGTTTAGACATTTCATTTTGTGGCGGACTTATGTGGGGAAGTCATTTGCTTTGCTTTGCATTTGTAACGGTTGGATCTCCTGTGTGTATTTAGTGACCACGTGGTTATCTGCTCTCAGCCTCTAATTTCCCATTGAAATGGGAATAGACTACGGAATCCAATAGACTTGTGGCTATGATGGATACATTTTAAAACATAGGCACCTCATCTTATTGGTGTCATGATAAAATATGCAGACAAAGTACAACTTAGGAGAAAGGGGGGTTTGTGCTGCTCACAATTCCAGGGTAGAGTTCATCGTTGAGGGCAGTCAGGACAGGAACCTGAAGAATCTAATTACATCCACAGTCAAGAACAGAGAGAAGGGATTCATGCATGCTTGTTGTTCAACTTGCTCTCTCTATGCTTACCCAGTACAGGACCTGAACCCCAGAAATGATGCCACTTACTTTCAGGCTTGGACTTCTTAAGCCAGTTATAACAATCAAAATAGTTCTCCACAGACATGGCCACAGGCCAACATGATGCAGACAATTTTTCATTGAGACCGGAATCTCAGGTGCTTCAGAGATTGTATCAAGTTGGTAGTTAAAACTACGTTTTACTGCATACCCCTCACACACACACACACACCACCACACACACCACACACACACCACAGATGCACATGTTCAGCATGACAAAGGCGGTGCTTCCTGGCAAGCCAATCTAGGTCAGCCACTGTGGTAATCTTCCTAAATTCCTCATCTGGACTAATGTCCACATATCAGGAATGTAAGAAATGTTTTCAGTCCTGTGTTACCAACAAGACTGAAATGATGTAGTAATGCTCCCAAGGTTAGGTTATGGTATTAATTCACTTAGGACTCATTTGCAAGCCTGTCTTACCACCAGTGTGGCTCTGTCTCCCTGTCACATTCCTCTCAGCTCCAACTCCAGCAACCCATGTGTGCTTCCACGAGATGATCTAAGGGCTTCTGTAGGAGTTACAGTAAGGAACATGGAGTGCAGAGGAAACCATGTCACACAGCTCAGTTGCCCTGTACATAGAGTAGCCAGAGCCTTAGTGTTGTCTTCAAGAATAAATTACGTTTGAGGGCATCAGATTTGTGAACATGAGCTCCATCCTTATTAACCCATAGCACCCAAGATGATTCTTACCAAACCACACAGAAGCAGCTTTGCCCAAGACACCCAAGGTCACACATTAACATATTGTTTTGAAAAACATTAGGAAGAAGAAGGAAATAAGACAGGCAGAGACAGGCCACACTGGGCAGAGGACATACCAGTAATATATTTTAAACTGAACAATCTTCCTCTGTTTGATTGGCTACTGCTAGAATTACAGGAAAGCTTTCCCAGATGTCTGTAACAGGTGAGTCAACTTCAGAGGCAAGGGCTGGGGGAGAGATGAAACACACACACCCACACCCCAGAGCTTCATGAAGGTAAAACACAATCCTAGGTCACCAAGGACCCACCCTAAGACCTACTAACACCGGGGACAAATGCTCCAACTCTCTTCCATTTGATCCCAATATCTAAAAGAAAATATGTTTTATGGTCTAGGGAAGCCTTTGCTGGAGCCCTTTGAGAATTAGCTGCAATCCTGCAGCCCAGATTCCATAAATAGTCTTTAAACATTCTGCTCTGTGGCACTGGCACAGAGCTGAGGTCTCTGGCCTCCTGGTGTGACATTCCATCCGGCTGGGACTCCACATTCTCCTCTCCTCAGGAAGCAGAGGGCTCCTGTGCTCTTAGCTGCTGTGTCCAATTATTTTGCTGCCCTTGCAAAATAAGCACTTAGGCATCCGATAGATTTTTAAGGAAACGGATCAGCATGACTATTCTGGAGATACAAAGCTCACAGAAGAATTCCAAATTCCAGACATCAGAAAATCTTGGTCTCTGTATATTAATCACACTAACATTGTAAACTGAGAGAAGGGGGAATCCAATGCTTGCCCATGCACCATTTGCTTTCTTGAGACCTTTTGGTGAAACTCCACAGAGTGTTGTCTCCCTGTATGTTTCCTTCCTTGATTGGTTTCAATTATTGCTGACTATTTTATTTAAATCAGGCAAAAAAAGGAAGAGAAACCTGAAAGTTTCAAATACATTTTCTAATTAGCAGTACAAGGCAGAGAAGACAAGATAAATAAGGGATCATTAGAAAGAGGCAAACACACTATATACCACATGACCTTCTAATGACAAACTGGTGGCAAGACATGATGAATAACCAAGTATTCAACCTAATGGGTATAAATGGCCTCAGATTCTTTGTCCCATAAAGCACTGGTTCACCCACCACAACTGCTATCACTGTGCCCTGGCAACTGAATTCTGGATTGGTAGAGGTAGAATCCTTATCTGTCCTCTTTTTTCTGTAACAACAAGGTAGAATACCTTCCTTGCCTGTGAGAACTGTAGACAATAAGTTTAAAAATGGGAAAACATAAAGGGGGCTGCAACACTGAGTGACTCTAGACACTAGGCTCAGCACATAGCTGCTTTTACACACACAGACACACACACACACACACACACACACACACACACTCACAGCACTATAATTTTTTTCCTGTATAACTGTTCCCTACTTAAATTCAAATTTCAGTTTAGTTATTGCTTTTCCAAAACAATATTGCTCTTCTTGTCAACTCACCTAAATAGATATTCTACTAATTTATTTCTATCTTAGTATTTAGGGGTAACTGGAGGCATTCTAAAGTGTTAAGGGTATCACAGTTTATTGGCTTAGTATTTCTCCTTTCAGACAATGCCTATCTTCCAAAACAGGCTATGTCTGTTACTCACTACCAACATGCAGTACAGCCTGCACAGATGGGATCCCTGTAAAGATAGCAGATGCATGGCATGCACACCACCTGCTCATGAGGATGTTGTATTGTCTTAGCATTTTGTTCTATGTGCATCTCCCTGTAGGGATGTCCTTAGGTAGCACCTGTTAAAAGCCACAGAACAGGCTTGCAAATCTCCACTCAATGCTCCTACCTAAGACATTTACTTGGTTAAAAAAATGAAGGTCTTCCTGAATGGCTATAAAGGAAAGAATTAAACCTCCCAAGCTCAGCTGGACCACCAGCCTTCTCTGAGCTCCAGTCCCCTCTATCCAGCTGACTCCAGTCCAACATGCTGATGCACAGTAGTGTAGGGGCTGAGTTAACAGTGGTTAGAAGCCTCAACCTGGAGATGTTGGTTAGGTTTAAGTTCTAGAAGAAGATATCTGATCTCTAACACCAAGCCCTCCATTAAATAACTGTATGACCACAGGCCAACAAGCTGCACTCTTAGACCTCTGTAGGTAAGGTGAAGAAAGTAAAAACATTTTCCTCAAGACAATCCTAATGCAGTTATAATTCTTACATTCTCAATACCCACAATATATTACACCAGATATAGATAAAAGACTCAATAGACACTGGTGATTAACAGCATTGTTGTGTTTTAAAGAATTAAAACGATCCCCTCCAATCATTCATTTCTTAAATTTAAATCTCTGTTCTTAGCATCTTGCTTCTACAAAAAAAAAGGTGTTTGTGTACAGACATAAAAACCTCTGGAAGAGAAGACAGGGTAAGGAATATATTTATTATGATCTACAATTTCCTGTTATTATTTCCATCATGTAAGCGTTGAGATTCACAGTCAAGTGCACTGGAGAGGAGGGATTATTTTTGTTTTTTGTCGCATTCAATGTACAAAGAAAGAATCATATCTTTTCTTGTTCTTTAAATAGATCATTTTAACAGAACAAATACCCTAAAGGCACCACATGCCACATTCTACCAAAAAGAAATTTCCCAT
Source organism: Mastomys natalensis (assembly GCA_021653895.1). Classification (NCBI taxonomy): domain Eukaryota; kingdom Metazoa; phylum Chordata; class Mammalia; order Rodentia; family Muridae; genus Mastomys; species Mastomys natalensis. Next base: position 453,000 of record JAJTUV010000378.1, read on the forward strand.
TCTTAATTTCAAAGACCACCAAGTTTCACATGCACATTTTCTCCATTTAAAACTATCCATTTCTCCCAAGATAGGGAGATTGTTTTGCAACCACTAAAATCTGAGAAGGGAGCTTTAGGTCTTGAATTTCTAGGAGGACACCAATAGCTACAATTGAGTTTGTCTATGCAATCAGATTCACACACATCTAAACTTTCTTCTGACTTGTCATCAGAAAGCACTATTAGCTCATAGACCATCTTCTGCATCCCTGAAAAGCAAGGAGCTGTTTACCCCTGTTTTATGAGACACTCCCAGTCTACTGTGTGTCTCTCAGTCCTTACAAAGCACAGGTATAAGCTCTTTCCATTCTTGACTTGAGACACCCCCTACACACACCAGAAATCAGGACAGAGACAGGATGATGCTGTGTGGCAGAAGCCAATACAGGAGTGTCTTGCATGCTGGGCACCAAGCAGGGACACAGCTTCTGAACTCTGTGCATGTGAGTGGCTAAGGCTCACTGCAGGCATAGAAACTATCCACATAAATGTCTTTTCTTTGGAGAAAGAGTACCCACTTTTGATTTCCTTGTCTTTGAAATAGTGAAGGCAACCCCATGAGCTTTATAAATGGCCTTTCAGTCTAGAGGTTGATACTGTGACCTCTGGGGTAGAAGGAAAGGAGCTGTCATTCATCTTAAGTCCCTTTCAGGCTGCTGCTTCTGCCCAGTGGGGTTTGTCAATAAGACTAGCAGAAGTAAGAGTTACCCTACATACCACACCCACCCATTGACCTGGAACACCTGAAGGCACAGAAGAGAAACAGCCATCATTTACAATAAATGCCAGGGATGCTTTTTCTTCCTCTTCATGCCTGGTTTTATTTTCCACGGTTATAACTCTCTCTCTCTCTCTCTCTCTCTCTCCCCATATATATAAATATATATGTACATATACATTATATATAGTATATATGATTATATAATATTAATTATATATAATATTAATATATAATTAATGTATATATTATATAATACATATATATAATCATATAATAATTATATCTAAATTATATATATCTCATTTTGAAAAAGACCATATATTTTGTCAAATGACTAAATCAAGTTAATGTGCACTATTCAACCTCTTGTATTTATTTATTTGTGACAGCACTTAAAATGTACTCCCTCAGCAATTTTTAAGAAGCAATACAATATGTCATTATCTAAAGTCAACACATGGTCCAACAGATCTCTTGATAATAGTCCTAATTAAAATTGTAGATCACTTGTGCAATATCTGTCTAATCTCCCTCCTGTCTCATAGGTACTGGTGGGTTCCATTTTCTCTTTTCTTCATCAAGTTCAACTTTATATATACACTTATGTATTAAAGGATCCCATAGTATTATTTTTCTGTGCCCAACTTATGCTATTAAACACAATGAATTGCCTCCAAGTTCACCCACATTATTGTAAATGGCAGAACATCCTCCTTCATAGAGATTGAATAATATGATGATGTACTTGTTGTTGCTGTGTATGTGAGATAGTTTCTGCATGTGTCCATGTGTATGAGTGTGTATGAACATATGTATCTATTTGTGGGTTTGTTGTGTGCATGTGTCTGTCTATCTGTCTGTGGTGTGTGTTTGTATATGTGTTTGTGTGGCATATGTGCATGTGTATGTGTGTGCATGTGTGGTGTGTGACTGTGTGTGCATGTGTGTCAATACAAGGTTACTGTCATTGGTAAGTATATGTCTTTTTCCAGTTTTCATCCCAAAGCAAAAGTTTGGAGATGGGCATCACACAGCTATTCTTGGAAAAATCTCTGTTTATCCCTATTCTAAAATGGAATTTGTGGTCCTATCATGGCTACCCCATTTTCTAACTAGCAAAAAATGATGAAGAAAGCAAAAAATAGCATGAAGAGAAAAGACCAAGCACACAGAGTCTCGTGTGAGTGGAGTAATGTGTTTCCTTAAATTCCATTTTTCACACAGGTCATTCTGTGGTTACCCCAACTGCAAGCCTTGGAAATCAGAGTCTCTTACTAGTGTGGGTCTATGTGATTTCTCCAAATGGACACCTTGATACGATGAGCTAAAAATACCACATAGGAGACAAGTTATTGGGTAGAACAGTAGTTCTCAAGATAAGAACCCAAAACAGCTTTCTTATCAGTGGAACAAAGCAATCAATAGTAGAGAACCTTCCAATAATTCCAGGTCTCTGACTCCATCCAGGTCTCAGACTCCATTCTGAGATGTACTGAAACAAAAGCTCTTACCAATGGCCAGTGAGATGATCAGGGGATAAGCCACCTGTCACCATGCCTGATAACCCAAGTTCAATACCTGTAACCCCAATGGTAGAAGGAAAGAACTGACTCCCTAATGATGTTGTCCTCTGACATGTACACAACTACAAAACACACACACACAACACACACACATAAATCAGTAAAGAAAAAACAGTAAAGGCCCCAGAGAATCTATGATCTAATTAGGACTGGAGTAGATGAGTAATTTATCTATAACAGAATGTTATACAAACTAATAATCATATTTATCTTTTACATTCTCTCAGGAAACACATGAGGAATGTGATCTCTTAGTGCTTACATTTTAAAATCAAAGGACCATGGGTTGGTTCAACTCAAAGACTGGAGAATGAACAGAAAACACTAATATTTAAGATCAGCGAGACCATGGGAGAGGATAATGAAGATAAAAACCCTTTAAGGTTAGTATATGAGCAGTCTGCAGACCTTCCTGTTATTACCACGTATCAAAGAAGCAATTTAGGGGGACACACACACACACTCCTTAAATCATATCACCTCAGCATGTAAGCTAGGTCATGCATCCCCTTTCTCAGTCTCAGTCTCTCTGTCTGTAGAGTGGGCTGCATGTGCTCAGTACACACTACTGAAAATTCATCACTAGTACAAATTTATATCATCACTAGTACAAATTTATAAAAAGCTCCCATTTTTTGAAAAGCAGTTATGAGGATTTAAGCCTTTTTAAAGATTTTTCTTAGAACATTTATCACCTAGTGACTTCTAGGCTTCTAGAAAAAGGTCTTGTCTTAAGGCCTCACATGGTTGATTACCCCATTAGACATCAAAGAGCCTGGCCAACTTGCTTCTGTCTGGTTCACAAATTCCTATGCATTAAGTTACAAGACAAACTTTTGAAAACCATTGCACAGTGGATCCATGCTTCGGCGATGCCTTCTAGGCTAATAGGAACTTTTTCTTTCTGACATTATCCATTTTGCTAAAGCTGGTTATGATTCCCCACACATTACTTGAAAACCAATTTCATTCAAGACAAAAGCGCGTGAGCAGGGTATTACATTTTATGCCTAAATTATGCAAATGTGGTAGAGTCATATTGTATTGTGAGCAATTCCCTTTCTTCCCGTTTTCATTGTATCATGAGTTAAAGAAAATTTCACTCTCCTCATTTGCAAAAGGTGAATACTTTCTATTTTAAAACCCTGGGGGAGGGGGGAGGATTGACTTTTAATGAGCAGTTATCTAATATAAAAATCTCTTACATATATTACTGACATCATTCCCAAGTATTAAATGTACATTCCAGATAGGGCTGATCTTGATCCAATTAATCCTTGGAGGAAGAGCTTTACAATCCAGCTTCGGATGTTCCGAGGGCAGTGTGGGAGGTGAGACAGTAGATGGAGACTCATTTTTCAGAGGACTCCAGTGTTTTAGAGTTGCTTTGCTGCTGTAAAGCATATCAAGCCTGCCATGTTTGATAAGAAGAGTCCAGAGCAGAAACCCTGATTTTCTGCAACACATTTCTGGTTCCACCAGCAGCTCGGCCACAGGGAGCATGTTTATGGAGGTTGTCACTCTGTTGTCAGATACTACCATCAAACTCCTTCCAGGTGTTCATCTTGGTCAAGAAGACTTGCTTCCCAGGAGGAAAGAGGACTTTGGAGGAGATTGGGGACCAACCGATATTCCCAAAGTGAGTGGCTCTTGGCTCAGAGTGAAACAATCCAGTTCATATTTCCATAGGTTACATGCACCACCAACCACAGGACTTATGAGACAGACGGAGAGGTCGCTCAAATGCTTGCCACACAAACACGAAAACCTCCCTCACACCAGGTAGGCACTTACAATGCCAATACTGGAAGGTGGAGGCAGAAGAAGTCCTGGGATTCTCTGGCCAGCCGAACTAGCTGAATTAGAGAGCTCCAGGTTGACTTAGAGGCCTTGTCCAACAGCCAAATAACAACAGCTCCAAGCATACACATATACATACACATGTACATGTATACACACACACACACACACACACACACACACACACACACTAACAGAGGTGGGGGGAATCTGTGCTTTATATAAGAATAACACCTGACTGTTGCAAATGTGGTATATGGACCAGTAACATCATTATTGCCCAAGCCTTCCCAGGAAGTCAAATGTACATACTCATGGACACCCAATGACCTAGACCCTCTGCTATTGGATTCCAACAATTTGAGCTCTATAGTAATTCCTCAGGAGACTGAAATTCTCAGTAATAAAGTTCCAGCAGATTTCATATATGAGAAGATGGTGGCTGCATCAAAGGTGATGGATCTGTGATTCTCCCTTGATATTCCCCTAATGGACAGAAGATGGATGCCATAGCTCTAATCACTGAGTCTAATCTAGTCATGGGGTAGAGGAAAGATGCTTCTAAGAAGGTGTAACATTCAAAACAAAACAACAAAATTGACTTTTAATCTTCCAAACAGAGAAAGACCAAAGCAGAACAGCAGAAGTAATTGTTGGGGATTGGTTCTAATGCTTTGAATTAATCTGGCTCCCAGAATTGGGAATCTTCGAGTCCAAACACTAAAGATCCTTGACCCCAATTGGTTTTTGATTTATCAATAAAGAGCTAATGGCAAATGGCTGGGCAGGTTGACTGAGGCAGAACTTTGAGATTTGCATGGGCTGGGAACTGGGAGGAAGGAAGCAGAGGAAGGAAGCCATGATAGAGAAAAAGAAAGACCAGACCTAAAGGCCCACCAACACGTGGGAATTAGCCAAAGTGGCCACATGGGCCACTTCCTCAATTATGTTTGGGGTAGCAGAGGTGAAATATAGATTTTTAGAAGATGTTAACTCAGGAGTGTTTGCTAGCAGTGGAAAGGATTGGAAATGTCCAGCAATTAAGCTAGTCAAGAGTCAAGGCATATTTAAATTAACTGGCGCGCGTGTGTGTGTGTTTGTGTGTATCTTTCATTCATGAATCCAGATAGTGAATCTAGATAGCTCTTGGGTGGTTGTGAATGTGCAACCTGCCAGGAACAAAAAGCAGTTAATAAACTACCACTACAGTAACTCTTTAAGTTGAACTGTAACAGGGTACCACATCTGAGAACCAAAAACATGTAGAATAATTTGGCATTATTTAAACTGGTAATTTAAAGAAGGAAGTATCCAGACCAGTGAGATGGACCACTGTGTAAAAGTACTTGCTGCAAAGTCTGATTATATGAGTTCAATATTTGGGTCTCACATGGTAGAGGAGAGAATTATTCCCTCAAGTCATCCTCTGGCCTCTACACATGTGCCATTGTATATACATAAACACACACAGAGAAAGAGAGGCTTAATTATTATAATTATAAAACAATAAAGTGAAAAAGCTTTAAAGAAAGAATTCCTAAAATTGTTGTCTGGCCACAAATACCATGATACATGTATACTCACAAACACAGTAAATGTACATTTTCTTTAAACTTAGCAGTGTCTCTCCCCTGAAACATCCCTGCATGCTATGAGTGATTACTGCTAGGAGATACATCTTGCTAAAGATTCACACAACACAAGCCCCTCCCCGAGTTTTCACTGTGCATTCATGTCTATCTCTTCCATTGGTAACTTGTGTAGGAAGGATGATCTCAAAAGAAAAAGAGGCACCTCCTAAAAGCAAACCACTCACCGGAAGGAACAGGGCAGCAAACTGATCATCGTGTATTGACTGGAACTAAGATCATGTTAAAAATATGAAAGTTATTTGGGGAAAGAGATGTTGGAATCTAGCTTGGCACTGGAAGACTATAGAACTTCTAGTCATGGCTGTCTACATGAAATTGGGAACCTGAGAAGTCAACACACAGCAGATCTTTATAGAAAAATGTACCTACATTTGAAGCGTATTAAAAAACTGACCATCCTTGCTGGTAATGAAAGAAGCCTAAGTAACAGCAATGATGGGGTCCCTATCACAATAGCATCCAACAGTTATGAGAGCCATGGCTCAGAAGTCCAGGGAGGAAGCACATGACTATGTATAGCCAATAGTTATGGATGTCGCTATTACCCTATTGCAAAACAAGATGTGAATACACATAAAGTGCTGTATGAGAGCTGGAGAGGAGGCTCAGTGACTTAGAGCACATATTGCTTTTTTTGAGGTATAGAATTCAACGCCCCACACCTACATCTGTGGCTCACAACTCCCTTGTAATTCCTGTTCCAAAGTGTCCAACATCCTCTTCTAGCCTTCTTGAAACCACAGACACATCCACACTCATACATGCAACTAAAAATAGCATCTTTTAGAAAACATTACAGTTGCACCTGAGCTTGGTGGTGCACACCTGTCATCCCAGGACTCAGGGGTTAAAGCAGGATAATTGCACATTTAAGTCTAGTCTTTCTGAGACAGGTTCTCATAATATAGCCCAAAATGGCAGCAGACCTGTAATCCTTCTACAACAGTCTCCAAGTGCTAGGGTTATAAGGACGTTCCACCAGGTCTAGACCTCTTTCCTTTTTCTGTCTTTTCAGTGTCCCTAGAATATTGTACAGGGGACCAAAAATGTCCATGAATTTACACCAACTAACACTTTATGGAAGTAAATTACATATATGCATTGGATGTGCATGATTTGTGCAGGCATGTGTGTGGAGCATGTAAATGAAACATGAACAGATTTCTATATGCAGATAGATATACATACATGTATAAAGGTGGTGAGTTGACACTAGATAAGTAGATACTTATTTACACACATAAACACAGATGATACACTGTGTTTACAGTGCACTTATATGTCTGTACACATTAAGATACATAGATGATAGATATATCCACATTCACAAAGAGATGGTATAAATAGGCATGTTTTATTTGTATGTAGACATATATACTTACATAGATTACTAAGTAGCAAGGAAAGCAAGGAGATAATTGGCAGATGATACACAAAGAGAAATCAACTTCCTGCATGTGTATCAGATAAGTTTTATGCCCAAGTCTCCTGCATTACCAGAATGAATTCTTAAGGAGGGATACTTTATTGCTGTTTCTTAGGTGAAGAAACTGAGAGCTCCAGTCACCTGTGTTTACTTCACAATATAATTTCTCTTAGAAGAGAGCATCACTTGGGCTATGGATGTAGCTCTATCAGAGGAGTGCTACCCAACATGCATAAACCACTAGGTCTATCTCAGTGCTGCATAAACCAGATGTGGTGGTGCATGTTTAAAATATTAAGGCTAAGAAAGTGGAGGCAAGAAGATCAGAAGTCCAAAATCCCCCTCAGCTACACAGTGAGCTCAGTGTTATCTTGGGTTACATGAGACCCTGTCTAGAAAGAAAAAGAGAAAGAAAGGAAAATTTCATCTTTGGATGCATATTCAGTTTAAAGCCAGCCTGAGCTACATCAGACCTTATCTTTAAAAAAGAAAAGATAAAGAAAGAAACATAGAAGGGAGGGAGGAAAATCAAGCAAAAACAGAAGGAAGGAATTATGGAGGGAGGGATGGAGGGAAAGAAGGAGGGAGGAAGAGAGGGATAAAGGGAAGGAAGGAAGGCATACAAGCATGTACTACTTGCTCAATAGAAAATTAAACCTGAGCTGCACCTTCTAAAGTCCAACAAAGTCATCACGCACCTATGGGAACTTCCTCCTCAAATAAACATTCGGTTTCTCTCTGGCCCCTCTCAGAGACTCAGAGTTTCCATACCCAAAATGAACCTGACACCCCCCCAACTTCCTGCATGGCTGAATTATACAGACATAATGGCCCTGCCGTGTTCCAGCTGAGAACTACAGGTAATGTCTTGCTCCCACTTGCCTGGCCTGCCACACTTCAGAAGGAAGAACCTCAGTCTACAGAGGTCTCAGCTTTGTTTTCAGCAGATAAAATATCTGAAGAGACACACTGGGAACCCATGGAAGTTTCCAGGGAATTATTTCATTTCACTGACAAAAATATTTCCATTTGGAACCATGCTAGCCTATGCGTTGTGAGCTACATGTTACAAAAGCAGATTTTCCTCATATTAAAAATAAGCCATGGCAGCTGGCTAGCCCCCTTCATATTCTTAGCTCAGTGAGTGTTTATGCAGCTTACTCAAGAGCATAATTCTATTGGCAGCCCATTTAGGATGAACAAATGAGTTGATTAAAAATAGCCTGTTTTAGGGCCATCAAGGTGGCTCAGAAAGCAAAGGTATTTCTGCTCAGCTTGACCTGAGTTCAATACCCAAGAACTACATGATGGAAAGAGAGAATAGACTCCCACAATTTATCCTTTGGATTCACAATGTGTGCTGTGGCACACAATAAGATGCACATGTGTAACACACACACACATGAACACACACACAAATGTAATAATATTTTTAAAGAACCATTTTCAACTGACATTAACAGCTGTAAATAAAATTACGCCATGCTAATAATCTTCAGCATTGCTTATACAGGTTTTGAGTTATCCATACATTCACTTAGCATATTTATCAGTACCTATTATGTGGTAGCTGCCTATGTAACACTGAAGCACAGTGAAAAATAAGTACATCCAAAGATATAAATAGGGTGGTTTATAACTCAGATATAACTCAAAGGTGGCCAAAATATTTTGGGATATCCCAACATGTACCCTGAGGGCTAATGATTGAGGTACCTCAGAGCCCATGAAGAAGCAACATTGAAGAGAAAATAGAAGTGGATAGAATCTAAAATTGACTCCTCTGTCCCCACTTATAATTTCCCTGACATTCCTGTCAACAGGACTCAATTTCAGTGATGTCCTATTAATCTTTAAAACCTTTCTTATCACATTGTTTCACTTCTAAAAGTCCAGCAAGACCATAAGAGCATAAACTCTACGACAGAACCTCCCATTTCTTTACATTATTCGGATTTAAAAAATGGTAGTATATTCGGACTCTGGGATGATTTTTTTTTCTCAAATATACCTCTACTAAAAGTGGGACATTCAATAAAATAACGCTTGTTTCTAGATTTAGGCGAATCATACAAAAAAAAAGTATCCCCCACATGAATAGACAGAAAGTTCCCCTCACACACAGAGGTGAGCAGTGACTGAAGCTAAGAGCCATTTGTAGCTAGCCCATTAATCCAGCAAAGCTTTGTGTTAAGACGCAGAAATGTCAGAACAGGTTACCTCAAGAGCGCCTTCTTTTGAACTTGAACTGCTAAAATCCCAAGCATGCACCAAAGGGCCTCAGCTTAAGTGGGCAGAAGGTGAACAATCAGAAGCAAGGCAGGAAGAACAGGCTGGCTATCAAAGGAGACCTTCTAAGGCAGGGAAAAAGGGGAAATAGGAAAAGTTTTTCAAAAGTCAACATTCAAGTACATCCCTAGTTAAAAAAATAAATCATTCAGAGGCAGACATGCAGAGGGGAAAAGAGCAACGTTTTTTCCATCTGAGCATATTGGCAAAGGCAATGAGGATACACTCAGATTGCTTGGATCATAGATTGTAGCTAGAAGGAAATAGCCATGTTAAAAAATATAAACACATTAAACACTATGGTAATTGTCCAGGACTGGGTTTTCCTGTAGGTCTGGCAGATACTTTGCTTGCACTTTGCTGCAGAGTTTGAAACTACAGCTCGTGGGTAGTTGTATAACAGTCTCATTAAGAAATCAGAAGGAAGTCGGTGAGGAGAGAGGCCCTCTGGGTAGTTCTGGAAGCTCCCATGAAGGAGTGGAAGTAATAAGACTAGAGAAAGTGGAGTGTGTATACCCTTGAATCTGTTCTGTCAACAGATGTCCTCTTCTCAATGCCTCTTTCCCTTCAATTCCACAGAGGAGGACTGGGGCCAAGGCTCACTGGGTGATGTGCATATTTAAGAGCTGAGTTCAAATCTCCAGCACTCAGTACTGGAGAGACAGAAGCAGAAAGGTTTCTATGACTGGCAGATGAGCAAACCAGTGAGCTACAGCTTCAGCATGGCAGTCTATCTCAAAAATAATAAATCAATAAAACACAAAAGAAAGCAAGAGGAAGACACGTGAAGTCAACCACTGGTCTCTATAAGTACACACAAACAAGTACATGTATACCCATGGGCATGCAGGAACATGTATAAATGGATCACACACGCATACACACACACAGAGAGAGAGAGAGAGGAGATAAACAGGTAGGTAGATAGATGGATAGATAGACAGACAGACAGACAGACAGATAATCTTTAAGGGACACAAGTAAAGACAGCCATCTCTACACTATAGATGCCTCCCATCTGTAAGACTTAAAATTGTTTGTTTGCTGAAAAAAATAGAGTCTAACTACATAGTTCCCGTTAGCCTCAAATTTGTGGCAGTCCTGCTAAATTCTCCTGCCTCAGCATCTAAATGCGGAACATTTTGGGTATATGTCTGTCAGCCTTGCTTATACACTGAAGGTCTAAAATAAGCCATAGGCCTAAGTCAGCTTGCTAACACAAAGTCTTGATCTCTGTGGAAAAAACACTGAAACAGATAGCTATAAGATCTTGTAAACAGGCAGCTTTGGTCCCTTGTGGATAGATAGACTTGATGGGAAGTACCAGCTTAGATAAGAAACAAGTGATTCATAGACAGAGTCATAGTGACCTGTTCCCTGAAACTTCACCTAGCCAATACCCTGTTCTGGAAGAGATCTGTACTCCCCTTAAACACCTATGCTCCTGCATCATCCCCTTCCATCATCTCCTTGCCTTTATGTGTTTATAACCCCTGTGTGAAAAAGTAAAAATCATCAGTTTGATCAAACTATAGACAAGCCACTCATTCTTTGTGTTCGCCTGTTTCCCCTATTCTCTCTTTCAGGTGATCTCCCCGGACCCTGTTCACTGCCCTGCTAGACAGGGCATATGTCACTACCAGTACTCACACTCAGTGTTGAGAGCTAATGTGTGAGAATTATCCTTCTAGGTTTCTCAGTTCCAATCAAGATGTCATGGATGAGTTAATTCAACCTAAACAATAAAATAGTCAACACACTACTGGGGTATTCAAGCGGCCTTTTCCACATGCAGGAAAACAGACTAGGAATGAGGAAGATGAATCAGCTACTAAAGTGACAGTCTTATAAGCACCAACATCCAATTTGATCCTTAGAACTATGCAAGGAGAAAATCATGTGTGCTGGCATGTGCTTATATAATTACATTGCTGGGGTTCAGAGACAGGTGGATTCCTGTGACTCACTGCCCAGCCAGTATAACCTACTTGTTGAATTCCAGGCCCAAGATTGACCTTGCCTGAAAATAAAGTAGGAGATGGCTTCAGAGAAATAATAGTCAAAGTTGTCCTCTAGCCTCTAGGATGCATGCACACAAGTGCACCACCAATGCACAGAGGAACACACACATTCACACATGAGCACACAAAAGAAATCAGGCTGCTTATATGAGAGAGAACATGTGCTTTCCAAGATCTGTGTACCTTAAGAATGAGACATGGCTACACAATCATCTCTCAGGGCGAACAGTTCACAAGGGAGAGAGGGACAAAATATGTCTATACAATCATCTCCCAGGATCAACAGTTCACAAGAGAGAGAGAGAGGGACAAAGCATGATAAAGTGTGCTAAAACAATTCAAGAGGAGAAAAAAAATAAGTTCTCTCTAGCTACAGGAAGAAAACAAGGCACTGGGGAGGAAGCAGTTATCTTTATGGATAGAGAAGAGAGGAAAGCTTGCAGTGGTCTGTTTACAACTGCTGGTCTCATGAGATGTGCAGAGATGAGACATGGAGATATTTCCTGTCAATGAAATAGATCCAGGAAAGGATGCATCCTCCCTTGGTGATACCTCAGGCATGTTATCATATTAAAGCTATATTGAAGAATGAAATCTGGGAGCTGGTGGTAAACAACAGGGATATGAGGCAGATAGAGAGGTCTGCAGACTGCTGGTGTCAAGGAGCTTGGACTTAGTCAGCAAGAGAGATAGCTCATATAACAGGGGTACAAGAAGCAACCATAAGGAGATGTGCTAACAGTATGAAATGGCTGGGATAGTGGCTCACAGCAGTGATTCTCAACACTCAGAAAAATGCTTTCCAATGTCTAGAAACAGTTCTAGAGACAGAGAGCAGGTTGAACTAGCATACAGTGGGCAAGTAAACGGGATACTGTTAATCATCTTTAAATAAACAGGGCACACCATGGCCTCACTTTCACTGAACAAAAATCACTCATTTTACTGCACCAACAATATTAAGGTGAGGGAGCTGGGCTTAGAGAGAAAAATGTGGAGAGCAGACTTCAGCTCTGTAGACAAAGTGTGAAGAAAAGCAAAACCTAATCTGGTAGCTACTGGACCAAAAGAGGTCATCCCTGTTCTTGATTTTCAGCAGAAAGCCACTTTGTGTAATCTTATTTCTCTTTATCAAGTTAAACTAAGATCCCAGAACAATGACTTAAATAGTTTAAATAAGGGCACACAACAGTAACATGGTCTGTGCAAGTTATCAGCAAGGGAGTCAAGGGCTCATTTCCAACAGATGTTGAACATCAGAGACCCTAAGCTAGTCTTAGAGGCAGCAGAAATGGCTGCCTTAGAGAGTCTGACAAGGCAGGGTCAGAGCTGCCAGAATCAGAGTAGAAGAAGGTCCCCAAACCTCCCATATCAACCAGAGACTCCCAAGAGGACACATACAATGCAAATGGTTCACAAAACTACCTGGGTGGAATAATTTTGGATTCAGACTGAACAGACTCAGTAGCTCTCCTCTCACTCCTTGCCCTATAAAAACAAACCAATCAACAACAAAACATACTTATAACAAAGAGGAAAAGCTTCTGTGTAAAGTTACAGTTCTTCAGGCTCTTCAATGCAAATATATCTAGCAACAACCAGGAATTAAATTAGTGAAGAGACTTGGGGTCTGTGCAAAGTGAGAGGCTTTTTAAGCTCAATAGATGTATGCAAGGTTTGAAAAGGCGACAAGGTCAAAAGAGGGAGCATTCCAGCTGACCACAGCCCTGAACTTGAAATTAGCATATTTCACTATTAAAGGACATTTCCAGCCTGATTCATTATTCTAAGTACATAGCTCTTCAACTCCCCATTAATAGTCCAAGCTTCTTTATGACTGCCTTTTTTTTTCCTACCAATTTTCTTTCTTTCTTATTTTCTTTTTTTAAGTCAGTTTTTTTTAAAAAAAAAAATTATTATTCTCTCATTTATATTAAACCCAACTACAGCTCCCCCTCCCTTTCCTATCTCACTCTCTCCCCATCACAGTCCCTAGATCCATCCTCCTCCCACTTTCCCTCAGATAAGAGCAGGATTCCCAGGGACATCAGCCAAACAGGCATAACAAGCTATAAGAAGACCAGGCACATACCATCACAGCAAGGCTGCACAAGGCAACCCAGTAGGAGAAACAGGATCCCACAAGCAGGGAAAAGAGTCAGAGACGACCCCTGCTCCCACTGGTAGGATTCCCACATGAAACTCGACCATAACATGTATGCAGAGGACCTGCATCAGACCCTTACAGGCTCCCTGAGCTCTTCAAGCCTCCATGAGTTCTGATCAGTTGACTTTATGGACCATATTCTTGGGGTGGGTCCCTGACTCCTCTGGTTTCTCTGATCCTTCTTCCCCTTCCTCTGCAGGACTCCAAGCTCCACCTAATATTTGACTGTAGGGCTCTGCATGTGCTTCCATCAGTCACTGGGTGAAGCTTCTCTGGTATCTCTATTGAAGACTATGTTAGGCTCTGGTCCCAGGACATTCATCTGCAACAGAACAAACTGTAGATGGACAGTTTTATGGCTGGGTTGGCATCCCAATCTTTCCACTTGAAGACTGTCTTTTTTTTTTTTTTTTTAAAGCCTTTCTGTTGTTATATGTTGTTGTTGTTGTTCAGATTGCAAATATAGTGCATGTTTCTTTTGTTAACATAACATTTAAAATATGTGTAGGAGTATTTTATTATAAAAGCCCACTTTTGTGCTTCATTATGTCATTGGTGAATATTTAAGCTGTAAATGCTTGCATACACTTATATATACCTCTATGCTTACATATGAAATTATATGACACATATCTTACATGTTTTTAAAATATATGACATGTTATTTAAATGAGTGTATTCACCTATACATTTTAGACAAATGTGATCATAATGCATATAATATATAAATATATATAGACTTTCCATCCAATGACTTTTTCACCCCCATAGCAATATATCTTAGATAGCTGTGTATAAAGGTCTCCTATCTTAGCCAGTATTCTCTAGAGGAACAAAACATATATTGTGTGTGGTGTGTGTGTGTGTGTGTGTGTGTTTGAGTGTGTGTATTCAGACTGAGACACAGACATAGAAAGAGAAAGAAAGAGAGAGAGATGGGGAAGAGAGAAATGAAAAGAGAGAGAGGAAGAGGGAGAAGGGAGAGAGATTAAGAGGGTGAGCAAGAGGAGATGAGATATAATTATGGCTTATAAGTCATTTAACAATGGATAGTTCAAGAATTGAATAGTGTGTCAGTTCACAAGGCTGGGTGTTTCAGCCAGTCTTCAGTATATGCTGGCATCCCAAAGAAGTAGGCTCCAGTGCCACTGAAGGAATGGACTTGCCGGTGCCAGTGAGATCAAGGAGGCACAGACAGCAAGTGTCCTACTACTGTGCCCTTACATAGGCTTCTAGCAGAAGGCGTGGCCAAGATTAAAGATGGGAGCTTCCCACCTCAAAAATCTGGATTAAAGGTATATCTTTCCATCTCAAAAGATCCAGATTAAAAGTGGATTTTCCCACTTCAAATGATTTAATTTAGAAAAATATCCCTTGCTGTATGCCCAGCTGCTTGTGTTTCAGTTAATTCCAGATATAGTAAAGTTGACACCTAACAATATTGATTTTGTTTTGTCCTTCTTTTACGTATGCATGCACAGGTTCACACACATGGAGACCGGAAGAGGTCACACTCCAATGTCATTTCTATGTCCCATGAACCGTGCTTTTGGAGATGATTTTTCATTGGCCTGCAGCTTAGCAGTTCAGCAAGGCTATCTGGCCAGTGGGCCCCAGGGGTTTCCCTACCTCACCTTTCCAACACTAAAATTTTAATCATGCATCACTGCTCTTTGAACCATTTGCCCAACAGGACTTTTTTGTATTCTTAATAGCTGTATTGTATTCCACTAAGAGAAAAAACATCATTGTTTGGTTAGTTCTCTGCTTACATGCAAGGTACATTCCCACAGCTGCGATAAGGCAGAACTGGAGATTCCCAACACTTATCCTAACCTAACAAACAGGAAAGGCTGCACCATGGAGCCTTGAAGTCATATCATCCACACTCATATCACTGTGATTTCTATATCCTGCTGCTTGTAGAAGAAGCCATTTCTGGAAAATGCCAAACCAGCTGCCGAGCATGCGCAGCACAGCTGCTGAGCATGTGCAGAGCCCAGAACCCCTGCTGCTCATACTCTAGGCAGTTTCAGTCCTCTGAAGCCTTTTACACCACAGTTGTGTCTCCTTTGACCTTCAGTGTCAGCAGGTGGCTGGGAACCAGGTGCATCATTTTCCATGTCAACGCCAAAGGACTGAAGCCAGCAAGATGGTTAGGTTGAAAAGGCACTTGCGACCAAGTTGATCTGAATCTAATCCCTAGGACCCACATAACAGAAAGAGAGACCTGCCTTCTGCAAGCTTGCCCACTGGTGTCCACTCGCACACTGTGGCAGTGAGCAGTGACACATAAGCAATGATGGTCAGATTGGATCCTTACATTAATATCATCGAGTTTCTCAAGTGTCGAGTAAGTGAGAACATGCGGCTTCCTGAAAGACAACTGAAGCCAAGGCAGCCCCAAGAGGAGACTGTGGGTTCCAGTCATCCCGTACACACTGGGCTGTCACTTAACTTTCCTCTTCCCCAGAGGGAGGAAAAGAACTGCTAAGTCTTTGAAGAACAAATTATTATTAAGCCTTTGTGAAATCCTAACTGTACAATTCCTGTTTGGAGAAAGAAAATACAGTCATTTAATACAAAACAACAAATACAACAATAACAAAACCAACCTCATAGGGACAGGAATACAAGCTCTTGAAAGAGTCAGCAATGATGCTTATGGAAGGACAAGCCAAGAAGAGCTAATGAGATGGACACGGGCGACCAGGGAATCCTGCCAGTCTGCTGAGTACCCAGCACATCAAACATTGCCTCTGGCTACAAAGGTCTGAGGTGTCAAACTGCATACACCTCACTTTCAGGTAAGAGGATAACTCAATATCCAGTGACCAGCCTTAGCATGTTCCCTGCTTACTGGAGGTCAAAGAACCCACACTCTGGTTCTGTGCTAGTTGGAAGAGCTCTAGGGAGATGCAGGTGGAGTTTAAGAGGAGGTAGGCAGTGGGGACATTGGAATTGATGGGGATATTCAGCACATCTATATTTGATTGTATTAAATATAATTTTCTTTATTCTTTCAGGATTTCATACTTGTGGCATGATGAATTTTGATTATACCCACCTGTCCATTTTCTCCCACAACTCCTCCTAGAAATCCTAACCACAAGCCCCTCCCAATTCATGTCCGTTTTCTTAACCCACCGAGTCCACTTAGTGCTGCTGGATATGCATGGGTGTAGGGCCATCCCCTAGAGCATGAGGAAGAGGAGATCGAATTCCCCAAGAACACTAACTCTCCACCCCACAGCAGCCGTCAGCTGCCAATAGCTGCTCAGCTAAGGGGTGGGGCTTCACACTGTGAAACAGTTTCTTCTGGACATGTTGAGCCTGTGCCCTTGTGAACTCACAGCAGCTCACAGCAGCTGTGGTTGTCTGCATGAGGCCTGACTGAGATGAAACCAATGGTGAGCGTTTTGAATGCTCAATTGTCTACTTTATCTGCAAATTGATTGCTTTGCCCTGGTCCCTCACGTGAGAAGGGTCACAGACTTAAGGTTAGACAGAATTAACTGTGTGAATTAGTCTGTTGATATGGAAGGTTGTAAGTAATTTTTCTGTTGTATTTGTTGCTAAATTTTTCTACCGATGCTAAAGAAACACATGGAGCTCATTGCAACATAAATGCAGGCTACAGGGGAAGCTTGCTTGGTGGGAAAAATGTACTCACTTTTTTCATGGCTTCATGAAGCAGACCCTGTCAAGAAGAGTAGGTTTTAAGGACTTTACCACCCTCAACATATCCCATCTCATCTATCCCAAGAGCTAAGCAAGGTGAGGCTGGCTAGAACTGGGGTTAGGGATCAGGTAATGATCCTGTGCATTTTGAATGAAAGTGCTAAGATTCCCTTGAGAAGAAAATGGAAGAATTTCCACCTGCTGTCCTCACTGCTTCTCCACATCTCTGGGAAGGCTGACAGCTTTAACTGTAGTCCTCTTCAGACTTCCACATGGCTATACATAAAATCGGAAATCTCACCCAAAGATACTTTTAAATCACAAAAATGAGGGAAACAGGCAACATCCTAAGAAAGGGTTGAAGACAGACAGCCTGCATGGAGGGGAAAAACTCTGAGGGTGCTATGGCCTGAAGCAAAATGACTAGAACATACCGAGGTGAGGGAGCTAGCCACTGCTCCATGTCACATCATGGTCACAGTGCCTGGATCTCCCACTGCAAGAGGATTTGGTTCTTCATACAGAACAAGAAACAGACTCATGGGAAACTCTCAATTCTTCAAAGCCCACACACAACTAATTTGAATTTCTTTTAATTGCAGACAAAACTAAACATGGGTGTGGATTAGAATTCTGCAGGCCACCTTTAGGGATTTCCTGGTTCCTGTGTGCTATAAGAAAAAAACAGAGCAGGAATGTACAGATTAGTGGGGAAACAGAGCCGTGGAGCTTGGGAGATAGCTCAGTGTGTAACATACTTATTTCTCACAGTACATAAAATGGAGGCTCCATACCCGGGTAAAGTCTAGTCGTGGTGGCATGCACCCATAACCTTGGTGACGAAAAAATGGTGGGAAGGAGGTGATCTAATCATTTGTCAATCAGACAGTCTAACCATTTAGTGACCTTTAGACCCTGTGGTGGACCTTATCTCAAAAAGGGGTGTATAACAATAGAGAAGACACTAAACAGCATCCTGTGGTGTCCACGTTTTTACACACACAGACACATGCCCATATGTGTGTACACATGCACATACTATAGGCACAACAATAACAAAAGGAAAAAAGGAAGTAAGGTGAACTTTTGAGAATGGGAGTAAATCAGAAAGCCAGCAGGGCATAGAAGGCAAACAGTCCCCTAGTCATGTCACCTTGCATGCCTTCCTGACATGGCCAGTGGTCAGTTGGGCATTTGTTTGACTGATGTAAAACACGCACCTTTTTGACCTGTTACTTTTCTGAGCAGTCCCTGGTCCTGAGATGGACTAATAAGGTATGTTTTTTCCAAGAGCCATGAGCCTAGTAGGTCTCACACTCCCCTGAAATGTCAATCAACAAGCAGGCTCTTCTAAAGCACTAGGCAGACGGTGTCTTCCTGAAGAGAAACAAGCAGAAGTCTCTATCCTACAGTCATATCCATCTCAATGATTAGTCTTTTTTTTTTCTTCAATTACAAAATGTGTTTTCAGCAAGAAAATTAAGCAGAGTAAAGGCACAATATAAAAGAAAGATGCAGAGCTAGGGAGTTGGCATGTGTGTTAAAGTACTTGCCACGTAAACGTGAAATCCTAAGTTCAGAAGCTTAGAACCCAGGAAAAAGCTATAGTGAATGATCTTTAATCCCATAAACCTCTGCTTGGACACATGACACAGAGACAGGACAACTGATGCAGCTCAGTGGCAGCTAACCTGGTGTACACAGCAACAGAGGGACCCTGTCACGCACAAGGTTTAGGCAAGTGAAAACTGACAACCAAAGGTGGTCTTCTGGTCTCATATCATGCTGTGACACACTTGAACTAGTGCCTACATCCAAGACCATGCACATTCAGAAACAATACCACACATACACACACACACACACAAAGAGAGAGAGAGAGAGAGAGAGAGAGAGAGAGAGAGGAAGAGAGAATGTTAAAAATCTAATAATGCATTACCACCCAGAAAAAGACATTCTTAATGATTAGGAAAATTTAAAAACAAATTTTAAAAAATGGTATAGTGTTCTTTAATGGCTATTAATGGTTGTCAACTTGACTACATCTGGAATGAACTACAGTCCAGAAATGGAGGGCACACCTGTGATTCAGATCTTGAGGCTGGAAGACACAGGCTTCTAACCAGGATCTTGACATGGGATGATACACATTTTTGATCCAGATCTTGAGGTATAGTGGCCCATGAAAAGCTTAGGCCCAGGCAAGGTGGTACAGGTCTTTAATCCTAGCAGATTGAGGCAAGCAGAATCTCTGATTTTAAGGCCATGCTGGGACAGAGCAAGTTCCAAATCCAGAAGTGGTGGTACACACCTTTAATCTGGACCATACCTTCAACTGGAGGTCTACATAAGGACATTGGAAGAAGGAAGATTCACTCCTCTTCATCTGCTTGCACTTACTTGCCAGCACATCTGCTGGAAACCTACTTCTTCAGGATTTCAGCTTATGCAGAGGACCATGTGAAATACCCAGCCTCACAGGACTGAGCAACTACTAGGTTCTTAGACTTCCCATTCATAGCTGCCCATTGTTGTATTAGTTTGACTATAGACTGTAAATCATTACAATAAATCCCCTAATATATAAAGACATTCCATTGAGTTCAGTGACTCAAAGAAACCTGCCTAATACATGTCCCTAACATGACTTTGAGAGTCTGTTTTCCTGTCATTGTGACAAAACACTGACAAGAAACAACTTAAAAGAGGAAGAGTCCTACACAAAACACAGTAAAGTATACTCTGTATTATAATGGCTGTGTTTTATTGAATACCATGTTCTCTATGAGGATAAACTGCAAACATTATTTGGCTTTGGATATAGATTGACAAATCATACATACATACATACATACATACATACATACATTCATACATAACTAGTAGACAATAGGTATAGAGAATGCCTAAGTAGATAGATATAGAGATAAAGATGATAGATATATAGACAGTCTGTTACATAAGGATAAATAAATGATAGGATACATACACATACACACATACACATAACACATAGGCTCTAAGTACTTTACATTTAAAAATTTTTAAATGTCATAGAAAGACTTAATAATTTAAGAGATGACTCAATAAAGGAAAAATGGTGATGTTGTTATGGTGCTAGAAAACAAGGCTACACAGAAGGGTATGTGTCTTAGTTAGGATTTTACTGCTGTGAACAGACACCATGACCAAACCAAGTCTTATAAAGGAAAACATTTCATTGGGGCTAGCTTACAGGTTCAGAGGTTCACTCCAGTATCATCAAGTTGGGAATATGGCAGCATCTAGGCAGGCATGGTACAGGCAGAGCTGAGTTCTATATCTTCATCTGAAGGCTGCTAGTGAAAGACTCACTTCCAGGCAGCTAGGTTGAAGATATTTAAGACCAACTCCACTGTGACACACCCACTCCAACAAGACCACACCTCTTAATAGTGCCACTCCTTAGGCCAAGCATATACAAACCATCACAGTATGTGTCCTGTTTGCCTCCTATCACTGTGATAAAGATCATGAGCTAAAGAAATTTGGGGAGGAAAGTGTTTATTTCATCTGGCTGCTTAAAATTCATTATGATAGAGAGTCTGGGCAGGAGCTTGAAGCAGAAGTCTGGAGGCAGAAACTGAAGCAGCAGCCACAGATGATCACTGCAGCCTACTGGTTTGCTCCTCAGCCTACATTTATATAACCCAGAACCATCTTCCCAGGGTGGCATCACCCATAGTGACTTGTGCCCTCCCACATCAACTAATCAAGAAAATGCACCACAGACTTGCCTACTAGCCAATCTGATGGGGACATTTTCTCAGTAAGTTTCTCCTCCCAGATACGTCTAGGTTTGTGTCACGTGACCATAAGTAACCAGCATAGTATGGTGACCAGCAGCTACAGTCCCAGCACTCAGAAGGTAGAGACAAGAAGACCATGTGTTAGAGGCTGACTTGGGCTACATAGTGAAATCTAACCAGTCCTCCCTTAACCAAAATAAAACCTTTATGCCAATCTCAAATGGAGATTTGAAAAGAAAAAAGTCCATATCCAATTCCATATGAAAATTGTATAGAATTTACTTAGAAAAATTATTTCATTGAAGAAGAAGACATTCATTTGAAGTTCTCCAATCTTTTAACTTACATATTTTATATTAAATATGATTTACATTGTGAAAATGGCGTGCCTAATTAATTTTTAATGTAAAAATGTATTTCTAAGTACCTACATATTCACCTGAACATTCGTCCTTAAGTTGTCTAGAAATATGCTGCATAGAATATTAATGATAAAATCATATAGTCCTAAAAATATATCTTTTCTTTCAAATCAAAGGAGATTCATGACTACTGTTCACATTTTCTCTATGTTAAGGAAGAAGCCTGGACAAAAATGGATCATTTGGGTTCACTGTCTGAAACATGACTCTATCATCAGGTTCCAAATTAGTACAGAATGGGAAGGTCACCACATTTAGGAAGGGAAAATAATTAAACCAGCAGGGAACAGTCTATTTCTTATATGTTTTGGCCTCAGGAAGCAATCTTAGGAACTGAATTCTCCTTGACTCTCCTCTACTTTTCCATCCCCACTCCCCTCTTGACCATCTTCCCCTGACAAAGTAAAGAGCAAAAAATCTTGGATCTCATTATTCCAGGTAGCATCCCTGTCACTTGGGTCCCAGAGCCCTAATCTTGTCATATACCTTCTGAATTCTGCCTAGATAAATGATGTGCTGCAACCTTTCAGCTGCTAGGTAATTTATCGGCCTCATCACTGGCTTCCTATAGATTGTATTAATGACATTGCCTGAGAGATAAAAGATAAAGTGTGTCTTATGCAAAAGCTCCACTGAGCACCCAGAGCCTTGGAAACTAACAGTATCAGAGCACCAAGGAGTAAGGAGAGGACAGAGAGCCATCCATCTGCAGTGGGCTAATTCCCATTACTGTCATGGCAGCTATTCCAGAACCTGTGGGACACAAAACCACGAAACTTCTTACAAGCTCCTGACAGAACTTCGAGGTAGACTATGCTTTGTTTTATTTTATTATTACTTCGTGTTTTCTTTGTATATGTGTGGGCATGTGTATGGGTGTGTGAGAGTGTGATTGTGATTGTGAGTGTGTGTGTTGTGTGTTTTGTGTGTGTGTGTGTGTGTGTAACTCACATGTGTATGTATGTTTGTGAAGTCCAGAGGCAAACCTTGGAAGTTATTCCATCTTGTTCTGAGACTGTCTCTCTCTGAACCTAGACCTCACTGATGAAGCTAGCCAAGCTGGCCAGTGATCCTCGGAGACCTTTCTATCTCCACTTCCCCAGTACTGTGATTTAAAATGTGCATTACCAGGGCAGGGTGGTACCCAAAGGACTTCCCCTTTTCTGAGGAGAAGGGCAGGGTAATGGGGGAGTGATTTGTGAGGGTGAAACTGGAGATGAGGGGTGGCTGCAACTGAGATATAAAGTAATAATTAATTAATTAATTATTAATTAATTAAATGTGCATTGCTGTGTCTGGTTCTATATGTTACTGTGTCTGGTTCTCTATGTGCATTTTCATGCCTGGTTCTCTGTGTTCATTACAGTGTCTGGATCTCTGTGTGCATTACCATGTCTGGTTCTCTGTGTGCATTCCATGTCTGGTTCTCTGTGTGCATTACCATGTCTAGATCTCTGTGTGCATTACCATGTCTGGTTCTCTGTGTGCATTACCATGTCTGGATCTCTGTGTGCATTACCATTTTCTGGATCTCTGTGTGCATTACCATGTCTGGATCTCTGTGTGCATTACCATGTCTGGATCTCTGTGTGCATTACCTTGTCTGGATCTCTGTGTGCATTACCTTGTCTGGATCTCTATGTGCATTACCATGTCTGGATCTCTGTGTGCATTACCATGTCTGGATCTCTGTGTGCATTACCATGTCTGGATCTCTGTGTGCATTACCATGTCTGGATCTCTGTGTGCATTAACCATGTCTGGATCTCTGTGTGCATTACCATGTCTGGATCTCTGTGTGCATTACCATGTCTGGATCTCTGTGTGCATTACCATGTCTGGATCTCTGTGTGCATTACCCATGTCTGGATCTCTGTGTGCATTACCTTGTCTGGATCTCTGTGTGCATTACCTTGTCTGGATCTCTATGTGCATTACCATGTCTGGTTCTTTACATGGGTTCTGAGGATCAAGTTCAGGTCCTATGCTTGAATGCCAAACACTTTAGCAACGTAACTGTCTTCCCATGTCTCTTTGGTGTTTTAGTTTAATTTCTTGAGAATGTTATGCATGAGCACTGCATTTACACTATTTCTATTCATCCCTGTGCCCCCTTAACCTCTCCCTGGTCCTTACTCCTTCCCTTTCAAATTCAGGCCATTTTCTTCACTCACCTAGAAATTAAACATCTCTCTGATATTTCAGTATACTACTTTAAGAATAAAATGAATTTTGATGTGTTTGCCCTGTGCATGGATACACGCAAAAAAATTAACTCTTATGCTTAAAATATCAATGTTGTCTTTGAAGATATTGTCAAAGAAGGGGACAGAAAATGTCCAAATAAAAGGATAAGGCAGCAAGGAATTAAACAAAGCAGGTGTCAGCTGCCTACAGAAGTTGCTGTTAGCACGGGGGAGGGAAGCTGTGTGGGCAGATGGGTACCATTTCTACAGTAGACATTTCTATTGGAAAATGGTGTTGACAACACTATTGTTGGTTTTTTTTTTTTTTTGCAACTTCCTGGGAGCTTGTGTTGCTGGAATGCAAATGAGGGTAGCTACAATGCAAATCACTATGGTTGCTACTCAAGAAATAAAAAAATAGATCTTCCACATGATCCATTTATACTCCAAGGACCTCAGGTTACCAGAAACACCCCCACAACCCATGTTTATACAGCACTAATGTCAACAATGGTGGCATCACCTAGGTGACCATTGATGAATGGACAAAGAAAAGGTGGTGTGCCAGCAGGACTGAGTTGTATTCATCTATGATAAGATGACATAATGTCCTTTCAAGATGGATGAAAGTGGAAACAATAGTGTTAAGTGAAATAAGCTAGACCAAGAAAGACACTTATCATCAGGGGGTAGAGTGCTGGCTCAGCAGTTAGGAGAGCCTCTCTTAAAAATTGCTATTTAATGTGTAAGAAAGAGTGTTTTGCCTGCATGTATGTCTGTGTACCACTTGCATCTCTAGTGCTTATGGAGACTATAATGACCTCAATCAGAGGTCAATCTGGTTGTGACCTAACATGTATGTTGGCAATCAAACCCATTCCTCAGGAAAAGCAATCAGTGATCTAAGCATTTCAGCCCTATCAGTGCTTCTTGCTCTTCTGGATGACCTGAGTTCATGACCACTACCCAACCACCTAGAATTCTAGCTCCAGAGGATCCGAAGCCCTTTTCTGGCCTTCACAGAAACCAACATGCACTTGCACACAGAGACACAAAGTGATGCATAAACAGTAATAAATCTTTTTAAAAATAGAAATAAAAAATGTTTTACTTGTTCTCTCTCACATAAAGAATCTATAAAAATAAAACAGAATGGCACATAAGTACAAAAGAGATGCGCAGGAAGAGTGTGCACTGGGCATAGCATAGGGAAGCCCTATAAGAATCAAACCAAACAAAAATGGCATATGAATGAAAGAGACTGATCACTTATGATCAAAGCACACTATAAAACCCATTACTCTGTGCAATTAATATATGCTAATTTTAAACATCACCCAGGATGTTTCTGAAATTGGAGACTGGGTGCTATGTCTGGAAAACATACGGGGCATCTCCTACTGTCAGTTCCTGCACTGGGAGCAAGGCAAGCTGATGATGCCTCTCCCCTCCTGCAGCTTATGTTCTGAAGTGCAGAGCATAAGGCAAGAGAGAATGGAATGCTCCATTCATCTGGAATCATAACTGAGACAGGAGGCATCCAGCTGAGGCTGGGAGTAAGTGGTGCAGAACAGGACCTAACAGTTTGGCCTTTGGGGAGAAACATCTCAATAGATTCCAAGGGACCTGGCTCAGAGAAGAGTATAGAAGAGAGTGAGCCTGACAGATTATTCATGGTGTCCTGGAGCAGTGAGGCTTGGCTGGAGCCTGGAACTAAAAGGAAGCTGACAGCCTAAAGAGAACATGGGGGGGAGAGAAGAGACAGATAAGCCAACATAGGAAGGAGGTGGTTCCTTCCTAAGTTAGGCTTGATCTTTTATCAGCAGAAGTAGAAATGCCAATGTTCTATCAATGTCCGAAGACTTTCAGGACTCACCTTTCATTTCAAGTAAAGGAAAACAAGGGCTGACCATTCATGATATTTACCCTCTAAATTGCCCTCATGTATCTTGTTGATCTCTGAAGGAAAAGCTCTCCCCGCAATACCTGGCACATACACACCCTGCTGTTGTGGGTATATGAGCCAAACCCTGTGTTTCCCATAGACACGTTCTCTACCAAGTCATAGGACACATCTCTTCTCTCCTCAAAGAGAAATGTGGAGTATCTGCCAATCTCTATAACTATCCTCTTGAGGCCAACTTGGTGTGTCAAAGAAATGTCTAGAAAAAGGAAAATCAAACCACAGCTTTAATTTTTTGCCCAGAAAAGTATACCTTTTTTTAAGGCAAGAAAAGTCCCTAGTGTAGGGAGAAGCAGTGCAGCCAACATGTTATGCAAACCCGCAGCCCTTTCTGGTGTGCCAGATCACTACTCCATACGGAGTTTACCTGGCTCTAGTTAATTCAGAGAGAAAAGGAGAGGGAGAGGGATGGGGGGAAGGTAGGGAGGGAGGGAGGGAGGGAGGGAGAGAGATGATAAATCGGAAGCCCTGCAAAAACATCTGACAAGAGTTAAAGATGCCCTGTAAGTGCGTAATGCATATTTATCGACATGGCGGTGGGAACCAGCAAAGACTAAATATGTGTCCCTTAAAGTCATCTGAAAGTCAAAAAATGCCATTAATTACTTTGTCACGACAACCTTGTTCAATTTCATTGCAGGTGACTTATCAACTTTGATACCAAACCAAAATTTTAATACCAAATGGTGCCCAGGAACAGAGGTGGCGTACCTTAAAAACACACAGGCTCCCCTTTCTTCCAGGCAACATTAAACTAATCTGCCCTGACAGGAGAGGACTCTTCGGAACTGGCTAGCAAGTCGCCCACATATGAAGCAGTAACCCAAATGTCAATTACTTTTCCAGGGGTAGACAAATTGCCAGCACACTAATGCAATTTAAGCCCAATAATTAGATAACAGGACTACAGAGAGGGCCTGGTGACAGAGCTTCTGAGATAATAGAATCTAGTGTCCTACTTCTTAAATATTAACATCATTCTGTCTCAGTCAATCGTTTATGGTAATTTAAAAAAAGGGCAAAGCAAATTCCTTTTATTGCTAATAATATGTGTGACTGCAGAGTTAGCTTTGAAGGTTAACAATCTACGGGGTCAGAACTTAATCGTGCGTTATCTCGCATTTGTGCATGTGTGTGATTTTTTTTTTTTTTCTTTCACGTTTCTTTCTGAATGCCCTCTGTGGAAAGCGAAGGTTATACTAGAGAAGTGTGAGCTAGGAAACACACACACACACTCACACACACACACACACACACATCACACACTCACACACTCACACACTCAACACACACTCTCACACATTTTGCCTTGACAATAGCCGTGGATTTCCTGTGAGTCCATCCAACTCCATTAACAGTTTCCTAAAGAAATCAGCCCCTTCCGATTGCATGCATCTCAACTTGGTCACCTACGAGAATATTCTACACCAAATATGAATCTTCCCAAACACAGCTCCCTGATATTTTCAGCAATACATTTGAATGTGTGGTTCTGCCACAACAACTCAGGAAATACTTTAGCCTTAAATAAGGGAAGATAATCTTTTCATCTTTCCACCAATATGGACAGATGTGAAAGGCAAATACTACAATGATGCCATTTCCATGAGGTAGTTAAAGCTGGGCTTAGTGGCATTACCCATTATCGCAGCACTTGGGAGTATGTCTAAAAATAAACAAATAAAAATAATAAGGTAAAATAAATAAAATAGTCAAAACTACAAGACGGCAGTAACATAGTTGACTTCAAAGGATACAAATATTCACTTTCTAGGAGGTTTCTGAACAACATAGATATACCTTTACTTAAAGATATTGAGTTTAGAATTTACCAACATGGTAGATCTTACTGTTAAGTGTTTTTATCACAAAGAAAAAACCTATATAGGCAGAAAATGCAATAAAATAAAGGAAGCCTGAAAAAGGCCGAATAAACACAACTGTACAGCCTTGAACATGGAAATGGTGACAGTTGTATACTTATATCCATATTTATGGAGATGTGGGCAACAAATATTCAGAGCTTTCTATGTGACAGAAGACAGAAAAGAAAAAAAGATTAATTAACATAACAGCTGCATTTGTCTTTTCTCCCCTCCTCTACCTCTTCTTCCTTCCTCCTCCTTTGTCCTGCCAGTGATTGAACCCAGGACTTTCCATGTCCTGATCAACATTCTACCATTCGATACATGCCCCATACTCTCCCCTCCAAGGCTTAGCATTATCCTCCATGTAAGAAGAAAGATAGAGTGAACAACCTGTCAGCTACTTTAAGGTCACTATGAAAAACACTCCTCTGCCGTGAATGGCCACAAATGATCCAATCACAAGGCTGTTCTCAGAGGCAATGACTATTTCTAAGGCCATTTTTAACCATTGGGATCCAATTTTTTACAGGGTATAGATGTGAGCTATAGAAACCATCTGGAACAGAACTGAACAGAAGCGAGATTCTAAGCGAATTTCTAAAGCAAATGTCCAGCTAGATGACACCGAGCCTTTGCTAAGAGGGAGGAAGTATGGAAACTTCCTCAGGACCCAGAAGAGCTACCATTTCCCAAATCTCAGAGAAGGGTTTGGATATTTTGTTTTAATTTAGTTGAACAGAAGATGAAGGGAGTAGATTGCATGCAAGGCATACCAAAGCCTAGCCACATGCAAGGCTGACACACTTGCAGGGAAGGGGGGTTATTTCACTGAGTTACAGGGCTCTCTGTGTTTCATGCATTCTCTCAGATGTACTTGATCTGCCACCTCTCTCTCTCTCTCTCTCTCTCTCTCTCTCTCTCTCTCTCTCTCTCTCCCTCTGTGTATGTGTGTGTGTGTGTGTGCATGCATACACACATGCATCTGTGGGTGTGTGGGTACAGATTATGTGTCTTTACTGATACATGTGTGTCTATGTGCATGCATATGTATGTACAGACAATAGGTCAACCTTGGGTGCATCTTATTCCTCAGACACTGTTCACAATTTCTGACACACGGTCTTTTACTAGCCTGGAACTTTCCAACCAGGCTAAGCTGACACAAGCCCCAGAGTTCTACTTGCTTCTGCCTGCCCAATACTACCCAACATTACAATATTATAAGATTACATTTATTTATTTAATCATACCTATCTATGTTGGGGTACCTGTGCCATGATTCATGTGCAATGGTCAAAGGACCACTTGCCAAGAGTGAGTTCTCTCCTTCACCATGTGGAATTCAACATTGGAAAGCAAACACAAGACATACAGCTCAGTGGTGTGTGGCTTTACCCATCTCATGGCTGACTTTTTTACATGGCTTCTGAGTATCAAACTCACACCCTTGTAGCTGACTGTACTATCTTCACGGCTCCAGCAGCACTTCTTTTTAAAGGAAGGTATGGTCCCACAAACTGTCCTAGAGAACTACATATATGAAAGGTAGGGCCTCACATCTTCCCAGGCTTGCTCTCATCTGCCAAATACACAATTAGGCTGTAATGCACAGAATTCTACCCAGTCTGTATGAGAGTTATAGGTAACAACACACACACACACACACCTCACATCTCAGCCCTAGCTCCATTCCCAGCACACGCCATAGGACACATCCAGATGCACAGTCAGAACCCATATCTGCCTTCAGAGTTCCTCCCTCCGAATCATGGCACAGTAACTCATCAGCCACCATTCATTCCTCTCTACTTCCTCCGTCAAAACTCTGGTCTTCTTCCTTCAAGGTGAATGGCTATCCTTATTGTAATAGCTGTGGGCTTCTTAATCGTTCAATAGGTGTCAAACTGCTGTGGTTTTCAAAGCTTCCCTGTTCCTTCTGAATGTGTCATTGATGGAAGTTTTTGAACATGATGTTTCTAATCCCATTTTCCCTGTAAGCCCTGTGGGTTTTATTGTGTGATTTTACACAGTGCAGTGATTTCAGGAACCATATGTCCTGTTACTGTAAAGCTGATGATTCACCAGCTATGAAGAGCAGGTGGACTCACCCATATCGTTTGACTCCCTGAACACGGGCACCTGTGTGTGCACATACACTTCAGGTAGCTGCTGTCAGATTCTGACAACTGCCTTCTTTCGGGGCACATAATGAAAAAGGTTGTGAGAGGGCTGGACTGGATGGATGCTGAATGAGCCACCCACTCTCTCGCCCTGGGGAGCATTCTGACTCCTCTTGAAACAGCAGTCTAATATTAATATGCTGTATTCATCTTTCTAGAAAGATCCTGTAGCCTCATGCTTTCTCAATGCATTTTAGAATCAAGGTGTTTCCCGAGTTAACAGAATGACTTGACACCCTATGCAGGTGTCTTCACATAAGTCACTGCCAGGGCCATCAGACATCCTTGCTTGTATTTTCCCAATGAGACCATCTCTGGTTTTCTTCCACTGGGCTGTGCTTCTGTCCAAGGTCATGGCTTGCTGTCACTGAGAGTTCCAGCTATAGTCTACAACTGGGCACTAGAATGCTTACACAGTCCAAGACATGACTTACTTGTTCTTCCTCTATCCTTGGTAACCTCCAGATTCATAGCCATGGCTAAGACTGTTGGTAGAGCATTAGGTAAATTCGTTTCATCAGCAAGCTCTTGATGCTGTGAGACCCCCACCCTCAAGAGTCTCTATTGACATATGTATGCTATCACTTCTTGTTTACTTGCCACAGATTAAACTCACCCTCCATCCTTCCACCAAAAGTTTGAAATACAAAAGGCCCAGTGATTCGATAGAAAACTCAAATGATCTCCACCAGGTCAGTATTATTTGGCTAATTCAAATTCATTATACTATTAAGGAGATTCAAGACCTTTCAGGACAATGTCCTAGAAGAGCAATCAATCTGCATTAGATCCTCCACCACATTGTTGCCAGTCAGCTTTAGACCTTTTGATGATATGATCCACTAATGTGTTTCAGATCCATTGATTCATCCCAGAAAGGCACCATTTAAAACTCAGAAGTCACCAAATGAACTTTCCATTAAGTTTGGGAGACGATGGTCACAGCCCATTTGACTTTTATGAACTAGAAAATGCGATGTCGGCCACAATGGCCTTCTATTAGGGGAAACCATGCGTTTAGCCATGTAGCGAAATACTGTAGTCAATTATGTGAACACACACCTATTTTACACATGGCTGGCTCTGCCTTTAAAATTATTAAGGATGTGCATTTAGCTTGTTTTAAGGAGTATTTACTCCCAAGAAAGAGATGGGAGATAAGACTTTGTTCAAAAAAAATAAATGAATATTTTTCATTTCTATTAAATACTTTTTCAATAAGAAAATGGAATTGAGCTGAGAAACGTTTTTGGCTGTTTATTTTTTTTTTAACTGCAGAAGAGGAGAAACACGTGATCTATTTGCTTTTTTGTAAATGAAAGAAAAGTGTGCATTATAGCAAGGAGGGAGAGAAAGTCCCTAATAGAAACAGTTTGAAATTCATCTGCTGGGCCCGGAAACCTAATGATAAGATGAAATGAAGATGACAATGGAGATGGGAAAACTATTTAGATAAGGTGGAGTTTCCCTTTTCTGAAGTTCATTTTGATGGGCCGTCTCTATCAACATCATTTATCTCTCAATATACTTATGTTTATATGAGTATTATGTTTAAGCCAGACTATATTAATACTCAACTCATTATTATTCTATATTTCATCGAGCATATACTGTCGTTCCAAATATAATACAGCCAGCTGCAAGCAGCCTTCGTTGTTGCCTCCACCAGCTTCAAACTGTTACACATTTTGCTTGCGTCTCTCACCGTAACACACTGTATGAAAGCATAGAGTGTTGGAAATTATCTGACCAAATCTATCCTCCTCAGAAAATGAATTAACCCCTGTGGTGTGAACTAACATGCTCAAGGTCACACAAGTGATATGTCCAAGGTCGTGGAGTTCCCACACAGCTCATCACAAACACATCTCTCTCTATTTCATCTCTTAAAAAGAATCTCCCTCTGTGGACTCCTCTGATAAAGGGATAGACAGACCTAGGACTGCTCCAAACACGTTTACAGCTCAGGCCAACCTACAATGCCTTCTTTCTGGAATCCATCTCAAGTCTCCTTAATGCTTTCCATTCTTTAATTTACCCAAATTAGCTTCCTCCCTCTTCCTGAACCCTTGCCCTCTCCTTAACCCTTGCATTCCCACAAATCATTCTGACTGAAACAGGATGATTCTGGTTTCCACACACTAGCAATATCTGCTCTTATCTTTGCACAGAATAGACCAGCATGAGTATATTAATTAATTAGAACTAGGGAGAGGTGTAACTGAGGAATTCAGTGTTGACTTATAGGAAACCAACATAGGTATATAGGATCCACAGACATGGAAGATACAGGATAGACAGGGTGAGGCAGAAAATATCTAAAACGCATTCAATTGGTAGATGGGGGAGCAGAATGGTGGTGTAAGAACGCCAGCCTAAGTTCAGGAGAAAAACAGGCGATACAAATAGTACCCTTGTACAGCCACCAAAAGCTTCTTTGGGTGAAAAACATAAATGAAGGTCACTCAAAGAGAGAAAATGGAGTTTAAAGGAATGGAACCATGTATAGACCGTAGGACTTAAAATATATTCATTTAATAGAAGTCCCAAGATAAAACTTTGTGTTTGTCTAGAATCCATAACCTAGATATGTGTTGTTAACTAACAGAATTAAGGGGTAACTATGAAGAGTGAGTACAATGTGATCTTCATTTTCCTCCACTCTGATATACTCAGTGGCAAAGAGAGCACATGGGAGATGCCTTTTAATTCATGTTGGAGGCTGTCAACATCACCAGCTTGAAGCACGCAGTGGACACAGGGAAGAGAGAGAACCTGAACACAGAAAATTCAATAAGACATAGGAGAGAGTAGGAAACCAGTGTCTCCATTTGTAAAGGTACAGCAGGCTGGGGATAAGGATGAACCAGACATTACTAGCATGATATAGAAGCATCTCATCATGCCATTTGTAACACTTGTATTAAGAATAAATTGCCTGAATAAATTCCATTATTCTAAGAAATAGTACAAATAACTAACTGACAGTATCAGAAAAGAAATGACACTAATAACATAGATACTGTTGGAATTGGATGCTGTCTGTATTTCCAGTCAAGAATATAGTTAAGAAATGACTCAGACCAAAAGGCAGAGTCCATTCTTAAAGTCAGGGCCACGCATTCAAATTGAATCCTTTTGGGACAAGAAGCTGAGGAATTTTTGTTAACAATAGTCTGGATGTATTGCAGACCCTGTCCCATGCAATGTGTTAAATGTTTCACAGAAACTGTTTGAATCAGCTGCAGTAACAAGAAAGATAGGTGTTACTTTTCTGATTTTATATATGCTGGAACTGAGACTTCACTACATTACTTGCTCTAAATAACTTGGAAGATGCTCAAGCCAACTTGTGTATGTGCTTGTGTGCACCTTCATGTATATGTACCTTGGAGATGCTCATCCTATATGTTCATTTGTACTTGGGATATGTGTGTGTGTCTGTGTTGCACATATGTGAATGTGTAGGTTCAAGTTCCTATGCTCAAACATGCTGAAGAGATAGAATGGCATGTCTTTGTCTCTCATTTTCTACTTATTGCTCTGAGACAGGGACTTTTTGAACCAGAAGCTAACCTTTTAGCAAGGCTGGATTGTCAGTGAGCTCTTGTGATCTATTTGTGCAACTCCACTACACTTGACCTGACCCCACCCCTAATGCAGAAGTTATAGACACATACAGCCATTGCTTCTCATTTTTATATGGTAGTTAGAATTTGAATTTGGGCCTTCGTATATGAAAAGTGGATGTTCTTACAAATTTAGCCATCTCCTCAGCCCCTCAATTGGCTCTTTTGACCAACCAAGATCCTGTTTCCAACGTCAGAAGAGCTTCCTCCAGCCATGTGAAGGTTCATAAGCAGACCATGGCATCTATACTTAAAAAGGAAGCACGTTTGGGGGACTGTGGAGATGTTCATTTGGTGTTCAACATATGAACACAAGAAGCTGGTTCAATCTCCATCACCCATACAAAATGGCAGACACATGCATGCATAATCTCAGAACTGAAGAGACAGTGACAGATGGATCCTTGGGGTTTAGTGGCTGGCAGGCATAGAGTATTTGGCCAAGTTCAAGCCAGAGTGAAACCCTGTCTCAAAAAAATAATAAATAATTAAAGTAGATAGTGCCTGAGGAGCAACCCCTGAGATTGTCCTCCTCTAGCCTCTGTGTGCAGGCATATACTTGTATTTGAGTACCTCCATGTGCAAGGATGCAAACTCAACACCACACACACACACACACACACACACACACACGCACACACCAGCACTCATCTCTCCTGCCTGCCCACTCCTTAAACTCAGAAAGCTTAGAATCCATTTCACAAATTCTTGAAATCTCCTCAGGGCATAAAGGAGTTCCAAGTCCACAAAATAGAAGGAAAAAAAAAAAAAAAAACCAAACACGTGTGTTGTGTTGACTTTCAGGAAACTTATGTTGAAAGTGGAACAAGCCAAGTAAGCAAGTCCAAATGAAGAGAGGGAAGCTGGAAAGGGATTGGTCCATGACGTAAGATGCCAACTCGAAGCACTGCCAAACAAAGTGAAATCCATCACGGGGATATAGCTCTACAGTAAGTATGTGTTTCCTAAAGGAAAGCATGCTGTAGGATTAATACCTCTCTCAGGCAATCCATCACTCCCGGGCATTTTACTTTAGTGTATTTCAAAATTGTTTCTCTCTGACTGTACATCTGAAAGATTTAGTGGTGGGAAGAAACTGGCTTACATTCATGTGGACTTTCTAAAAAAGAAAAAAAAAACCTTTAAATGCTCAGAATTATTAAATCTTCAGAGAATGGGTTAGATTTGACTAGAGATGAAGTTAATTATTCAGATTATTATTATAAATTAAAAATATTAAGATTAATTTATTTGCTGCTAAAGTAGTCTTTAAAATATCAAGCACCATATCTGTTGGCTTTTACATACCCACTGTGCTAGTTAGCTTTAGTTATCATAGACTTGACACAGCCTGAAGTCATCTGAGAGGAAAAGCCACAAATGAGGAATTGCATAGATATGATGTCTGTAGGAGGTCATCTTGATTATTAATTGATGAAGGTAGGCATACCCCACTTTGGGTAGCAACACCCTCACGTTCTGGCTGTGTAAAGAAGCTAGCTAAGCATATGCTATGTGAGACAGCAAGCATTCCCCTTCATGGTTTCTGCCAAACTTCTTGCCTTTGAGTGAATTCATTGGTCAGAGTTAATGCTCCGTAGACTAGCAAACAGGCCTGGCTTCAAGTTCACAGATGAGTTCCTACCTGGCTTCTCTCGATGACGGATTGTGACCTGTAAGCTGGAATAAACCTTTTCTTCCCCAATGTTTCTTTTGCTCGTGGTGTTTGTCCTGGCAACAGAATGAAACTAGACCAGAAGTACAATGTATACCATATAAAATAGTGGGTATAGAGATGTAAACCACCATAACCATTATCCTGAGGATGAAGCACAAACAACTAGGGTTGGAAATACTTGTTTTATGCAAGAATGCTTCAAACTGCCCTTGCCAATTATAGAGCCACACATAAGCACAAGAACAATGTGATATGTCCAAAGAAGAGACCCACACCCTGAAAGGGAGCCCAGGACCAGTGACATTCATGGGAGAAAAGATTGGGAGAAAGTCATATGTGAACTGAGAGACATAAAGTAATGATCATTACCAAATACAGATAGTAGAAGAGAGCAGGGTAGAGAAGGTGACCGCATTAGGAAGTCATAAATGAGAGGTGAGTTGTGGCATGTGAGCTCCAGGTTGTTGGTCTTGTAAGTGGGAGCTCCAGGGTTTCAAGGGCTCGGAGGTGGAGTAAATTGTATTACCAGACTTGGTCATAACACTCATGATAATACATAGGGAAAGAAAACCAGGTTTTTTTTTTTTCATAGAAGATGGATCAGAAGTGAAAGAAAGGAGAAACACCCAACAGATGGTGGCCACCAGAGCCTAGGTGAGAGGTGCCTTTGTCAAGAAGAATGAAGAACAGCTGCCATGTCAGGCAGAAGGGTTAAGGCATGGCACCTCATAGGGTTTCTCATTGGATATCTGAAGGCTCTCAGCTAAGAGGATGGGGGATATGATGGTTTTCAATCACAACAAATGATAAGCTCCAGATAGGATACATAACATTCAAGGTGGAGACATCCACTTAGCAGCTGGTTTACAGCAATGAGTCTCCAGACTTCAACAGCTTAGCCGTATGGTGGGTATATTACAATACCCACAAGGAAGCAAGAGTTCGGAACCTCAGAGAGAAACTTCCTTCACCAGGAAAGACAGAAGAGAAGAACACTGATGACTCTCAGAAGATGAAGCACAAAGGGCCAATAAATGTGAAAGAAGTTCAACCTTATTAACCATCAGGAAATACAAATTCAAGCTTCATTGAGAATCCATCTCACCCTGATGAGCACAGCAACCATCAGGAGGGCTGACGAGATGACTCAATGGGAAGAGATGATTGGCACCATGATTGGTGACCCAAGCTTGATTCCTGAAACCCATGTAATAAAGGTAGAAGACTAATTCATACAAGTTGTCCTCTGACCTCTACATGTGAACACACATACATATAACACACACATGTGCACATATTATGCATGCACATGTACTGCTGGGGAAGATGTTGGAGGATAAAAACACTCATAGACTGCTGTGGGAATTTGAATAAATCTGCCCAATATGGAAATCATTATGGAGGGGCCCCAAAATACAAAATGAAAACTAGCACGTGATCCAGTATGCACTCCAGAGTGTATGTGAAGCAGACTGAGTCAACATACCACAGAGATGCTTGCACACTCGTGTTTAGCACAGCCTGACTCACAGTAGCCAACCTACACACATATTAAGAGACAAACAGGCAAAGAAACCATAGTATATATACATGATGAGATTTTATTCACTCATAAATAAGAATACATTTAAATCACTTCCAAGAAAATGGGTTTTGAAGATCATTTGGTTACATGAGATAAGAAAGACATGTAAAAATACCATGATTTTCCCTCATATGCAAAATCCAGATTTTACACATGCACATGAATACACATCACAGAAAGACAACTTGGACAGAAAGAGACCATTTGGAAGAGGAGGAGAACTAACAAGAATGGGGAGAGGTCAAACGGATGAACATGGTCACAGGACATGACTCACATGAATCAATATGTCTTTATGAATCCCAGTACTTTCTATAATGAATATATTCTATGAAAATAATTAGGCCCTCAACAATGACTCCTTGGCACTTGCTGCCAAGATTGGAGACCTGAATTCAGTCTTCAGCACACACATAGTAGAAGGAGAAAATCAACTCTTCAAACCTGTGGAAATATTAGTGAATTTACCCACTATGAAAATCGGTGTGGATTGAACTTAAAGCATAAACACAATACATACATGCATACATACATACATACATACATACATACATGCATACATACATACATACTACATTTTCTTTTAAAAATCAAGCAAGAAATGTTTTTAAAGGAGAAGCAGGTAGAAAGGAGATCTGCATATCTGCAGACTCAAGTGAGATAGAGCTTTGAAATGGAAGGTGTATCTTTCATCAACAAATCCACTGAGGATGAAAAAAGTCCCTAAGAACTCCAAGGAGTGGGCAGAGTTAAGAGGAATCAGCGGTAAATATAGGTTTTGGCAACTGAGAGCTAAATGCAATAAAAATACTTAACATTCCCTAAATGACCATTGTGTGCCCCAGACTTGTCCTACCTTGCTCTGGGTTTGTCTATGTTCTGAGGCAGCTCTAGTTTCTATCTTTGATTGGTAAAGGATGAAGGCAAGGCTGGAAGAGTTACATGACTCTGGATATCTCAACCAGTCAATGGCAGTGACTATCCACGCTCCTGATATAACATCACCCGTTTCTCCACAGGCCACTTCCTTCTGTTCTTCTAGATAAACTGGTTTTAACATTATGAACATTAGACTGAGTTAAATGTATTATTCTAAGAACCAGAACATCTGCCCGTCTCTCTACAATGTTATCAGTGACAACACTAAGCAAATCTTCAGTCTCTTGGGATACTTACCAAAGCCAGATATGGATGAGTGGGTGGTGTGAGTACAGTGCTTCACCCACATGACTTATTAGCACTGAAATCACTGACTCTACCAGAGAAAGAGAGACGAAACTCAAGGAAAGACATGATAAACTGCATCCATCACATATTTCTTTGTGGCGCAAAGACCTATATTCCAAGTTTCTCAGAAACCAGGTGAATGGAAGCTTTTCTCAGTAATAATTCTAGTCCACCGGCTTGAAGCTTTTAACTGAGCCTAGAGATCACTCAGCCTCTCATGAAATATTAGAGAAAGTCCTGTATCTTCCATGAAGAAGTTCAAGCAAGAGGTTTCTTATTTATAACAATAAAACAAGGTTTGCTGAGAGTCTTCAACACAGCAGGACCTTCTAGTCACAGTAAAGTACACTATCTTATTTAATCATCCCATCACTGTTGAAAAAGGTATCACCCTCATCCCCTATTAAAGACGACCAATGTGACCACAGACTGAAGAGTGAATATTATGAGTAACCCAGTTATTACATGGAAGAGTCACGATATGATTGTGGGTTTCTTCTCCCTTGTCTCTGAGATCCAAGTACCAGAGGTTCCTTAGTAGAGGAAAATGTTAAATAACCACACACATTAGAGATTCCAGTTAATGAAAGGGAAAGTGGAGAGCAGACCTGGGTACATGACAAAGAGGGAACAAAAATGAGGGACAAAGAGACACGGCACTGGAGAGAAAAGCAGACCAATAGTGAGGGAAGAGACGAAGAAATAAGTGAAATAAAGATGAAAGGCAAAAATGAAAGTGTCACACCTCAGTTGATCCACCCCCAGCTCCACCCATGACTTAAGACAACTTGACTCAACATTGCTAAAAGACTCCATTTATAGATAATACAGTAGGTTACTGTCTACATAAAAGAATCAGTACTGAGGTGTACAGAGGGAAAAGCTTGGGTGAATGCCATTCACAGTTACAAGTCTATTTCAGTGTGTGTATGGTAAAGAGTGGGGTCAGGACAAAGAATTAGCAGTGACCAATACAGAGGAGAAAAAAAGAGAATTGGAGAACAGATTCAACCAGTCCTCCAATCAT
The DNA here is from genome assembly GCA_021653895.1 of Mastomys natalensis. Classification (NCBI taxonomy): domain Eukaryota; kingdom Metazoa; phylum Chordata; class Mammalia; order Rodentia; family Muridae; genus Mastomys; species Mastomys natalensis. Next base: position 491,934 of record JAJTUV010000378.1, read on the forward strand.
CTTACAAACACATCTTGGAGTAACATAGATGCCCAAGTCTGTGCTTCCTATCTCAATATCCTCCCCCATGCCATTGTCTCTTGGGGTATGTGTAGAATTCCAAGTTTGAAACTAACTCTTTTGGATCTAACTTGCAAAAGCTGGTTTCTCCAGCTCTGAGGTCAAGAGGTTTCTGCTAAAGGGTCTACTGAAAATTTTCCAAAACTAAGGATCATGATACCTGCCTTCTAGGAAAAAGTCTGCCATGAATTTCCAAAAGAAAATTTAAAAGTTACAACAACTCTCTGACATGAAATTCAAGCTTTTTAAATAAATCAAAACATTTTTGTATGTATGTGTCTATGCAGTATGCACATGTGTGCAGCTTGTGGGTATGTTCACGAGTGTTTGCCCATGCACCGGTGTGCAATTGGAGGACAGAGGTGGGGCACTGGTGTCTTCTTTCATTGTTCACCATTTTTTAATGGAGGCAGCATCTCTCACTGATCATAGAACTTCAATTCCAGCTGCCCAGTCTGACAGCAGGCATGTCCCAAGCATTCATCTCCAAGGGTTGCAAGCCCACCAAGTTTTTACATGCCAAAATCCAAATTCCAACCCTGCATTTGCAAGAAGAGCCTTTCATTTCTTGAGCCATCTCCAAACTCTTTTGCTTGCCTGTCTGCTTGGCTTCTTGTTCGCCATGAAATAGTCTGACTCTGTAGCACAGGGTGGCCTGTAATTTATTGCAATTCTCCTGCCTCAGCCTCCTGAGTACTGATATGATAGGTCTGATTCAACATCTCCAGCAATAAATACATTTTTAAACCTCTAGGTCAACCTAAGAGGTTTGAGAAGTTGTATTTTGGATCATCCAAACATTGTACATGATTCGTGTTCCTTTTCTCTCATTTCTGTCAACTGCGTGCTTTCTTACATTAACTTAATTCCTACCCAATAAAGTATGTGTTGCGAGGCATATATAACTTTTTTAATATATGCAATTATAAAGTGGGGCATTGAGAACATCATCTGTCATGATAAGCAACACTTCCTGTCACACATGTTATCTGCCACCCTTCAAATCTCAAAGCTCCAAGTTAAATGTGGCCCCACTTGCCAGTGAGAGTAAATACCGTCCCTCCCCCTTCTCTGGCAATAATCTGTACTGTGTGTTATTATCCTCACAGGCCCCTTAGAAATGAGAGGATAACTTGAAAAGTCAATGTACAGAATTTCCAGGGGAAGGAAGCGCCCCACTAAAGATGCTCCCAGCCTGTAGCCAAGTCCACCAATGGAGGTGACACAGGTTTAACTTAAGCTTGAATCAAATGAGAAAACACAGGCACATTATTCAACCCAACCCAGCTGTCTGTGTAGATGATGCTTCAGGACTGATTAATGGCAGGATACAAAGAGGAGCCACATAGACCTTGGCTGTCAAGGTCAAAGGCACAGGCAGACAGAACCAGGAAGAGGCTGGGACAACACCCACTCTGCATTTAGCCTGCTGGCCTCAAGTGTTGGCTAGAGCCCCGGTGTTGTCGTTCCCCCTCAATTCCAGTCACACCACACACAAGATGGAAAGGCATATGGTGGCTTTCTCCCCACTCGGTGTAAACGCGAGCTCTAATTTAAGCTCCAAACCTTTGAGAATCCTTTGCCAGTGAGATAAAATATATAAGCCCTGAGATTCTGAGCACCATATTTTTCTGCAATATGCCTTGTAGCACATGGTTCGATAATTTCAAGAGTGGTATCCAAGGCAAGGTACAGCTGAGAAGAGAGACTGGCAGGTGCATGCTCCCTCAGCCCTCAGTGGAACGCAGCCCCTTGACTATTCACTGAAGGAGGCTGCAGAGCGAACACAGCCAGCACCTTTACATAGCCTCATTTCCACTTGACTTCAATCCTGGGGGGCAGGTCCTTTTAGTCATTCCATTTTCTGATTTTACATTTTAGATCCTGTGTCGATTTTTACTTATTTTTTCGTGGTTTAAAAATTGCATTTTATTTATACTGTGTGTGTGCACATGCATCCATGTGTTTTTCAGTATTTCTCCATCTACATGCAGTACCTTAAGCATAGCTACACTAATACCCGACTCCTGCCTTATCTTACTCCTCTTCCTTCCTATTAGTCCCCTTGGTTCCCAAAGATAGCTTTAATTCTATTTTCAAGTCATATATGTGTCTACATAAAATCTAGGACCCACAAATGAGAGAAAACAGATAGCGTTTGTCCTTCTGAAATTGACTTAAAGTTCGTTTAATATGATCATCTCTTGTTGTATCCACTTTCCTGCAAACCACGTGACTGTGTTCTTCCTTTAGGCTGAAAAAGATCTGCAGTGTGTGTACCACATTTTTCTTACCCACTCCTCTAGTGTCGGATACTTGTGTTGGTGCCATAATTTAGTTATTGATTTGCCCCATATTCTGAAAGAAGCCACTGAAGCTTGAGAAAAATCAAGTCATTTGCTCCAGGTCAGCCAGTCTGATGCAGAAACCAAATTTCAAACATCAGCAACAAGACTCCAGAATCCACAGGAGCACAGTGTAGGGCACAGCAAGGAAGAGCAGCAAGACATCCACTATGTGGTTTGGTTCTTGTGCCTTAGGGCATAGCAGGGCTCCATGGTTGCAGGTGGGGTGCTAGTCAAGATACTCCTGGATGGAAAACAAGGTCCCTTTGGACTTTGACTCTTACTAGCTTGGAGCTCAAGGTCATTGGAGGAGAATTGAGACAAAGAGGATTTGCTCAAATGCCTGTCCTTCACCCCATTATTTTATTAAACAAAGAATGTGAAGCACAAGCATTTAACCAATGCACATGTCAGTTCTGGGGCACAAAGAAGAAAGAAGATCTGTGCTCTAGACTTACTTGTCTTCTACTTCCTCCTCTCCCCTGTCAGCAAAGAGTAATGAAAGCACACACACATATGCCAAGCTTAGAGAACTTGGCTATCAGACTAGATGGGGTATGCTTGAATATGTTGCCTAGAAAGACAATTGTCTCTTCACAGGGTCAGGAGGAGAGAAACAGAGTGCCTCTGTTGCCCAGCAGCAGAATCTATGGCCTCTTGGTGTGAGAATTTTGACCCTACCTAGCTGGTGACAGAGAATCCTGGGGAGTGGGTGAGCTCAGAGTCAAAGTCAATCAAGCATTTTAATGTGGTAGTTTAAATAAGAATGGTCCTCATAGGCTCATATATTTGAATATTTTCCCCCACAGTTGATGAATCTGTTGGGGAAGGGGTAGGATTAAGAGGTGTGTCACTGAGGGTGGACTTCAAGGTTTCAGATGCCCATGACATTCCAACTTCTCTGCCTCCTGCTTTTGAATGAAGATGTGTAGGCTCTGCTACTGCTCCAGTGCCATGCCTGCCTGCCTACTGCCATGTTCCTTGTCATGATGGTCATAGATTCTAATCCTCTGAAACTATGAGAACCAAATTAAATATTTTCTTTTATAAGTTGCCGTGGTCATCGTATTTTATTACAGCAATAGAAAAGTAACCAAGACACTTGCTTTTCCAGTAACTGCCCTGAGTACCAGATAATGTTTTACAATGCCTCCAATGAAGGCTGGAGAGGTGGCTCAGCAGTTAAGAGCATGCCTAGCTCTTGTGGGGGACACAAATTTAATTCCCAGAACCCTCTCAGGCAGCTCACATCTATATATAACACAGCTTCAGGGATCAAATGCCATATTCTGGCCTCCTTGTCACACTCCACTCATGTGTACATACCTACTGGAATATGCACATAAACATAATAAAAATAAAAGTATTTTTTTTAAAAAATGTCCTATTATTGGGTAAGGTAGGAGAATCATCTCCCTGTATTTTGAGTTCTCCCAAATCTGGGCTACCTTCCTCTCCTTTGGTAACCCTGACAGAAGCAGGTAGACAAATGGCACTGTAGTCTTTAATGTAAGAGGACCACCTTACATGTCATCTACTTGCTTAGAGGATCTACTTATATCTCTCCATCAGAGACCCCAAATCACTCTTCTCCTGGTGGTGATAACCTAAACAATTTGGAACAACATGGGCTGGGGGAGTGGGGGATCTACTACACCACTTTTCCCTGTGGGCAAATTCAAAAATAAACAAACAAGAGGAGGGAGAGAAGGAAAAGAAGATTCAGCCCTGCTTAAGAGGAGGAGCTCCCTCCATTCATGGTCCTTGTCCACATGTGCCTGAGGAGATCATTCCTGAACTGTCCCACTCCTAAGCACCACAGAGGTTCTGCACACCCCAAAAATGGTTCAGGAGTTGAATACTAAGTCGTTTTAGCATGTGCACAAGGTGTTCTGTGCATAAAACCTTACACATCATGAGCTAAGTCACAGTCCCTGAAGTAGCTGAATGCATCTCTCCACCGCTACAGCAGATAGCTCTACCATGATAACTGAGCTTATTCCAAGTTGGCAAAAAGCAGACAATTGTGAACCATTACAGAGAGCCTTCTCGGGGCACTCAGGAAAGGGCATACAGTTTCCTGTTCTGAAGAGAAATGCACACACCCCACTCTGAGTTCCCCTGTGGGCATCATGGGTCTACCTGTGCTAGCTATCAGCTTCACACAGAAGGCTTGCTGTGGCTGGCTTTTATAACCTCTTCTATGAAAGCATTCAGCATCACATCCATCTGAAAGACGCTGGTAAATGAAACAATCACACAACAGCAGGTGGGAAATGGGACCATTCTGAGGTTTAGGATGGCACTGGAGGTTGTGGAGGTCATTGCAAACCACACAGAAGCCAGAAGGTTCTCAGTAGCTGTGCCAAGGATCATCACGGGTTAGATAAATAAATATGCTCAACTTCCACAAAACTGCTCTGATTCATTTTGCAATGTGCTGGTGGTGGGTTCCCTTTTGGCTACTCACATTTTCCCTCAACTTTCTTATGACAGGATATCCAATTGCCTTTTCAATCTAATAACGCCAGATGTGAACGCTTGCCTGAAAATGGTCTGCGTGTGCCTCCCGTCTCAGCACCAGGAGGGTTTGCCACACACGGACTTGAATTTGAAGATACGGGTTTTGCAGGAGCCCATAGTTCTTGTCCCATCCACTTCTACCTCACTGTTCTCATTACTTCCAAGATCCCTTTTCGGTCACAGTTTTATTGTTTTTAATTTAATTCCCAAAGCTTGTAGTCTTCTGGTAGCTAGGAAATAAGGAGTTAGTTAGAAAATATAAATGGGGACAATATATATTGATCTTTATTTTGTTTTCCTCTCAGCTGAAGCTCTCTGGGATCATATGCCTCTTTGCTTTCTCTGAAATAGACAATAACATCAGGGAAGCGCTGCCAGCCAGGTTTATAAAGACAGCATTCCGTTGTTAGGCACAAGAGTCCTCTGCTAAAACAAAATCAATAGCAGCAGATAAATTTCTGCTCAATCTTTAATTGTTCCTTGGTCTTTTGGAGGAAAAAATTCTGATTCATATTAGAAAATAGAGAAGAGCATAAAAAGAAATCACTTCAGGTCTGTGTCCTTGAGATAAAGCTGGGAGGGACTCTTCTAAAATTACCCATAAACACTATTTAAGCATATAGGAACATTTCACAATATGAACATGTATAATACACACATGCCAATGAGTATGTGTGTGTTAAAAGGCTGTTATGAAAAAATGAGACTAGTTCAAATTAAATACATGCTCACAGAAACCTGTATACATGCAAATTGTTAGTAGTAGAGCATTCTAAGAGATGAATGAACCCAGGTGGAAAGGTGACTTCACTTCTGGTATATGCAGCGTGGCATTTACAATATTGCTTTGGGCCTCCCCTCCCTCTGCTCAGTGTCTATCTCCAAATTCACCATCCTATCCATGAAGTTGCCAAACATGGTGTTTTGCCTTGGCAAAGCTGACTGTACCTGCCTACATTCATTCCTTCCTGGGACCGCCTGTATCCACACCTATAAACCAATTCATGTGAGCACTGCTTCCTTTCTGATTTCCTTGGATTCAGTTTGATTTCCTATCCTCTTCCCAAAGGATCCTCTGTAATGCCATAGTGTGCAACACCCAATTGTTCTATCAATTCTTAAGGTCCTACCACTTAACATCCCTACTCAGAAAGGACCTAGGACTCTTAGACTTGCCTAACATCCCAGTCCTTCCCTCCTCTTCCCTCCACACTGGCCTTTCTTCCTATTTCTCAGTATGCTGTTTTGAATATAGTCCTTTCTACTATGCCAGCCCAAGTCACCACCCATCTTTTCTTCTTTCCTCCTCTCATTGTCAAAACCAGTTTATCTCTTCATTAAAACATCTCTAGTCCCCCAAAGCTAAGGGATATCTTCCTTGTGATCCTACAGGTGGATGGTCCTCCAGCATCCTGCACTTTCTCCATCAAAGCACATTTGTGATGGGGCAAAGGATGGCAAGTGCTGTCTAATGGTAAACCCATCATACAAATGCTTCTCTTGTGCATCACTGCTCCCACCAATCCCTCCTTCATCCAAAATTACGGATATTCATAACCATGTCGCATGAGATCCAATCAGTATAGTTCAAATCTATCACCTGATATACACTGGCACAAAATATTTCAATAGGTAGACAGAACATCAGAAATCCCAATAGCTTGTCAGAATCTCCAGCCAAGATGGTATAAGAATAGAGACTTATCCAGTTCTGCACACTGGCTTGATCCTGAACACATTGAAAATTCGCCAATGCTTACTAATGAGGAAGAATCCCGAGTGCATAGGAGATCAGATGCTTATTTCCTCTCTCTCCCATCAGCATCCACATAACCTCGACTGCTCTCATCCAGAAGTAACGTATTAGTGTTACCCTCAGACATAGCCATGCATGGCATGTTTCCTAATGTCAAGCTTTTTACAACTGCCTACCCTCCATCCGTATGTATGCCACACAATTCATACTAGTCTTGCTTTCTACAACCCTACAAAAGTGTGAAACCAATAACAACTCTGGTTTTATCTTGTTCTCCCAGTCCACCAGTTCCTTCCATGCCATCAGCTCTGCACTCAGTAGTTCACTGTGCTGGCTCCTCCTGAACAAAGTGTGTAATTTTCCAGACTTTCATGGACCATATTTTTCTCCCTCCTGATTCTATATTAAACAGACATCCCTGCCTGAGGAGTTCTCCATTTCTTTTTTTTTTCCAGTTTATATTCTCTCTTTCTTCAAACTCAGGCCAAGTTACCATTCAGGGAATATTATCTCTTAGTACCATACTTGACCTGATTTCAATTCTGTTGCTAAGCAATGAAATATTCTCATGAAAAGCAACTTAAGAGAGAAAGAGCTAGTGACACTCCTTCATGGTTGGGAAGTCAAGGCAGAAACTTGAAGCAACTAGCCACATCACATCCACAGTCATAAGGAGAGACGACTGAGGGCATACATGCTCACTGTCTTCACTCCTATAAATTCCAGGTCCCAACCCCAGGGAATGGTGCCACCCATGGTGGGCTGGGTCCTCTCATATCAATTAACGTGATCAAAGTGATCACTCACAGACTTCATTGACCAATATTATCTAGGCAATCCCTCATTACTCCCCTCCTCCTAGGTGATTCTGTATCATGACAAGTTCCAATTAACACAAGTAACACAATTAACTACCTTAATCCAAATCAGGGCTTGATCATCTTTTTGAATGTGATTAGTATATGCACAAGTGACTTGTGGATTCACTATGGATAAATGACAAACTATAAAAAGCCCTTCATTACATTGATTTCTCTGGTGTGGTTTTGCTCTGGTTATATGGATTTCACAGGGCAGTAAAGGTGTTCGAAGGCAGTCATCTTAGAACAAATATTTTTCATTTTCTCTGGTTGATTTTCCTGCTTCCACAGCAAGGAATGCACAACCATACAAGACAGAAATAATATCGCCACCACAATACAAGATTGACTTTGAGTCACAGCTACTTAGACCAGGAAGAAGACGTAGTGCTGCCTGTCCACAGGACTGAGAGGGATAACACACCCTGTCACTCTGCTCTGAAAAAGACCTGTCATACCCCCTATTCCTTAGCATGTCAAGGACAAACTCAAAAGCTCCCCTGTCTTCTATCCCCTCATTCATCCACTCTGCCATCCACATTTACTTCTTTTTAAAGAGTCAATGATTTATGCAAAATTATGTTTTAAAATACAAAAGTAAGGATAAGTTTGCAGTCTTTCTCCAAGTTTTATTTCTCGTAAGAAAATAGACATGAACAATTTATACCCAGAAATACACAGAGGTAAAATATTATCTTCTATGTGCATAATTTTGTGGCATTTTTTAAATGCTCAGTGTAAATTATGCCATTTGTCTCCCAAGCCCTGTAAGCGCTATTTTGCTGCGAGCACGGATGCAGCAGAGAGATGGTATGGATGGAAGAGTGGGGTTCTAGTTTGAATCCGCTATTGAATACTCAAGTGGCCTTAACCTCTCTGAACTTCAGTTTCTTCATTGTCAAATGGAGATAATCAGCTTATTGTCAGTATTGAACTGCCTTGTGCCATGATAAGATCTCCTCCCGGGTGGGCGGGAGGGAAGCCTCTTTGGAAGGCATTCAGGAGGGAACAGAGGGAGAGAAATGATAGCAAATATAGACCCGTTTTATTTCAGAGCTTTGTGTAAGGGAGATCAGGGAAACTGAGCGGCAGATGGAGGGGAAGTGGAATAGCAGGAGGGTTTTTTTTAAGGCTGCATACATTACAGTGTGTGCACATGATGACGGGGGTGACACTGTCTATCAGAAGAGTTCTTAGTTTATATCTCCAGTCCAGCCCTTTCCTTTGTCTTCCTGAGTCTTCTGGACACTTCCATGTGGGAGTCCAGTAGGCATCTCATGCAGAACATGCCCAAACACAAGCTCTCTCTCCTCTGTCCCTGCTTTCTTCCCCCTAAACACCTGCTCCCATCACAAACGTCTTTGAATTTTCCAAATGTTGAGAATAATATCCCTGCAAGAAGCACATTGTCCTCTCTCTCTTGCACAGCACACAGCCATCTAGTCTCTGAGTACCTCATCTCCACATGTGGTATGACATCATCTCCACATGTAACATGACATCACCTCCACATATGACATGCCCTGGATATCCAGCCCCTTCTTACACATGTATACCTGAGTATATGTACACCATATCATCTCTTACCTGTGTGGTTGCAATGCCCCAAATCAGGCTGAATTCCTGACTTCCATTTGCTTCAATTACACTCTCCACCAAATGGTTCAAGATCATGCGCTATTCCACACTATCCCTGCAGTGGGCACCTGCACATCTTCCTGTTGTATCTTCCTGTTGCAAAGTTACACCCTAGGTCCATGTCATCACTCTGAATATTCTAAATGTCTAGTTCCAACTCTCTACTCATGCTCTAAGGTCACATGGCACCAGATGCATCTGTCAGTATATCCACTGAAGACACACCAAACTTTCTATGAAGAAAACAAGCAACCTACAGGATAGTAACCTGCCCTGGGCTGTCCCCTCTGGTCTTCCCAGGTACTCCATAAATGACAAAATAAGTAGTCAAGTGTCACCTACTTATTTATTTTAGACACATCCCTTGACCCTTTCTCTGCACCAAATGAGATAAGCTACCCAATCTGTTGCATCCTACCCCTCCCTGGCTTTACTTTTCTTCATGGTCATTTACACTGTCTGAATATTCTGTGTCATTTGGCATTCTCTACATATTTTGAATGTCTTAAGGGCAAAATTCAAACCCGGTAGAAAAGGAATCTCTTCTAAGAGACAACTTTGATATTTCTTTATGTTGTATGTTCAGCTGGAATTCAGTTAAGTACAAACTAAAACGATCAATACATTAGAGATATACAATGTGATGTTTCTGGGTCACAGTTCTTGTATCCTGTAAGTGGGTGTGAACATATTTCAGGGAAACCTCCCACTGCATGGTTAGTGGAACCTTGCTAACAGTCATACAATTAGTCTGTAGTCATGCATTTTATTTTCACAATTAAACATTTCCCTTACAAATGAATCCTGTAGAAAATAGATTCATCTGTTTGAACAGGCACATTGAGGAACAACTTGGAAGTAATATCATTAACTATAGGGTTCCCGAATGTCCACAGAAAGCCAAAATGTGCAGCGTGGCCTGCCTTCACTGTGAGAAATACTAGTTAATATATATTTAAAAATCATCCAGGTTGAAATGAATTGAAAGCATTCACATGCCTAATAGTAAAAAAAAAAAAAAAAAAAAAAAAAAAAAAAAAAAAAAAAACAGTGAAGTAAACACTAGATCAATTCACTTCATCTTTAATTATTTTCCTAAGTGGCAATCAAAATAATCAGAATAAAATATGAAGACTACTTGTGTAAGGGAAAACAGAATTAAAAATGAGGGTCTATTATGCATTTCATTACTTGAACACATATCCATAGAAAATGGCACACGCTAAAAGCAATCTTCTTAGGTTACTCAAATGAGTGATTTTCCTTTCTGAAGTAACTCTAGAATGTGGTATCATGTGGATTAAGAAGTGACACTTTCTGAAAGTAGGAGAGAACAACGGTAAGTTCACTCAATTAGAAGCTGATAAATACGTGAAGTGTCTTTTGTGTATAAGGTATGTGTTTGGAGGAGGGGCCTGTGCTCATGTGTATGTTAGCATGTTCACACATGCAGGTGATGGAAGAGGTGGTCAGTGGGCATGCTCACACATGCAGGTGATGGAAGAGGTGGTCAGGGGACATGCACACACATGCAGGTGATGGAAGTGGTGGTCAGTGGGCATGTTCACACAAGCAGGTGACAGGAGAGGCAGTGAGTGTCTTCCTCCATCACTCTCAGCTTTGTTGCTTTGAGACAGGCTCTTTCACTGGAAGCAGTTCACCGTGATTACAGTGAGCTCCTGCTGACCACCTGTCACTGTTCCTCCAATGCTGGGATAATTACAGACACATGTGGCCATGCCAAGCTTTTAATGTTAGTGCATAGATTCAAATTTAGGTCCTCATGTTTGCAGAGCAAGTGTTGTTGCCCACTGAGCATCCCTCGAGCACCGCAGATTTCTTAGCTTGTAAGAATTTGCTTAAAGAAAGACATAGTTCATCACTCTGAGTCTTAATCTTCTCTGACACAGAATAAGCTTACAATGTAGTCTTACAGCAGAGGAAGATGAGTGTGTTCTTCTTTCTAGACAGCCAGAGAACACACCCAGGAGATAGTATTCAGGGTGAATATACCCTCCACAGTCAAGCCTTTCCAGAAAGCCAGATACTCCCAGAGGCAGTGCTATAATGCATAAATGTTCTGCAACACTAACTTCCCTGACATTGCTTTAAACTGGATGAAGTATAATAAACATTTGATATCAGAGAAAATACATAGAAGAAAACCAGAACAACAATAAAAAATTGCTACCAACATTCCAGAACCCCAGAAAATAAGGCATGAAGATTATGAGTTGGAGACTAGCCTGCTCCATATAATGAGATGCTGTCTGAAAACAAAGTGAATAAACTTAGCTGGGGAGAAAGTACAACATCTTTCATGCTGGACTTGAGTTTGATCTCCAGAATCTAGGAGAAAACAAGTAAAAAGTGGGGTGCCATGCATCTGTAACTCCAGAGCTGTCAAAGTGGAGACAAGTGGCTGCCTAGGGCTGGCTAACAATCCAGATCAGCCTATTCAGAGACGCTTGAAGCCAGTGAAGCAAGATAGATGGCATCTGAGAAATAATACCAAGATGGTACACACACACACACACATACACACACACACACACACACACACAGAAAGAGAGAGAGACAGAGAGACAGAGACAAAGACACATGCACGTCAGCAGTGCATGCACATGTGCTTGCACACACAAATAGATACAAATAGTATCTACACAATAGATACACACACAGATAGACAGAGACAGACAAATGAATAGTAACAACACTAGGAAAACTTAGTGAAAATGAAGTGGTGCTGGGGTCCAGGCTAGACTGACGTACACTATGATGGCAAGAGTATTCACAGGGAGGGATATACAGTCTCCTAAGAATCAAGAAAAAGCTGTAGGGAATTATGGAGATTAGAGTCAGTCCCTGAGACTATCCATGAAGGACTGTCAGGCTTAGGCTAATTGATAAGGGACTAGCCCTAATTATGGACAGGACCATTCCCTGGGTGGGAATCCTGGGCTACATACAATGGAGAAAAGGAGCTGGGCATTAACATTCTCCTCTCCCTTCTTCCTAACTGTGGACATACTGAGACCAGCAACTTCAAGGGCCTGGCTCCTTCATTTCCCCATGATGGACAATACACTTAACTTCTGAGGCTGAATAAACCCTTTCTCCCTTAAGTTGCTTTGGTGAGAAGTATTTTAAGATAGCACACTGAGCAGCAGACCACAGCATCTAACCCACAGAGCCCAAGCCAGTGTGGTGAAGAAACAAGCCCCGGATTAGCTCTCTGCAGACGGCCTGTGTCCAAGGTTCAAAAGGGGTGATCCTGGACTCAGGTCACAGCATGTATATGCAGTCCATAGCCAATATCCATTCTTCAGAAGGCTAAGCCTGCTTCAGAGGACAAAAGGCTGCAGCATAGGCACAGCAAACATGTAAGGAGAAACTACCTCTCAGAAAGGGAGGGAATCAAGCCATCAAAATACCTATCCTCGAGAAAATTCTTACATCATACACTACTAGCATGGTCTGATTTGAATAGCTGATAGAACACACAACTCCTTTATCCCTTGACAATTGCTCTAAGGGTCTGTCAGGAGACTTGGATTCCTACACTTCCTATGGACGCTAGCCTTCTGCATTAAGATGTGCTTCCTCCATCAGCAGCGGCATCCATATACCTCCCAAACTGGACATGCACAGGTCTCCAGCCAGCTCCAGGGCAATACACCCATATTGCTTCAGTTCTCCTCATTGCAGGCAATGCATTCTCTAGTAAACGCTTCATTTAATGTTTTGTTCTTTCTATGGGAGGACCATTAACTCTAGGCTCAGAGGGCTACTGAGGACAAGAATGCAGATGTGTATCTATTTTTCCTTTTCTCACAAGGCAAAAATGAGTGGCTACTGCTAAGGAGATCAGTTAAGGTTAGCTTGGGGGCTTACAGGAGAAAGCACATGTGTAGCAAGGTTTGGGGCTACATAAGAAGCAAGATATAATAACCTTATATCACTCTAGCCTAGTGATTCGGCAACAGGACCCCAAACAAGGGAAGTTGAAGTAAGCGGAGTATACTGATGTTAAATACAAGTTGAGGAAGGCTATGGTATTGCTTCCACTTAGCATGAGCCAGATTCAGGGATAGATCCTTAACCTTGCTGATAATAAAAGGCCTCTCCTTCAGCAAGCCATCAGTGAGGAGAATTCTAAACATCTCTGGAAAACAGCAAACAAAGCAGAGTCCAGATACAGGCAGCAGATGCTAACAAGACTAAGTGACCTTCGTCATTAAGGACAAGGTCACAGACGGGCTGCTCTGCAGACTTTAATGACCCTCAACAAACAATCATCGCAGTTTCCTTTCTATTTGTAAGAGGTGATCATCATCTTTGGGGGTGAAAACTAAGATCTGTTTTCATGTCTCAAAACCAGTGTGAATTTAAGGTTATAAAATGTTAAAATCAGAAAGTATCCAAAATGCTAAATGGCTCCATCTTCAGGATAAATGCATAAAGACTCTTATTTGTAAAGACATTTCTTCTTCTTCTTCTTCTTCTTCTTCTTCTTCTTCTTCTTCTTCTTCTTCTTCTTCTTCTTCTTCTTCTTCCTCCTCCTCCTCCTCCTCCTCCTCCTCCTCCTCCTCCTCCTCCTTCTCCTCCTCCTCCTCCTCCTCTTCTTCTCCTTCTCCTCCTCCTCCTCTTCTTCTCCTTCTCCTCCTCCTCCTCCTCTTCTTCTCCTTCTCCTCCTCCTCCTCCTCCTCTTTTTTTCCCTTCTTTCTTCTTTTTCTTCTATTTTTATTTTTGTTTTGATCCCACTCAAATTCAGGATCTATTTCAAGCCCTGCCTGAATTAGATAGATATGGCTGTGGTCATGAATGCCCATGTAGCTCCAGCTACCAGATATAAAGAATAGATGATGCATATGAACAGTGTCCATGGTGAGTCTGAGAACATCTAAAGATATACTCAGGTGAGCATCCTCATGAGACAAACGCTTATAACATGCAACAGCAACCCAAGGTGTAAAGGGAGCTCCTATCCAAAGACATCTGCCCACTCCCTTCACATACACACCCTCTAATTCTAGCGTCTTTATATTTTACTGAGATGGCAGTCAGAGGCATGAGTTTCAGTTTCTTCTTTGTATAGAAAGAGAAACAAAATCTGCAATGACTCTCCTCCATTATGTTTTGTAATACAGTCCTTGAATTGATATGGAACTACTATACATGTCTATCCATGTGATGTTTTAAGAAGAATAAAAAGAAAAGGACAGGGACTATAAAGATGGCTCAGTTGGAAAAGTATGTGCTCCTGAAATCCTAATGCTGATAAAAGAGAGCCAAGTAGGTCCTAAGGCTCATGGCCAGCCAGTCTAGGTGAATTAAAACTCCAGGTACACAGAGAGATCCTGTCTCAACAAATAAGATGGAAAGTAACTGAAGACAACACTTGACATTGACTTCTGCTCTCCATAAACACTGGAGCACATGTGTCTACTACTACCCACACATAATAAACACATGCACATGTGAACAGATGCAGGCACACATATGCACACACATGAACACAAATAAAACACATTCCTTGATTCCAAAATCACAAACTAATAGACAGACTGATATGAAAAATATCAATAAAAGATAAGCTGAGATGTAGGTAAACAAGAAGAGGGTGTTAGTATTCTGTCTAAACTCCACCTCCACAGGTATCTAGCAACAGCCAGGTGTGCTCCTCCCCACAGTTACCTGGCAACAGCCAGGTTGGCTCACCCACTATAAAAGGGGCTGTTTGCCCCCTCCTCTCCCTCTTAATCTCTTATCCTCATGATCTCTTGATCTCTTGCCTCTAGCTTCCCTTTGTCCTCTCGCCCCTCCCCCCTTCACTTCCCCCTTTTTCCACGTAGTCTTGGCTGGCCTCTACCTCTCTCTGTGCTCTCTCTCTCTCTCTCTCTCTCTCTCTCTCTCTCTCTCTCTCTGCCTCTACAACCCGACTGGCTCCCCTCCCCATGCTCTGAATAAACTCTATTCTATGCTATACCGTCATGTGGCTGATCCCTCATGGGGAAGAGATGCCTCGGCATGGGCCTGCTGAGACATCCCCTTCCACCATTGGTCCCCTTCCAACATTTCAGAGGGGGATTGTAAATTTGAATGAGAGTGATGAACAAATACAGGGATAAAGAGCTATTCTGGTTTTAGAAAATACATGATTTGGGTCTAGGGCTGTAGGTCAAACAAACACTTGCTAGATTGTTTGTTTGGTATGCACAAAGTGCTGGACTCATCCAGTTTTGCTCAGACTGAGATCATGGTGATTATAGGTCTGTAGACTCAGCACTTGAAAGGAAGAAGCAGGAGGAACAGAAATTCAAGGAGATCTTTAGCCACACAGCTAATCCAAGTGCAGTCTGTACTATATGAGACCCTAACTCATAAGAAAAGGAAAGGAAGAAGAGTAAGAGGAGGAGAAGCAAAAAGAAACTGGAGGGAGGAGGAGAAGGGAGAGGGAGAGGAGCAGGAGAGGAGAGGAGCAGGAGGAGGGCAGGGAGAGGAGCAGGAAGAGGAGGGAGGAGCAGGAGGAAGAGGAGAGGAGGAAGAGGAGCAGGAGGAAGAGGAGAGGAGAGGAGAGGGAGAGGAAGGAAAGGAAGGAAGAAAGAGGGAAGGAGAGAAGAGAAGGAAGAGGAGGGGCAGGAAGAATAAGGAGAGAAGAGAAACAGAGTTGTAGAAGGAAGAGGGGAGGAGCAGAACGACGAGGAGAGGGACAGGAGGAAGAGGAGGAGGAACAAGAAGAAGAGGATACACAATGCAACCACTTCTTAAGAAAACAGAAATGGGAGATTCCATTATTTACTTTCATAACAAAGAAAGGAAATCTGCACTTGGTAAAATCTCTAAATAATTTGAAATTCTCAGAAGTGTTTAGATCATTACAGACATTGTATCCTTTCCAACTACTGAGATAAACAGGTGGGTACAAAAAGAAGCTGGTACCTCCATGCACACTGGACAATTACCACCATTTCATCAACACAAACGTCAAAGATCCAATAAAACCATATGCACTGGTTGCTAGGGACACCACAGGGGAAAAAAATGTACACATTACCCATTCCCATGCCAGTGACTGCCAGTGTGGTTGCTGCTGGGAACAGCTTCACATGTAAGCAGGGGCTACCTAGGTATGAACACGAGCCAGCTAACAGGACTCTATCCTTATTAATTAAGAAAATTAAATACATGCTTATCTGGTTCCAACTTGTCATTGATGTAATATCTTGAACAAATTGCAAAAGGAAAAAAAAGCAATCTAAGAATTTTCATGAGCAAACAGTGATGACGCTGCTGCTGCTGCTGCCCGTCATCATGGCCGACACTCAATGAGCACATTCCATGGTTAGGTGACTGGCTTTGGCTCTAAGTACCTGCCACTGCTGAATTTCTTACAAGATTCTCTGAGGTTAGAGACCATGATCTCTCTTGCAGGATTCACATACAGGAAACAGAGAAGAAGATGTATAAAGTGCTCCGTCAAGGAGACAGTTGGAAATCTGAGCAAGATTTTGTGTGCAAGGGAATGTGTGTGAGCGTGTGCATGCATGTGGAGGCCAGGGGTTAGTCTCAGACTACATACATCGGCTTGTTTACTAAAATAGATTTTCTCTTGCTTGGAGATCACTAGGCTATGCTAAATTATCTGCCCAGGCATCTTACTGCCTCTACCTCGCCAGATATAGGATTACAAGAATGGGCCTCCACACTCAACTGTTGGGGGCTGGTGTGAAGCACTCAGGTATACATGCTCACACAGCTGGCCTGAGCCAGACTTTAACTTAGAAGCTGACCCTTCACCTAGAAACTACTATTTCTCCACTGCGCCTTTCATCTGGCTTACCAGGGAAGCTTTAGAAAAAAAATCCACTAAACATTAGGACCCATCTCCAATCCAGACAAGTCAGACTTTCTGGGAAGAAGGGCAGATATCGGTTTTCTGAATTATCCCACAGAGTTTTAATGTGAATCCAAGGCTCCAAAGCTCTGATAGATCTGTCCTTTCTCCTGGTGTGTAATGGTTCAAATCTGTCTCCCTATGTGTCCTCTTTACAGAATCAAGAGAGTGCTTCCAAAGGCCTGGTGCTGAGTGTGGTGCCCACAGGCTGTCAGCCTCATGGGAAGAGCTATTGAGTGAACCTCTGTATTTTATTCAACACCCAAATGCTTCTGAAACTCCCGTTCTCTCCTTTATTATGTCATAGAGAGGAGGACACTCCAGTGTCTGGAGCTATCAGCAAATGCTGCCAAAATCAGAGCAACAAGCACCACCACATCATGTTCAGCATTCCTTCCTCTCAGAAAGCCCACCCACCTCATTTTCTCCTGAAGTCCAAAACACTTGGGATCATGTAAGTGAGACAAAGCCAGATTTCTCTCTCTTCTCCAGACTCCTTCAGAACCCATAGTGTCAAGACCCTAATGTATTCTATCCATCTCCGGGAGAAATTTTCCCAGCATTTATGCTTTGGGAGCCAGTAATTCAGAATTCCTATTAGTGTCTTCTGGAGACAATGTGTTTCCAGGGTACATATTTTGAGAAATATTAATCTAAAAGAGATCATCTTGTTTTTACTCACTTATGTGGCTTCTCATCCCCTCCTTCCATAGATTCGGGCACTTTGTTCATGGACAGTAGTCATCAGAGCTGTGTGGCACTCCAGAAAGCCTTTATTATGTGTTCATTTGTGTGGTACACAGGTGGAAGCCAGAAAACAACCTTAAATGCCTTCCTTAAATACTCCACCATGTATTTTTTTAGACTGAGTACTTCACTGAACCTGGATCTTGCTAATCTTGCTAAATTAGCTGTCTAGTGAGCCCCTCTTGTCTATAACCACTAGCTCTATAATAAAAGGTGTGTGTCACCTTCCCCAATGTTTTATGTGGATGCTGGTATCTGAACATGTGTGTGCAGGAAGCACTTTAACCACTGATCCATCTCCCTAACCCCTGCTCCCAAATTTCCTAAGGGAAATTAAGCATCTGGAACCATCTGGCTGCTGACATTTTCTCCCTGTGGTGCTCCCAGGAGGATCACATGTTGTCTTCTGATGAGCACAGGGCCCAGAAGTAGGAGACACTGAGCTGCCCTCCTCCTCAACAAGCAGTCTGAATCACAGACAACAGATCCAGGAGAGAAAGGCCAAGAGGCAGCAGATAGGCAAATCAAGGGAGAATCTCAGTCATTTCTCACACAGGTCCTCACGGCTAGAAGACAGAAAAGATGTGGTGGAAAAAAGGGGGGGAAGCAGAAGGGAGGGAAGGGGAGGAAGGGGGAGAGAGGGAGGGAAGAAGAGAGAAAGGGAGATGGGAAGCAAAGAAGGACATGAAAAGAGGGAAGAGAAAATCAGAGAGAAAGGCAGGGAGGGGTAAAGAAACAAAAAAAAAATAAAAAAGAAAAAAGAGACAAGGAAGGAGGAAGTGGGGGAGAGAAAGAGGAAATGGTGAAGGGAAGAGGCAGGGTGAAGAGAGAGAAAGACTAGAAGAAGGAAGTAACCCATCAGTCATCCATGGAAGCCCTCTGCTTGAATTATCTTGGAAGCCCCTAAAGCATGCTCACCTCTGGGCAGCACTGAGTGACAGAGTCAGTGACTAGAACAGGGAAGAACTTTCCTTTGATTCTTAAGTCCTAAAAGGCCCTGAGAGGGGCAGAGGTGGGAGCCTCGCTGTCTCCAAGCCCCTTTCCCCTTAACAAGCTTGGGAAACATGGGAGTAGCATTGAGACTGTGCACTAGCAAAGCAGAGAGTGGGGGGTGGGGGTGGGGGGAAGGGTGCTTGCCAGCCTACTGGCTTCCGTGTTTGCTCCCCCTGAGCAGACAGACTGTGCTTGTACATTGTGTATCCTCTTAGCCAGGGTCTGATGCACGTTCCAGGAATCCTGCAGTGCACTCCAGACACCATGCATCTATCCTCAAGGTCATTCCTCTGATAAATACTTGAGAAAACATTTGCCTTCTGTCAAGCACACTCCTGGGTGCTGGGGATTCACAGTTATAATAAGGTAGTGTTCACCTCCATTCACACCCAAATACGTTTATGTCCAAAGCTACAGAGTCTGTAAGTGTGTTATGTTCAGCAGCAAGGTCTTGAGTTCAGGTAATCCAAGGGAACACAGTGTGACTAGATGGGTCCTAAGACATAGACAGCCTTTCTGGGCTGAAGTCAGAGAGCCTCATGAACACTGAAGGTGCTGAGACATGCCGAATTCCTGACTCTGAAGAAGAAGATGCAGCCATAAGCCAAGGAATGCAGGGAGCCCACAGAAGCTTGAAATATATGAAAGCATGTCCCCCGTTGGGGGCCATGAAAAGTAACTAAGGTTTGCGAATACTATGACACTAACCCAGGGACACCAGAATTCCAGGGACTTCTGGCTCCTCAAAGCAAAATATAAAATAATTTATGTTGTTCTAGCCACTCACTATTCCTAGTAATTTATTATAGCAGCAATAGGAAGTTATTCAAGGGGCTGTGAAGATGGCTCAGCTGCTAACATGTTTTCTATGCGACATGAAGACCTGAGATCCCCAGAACCCATGAGGAAAATGCAGGTATTTATTTGTCATCCCAGCTTGGAGGAGGCAAAGACAGCTGGATCTTTGGGGCCTACTGGCCATCCATCCTACCTTTTTGGGACAGTTAAAGGCCAGTGGACAGACTCTGTCTCAAACATGAAGGCAGTTAGCACCTGAGAAAGAACACACACAGGACAGGTCAGGCGTCAGGGACACAGAGTTAGAGGGCAAATCTCTGAGGTCAAACCACTACCCCTTCCCCTTTTCATTCCAGTCCCATTTTATTATTTCATTCACACCTGGAGTTGGCTCACTGAGAAGCCAGGCCTATACTGGTCTCCCTGGATCCTTCACTGGTTTGAATTATGCTTGCTAAGTAAGCTAGGCTAGCTGGCCAGAGAGGCCCAAGAATCCATCTGTCTGTCTGCTCAGGGATTGGATATAAGTGTGTGTCACTGTGCATTGCTTTTCAAAAAAAAATGTTTATTTATTCATGTGTATGAATGTGTGCACGTGTGGACTTACGGGTGCCAAGGCATACATACGGAGGTTCGAGGACAATAAAAACTTCCTTGCATCCGCTCTTTCCTTCCATCACCAAGGATCGACCTCAGACCATCCTGCATGCTTCTGCCTTTTAAGCCACTTCCCCAGCCTTGTGACTGGCTTTTTCAGTAAGTTCTGAGGATTGAACTCAGGTCCTCATGCTTAAAGCTCTTTACTGACTTAGTCACGGGAATAGGAAAAGTCACATCACTTCCATGATGTCAGTGGCACACTATCACACCAAAGTCAGCACTGTCTCTGAGTTTGGTTCCTGGGCAGCCGCAGAGCCAGGGTTACAGTGAGGGATTTATAAAGTCAAGAAGCATCCTAAATAATGGGGAACTGAAAACAATAGGAAAGCCCAACAACAGGCGATACTTTAAATGAACTCCAACTGAACACCTTCATGACTGGTGTACTGGGATAGGCTATCTTCTCAATGTATGTCCCAGGGTAGTTAGAAAGCACACAAAGCTGTCTCTCCTTATTTCCCATATGGTACACGTATACTGAGACAGAGCTGAGAGGGAGAGAAAAACAGAGAGCCACAAAGCGGGGCCTGGGAACTCACAGCACCACCCTGCCAATGTTTGCTGGCATTTGTTATATCTTTTGGCTTTGATGTATAATTAATCATCAAATGTTCATTTCACACCAGCGACGCATAAGGATGCACGCAAGGGCTCAGAGGAGAAAAGGAGCCTGGAGTTCTGAGTGGCTTTATTAATTCCTTCACTTGACAGCTGCTTATCACACAGTGAATACTTGTGGAGCACACTCTCAGACTCTGGAGAAGCCCTGAAGAGTGAGCTATACATGCCCTGGTCTCCAGGGCCTACACTAAAAAGAAAATTTGGGACCAAAAATAGGGTGCAAACAGCCAACACCTATTTCCAACTCACTCTTGTAATCTGGATTATGACTCTTTCTAACATCGAAGGCTCCCAAGGGGATTTTAATAAACTCCTATACAAGAGTCCAGGGACACAGCACCCCTAAATTATTGCTCCCCAAAGGATTTTTAGCAAACTCCTTTACTTCCCCAGTCACCCAGGGCAACAGCATCTCTAAACTCTTATTTTTAAAATTCAAACTCTCATGCTGTCTTCTCTACCGACACCTTTCATTGTTCATTAAGAAGACACTATTGCCTTGGATTCATACATGTAGAATAGAACATTCTAACCTAGAGTTTCTATGTTCAAATTGTCTCTACCAAACTGCCTGGCAGTGGCTGAAGGTCAGCTTCCATGATTACAAAAATGCTCAAGATCAGAGGCTCTGGCATTGCTAATCTGCCTCAAGTAACAACTTGACCAGCTTGCCTCTGATCACAAATGGGGCTGAAGGAATGGATGCCCATGGCATACCAGAGGCCTATCAGAAGTCCAGTGGCCTTCTCAGTTCTTCTTGGGTGTGTTTCCATGGCTATATCCACTTTGTGACAGGCAGCACTCTTTCTCCTCAGCTGACACCAGCCATCTGCCCTTTACTAAAATTAGCAAAGTCATTGGGATGAAGAGGGATCTCATGGCTAAACGACTAGAAAAATTGCAGAAATGACAGGGCTGTTGACAATACAGCATTATCTGAACCGAGGCTCTTTCATGGAAGTCTCACTCCTGTGTGGAATCATCAAATGATTGGTAGTAGACAGAAGAGAGGACCCCTCCCTCCAATAGCACTGGGGGAGAGGACTTTATGGTTAACCTTTCAGGCATCTCAGATATCTCTGCCACGTGATGTTGGAAACAATAATGGAAGCCAGGGAGATGTCTCAGTGCGTGGTCATGTACACGGGTACAATGGGCACAATAATCACTGCACGAACATGAGTATCAGAAGTAGGATCCCTGGCACTCGTATCATAGCCCTGTCATGGGAGTAAGCATCTGTAATCTCAGCACTGGAAGTAGGGAGGGTACAAAGACAGATGCACCCTGGAGACTAGCAGGTCAGCCTGTCTACCCAAAAGAGAACTCCAGCTTTAGTGATGGAGCTATGTCTAAAAATATAAATAATAAATAAATAAATAAATAAATAAATAAATAAAAAAAAATGGGAGAAAAGCAAAGAAAGACACTTGACACAGACCCCTTGGCTCTACAATGTTCATGATATTAAATGGAAGATTTCAGAAGTAAAGTATTCATAATACTACATACCACTATGCATAGTATGATGACGTGTCACGAACTCCTGCCCCACCCACCCAGGACCTGAACTATCCTTCGACCAATGTATTCATGCTGTGTACACCAACCATCCACTTACTACATACCACCTACCTGTCAGTATATATGGCACCTATCCACCAGTGTATACAACACCTACTTGTCAGTGTATAGAACACCCTCTCGGTCATCAGATAGACCTCCCTATGTTCTACTACCCTGCTTTTACCTAAAGATGGTCCCAGAGCTCCAGAATGTGTGGTTCCTCTTTTGAGTCAGTTTGCTTAGAGCATCCCTGTCTGCATTTCTAGGTCGGAATTACCGCAGGCATGTATATGAGTTTCTGAGGATCTAAACTCCAGTCTTCACACTCACATGCTTGAATACTGAGCGTCTCCGCAGTCTTCCTGTGCCCAACTTAATAAAGGAAACTAAACATACGCATGTTAAGTAGGAAAAAGCATAGCATAGAGAGTTTGCAAATATCTTTGGTACCAGGTATCTAGAAGGGTCTTGGGACACACACTCACCTTAAGAGAAGATAACAGTGGTGGTCTAAACATCTCAGTTATCAAAAGGAGAATCGTTTGTATTGTGTATCATGTCCCTCCGATGGCAATTTGTGCTCGTCATATTTATGAAAGCCCTCGTTTCAAACCAGGTATAGTGGCTAAAGTCTCCAAACCCAGCAACTAAGGATCCTAAAGCAGGAAGATTGCCATGAGTTCAAAGCTAGCCTAGGCTACATAGTGAGTGCTAGTCTCAATAAAGCAAAAAAAACAGATTGGGGAGATGTCTCAAGCTATAAGGTGATACCCTGAAAGTACAAAGAGCTGAGTTTGAACTCCCAAACCCTTGTAAAAAAGATCCAAGTGTGTACATGCTATCCCAGCACTACAGAGACAGAAACAGGAGGAGCCCCCGGGGCTTGCTGACCAGTCTAGCTCATTTGGTGAGATCCAGGTTCAGTGAGATACTCTCTGTGGAAAAAATGTAAAGAGTAATTAAGGAATATACCTACTATCACGGCTAGGAGCTCAGTGTCTAAGAGATCTTGCTGCACAAGCACGGGCATCTGAGTTCTTATCTCAAGGGCCCATGTAAAAATGAAGCATAGTTGCATATGCGTGTAAGCCTAGCAATGGGGAATAGAGAGAGGAAGATCCAGGAGCATACTGGCCAGAAAGCCTAGACATAATATCAAGATTTACATTCAGTAACAGGACCTATCTCAAGGGAAAAGGTAGGAAATATCTTCCTTTGGTCACCTCGATTATATGTATAGGCATGAAACACATTCACACACACACTCACACACATACACACACACACACACACACTCATATACATACATACACACACATATTGGGACATTTATGCAGACATACACAAAAATACATAAGGTAAATAAACAAGCAAAAATAATCAAAACCAACAAATCACTCACCAGCCTGCATTGTGTAAAACTTGGTACAGATGAAAAAAGCAGACGTCAAGTTTAGCAGGTTGCATGTAAGCAGCCTGTACGTAATCCTGTATGAACCCAAGTTCACATGGCCCCAGGTGTAACATACAACTTCCTTTTGCTGCTCCTACATTAGTCAGACATAGGAAAGCAAACAGAAGGAGAAAACAATTGTTCTGGAAAAGTCCTCAGAAAAAAATAAAAGCATGCCCTCGTGTGGGGCAGAAAACCCTCTGCGTCAAGCTGCGATTGCACCTTCCCTTCTTGTGCGAACAGATTAAACTAATAGATTATGAGCATTATTCTTAAGCAATGTATATCAGGGTTGATGGGAGCCTGTTCTTGAAAGATAAGCTGCATATCAGCACTGAGGGAAAATGAATTAAAATGCAAATCTCAGCATGCCCCCATTGTGAGGCTATCTTTAATAGATTTGTCTCCCTGAATATATCACAGACCAAACTGTCACTTTGCATCCCAAGTAGACCCAACCAAGCTCTGGTGGCATTTCACAAAGGGTCAGGTTTATAATTGGATTTTGCCATGGGTGGGGTTTGTAATTGACCTCTTTCCTTGACCCGTCATCTTTGTTACATAGGGGCGAAATAAACCGAATCCACTGCCCCATTTTGAATCAGGGTTTGGGGGACTTGAGTGAGACCCAAAGCCTCTGCTCCAAGTATAATAATCCCCAAGGGAACAGTGCTTTCCTTGAGGGAGAGGTCCAGGTCCAGTCAGGACTGCTGAGGGGCACCTTCTAGCACACAGAGCCATGCTGTGAGGAACAGAGAGGAAGCTTCCAATAAGCTTTGGACATCCCGAAATCCCCTCCTCATCATGCTCAAAAGAGTCAGCTCTGCCCCAGTTAGGGAAGTTGGCTGTTTAGAAGTTTGTCAGATTCAAATGAGGAGTGATATCCAGTACAGACTCACAGTAGACAAAACTCCAAAACACTGGGAGAGTGAACAGGATCCAGGACCGTGACTGCAGCCATATCTTACTGTAAAGCAGTCAGGCAGGGCTATGAAGAAGGCTCCTTGGGAGAAGTGTTTGTTGTGCAAGTGTGGAGACTGCAGTGAGATCCCAGGCCCTCTAAGAGCCTGCTGGGTAGCATTGTTTGTAATCCTGGGACCCTATGACCAGATAGGAAGTAGAGACAAGAAAATTCCCAGAAGCACACTGGTCAATTAGTCTGGCATATGCAGCAGCCATGACACACTGTCTCAAACATGACAGAAGGCAAGGACTGACACCTGAGTTTGTCCTCTGAATGACACACATGTGTGATGGTACATAGACACACACACAGACACACACAGAACACACTCACACAGAGACACATAGACACACATGCATATGCATGCACTCAAACACACACACACATACAGACACTCACACAGGCCCACATGCACACATATGCATTCAAACACACATACACAGAACACACAGAGAGAACACACACAGACACCCACACAGACACACATGCATATGCATGCACTCAAAAACACACACAGAACACACAGACACACATGCACATGTATGCACTCACACACACATACACACCATAGCAATAGTCTGTGAGGAAGCACATGTGAACTGTGGAGTCAAGAGCAGATCATCTACAAAGGTGACAAAGGTTCAGAAAACACCCAGAACCAACACACTTAACACGAGTCACTAGTCCTTTGCCCCTTCCTGTTCACCAAACACATTGATTAGTAAAAAGGTTAACTTTTATTGCTAAAATGACAGGATCTAGAATCACCAGCAAATAAGTCTCCAGCATGCCTAGGAGGAATTATCTAGGTTAGGTGGACTGGAGTGAGAAGACCCATCTTTTGTAGATGGCACCATTTCAGGAACTGGAGTTCCTTCGAAGTGAATAAAAAAAAAAAAAAAAATGGAAGGACCAGAAGCAGTGGTGCCCCTCCCACTCCACCTCCGAGCTGAGCTGCCCTCTGTCCTAGTGTTAAAGCTTTGGGTTGTATGTTTCAGTTGGCCACCTGTCATTTGGACATTGAAGTGAATGAAGGATTTAGAATCCACAAAGTCTTCAGGAAAGAGAGAGCAGGAGGTGGGGGCAGCTCAGCAGGAGGTCAGTGTCAGATTCAAGGTCAGCCCTTCACCGCTTCACTGGAGTTGTCAGCTAAGACATTTTCTCCCTTGAAAACGGGAATCCACTGAATAATAATGACAATAATGAAACGAGAAGGTGGGAGAGAAGAGGAGGAAGACAGAAGAGGGAGGAGGAAGATGGAAGATGAGAGCTGCAGCCATCTGCAGAAGTTGCTCCCTCCTCATCTTGTGTGTGCAGCAGGCATAGACTTCCCAGGAGAAATGCCCACTACCATCTCCCACCAAGTGACACAGCTGGTAAAGGACAGGTGCTCTCATTGCCTGAGCTTGGTCTTCACCTTTTTTTCATTCATTTGTCCATTTTACTACTGATTTCTCTCTCTCCTCCCTTGCTCTTAAAACTCTCATCTATCTACCTTCCTCCCTTGAGTGACTTGCCCTCCCAGAGGATTCTCCTAACTAACCCATAGTGACTGTTGAGTCCTGTAGGAGCCAAGAAAAGATGGGGAGGGGGGATGCTGTTTCACTGCATCCATAAAACATTGCATTCCCCAGGCACTGTGTGCTACATTACATTTACACATTCGCCTGCATGGTCATAAGACAAGGTTCAGAAGAAACAGCTGGATCTGCTGGGCCTGTGCTACAGTCTGGTGTTAATAGGGAACTTGCCAAGCTTCAGTGAAGTGGCCAGATGAGAGCATATTGAAAGGAATGTCCACGAGGGGGCAGACTTGCTTTCTCCATGGGTTTTGGATAACTGAAAAGAACCAGCCTTCTGCCTATAGCTCTTTCCCAATCCGTTTTCCATTTAACACTGTAATATCTTTCCTAATGAGCTCTATAAGCTGTGCCGAAGGCCTCACTAAGTCAGTGCGGTCCTGTCCTTGTAGCCATGTTGGGATCTGTAAAGGGAGTTTGGGGGATTCTCATTTTCAAGCAAAAATACTTAGCTGCAAAAACTAACCACAGGGACTGTCATTGGCTGAGCACTGTCCACATTCATCATTGTATTCATCAGATCAGAGGTGTCAAGCTAAGCATGGTGGCTTAGGTCTCTAATTCCAGTACTAGGGAAGCTGAGTCAGGAGGACCATTGCAAATTCAAGGTCAGCCTGAGGCACACAGCAAGTGCCAGGCCAGCCAAGGATACAAAATAAGGAGACAAAGAGAGGAGAGGAGAGAAGTGGAGGGCTGTGGAGGGGGGGAGAGGGGAGGGAAGGGAAGGGGAGGAGGGAAGGACAGCAAAAAGAGAGGGAAGGAGGAAATGAGAAAGGGAAGAGGAGGAGAAAGGAAGGAAAGAAGGAAGGAAGGAAGGAAGGAAGGAAGGAAGGAAGGAAGGAAGGAAGGAAGGAAGGAAGAGCCTTAGGTTACTATTATCCTTGATAAACAATTTAGAAAATGAAGACTGGGACATTTCATTAGCACATCTTACATCACCCAGCTAACTTGTGAAAGACAAGAGCATTGTTGGAAGTCAACAAACCAGAATGGAAGTTCTTCATTGACAGAGGAGAGCATATGCAAAATGATTTCCTGAATTTGCATATGAATAATAATAAGTCTTTTCATACTTAGACCTGTTTGGCTGAAGGCATATTTTTTTCCTTCAAACTTTACTTACGATCCCGTAATAAATATGCAGCTTTATAGAGCTCCTTGATCTGGACATGGTATTTAGCATGACATGGAAGCAAACATTTCAAACATGTTAGCCACCATCCTGTAAGATGTGCCACTGAGAACATTTAAAGGCAATTAGAATGTTTTAATGTGAAAACACACAAGAAAGACTTTGTGGAAATGTCACTCTTACTTGTGTAGAAATGGGATGCTACTGGGGATGGAGGGATAGCATACAAAGGACTTCCCACAATCAGAGGTTCCCAGGTCTCTAGCTTCAAGAATCATAATTTACAGGACAAGCGGGCTTGTGATATGTAAAAGATAATCTAGGAATCAATTTTGAGTATATTTTCCAGACATGTGAGTATCACCTTGGCTTTGAAAAAATAGACCTAATGATACAATAACATCTTCCTCTGGAGATCTTAGTCTTTGGACAGTGACAAGTGCATTTAAGTCCAAGGTGACAGAATTTACATCACATTAAGGAGGTGAGGCCTGAAATGAATGGTGTTTCTCAAAGCCTCCTCCCTAAACAAGCATTTTATAAGTACTCTTCTTGAATTGAGGTTTAGGCAAAGATAATCCAATAAGGCACACATCACACCTCCAAAGTGCAAAAGACTTGGGTTAAAATGTCACCTGAGCCTGGCATTTTTACCTATCAGTAGTTTGCAAAATATTTCTCCTGATCTCGATAGATGTCTTAATCCATAAAGAACCTACTCTGGAAACGTGGGGAGCTGAGTTTGCATCCCCAGCCCCCACATAAGGGCTCAACTGCGTATTAACATTAACCAAAAGCCCCCACCACAGTGAACCTGTTTACTGTTTATGACAAAGCAGATCTGTCATGCCTGATGAAATGTCTAAATGGAGTGGACTTTTACTGGCTAAACAAAGCTGATCACTTATAGAACATCTTTGTGTACATCTTTGTGGTGGTTTGAATATGCTTGGCCCAGGGAGAGGTGCTATTAGGAGGTATGACCTTGTTGGGGTAGATGTAGCCTCTATGGAGTAAGTGTGTCACTGTGAGGGTGGGCTTCGAGACCCTTCTCCTAGGTGCCTGGGAGCCAGGCTTCACCTCTGAAACCTCCTGAGCCAGCAGGCTTATACAGCTTAGATCATCCTCAGCACCACTATCTTCCATATTTCTACTAGGATGGCTCATTAAGCCCATTTAAAGCTTTACACTACTTTCCAAAGTCCCAAGATCCACATTCCTCCAAACAAAAGTATGGTCAGCCCTATCACAGCAAACACATCACAGAGGGTACCAACTTCTGACTTATTTAGGGTTTCCATTGCTGTGAAGAAACACCATGACCAAGGCAACTCTTGTTAAGCACAACATTTAATTGGGGCTGGCTCCCAGGTTTTGAGGTTCAGCCCATTCGTCATGATAGGAAAGCAGGCATGAAGCTGAAGGAGCTGAGAGAGTTTTACATCTTGATCAGAAGACAGCCCAGGGAAGATTGACTCTGAAGCAGCTATGAGAAGTGTCTTAAAGCCTACCCCCACAGTGACACATTTCCTCCAAGGCCACACCTTCTAAGAGTGCAACCTCCTCTTAGGCAACAGGATTCTTAGACAAAAACAAAACAAAACCCTTTTTTTTTTTTCTGATTCTTGGTGAGTTTCACATCATACACCCCAGTTCCTATAATTTCCCTATCCCTTTATATTTACCCACTGCCCTTATGACCTCCTCACCAAAATAAAAAACACGCAAACAAGCAAAAAATAAACAAAACAAGGCCTAAAAACCATCCAGCCTGGGAAGCTGTAGTGTGTCACAGTGTGTTCCACAGTGTACTCCTGTGTCCACACACCTTAACTTGCAATTGTATTTTAACGTTCTATCCACAGCTCCTTCACATCAAGCCTACTTGAACAATGATTTCCACCTCCTGATCTCACTCTATCCAGAATTATTGTCATAACGCAAAAGTCACATCACACACCCTTTCAGCACTTGTGTTTTTTAGAGCATTCTTTATCAGCTGCATTTTCCCCTGAGGCTGGTACCATTAGATGGAGGAATAGGAAAGATGTCATAAAACCTCTGCCACAGGCAGCACGCCACAAGAAGAAATCAACATCCCTTGCCCTGTGTTGCCTTCTTGGAGCAGGTGGTCAGCAACAGAAAGCTAACTAAACATAGACAGCTGGCAGGGAGACGTAGAAATATGGCTTTGACTGTATCTGATGATCTGTTTCAGAAGAAAGTTGGGAAGGGATGCAAGCTAGAGAAAGTCTAGAACACTTGAAGCAATGACTGATAGGTGATTCTAGTAGGATAAACCAGGATGTGATAAAAATGTAGGAAGTGGAAGGAAAACTCAGGTTTCAGGTAAAAATAAAGACGCTACTGGGACTTAGTGTCTGTATGCTGTCCATACCCTGGGGCTTTACATGAGGCTCTATTGAAAGGTGGGAGACTGGTTTATCTGGCAGAGGAAATTTCAAGATAGCATATCCAGATTTTGGCATGAGTATGACTGGCTAATTTTAGTCAGATTTTCAGTGAGAATCAAGAGCAAAAGAAGATCTGAGATTTGCCCAGTATTTTATGTAGTCTGGAGAAGAAATAGATCTACTTGGGGTTTTGAATGGGTATATTTATCAAGTATATAAAAAGCAAATTAAAAGACTATATGGCAATGAAAAGAAATAGATGATAGATGGATAGATAGATAGATAGATAGATAGATAGATAGATAGATAGATAGACAGGTAGATAGATAGATAGATGGATGGATGGATGGATGGATGGATGGATGGATGGATGGATGGATGGATAGATAGATAGATAGATAGATAGATAGATAGATAGATAGATAGATAGATAGATAGATAGATAGATAGATGGATGGATGCCAGACAGATGGATGATAGGCAAACAGTAAACATTGCCAAATTGGATGCTCATACGGAGCATCTAGCAGAGACTGACTAGTGTAGTTGAGCCAGCAGCTAGTATTCCCAACTGAGCTTTCCCTCTGTGACTGAACTTCCTATTTTTCTTTCCCATCATAGGAGCCTTTAGATCAAGGGATAAACAATAGTGACCACTTCTGATGACATAGCTCATCATCTAGCTCTTCTCAAGGACATAATGATTTTACTTTGTGGCTATTTGGCTATTGTCTTCCTTCTCTATCACAGAGTTTGGGAGCAAACCATCTCCAGACAAGGGGCCTTAGAGGACATTTAACATAAACATGCTTGGGTCTGAAATGGAGAAAGGAGCCAGTTCTGCTTCCAAAGCTAGTTTTTCAATGAGCTCAAATAGCACATGACAATTAAACAGGTAAAAGCAGCCCTAAGATGGAGAAAGCCCTGATGGGGTGGTTTGTTTGAGCAACAGACCTTATCATCATCCTTGTTGAGATAGTGCTGCAGGCATGCTACATACAGGTGTCCCAAGGTCATGGAGGCATTCATTCAAATCTCAAAGCAAAGTTTGAGAGGCACAGCAGGATGCAAAATGGGTGGCAAGTTCCTACAAGTAATCCCTAAGAAGGTGTTGTGTGAAGCTTTGAGTTGTAGTAGAGATGTCAGGCCTGCCCAGGGAGGCCATCAGGGCAACAAGCAAAACCAGCCAAAGAGAAACTATATGAGCCACAGCTAGCAATGTCACAGGGACGGGGTTGTTGAAATCATTTGGAGCACAGGTTGCAGAGAGTGACAAGGTTTACCCTGCTTTGGGTTTGTGCTGCTTTGGTTCAGTCTTTTCTTTGTAACTCTTTTAGAGTGGAAATTTCAACTCTCTCTCATATTTTGTAAATATATACCTTTTAAAATATATTTCTTTTTTCATAGGCTCTCAGGTAAGAATTTACCTTGATTCTTGGGGAAGACTGATATCTCAGGATTGTGAGCAAAGCTGGAACCTTTTAGACCCTGGAGATTCTCATACATGAACCAAATGAATTTTGCATTGTACATGGACATTATTAACCTTTGGGTACCAGGAAAAGAAGAGAACATGGTGACTTATATCTGACCCAATCACCAAAGACAGTTCAGTAAAGACTGGGCACATCCAAATGCCGCCGCCACTGGGGGATGAAACTGTTAGGAAGCAGGGACTGCTGTGAGTAAGGAGAGCACTCAGCATGTGTCCCTGTGAGCTGATGCCTTTCTTGTTCCTTTCCATGGTTTGGCATGAGGCACACAGCTTTTGTTCTTACTAACAACAATCCTTGTCTTGGGCATTCTGCTATGCCATAGACCCAGAGTAACAAGGATGAATGGATACAGATGAAACCTCCAAGACCATGAAACAAATAAAGCTACCCTTTTCAAAGCTCAGTAACAAGAGGTTGACTAACTCACAGGGCACATACTGCAAAGAGAAGGAAGGTAAATAATGAACATCACTCTGAGGAGAAAGCATCATCAGTCTCAAAACCAAGTTCCAAGGCACCTCCCTCTCATGGCCCCACACCTACCCAAGAGTATAGAATATACTATTTACCACAGAGGACAGAATCTTTGCAAGTAAATATTCAAGGGAAACTCCAATCTTCCTTATCACATCTACAGTGCTAAACTCGCAAGATCTGCTCAACAAATATTTCCTTAATGAAACTAACAACTTGAAAGGGAAAGAAAAACACCCTCCATTTGCTGGAACATTACAGCCAAAATGACAGCAAGTTTCACTGAAAGGTAATCATGTGTAAGTGCTCCAATAAAATTCAAATTGGGATTTTATATACAATCAAATGAAAGTCTTTATGACTGAACACCCAAGAAGCTTCATAGGCATATAGAGAGAATAGGAGAGGACATGATGATTGTGCCACTATTGACTAACAAGCTGAACCTCAATGAACTTCAAAGCCTTATGCACAGCCATCTGATGCTTTAGTTACACCATATCCAATCCACTGCCTTCATTTTGATCCACCACATTTGGCAAGTCTGACTCAGACAAGCTCAGGAGCATACTACACTGCTGCAAGCACTGTATTGTCTGTTGCATAGCAACTTTTTAAAATGTGTGTGGTGTGCGTCTGCGTGTGCGGTGTGTGTGTGAGAGAGAGAGAGGGAGAGAAAGAGGGAGAGAGAGGAGAGAGAGAGAGAGAGAGAGAGAGAGAGAGAGAGAGAGAATGTATACAGGTATCCACAGAGGCCAGAGAGGTACTAGATTACCTGAATCTGAAGTTATGCTGGGACCTAAACTCAGGTCCCCTGGAAGAAGAAAAGTGTGCTTAACTGCTAAGCCCTCTCTCCAGATCCCGATACCCAGTAAGTGAGACAGATGTGACTGTTAGATGCTGAGTGCATCCTGCCTTCTCTTTGTAAAAGCTTTTAACTCGCTTCAGGCAATCCGTTTTCCTTCTCTCACTCACATGGCTTAGACATTACTGAAAGTATTATCATGATGTCTGCCTTCTAAGGGGTCATTTGACCTAATCTGCCAATCAGCACATCTCCACCTTCTATCCATGGCAGCAGGTTTCGAGACTGACCAGGGACTCAAGTCCACCTATGTGACATAAGTGTGGACTTTCAATATGAAATTCTGTGGAAGTAGATTTCTTTTCCCTGAGGTTCACAAAGATGGCAGGATAGAAGTCTGAAGCCATCAATATCCATATTAGCAAAACCAAGCTGATAATAAGCATAATACACAGAGGGCAAATTTACAGAAGCCTATGACTTAATCAAACCAATATATTAAATTATATAATATGTAATTATATACAAATTATATATTATGTATAAATTATATGTGCAAATTAAATACATAAATTAATTAAACCTTGTTACAGTTTATGTTTGAAGTGTCTCCCAAGGTTTGGTCCTAGCTAGTGAGAGGTGGGATATCCTTCAGGAGGTAAGACCTGGCATAAGGAAGTAGGCTGGTAGAAGCTCATTGGGTAAAGTACTGGCTGCTGCTCAAGTAGAAGGGACCTGAGTTCAAATCCTTAGAACCCACTGAAAGCAATTGGAGGCAGTCTGTGCCTATAATTTTGGCATTTCTACAGTGAGATAAGAAAGAGAAAGACAGGAGAATCACTGAAATCCCAGGCCAGCAAAATTGCAGCACATAGCAGCAGCCCACACCAGAAAGTCTTGTCTCAAACAACACACAATTGTCTCAAAACAAGACAGAAGGCAAGGTCTAGAAACCAAGATCATCTTCTGATCTATCCACACAAAAATGAACAAAACCACACATAGACACTGGAACACACACACATACACACACACACGGTCCTACACAAAAGAATGGAACACAGGACCACATACACACACAGGAACACACACACACAATAAATACATAAACAGACAGACAGACAGACAGACAAGAAGGTAGGAAAGTTGATAAGTAGGTAAACAGATAGATGATAGATGGAAATGAAGTCACCATGCAGTGTACCTTAAGAAGATATTAAGGTCTCTTCCACTCCTCCATTTCTTACTCTTCTCCCACCCCTTTCCCCCTCTCCTTTCTTCCTGCTAGTCATAAGATGATATTCTAGTCACAAATGATGTTCTGTCTCACTTTAGACTCAAAACACCAGAATTAAGTAGCCACAGACCAAAACTTCTAAAACTTTAGTTTGCCAAAACCTTTTTCTCTTTAGTTCCTGACTTTTCTCAGGCATTTTGTCACAGCATTGGAAAACCTGTGAACACAAACCAATCGGGTATGAACCAGTTGCAGTTGGGGAGTCAATCAAAAATAAGATTCTGCAAAGAGACATAAGGAACAATAAAAAACAGATTCCAGGCCAAGGAGGATTTGCAGTCAACCATCAAGCAAAATTACAGAACGCCAGCTAGTTTTGAACTTCAGACAGAAAATAAATATTAACATCACTAAACTCACATAGAAGTTTGGGCCATACTGACATTGATTAATTATTAACTGAATTTGGGCTTGGAGATTTAGCTCAGTGATAGAGCATCTGTCTAACAAGCTTAAGGCCCTAGGTTCAGTCCTTATTTTGGAAGAAAAAAATTTAGGAGTTTTTTGTATCTAATCTGACAATTCTCTGGCGAGAAAAGTAGCAGACTGGCTTTCTGAACCTTATTTGGCCACAGTTTGCTGTATACTGTCAAGTCTGGGCCATCTATCATTCTTCCTTCTTATTGCACATCTTTTAAAAAGACAAATGTTGGCAGAATCCCTTCCCTGGACAATGACAGACACCTGCTCCTCCTCATAATGTTCTAATCACAAACCAAATTCTAGCACAGTTCATCTGCTTGTCTCAGCTACTTTCCTATTGCTGTGACAAAACACAAAGGAAGTGTTTATTGGGCTTCTGGTTTCACTGAGTTTGAGTCCGGGATGACCAAAGAATGGCAAGAACAGCTGAGAGCTCACATTTGATTTGCAAGTGAGAGGCACCAAAAGTACACTGGGCATGGTGGAAGTCTTTAAAAGCCAAAGCCACTCTCAGGGACACACCTCCTTATCCTCCCCAAACAGTTGCACCTACTGGAGACCAAGTAGTTAAAGATATGATCCTATGAGGGCTATTCTCAAACTACCACACTGGGGTACCAATGACTTCATTGAGCTTTCTTATATAGCATGCGTTAAGGGTTACTGAAAGAATCAAAACTGATCCTCAAACCAGCCACACTGGTAAGTCTTCATCAAGTATAAAAATTGGCTTCCTCCCATATCACATAGCCCACTGATGGAGTTATGGACATCCCCCAGCCCCTGCCTCCACTAGACTTTTCCAGTCTGCTCACTCTAGTCTATCCAGATACTCTAAAGATGGCAGAATGGCACACAAACGGCTAGGGGTTGGGGGAATGGCTGGAGTACTAGGAGAGGGTCCAATGAGCTCCCTAATCCTTCTTTCTCTGACTGAATATCAATAGCCCAAAAGCCCAGTCGTGAAGGCGTCTCACATGTAGGCACAGCTGATCTCAGGAAGATGATGGCAAGATAGTGCCTTGCAACAAGAGCCTCAATGAGCAAAATCAGCATCAAATGTGTCTCATTACTTATAAGGAGGGTGTCCTGACTCTCTCAAACTCTGAGCATGTCTAGGTCTCCTGCTGTCTTTTTCCACCCCTGCCTTTGAGACTCATGTAGCAATATGGAGGGGCAGAAAGCAGGACTTTATTTTAAGATCATGGAATCTCTTAGGGAAACCCTCCGCAGAATCCTCAGATTCCAAAGTGAGACCAAGATCCACTTTATGTATGTCTTTAGTGTGGAAATGTCTTATAGCTGCTCAAAATAGCCTACTATCTGTCAAAGCAATCCATGGCATACATGAGGAGACTATAAAAGGTTCCTGGATTCCTGGTCTGTTAAGTAAATATTCTATCCAGGGTGTAGACGATAAAGAGAGGGCTAGCCTTGGTTTAGGTGAGCTAGGGTATCCAAACCCTTGTGTCCTAGAGATGACCAAAACTCCTATCGGCAAACCATAAAGGAACTTTGTTTATAAAAGGTGTTCTGGAAACTTTGGGTTGAGGAACGTAGCTCAGTTGGTGGAGTGCTTACCTACCATGAACAAAGCCCTGAGGTAGGTACCCAGCATAGCATCAAACCAGGTCTACTGATACAGTCCTATAATCCTGGCATTTAGAAGGTGGAGTCAGAAGGATCAGAAATTCAATGTCATCCTTTGTTACATGGTACAAGTTCAAGACTAACTTGGATACATGACATCCTGTCCCCCCCCCCAAAAAAAAGTGAGAAAAATTAAGCAAAACCTACAAAACCTTCTACAGGCAGAAGAAAGTCTTTCCTAGGGAAGAGTTGACCAATTGGTTATCCAGTACCAAATGGTCAGCCTTGAAAATGGGCATTCGATGTGCATTCGAACACTATATAACTATGTAACATTATACAGGCAGAAAAGGTTTAAGAATATATATATGCATGTATACATAAGTGTATGTAACAACCATTAATAAAAGAGAGGCCATGAATTATAAAAGGGGCAAGTAGGGTTGTATTGGAGTGTTTGAAGAAAGAAAGGGAAAGGAAAAACATTGTAGTTATATTAATTTCAAGAACAAAAGAAAAAATGTAATTAAAGGATGATATTCTAGGAAGTTAAATGAGACAACAGGATGCTTCTGGCTAAAGAGGGAGCTGGACCTGAGCCCAACCTTGACTCTATGACCACACTCTTCCCAGTCTCTTTGTAAAACCAAAAAACAGAGCCCCTAACACATGGAGAGAGGAGGATGGGGTGACTTCATGAGAGTCAGGCACTCAGGAGAAAGGCAGCCATATGGGACATCTACAGCATCAGCTGCGAAGCATCGTCTTGAAATGCTTAGCCAGAGAAATAATGGGCATGTCTCTGCAAATGAGAAACAAGATGGAAATGCTTTGAAATGTTAAAAAAAAAAAAAAAAAAAGCTAGCAAGCTCCAAAGAAAGGCTGGTGTCCTTGATTCTGACAGGATGCCTTCGCTCCCAGACACTTGTCTTCTTCCACTGAGACAGAGGGGGCCTCTCAGAGTCTGCATCTGGATCCTGAGACATGAAGCTAATAGCCAGTCAGTGATAAACTCCACCCTTTGTGGTTTGCTAAGGGTGCCTGATGTCATTTCACACAGGCCATAGTGCAGCTGGCAGATAGTAATGCAGTATGGCCACTATGGATTTGGGACGTTTCTTAACCAGTAACTTAGAGAGGAGCCATTTCTTCCAATATCAAGTCCTTGAAGTGGTTTGCATCCATGGGCTCAGGGGAGGTCGTCTTTGGATCAGAAAACTTAAGAGCTATATCCCAGACCTCTCCTCACAAGTATCTGGGCCCTTTGTCTCCTTCCTGAATTTGTGATCCAAACCACAGGATAATGACCCCCAATTGCCTTAAGTGCCAGTTACCTTAGCACAACTGTCTTTTATTATAAAACCAAAATTCTGTGTCTTAATTTGCTATGGCTTCTCTCAGAGGCCCTAGAAGTATGTAGGGCAGATCATGACAGCCAAGTGACCACTGGACAAAGACACATCCCCAGCTTCCTTCACTGTTAGACAAACAGGCTGCCATGGACCAGAAGGTACGTCCATTGTGAACAGTGGTTACTTCCCAGACACTCCAAATCCTGGAAGAGTAATTAGCTAATATTTTCTTTGCTCAACCCTGGAGCGCAGCTCTTCTTTGACCTTTATATCTACCCCATAGTCCCTCTCCGTTTGATTCCTATATCGATACTAGATTACCAGCCAGGATAATGACCATGCAGAGATGGTGTCTAAGATCTAGTTTGACTGGGGCTTAGGAGATGGCTAGGATAATAAGTGCTGCCTACACACGCATGAGGAGCTGAGTTCAGATTCCTAGAACCCATGTAAAAATCGGGTGTGATAGGACACAGCAATAATCCTAGTGCTGAGAAACTGGAGACAGTTTGATCCTGGAGACTTGCTGGCCAGCCATCCTAGCTGAAGTCGTGAGCCCTAGGCTCAGTGAGTGACCCTGTATCAAAAATAATAAGATTGAGAAACACCTGATAAAGACCTCTGGCATCCACACACAGGCACACACATGTACATGCACGCACATACATACACAAGCATGCATGTGCACACACATAGGAATATGTACACACATATCCCACACATTATACATACACCTTTATCCACATATCCACCCTCCAACCACACAAATACACCTATACCCACCCTTGACCTCTAACACAGAAGTAGCAGATTCACCCAAGAGTCTTGAGGGCATTGTCCCCGGCTTCAGCTTGCTTGCTTTCTTCTTTCCACTGAACACACCACAGAAAATGAAACCTCTGCCTGTGCCAGCAGAGACCCAGCATTTGATTATTCAGATCCAATATCCCACATGCTGTGAGCTTCCCCAATAGTTCTCCTGGTGATTCAGCATGTCACCTCCTGGCCTCTAATTACCATCATAGTCATAAAACATTAATGACCTTCACCATCATCTTCACAGTGACCTTGGATGCATCTTCTGTCCCTTGTCACAGATGAGCAAGCTGAGGGTAAAGGTAATGATACTACAGGTTTAGTCCAGGTCTCCTTCAGTCAAGGACCCAGGGGCATCTTAACCTTACAATCCACACTGTCTCGAGGCCCATGGGTTTCTATGTACATGGACTTGTCCTGATTTTGAACCTACAGCTTCTTTTTATTTTTTATTTTTATATACATGTTAATGAATGCAAGTGCCATCAGGAGCTCAAAGAGGGCATCATATTTACAAAACTGGAGTTATTGTAAGCTACCTGACAGGACATTAGGAAACAAACCCAGATCCTCTGCAAGCATAGCAAAGGCTCGTAACCACTGAGCCATTTCTCCAGACTCCACAGACTCTTTTCAAACCAGATATGCCCTTAGGAAAGATGGAAAGATGTTCAAACCCCACAAATGGAGCAGTTCACGCAAAGGAAGGCATCAGTGTGTGTGTGTGTGTGTGTGTGTGTGTGTGTGTGTGTGTGTG
The DNA here is from genome assembly GCA_021653895.1 of Mastomys natalensis. NCBI lineage: Eukaryota > Metazoa > Chordata > Mammalia > Rodentia > Muridae > Mastomys > Mastomys natalensis. Next base: position 530,951 of record JAJTUV010000378.1, read on the forward strand.
TGTGTTTGCACATTACTGCATGCTCAAGTTCACTTGTGAGTGCATGTGTGTTCCTGTGGAGGCCAGACAGAAACTTTGGTTGATTTTCTCAGGCATCATCAACCTTTTCTTGAGACAGGGTCTATCATTTGCCTAGAAATCACCATGTAAATTTGACTGGCTTGGTCAGGGAACCTCGGAGATCCATCTGTCTCTGCCTCCCCTATGGGATTATAAACATGCACCTGGCTTTTTAAACATGGTTTCTGGGATGAAAGCTGGCTCCTTGTGATAGCAAAGTAAGTGCTTTCCAAGCTGGGCCATCCCATCCCTCCGACCCTTTGAAGGGGAGTTCTTTAATCAAGCCCTACAATGCATTGCTCTGTGTCTTAACCTAACTTTGTCCTACAATGTTCTTTCTCATTCTTCAAGTCCTAAAGACCCCAGTGGGGCTTCTAAATTCTGACCCAAACTTGAGCTGAGCTGACTTTCATCTCATGTAAGAAGTTTCTCTCTGAATTATGGTGGGCTTTCTTGCTTCTAGCTTGAAGTAAACAGGCCTCTGGGAGTTGCAACATCCACTTACGACTTTCAGATGCAGATATACACGAGGAAAACAGCAGCTAGCAGAAGAGAGAAAGTATAGGCAGGCAGCTGTAAGCACACAATGAGAGCATGCATGCATAAGAGGGAAGGGGAGAGGTGGGAGGAATAGATGATAAGAGACAAGGGGAATTAGGAAAATTGGCAGAAAATGGATGAGTCTGGAATGTATTGTAATGAACGAGGTAACCCAGGCTTTGAAAAATGAACACAGAATATTCTCTCTCTCATACATGGATCCTAGCATCTAATGTACATCTGTGTGTCTGTGATCTCTAGTGTTTCTAAATATGTGTCTGTGTGTTTCTGTGTATGTGTCTGTGTGTATATGTGTGTGTGTGTTTGTGCATTTGTGTGTATGTGCATGTGTGCATGTGTGTGCATTTGTGTGTATGTGCATGTGTGCATGTGTGTGCATTTGTGTGTATGTGCATGTGTGCATGTGTGTGCATGTGTGTTTGTGCATGTGTGTGTGTGTGTGTGTTTATGTGAGAATGGATATACAATGGCCTAGGAGAGTAGAAAGGGAACCATGAGAGGGAAAAACAGAGGCTTTAAGGGAAAAGAGTAGGTTGGTGACAGAACACGCATGATGTCAAAGCAGAAGGAGGAATGCTGGGCATGCTGGAATCAAGACAAAGCATGTTTACATGAAAGTACCTAATTAAAAACTTCTCTAGAAAAGAAGGGCAAGTCAACTGTGCTCAGCAGCTCACTGGTGTAAGTTAGTTACCAAACTCTCCATTAATTACGGTACTCCATCAGATTGTCCCAGACAACAGGACACCAGCATCTATTTTCCATTTTAACACAAACTCTGGCTTTATTAGTGTGTTCCATCAACTCGGTTAGAAACCTGAATCTTCAAAGCACCCCCACCACCTGACTGGGCAATAAAAGAAAAACCACAACAGATATTATAAATTTAAATAAAGTTGAGGAAGTGTGAAAATTATTTAGAAACCCTTGGAATGGTTCCTCACATTCGAGAGAGGCTTATTTGCATAAAGACATTCAACCTTCTAAATTAAAACTTTTCTCCCTCTTTTGAAGGGAGCAATTTCTGCATCATCTTAAGTTCCTCAAGGGTTCTGAGAAGGAGGTCAGCTGAGTTGCAGCAGAAGCATAAAGGGTGGGGCTGCTGGGTGAGTTCCCCTCCCCTCTCCCACATCCTCCTCAGCAAAGTCAGAGGAACAAGTGAGCCCTAGAAAATGAACGTGTTCGCCTCTACTTTCCACCCACTCTGTGTTTTTCCTGGCTCATAGCAGAATCTCGGTAGTACGTCCCCTCTTCCAACAAACAGCTCTGTTTCTAGGAAGATAATCACTTGGGCTGTGAGCTATTAGCTAAAGAAGACAGAAGGTTACATAAAGCCCGGAGGGGGGGATAACAATGCAGTTCTGCAAAGGAAATAGTTTCCAGGTATTTGAAGGATGCAGATACCAAAGGAGATATCTGTCTTGTGACTTGCAGAGGGAAGAGCAAAGAGAAAAAGGGAGCTTCTGAGTAAGAAGCCACACCTGGGCTGACAAGATAGCTCTGCTGGTAAATAACTGCCTTGCAACGGTGAGGAGCGGAGTTCAATCATTGGAACCTATGTAAAAAGCTGGACCAGCATTGGAGGCTGAGACGGGTGAATCCCTGGGGCTCACAGGCTAGCCAGGCTAGCTTACTGGGTAGGCTCCAGACTGATGAAAAGAGCCTGTCTCAAAAAACCAAGTAGATAGCTTCTGAGAAATGACACTCAAGATTGACCCTTCCAACCTACGTACACGTACATATGTGCAAACACACACACACACACACACCACACACTCATACACATATTCACATACTCATGCACATGCTCATATACATGCTTTCTCTCTCTCTCTCTCTCTCTCTCTCTCTCTCTCTCTCTCTCTCACACACACACACACACACACACACACACACACGCACACACCACACAAAGCCCAAATCTCAACCCTTGTACCCTGTGTTCACATCCTTACTTGTAGACTTCATAGGAGACCCTTCTGTCTATGCCTTTCCTGGGGAATATTTCAGCTATCTAAGGGGACTAGGAGCCTTAGAGAGCTTAGAGAAAGTGGTGAGACCAAGAAAGGTATGCAAGAATGAAAGTAATTCAGCCACATGTCAAAGCAACTGAAAGTTCATGGAAAATATCCAAGCACAGAAAAGCAATCCCTCACTCGCATAAAGAACCTCTTAGGAGTTGGTTCACATGCAGTTGCCTCCTAGGTAGAGAGCCATGAACTTGAACCATCCAGTTGCTCTCATTGCACACTGTCTCCTGGTGTCCCTGGAGACTGGGAAAAGATAATAACCATAAGATAATTTCAGATGGATGTGTTATGCCATGCATGATGGACAGAGAATAATGAGAAAGAAGTTACATCCTCCCTAAAGGCCCCCAACCACTGGGAGGAGAAGGAACATATAAAGAATATGCTATCAACTGCAGAAAGGAGTCTTCTTATTTTTATTTCTATCAAAAAGAGAAAATTATAGAAGCTGGGGCTCCAGTCTTGTCTGGGCAGTGTTTATCTGTGCGAGACTGTTACCATTTTAAGCCAGCTCTGAGTCTCTCTGCCAGCCCTGACAGAGTGCAGCAGTGGAGTTCTTGCCCCTGTGAAATACTGTAGCTATCAGGGCCACCTTCCTGGTGGGGTAATAACCCCAGAAACACACATGCCCTCAGGATCCTCCTTGCAACTCTCTCTGATCACACCTTGAACATTCTCACAGAATCTTTTCTATCGGCCTCAGTTTTTCGCTCTCAGCTATCACTCCCCATAAGCCAAGACTGTCATTAGGCACCCCATGCCCTGCCCACCACAGAGCACAGGGCAGAGTACTGAGCTCTCTCATCAGGCGGAAGGAATGTTCACACGTAGATGCAGCTGTGGATTTGAATGCCAGGAACTCATCAGGATTTGACGGATTTCTTTATCTCCACCTGCACCACAGTTACTGTTCAAGAAATCTTTTGTTCAGTGCACATAATCAGGACATAATTTGTATAGCAATTTTCATCTGGCGAAGTGCTTTCATGAAGTTTCTCATTTCACCAAGCTATTAGGCCATCAATGTTCTCCAAATACTTTTTATCCTAGCGTTGCTCCAGAGCAAGTACGAGGCCCTTCTCCTGTTTCAAAGGCAACAGTGCCTGAGCTGCTACCCTCTTGAGGTGTGGCTTCGGGAGACTAGAAAGCAAGCACTGATGTCTGTGTTCTCAGTTTTGCCCAACAGAGGGGAGCACAAGCAGCACACAGCTGATCAGATGTGGAGGAAAAAACAACAACAACAACAAATGGATGTTTCTCGTGAACCACACTGAAGGAATGTTAACAAGCGGCTTATGCAAGCTTCATCAAATAAAAAGGAGCTGCACAATTTTAGAGGCTAACGCAAAATGAAGGTGCAGAATCCGCTATTAGAAGATGATTTAACAGGTCCAGCTGAAATGTCAAACCAAGCTGAGGGCCATTCTAAAAACAGAGATGTGGCGAGCCTCACTGGACATACACAGCGAGCTGCACCATCACCATCTTACCTGAGAAGAAAGGTTATGGCATTTATCCAAGGACAGCCAGCTAATAAAGAACGCAACAGACCATGAAGTTCAGGATTCTGCCCAATCTATCTCCTGACTATACAAGGACACAACACACACACACACACACACACACACACCATCTTAATTGATTTCACTCTGAAAATTATGGAGACTCCCCAAAGCACCTAACAAAATGAGAAGCCTTAATGACTTCATGCCCTTTAGAACTGCTAAGTATTTGTTTGCATTTCATTAAATTTGCAAAGTAAAACTTGATTTAAAATTCCAAGGCCCCATTGAATGATCAGCATCTGGGGCTCCAAGGCAATGTTTGTAACAAAGGAAGAGTAGAAGGCCTTTCCTTTTTCTTTACTTTGTGAGTGCTGGAATTTTTTAATGAAAAATTTCATGGTACATGAATCACTACTTGGGGGTGGGGAGGCAGGCTTGATCCTGATTGCATTATTGAATTCTGAAATTACTTCATATTCCATGGAATGATTCCAAATGCCAAAGGATGCCATCTCGACTCAACCCTCAGATAATTGATAGGCATATCTCTCTCTATTAGATACACCAAGGCATGCCAAACACCTTTTACTCTGGAAAGCTCCAGCTCTCTGTCTTCCCTTCTCACAGTGCAGCTCTGGTTCTATTATCAGATTTTTGTTCACAGCACAGTCACTTGATGAGGAATTTATTCGGAAGGCTGCCATGCACAAAGTCCTATGCCAGACATACGGCTCTTTTCGGCCCTGATCACATCCGCCTCTTTTATCTTTAGGACAAAAGGATATGGGCCGAGGAGAGAGCGAGGTATCTCAGTGGGTAAAGTACTTGTCTGTAAAATCCTTGGGGAAAGGCACAGAGGGACTTTATCACCAGCCAGTCTACTATGGGAATCCAAATCTCTGAGCCTCAAGCTTGGTGAGAGGCCCTGTCTTACAAATTAAGGAGTGGGAGTATAGAAAGATATCCTGACATCAGCCTTTGGCTTCCACATGTGTACACACAAGTGAGTGAATTAATGCATAAACATGCATGGATTATATACACACACGTAAAAGCATAAAAATGACAGCAGCATTTTCATGATTACTCATGAATGCAATCCTAGTTTGAGAGAGGTTGAGGCAGGAGGATTGCCATGAGTTTGAAGGCAGGATGAGATACAAAGTGAGAGTCTGTAATCTGTCTCAAAATACATGCATGCATGCATACATACATACATACATACATACATACATACATAAAAAGAAAGAAGCAAGATTTGAGCTGAGGCCTGAAGAACCATGAGATTTCCATTCAAGCAGCTGAGCTTGGGTGTTTAGAAGGCTTGGGAAGAACAAAGTAGAAGGCTCAAACAATTTTGGTGACCTTGAGGAATGGACAGAAAGGTGATCACAGAAGTATTATCAGTCAACTTTCTGTGGCTGTGACCAAACACCTAAAAAAATAAACTTAAAGGAGGAATTCTATATTTTAGCTAACATATCAGAAGTATCAGTTCACTGCGCTGACCTTACTGCTTTTAGGATTCTGGTGAGAAAGAGCATCGGGTGAGAAGAGAACTGTGGTCCATGGCTGCTCACATTGTGGTAGCCAAAAGGCATGGGGAGAAGAGGGCACACACGGTGGGTCTGGGGCGACATGACACATCCTCTCTGACCTAGATCCTTCACCTCCTAGTAGTTTGTTCACGGATGAACTCACCAGTGGATTCCTCATCCATGGTTAGTGCCTTCAGGATCCAATTATCTTTCAATGACGCCAGCACCTAGGAACTCAGATTTTTACTTCATATCCAAATCACAACAGAGAAGAAGAAAGCCTCACTAGTGGAATGGTAATTGGGAGATTCAGTGTTTGCTGAGCAACCAATTGCCCCTGGTGACAGATCCAGGAGATCCAGGAGAAACAGATTCAGAAGTTGGAAGCATCAGGAGACTTGGAAGCAGATGGATGTGGGGATGTTTCTTAAGGTGGAAACAGTTGGACCCACTGACAGACTGGGAGAGGGGGACAAGATCCTAATAATGCCCAGGTGGTAACCCCAGCAACTGAGTGGATGCTGATGCCAGTTGAAGAGCTGTAGATGATGCAGGGTTGCACACGGGCTTCTGAATCAGACATAGCAGATGACACTCATTCTATAGATCCTGTTGCTTTTCTATTTATCTCAAACCAGGCTCCAACTTAAAAATCGTGCCATTCCTTTCTTTTTGTTGATGCCCTTCTTGGGTTCATTTGGGTTTTGGATTTTTTTTTTTCATTTATATGTAGAAAAGTGGATATGGTTCATATCCATGTAGGTGCAAATGTATCTACAGATGATGTACTGGCTGGGTTTGTGTCAACTTGACACAAGCTGGAGTTATCACAGAGAAAGGAGCTTCAGTTGAGGAGCTCCATGAGATCCAACTGTAAGGCATTTTCTCAATTAGTGATCAAGGGGACAGGGCCTTGTGGGTGGTGTCATCCCTGGGCTGGTAGTCCTGGATTCTAGAAGAAGGCCAGCTGAGCAAGCCAGGAGAAGCAAGCCAGTAAGTAACATGGCCTCTGCATCATCTCCTGCTTCCTGATCTGCTTGAGTTCCAGTCCTGACTTCCTTTGGTGATGAACAGCAATGTGGAAGTGTAAGCTGAATAAACCCTTTCCTCCCCAACTTGCTTCTTGGTCATAATGTTTTGTGCAGAAATAGAAACCCTGACTAAGGCAGATTAGTAGGGACAAGCTAACAGGAAGCCATACTGCTGTTCCTCAGGAACCATGAGCCTTGTCTCATGAGACGAGACACGCTCTCTAATTTTGCCTGGAGATCACCAAGTAGGCTCAATCAAGCAGGCTTCTCAACACACTCTTGAGACACAAATGTCTATCCCACCCCAGCACTGGGGTGACAAGCATGTATCACCAAGCTTGGCTTTTGTCAAGTGAGTTTTGAAGACTGAACTCAGGTCCTATGTCTTGTAAAGCAAATATATCTCTGACTGAGATAGTACCCTAGCCCCTTAAGGATTTTATTTTAAGTTTCTGGAGATTCTTAGGGTTAGCATAAACACATGTGGCCACAGTTAGGGACACACACACACACACACACACACACACACACACACACATTGATCTACTTTAGAATTCTCGAATTCTTGTCCATGAAGATGTCTACAGACTTCTGTGCACAGAAAGTGTCTATTTCTAACTTAGCTTAAGGCAGATTCCTATATGAGTAGGGGCTCTCTGCCATGACTCTGGATTAAAGGGAACAAGATGGACAGTATTTATGAATGTGAAATGGAGTGTTCTCTCTGTTCCTGTCACACAGCACACAGAGCACCAGACAAGGGACTGGACACAACAGGAATCCAGTCACATGAATGAAAAGAGGTGGGAAGGTGCTTCTGTCTGTTTCTTTCTGTCTCTCCTCTCTCTCTCTCTCTCTCTCTCTCTCTCTCTCTCTCTCTCTGTGTGTGTGTGTGTGTGTGTGTGTGTGTGTGTGTGTGTGTGTTTATGAACCTAGAACTCACTAATCCAACTAGAGCAGCTGATGAGTGAGCTCTGCACATAACAGTGTTGGAGGTGAAGATATACACAGCCATATCCAGCTTTTCACAGGGATTAGAACTTGGGTCTTCACACTTGTGCCCAAGCACTCTATCGACTCAGCCAACCTTCCAGGTCCTCATTCTGGCTTCTTCAGCACCATAGCTCCAACACAGCATAGTCCCTCATGAAGCCAAGTTGCTCAACTCTATCAGGTAACCTTGGTCTCTCATTTTACTCTCAGGTCTGCTGCAGATCAATACACACCTTTGGTCATGGAAGACAGGACACCCCAGGAGAGAGGACACAGGCAAATGAGTGCAAATTCATCTTCAGTTGGGTGAAAAACAAGTCAAAATGCCTGCCCCGGGAGTGCGAGTCTTGTCACACACAAAGTGCTACGATGTCATTAATTACTTTAAAAATTACAAAACCAGCTTGCTAAGTGTTATTGTCTATTTGTAATTCTATTACTGTGTTCCCCCCCGAGGTTTGAAACAACAGATGTATGTCAGCAACCTTGACAACGGGCAAGGCACAAGAGGTTCCCATTTGCAGGTGAAATAAAGATGCTTAGGTTCTCTGAGAAGGAAACTGGCTCGCTTGAACCTAAACCAAGCATTGTGGATAATATACAATAAGCTATATAAAACTCAAGGCCTCATCTCCCTGGCTCACAACCACAATGCCCTGTACGGTTCCGGGTTCCTCCAATGGGAAATTCACTTACTTTGTTCCAACAGGCAATAGACCCAGTAGGGGCCACAGAACAAGGGAGGCCAAACTCTATATTCTACCAAGTGCTCACACAGAAAGAGTTGCTCACAATCTGTTCCAATAAATATGTGAAGTCAAATGTCAAGCATTGAAAAACATCTATCTGAGCTGTTAGAAATTACGGGGCCGTTGTTCAGGGGACTGTATGATGGAATATACATCAAGGCCAAACAAAGACATCTCTCGCCCCCAATACACAACAAAGGCTGACAACATATTTTCTCCACCACAGGGTAATGTAGGGCTGAGGATCTGGTTTGAGCCATTACACATTTCATCTCCCTGGGCTGCAAATGCTGCAACAAGAAGTTGCATGGACTTCTATCAGAAATTTGAAAATCCAACGAGTGTCTCACTTTATCACCATAATTCCTCAATGCTGTCCCAATCTCCCAAGGTGTAATGGGTAATATTGATTGGCAAATGGACAGTATCTAAATAGTCAAAGAGTCCATTCCCCCAGCATTTCTATAAAGTATTATCTGGTTAAGTGAGTTAGGAAGGCTCACTCTAAACATGGGCAGCACAGCCCCATGGCCTGAGACACCGCAATGCATAAAAATGATCTGTTATTTAGTGCTGTATGAACCCCAGGGCAGGAGCAGAGTCTCCTAAGTTTTGTATGAGTCTCCCTGCTTCCTCTGAGAGGCACTACTGCAATCTCGATGAGAGCAACTGCACAACAGGGTTCCCTACAGCCTTAGCATACCAAAACACCACCCGCAAATGCTCCATAAGAGTTGCTTAATTTTTATTAGCAATATGTAGGATGTGTGCATGATTGGAGAAATTAGCCTCAAAATGAAAACTCAGAGTAGGCTGTGTGCCTGTGGTGAGTATCCTTTGGCTAAAACTCAAGAGGCTCCATCTCAAGAGCAGAAGGAAGAGGCATGAGTCTACAGAGCCATTTTCTTCCACAAACAAGAGCCGCCTTCACTGTGCTAGCCTGGAACCAGTTCCTGCGAGGCAAGCACAAGAAGGTATTGAGATTTGATGAAATAATACTCCAGGCCATCAATCTGACTTATGAGCATAATGGTATGTTAAGATAAAGCACTTCTTGTCGAGTACACAAGCCCATCTATAATGGCTGAGGAAATGTTTTCATTAAAACATGCGGGGATAGAAAAACTCTGAACTCAACTCTGTTGCCATGGAAACCTGCAATTCAACTTTTCAGTGTGCCTGACGACAGCTCCTTTCTCTTCCGTGTTATTCCTGAAAAGTGTTGGTAAATAATAAATGGTAGAAGGACAGCTAGAACAAAGTGTAGCTCAGAGCTGAACTAAGTGCAGCTTAGCCTCTCTGCCTTCATCTGTTCTCTCTAGCTCCATGGTATTTGCTTTATTAATTCACCTACTCACCAGACTGTGGGTTGAGAATCACTCATCTGAAATGCATGAGTCCAAAGGTTTGGGTTTTAGGTGTTGTAAAAGTTAGGAAAATTTGCATATTTATTAGATAACATAGGGACAGAACCCAAGTCTAAACATAAAATTCAGTTATGTTTTATGCATTTCTTTCACATCGTGGTCTAAAGGAAATTTCATAAAACATTCATCCAAATTTTGTACATGAAACAACTTTCTGTCACATAGAAATTTCTATGGCAGCTTCACACTGGGCACAAAAGGGTTGAGATTCAGCAGAATCTTTTCCTTCTTCTCCACCGATCTCTCTCTCTCTTCTTCTCCATCTTTCCAAGCTGGGGACCAATCCTTGATCCTCATGTCCCTGGGCAAGTACTCTAGTAATAACCGAGCTTTGGGACCTTTGGATGAGAGATACTCTTCTGTGCTTATTAAGCGTGGATCATGATCATGCTATAAAATGTTGCCGCCAGGAACCAGAACCAAAAAAGGCTTAAAGAACCAGGGAAGAACAATAATCTCTTGCACTTAGACAATTGAAAGGGTATTTTTGAGGAAGCAATAAAAAAAATGTGCTGGGTCTTGAATGACTGACACAACCCATAAACAAAAAGAGAAAAAGTTAGGTAGATAAAAACCACTAAAGTCAAGTAGCAAGAAGGAGCAAAGACCAGAGAATTTGGAGGAAAGACAATGATTTGGTTAGATTCTTTCAGGGGTTAGAAGAGAGGAATACATTTACCACCTATGCACCAAGTCACTTGGCCACTTGTTTATGTGTTCATTAAGTTGCTTATTCATCCACTCATTCACTCATTAATTCATTCACACACTCACTCATTCTCCTTCACGCTCATTCATCTTCTTGCTGCTTAAGAAATGAGTGTTTTTTTTTTCCTCTATGCTCAGGGTTGCTAGGGTAAACACTAATACACCTGACATATTTGGAGGACCCTTGGGTGTTAAGTGAACAAGGCTGAAAAGCTGTAAGGGTACAGTAGTAACACAGAAACAGGAAGACATAAAAACTGATGTAAGAGATGGCTGAAGGTATAGAAGTAGCAGAGTACTTGCTACCAAGCAGGAGTCTCTGAGCTCCTACCCTCAGTAGTGTTGAATAAGTAAAATGATAACAGAAATATATGGTAGAGCATGGGATACCCAAGAAAACACAGTCTGACTGCACATGGGAGAGCCATGCAAGTGAGCATGGTCTTACAGGTAATTTCTTAGCAAGTAATCCTATAGGAGCTGTGAACAGATAACCATGAGAATAGTCAAGGTTATGTCTATATACATGAAAGCAAAAGATAAGCTTCTCTCTTCTTAAATGTATCTCCTGTGAAATAGTAACCATTGGCTTTCCCTAATAATGGATTAGGGAAGATCAAAGGGGTTGACATAAGGAAATTGTTGTTGGGAATAGATGAAAATTGAGAATGCCTTCTAAAGGAGCCATATTTGGTGAGGGGCCAAGATGATCCTAAAAGTAGAGCAAGATGAAGGGGTATTCAAGTTGGGAAACATTCTATAAGGATGCCCATGCCTCAGAAATAAAATTCAAAATGGAAAAATAATTAGGAAGGAGTCAAGGGTAACACACAGCCTCAGCTTGATGAAAAACACAAGAAGGAAGAAGCTGTAGAGGCTGGGTGGGTTAATGTAGAGAGAGTGGAAGAAGTGAGTGCTAGGATGGGCCATGACCACAGAGGAGTCCCTGAAATACTTGCAGATGGTCTCAGAGTAGCAGGTAGTGAGTCTGAATAAAGGGAGACACACAAAGACAACAGCCATGAGAACTCAAATCATAGTGGTTTGTGTGTTCAGAGGCCTGAAAGAATTGTAGTCAAGAACACAAGACTCTAATGTTACAGAGTAGGGAGGATAATTAAAAGTGCCAGACAAGAATAAGTTGTGTTCACAAAGCACTCAGGCCTCTTTCTTCTTTGCTTTTGGTTTATTGCTCCTCCCACCAAATGAAGAGGTATTCAACTCGATGGAAAGAAGATACTTGGAGATATGGGTGAATATTTCTGCCAAGTGTTACCCCTAAAGGAGAAGTTTGCAAAGTCAACAGAGAGCAGAGGTTTAACAAGGGCTGGATAGGAAGAGATTCTCTATTGTAACTAAACAATTACTGAACTGTATGCCACTTAGATAACTTATCAGTCTCAGGAAAAGGAGGAAGGGATCACTTGGGATGATATTAGAGGAAGGAAGTGGCCATTTTGGAAAATGTTAGCAGAGAAGCTAGCCATTGGAATAGACAAGCTAAGAGGGGAGAGAGTAGGAGGCCATTCTGAAAAACTTTAGAGAAAGACGTGACAATTTTGGAAGTCAAGCTAGAGGATATGGCCATATTGGATATAAGTTGGAGGAAGTAACCGCTTTAAAAGACAAGAAGGACATAATCATTACTAAGGAAGCTACTACTTTATCTCCATCAGCATCTTTGAAGAGCCTCCTAGATGCACCTGCCAAGGCCTTGTCTATTTAGAATACTGATGTAATTGTACTCAAACCTGCCCTTATAGTCTGTCCTCCCTTGCTTTCTTTTTTCCATCTGAAAGAGGCATGTCAGTTGTCAGAATAAACATAGAGAGCTAGATAAAGGAAAAAAATTACTGAGAGGAGAAGTTAGGAAGAAGAGGAAACAGAAAAGGCTGATGGGAAAAGGGTAAACATTTCATCTATATCCTGAAGCTCTAGATATAGGAAGAAGAACTGATAGACTCAGGCTGTCACCTGGGTCTATGTGACACTAAGTAAGTCCCATGTTCCTTATTATTTAGACTTTATTGCTTCCTGGAATGGTCAAATTACTCAGGAAATAACAACAGTTGCCTCGTGCTTAATGACCCTGAGAAGTGTTAATTCTAATATTCACAAAGAGCAACCTTGGATTCAGTCCTCAGAACCTTTCTTTATACCTGGCTGCACTTGTGAATATGTCAGATATGCAAAGAGCTCCTGGCCCAGCCTGGAACACAGAGAGTGTCACACAAGTGCTAGCAACATTGATAATGATAGCCACAACAATGCATGTAGCAATGCTACATGACAATTGCTTCACAGGGGACTCAAGTGTGTCTCTCCATGATCCTGGCCTCTCAGCTTTCACACATTGTTCTATCTTCTAACCCCGAGGGGGAGGGGCAAGGCCTCTGTGATGCTTCTAACTGATAAAGCATAGCATAGGTGGCAAATGCTATCCCTGCCATTGTTGCCTCTCCTGAGGCTCCACCTTGCTGGCTGACTTGCCTTTTTCTTTCTCCTTCATGGCTTTGGAGAACCAACATGCTTTGCCTCCTATGACAAGAATACCAGGACATGAAGAGAGAAGCAGACCCCTCACCAGCCACGCTTCCAGATGTGGCTCAGCCACCTTCATTCATCCATATGCTATACTAAACCTTGAGACCCCCGTGGGACTGTATATCAGATATTTACATAACAATCCATATAATAGCAAAATTATAGTTATGAAGTAGCAATGAAATAACTATGGTTATTTCAGATTAGGACCTACCTAACTTGGATACAGACATCTGAACACAGAAACCATAAGAAAGAGAGAGAATAAACAGATCTGGATACCGCAGCACTATCTGGAATAGCTGCAGAATACTGGGAAATAAAGGTTCCTTACTGAAAGCTGATTTGGAAAATCTAAATGGCAAATGCCTTTCTGGCATAGGACCTAAAAACATCGTATGTATCCTTATCAAATGGGATCTTACTAGCAGGTTGTCCATTTTAAATCTGAACAGCAGAAATAGATCTTCCACGCTTTAGGGGCCTTGGAAACTCAGATTAAGGCTCAAAGAATGAAGAGTGGTGTCCCCAGGCAGACTCCCTAGATCTGAAGCCACATCCCACCTCCAGTTAGCTAGATGGCACTGGCAAGCTAGGATACCCTAACATCAGTTTGCTCGTGCATACAATGGAGATAACTGTGCCTCAAAAAAATCCCATTGATGATAATGAATACATCTCTGTCCAGCACAGAACCGGGTAGATGGTGCAATTGTAAAGAACTTACTTTGAAAGCATGAGGTCCCCAGAAGTCATGTAAAAAAATAAAAATAGAAAATTCAGGCACAATGGTGCACACTTGTAATCTCAACCCTGATAAAGACAGACATAGGCAGATCCCTAGGCTTCCCTAGCCAGCACACTTTGCTTAACTGGTGACATAAAAGACACTGAGAAACTATTCCTCAAAGAACTAGTACAGTACTTCTCAAACTGCCTAATGCCGAGACCCTTAAATACAGGTCCTCGTGTTGTGGTGACCTCCCCCCAACCATAGTTATTTCATTGCTACTTCATAACTATAATTTTGCTATTGTTATGGATCGTTATGTAAATATCTGATATACAGTCCCAAGGGGGTCTCAATCTACAGGTTGAGAACCACTGAGCTAGTGTTTCTGTGAATGACATCTGAAGCTAACTTTTTGCCTATACACACACACACACACCCCCCACACACACACACCCCCACACACACACACACATACACACACACCTCTAGATACTTGTATATGAACCTCCATGAGTCCACATGTACCACACTGTACATACTTGCATAAAAAGGTGTCTGATGCACAGCAGGAATTAAATCAATTGCAGATAAGCCAATCTACTGAGTAACAGCCTACTCCATCTTATTATTTACCACCTAAAAAATTTGTATGCAACTGTGGCAGCTTGGATGGATTTAGAAAACAATCAGCTATTGATGTGATTCAATAAGTACCTGGATAGAGGAGATATGATAGATGAGATTCTCCAAAATGTCTCAGATCAGAAGCAAGACAACAAAGCAAAGGGGGATTTCCAAAGGCAGAGAGGTGCTAATTAACAACTCAATTAAAAAAAGGCAAATTAAACTTTATGGTTCGCTATCCTCCGCTGCCTGGTAAATTGTTTTGTGAGGCGAATGATTAAAAATGATCGTTTCAGAAAGCTGAAATAGCTTCCAAGGAACACAAGGATTTTTCAATATTATACAAAAGGTTTGCACCGCAAAATAAACTTCCGTGATTAAAAGTAACAGCATTGCTCTCCGCATGGAAGCCGGCAGCACAAATGTCGGCTTGTGATGCATTCGGTATTTTGGGGAACTGTATGAGAATTTTGAAGATCGGTGCATCCTTATGAATAAAACACACCATCATTTCCTTTTGTGCTCTGTGTATTCGTGGGCCTCGTACAGGTTATTCTGGAACACTCCTTGCAAATGTATAATTTACATCAAATTAGTTTAGAACTGAGCTCTGAAGAAATGCACAGAGCTCGGCATGCTCAACAGCGGGTCGCCAAGAGAATCAAGAGTTGGTTGGAAAATAGGATTCAGAGCAAAGGGAAGCAGAAGTCTCTGCGATCTATCTCCTTCTATTCACTCCGTCGTACTCAAGTCTTTTCTACCATGCAACACCAGAGACAAGAGACACACTTGTACCAAAACCCATCAGTGTTCAGGACCATCTAGCCTGCCAGGGCAGTTAGATCAAGAGGCAAATCCACTGTGGTACTTAAGGAGTGAAAAGGTTTGGATGCTGTGTTAAAGACAAACCCCATTAGGTGGCGCCATTGAGAGGTGGTTGTATCGTAGTGCTTCCTCACCTGGATGCAGATGTATGGCAAATGGCAAATGAGAGACTGGGAAATGGCGCCTAGCTGGGGTAGTAGGTCACTGTGGAAGCCAGCATGTCAGTGTAGGAGCACTATGCATTGAAGGTTACAACTTCTCCTGATATCCTTATCCTTTCTCTCTCCTTCTGCCATGAGATAAGCAGCTTCCACTCCTGCCCATCACATGTTGCTATGGTTACTATTCACCTATCTTAGTGTAGGACCACAGCAATGAAACCATTGGAAACCATGAGACATAATAAACTTTCTTTCCTTTACCTTGTCTACATCAAGTACTTTGTCACCATGATGGGAAGCTGGCTGACCGAGGGTTGAAAGTGTGGTAGTGACCCAACCCAAAGAGAGTAGAACTAAGCCTTTGATGGCTGGAGTGGCAGGTTCAGGTTGATCGTCTCCAGTCAAAATGTCACAAATCCAAAGAGCTCTGAAACTCAGAGCATTTTGAAAGCCTACATGACATTGTCCACTTCAGACATGTCCATGGGCCAACCCAGTATCGATAATCCCTCACCTTCACAGGTGATTCTAGGCTATGTCGAATTGATAATTCAAGCTAATCATTATATTCCTTCTCCAACACCAATAATAATGACATAAACATGCTGAGTTCCCATACCTTGTGCTAAGCTCCACACAGTGAGCTGAGAGCCACCATGTTTTTTACAGATAGGCTTACATTCCCACCCTGAAACACACCGACTTCTTTTCTACTTGTTGCTGTACACCATGAGCATACAGGCTAGTAATCTTATCCAAGTACTCATCATTATATCTGACCCTTGCTTGATTCCTGACCTTCCTCTATACCTCAGAAACATGATGGCAGTTAGGAAGAAAAATGGCATTTTATGTACTCCCAGTATTGTCTGCCCTTTAGTAAAATGTCAGAAACAATGGCAGACTTTACTCTGAGCTCCAGGGTTTCCAACCACCTCATGTCACCAGAAGCAGCTCAAGTCTCAGCTTCCAGGTACAGTGATGCCCTGGATGCAGGTACTAGCCTTTTCCATGAGTGAGTGACTAAGATGCTGTCTTGAATTAAACAGGTTAGATCCTTCTCTAAAGCCTGAACCATCCGGAGCTTAATACACGGCTTCTGAAGGCCCAGTATCACTTGCCTAGGACCACAATGCTAGAAAGGGGACTCTGTCACACACTTAAGCAGTACCCTGGGATCAAGCACTAAGATGACAGGACCACAGGGAATATGGAAGGCTCCCAGTTGGTCCCTTCTACCCAGTCTTTGCCTCCCTAGCACACTGAGAACAAGTAGAGCAGGACAAGGACTACATTTTTTCTCCCCACTATTTCTTCAGGAAGCTTTGAGATTCCCTGAGTACAGGGGACCAGGTGGGACTTTTTGATTCCCTGGTTATCAGTGAGATACAAGCATACCTTTACATGAGCTTACTGGCTGAGCAGAGTATCTGCTACATACTGTCACAGGCTCCAGGATTCAAGGCTAAGAGAAAAGTGGAAACCTGCACAGCCCTGGAAGACTGGAAGCAAACCATCAGGACTGCAGCTGCCATATGTAGGTGTGTCCTGAGGACGAGGGACACTTGGTAACTCAGAGATTCTAAATGACAAAAGAAAGGATGTCTTGCCATTTTGTCTGGAATCTAAAAGAGACATTGGAAGCAGCCATGGTAATGAGTATGAGACAAGGAAGCCATGGCGAAAGCTTGTGGGAGCATAAACTGAGGCATCGGAGCTGTCTTCATGGGTTGTGGAGTGAAAGCAGGACAGGGACTCAGAGGTGTGGTCATGCTGTGTGGTCCTGCTGAGAGGACTCTTCCCTTACAGAGCATGCGGGAACCGACAAAGGGTTAAAGCAGGAATGAAACTGTGGTTTATTTCTTTAAATGGAAATATGCTCTTTACCCTAGGGTAATGTGGAACTCTAGATGGAGCCATGTATGACCTTGAACTTCTGATCCTCCTGCCCCATGTCTCCAGAGCTGGAATTACATGTGTGTGTCATTGCTCATGGTTTATGTGGTGCTGAGGATTGAGCTCAGAGCTTCATGCATACTAGACAAGCACTCTAATAACAGAACCACACCTTCAACCCACCAATCATGAATTTTAGATGGCTGAAGAAAGGCATACAGGGTGTTCTCTTCCCAGATAAAATCACTAGCCTCCCACTGTTGGCCAGCCAGCCATGGTACATTTGCTTTTTTGAAGGATCACATTGAATCAAATAAATGGATGCTCCAGGCTCTGATTTCCACAGGGATGGGTGACCCTGGGCCAAAGAGCAGTGTCTTTGTCAGGAGACGCCAGACTATGCCCAGTAACAAATCAGCCTGCACCCAGAGATCACAGGAAGAGCGATGAACACACAGAGTTAATTAATGAACACACTGTAGTGTACTCAAGCTACTGGGTGCAACTCAGCAGTACCACAAAGACTAGCTTAGGGGTATCTGCATAGACATGAGTGAAATGTCAGTGTTAAAAAGGGCATAAGAGACCAGACACAGGAGCACATGTAAAACATTATGCTGTGTAATAGTTAATGATATACAGAAACTGATGACAGATCATTCAGAAGTGTCATTGCTTCTGTAGGTTTGAGGTCAAGTTGGAAAAAGACAAAGTGGAGTGTTCAAAGGTCCAGATTTGGTGAGGACGAAATCCAAGGTGCAGTATATACAGTCACCAAACTCAAGTTGCTTTTGCACATGTTTCCATATGTGTTTGCTCATTTGTGAACAAGTACTCACACATGTATGTATATGGGAATCAGAAGACAACCATAGCTGTCATCCCTAAGGTACCTTTTATTTAGATAGAACCTCATACTAACTAGCCTGGGCTGGTTGGCTAATAAGCTCCAGGCATCTACCTTCCTCTGCCTCCCAGAGCTAGGATTAAAGATCTATGCCACGACACCTGGCTTTCTTCCACATTATAGGGATTGAACTCAGATCTTTATGCTTGCAGGGCAAGCACTATATTGACTGAGCTATCTCCCTAGCTTCAGTTATTCTTGTTCTCATGATCTTAAGATCTATACACTGACGGGCTAGAAAAATGGCTCAGCAATTAAGAGCACCAGCTCCTTTTCTGAGTTCAAGTTGAAGCACACACATGGTGGCTCATATCTATAATCTATAATGAGATCCAATTCCCTCTTCTGGTATTCAGATGTGCATGCAGACAAAATACTCATATAAATAAAGTAAATAAACAAATAAATCTTTAGGGGCTGTAGAGATGACTCCGTGGTTAAGAGCACTGGCTGCTCTTTCAGAGGGCCTGGGTTCAATTCCAAGCACTCATATGGCAGCTCATAACTGTGACTCCAGTTTCAGGGGACCCAATATTCTCACACAGACATACATGCAAGCGAAACACCAATGCATGTGCACACACACACACACACAAACACCACACACACATATATATATACATGTCACACACACACATACACACACTGGTTTGTATATGTTCTATAGGTATCTTCTACTGCATTTAAAAAACTATATTGTTTTAAATGAATACTGTAAGTCAGAGGTCATCAAATTTTGGCTATTGGAATGCTATCTATTTGCATAAATGTGTTCTTACTGTTCATACTTGTTTAGCTACATGTCACCTGCATCTGGGTTCACACTGGAATAATCATTGAGATGCTGATGTTGAGGCCATGTGGTGAATGAAGCCTAAGATATTTACTGTGTGGCCTCCTCCATTAAGGATTTATTACCTACCAATTGTCCTAGATATAGTATTGAAACTGTTTCTTGTGTGTGTGTCTATGTGTGAAGATATATATGTGTGTATGCATTAGAGGCCAGGGGTTCATCTCAGGCTCCTTGGGCACCACCCACCTTGTTTGTTGAGATAGCATCTCTAGCACCTCTCACTGAGACATACAGCACACTAATTAGACCAGACTAACTAGACAGAGAGCCCAGGGATCCTCCTGTCTCTATCTCCCCGGCACTGGGATTGCAAACACATAGCACCATACCCTGGTTTTCAGTATGATCCCAGGGACTTGAACTTGGGTCCCTTTGCTAGTACAAATTATCTCCCCATCCCCTAAATGCAGGTTCTAAGATGCACACTTTGCAGGTGGCTACAAAGAAGAGAACTGGTAGAGATGCAGTTAGGCCTTCAGAGACTACCACATCAACATGTGGCTGCTGTCTTTGATCATAAATGTATTTTACTGACTAACTTAATCATCTCCACCTTGTAAAAAGCCCATTTCCTACCACCAGCTTACTGTGGAGAGAGAGGAAGAAACTTCTGCTCATAATGATATAATCACCCTTCATGGGCTTGGAGAGGCCGCCACAGACTGGGGTCATCAGCATGCCCTAAGTTGGTCTGCACTCTCCATGAGAAGCTATGGAAGAGATTTGGGGTTCAAATTGAGGGGCACATGCAGATCAGTTTCCACAAACATGTGATAGATGATCAATTTTAAGCTTTTCTTAATTGCTGTTGTGGCAGCTGAGCTGGCTTGTTAATTGGTTTCCAGGAGTCTGTATTGGTTAGTATGATTTCTGTGTGTTGCCAAGTAGGAGTTTTCCTAGGCTCTAGCTCACAAAGAGTCTGATGGACTTTCTACCAGCCTTTACCTAGGGAAGAAAAAGGGGGGTCATTACTCTGAGAACCTCCCACACACACACACTGGTGGGTTGGATTTATTTGGGATTGAGAATTCTTTGTATTGTAATCTCTTTGTTTCTGTTATTCTAGAGTCTAAGGGGTATGCACGTGTGTGTGGTGTATGTGTTGTGTGTGTGTGTGTGTGTGTGTGCACTCACATACATGTATGCATGTGTGTGTGTGTGTGTGCACTCACATACATGTATGCATGTGTGTGTGTGTTGTGTGTGTGTGGTGTGTGTGTGAATGGGCAAGTATGCATGTGTGTGTAGTGTACACCTGTGGCCCCAGCACTGTGGACATGTGCAGAGGCCAGAGGTTGACAAACAGCATCTTCCTCGATCACTCTCCATTTATATTATGAGACAGGGCTCTCAGTGAGCCTGAGACTCACGAATTAGTCAACACTTGCTGGTCAGTGAACTCTAGGATCCTCCTGTATCCATTCTCCAGCTCTAGAGTTAGAAAATCACACCTGGCTTTTTATGAGCGTGCTAGGAATCTAACCTTGGGTTCTCATGCTTCTACAGAACCTTACCCAATGAGCCATCTCCCTAGCTGTGAAAACAGCTAATGATGTATTAAATGTGGCCCAATATATCTCTGGGCTCTCATTTTCCTCTACCATCAATATGAAAATGGATATTTTTAAAAGATTTATTTTTATTTATGTGTCTGCGTGCCTCTGTCTGTGTGAGCATGTGCCATGTGTGAGAAATGCCTACAGAAGCCAGAAGATGGCATCGGATCCTCTGGAGCTGGACGCAAAGGTAGTGAGCTACCAGACATGGGCACTGGGAACTGAACTGAGTCTTCTGCAAAAGTCCAAGTGCTCCAAACTGCTGAGCCATCTTACCAGATCCTCAAATTAAGATTTTACATCGCATTCTAGATTATATGTTTAAAAGCACATGTGTGTTTGCTGCTTAGAGCACTCTTCCGTTCACCTGACCAGTGCTCAGAAGCCATGTGGCCAAGTGGGCACTCAAGAAAATCCTTCAGCAATTAAAATCTGAGCATCCCTGGACTACAGAGGACTTCAGGTAAATATCTAATCCCCTCCCAATACACACACACACACACCCCAAGCGCCTTAACCCCAAAGTCCTTCCCCAGTCAACTCTCTAATGTAAAAACTATTTAGGTGAAAAACAGCATACTTTTTCATCAAAAAATTGACATCTTTTTGTTAAAGTTTTAAAAATCGAAGTCATTGGTAAGAGGGTAGGAGTTAATTCACTCAGCTGAGACTTCATTATTAGCGCCTGTCTCTTGACCAAGCGTCGGACATTTATTTAATGGCATGCCCTTTCTCAGGTCTTGATTTCTAAATCTATGATGTGAACAAAGCCATAAACTGTCCTTGCTAGGCTGCAGGATAGTTTGAAATTGACTGGAGCACAGAATGATCTGGAAAGGTCCCACATGAATCTTCTTTAGCAGCTTGCCACCATCCAGCCTGCTATTCATTTCTACAAGGTCAACTTCATTTTCACTTTTAAAATTCAAAAGCTCCATGTTCCTAAGGCTGGCAGACACATCAGGGCCATCTCTGAGCCCCTGCCTGGCCTACAGCATGGCTTGGTTCAAAGATTTCTGAAATTAAACAGCCCAGATAAACAGAACTTGATTAGGTAGAGCAGGAGGAAAGCCATGCAGAAAGGCAAAGTCACACATTATTCTAAGAAAGTATAGGGACATCACCTAGCCTGTAGACTATTATTGTTCTGGCTCTTTAAACCTAGCTCTGGGATCCCCATCGAATTTACCTTTCTTTTGTTTAGTTCAAGCCTCACTACTGTTCAGTTTATCGTGTGTGTGTGTGTGTGTGTGTGTGTGTGTGTGTATACACATGTACACATTTGTGTTTGTACATATGTGGGTGCATATGTGTATACAGTGAATGTGTATGCAGATTCATATACATATAGAGGCCAGAGATAATACAGCTTATGCTATATAGTCAGGGTCTCTCACTGGGATCAGGAATTCACTGAATCAATTTGGTTGACTAATTAGTGAGTCCCCCAAAATCAGCCTTTTCTCTGCCTCCCCATGGCTGGGATCACAGGCAAGTGTCCAACTTTTTCTTATATGAGTTCCAGGGATTCAAATCAAGCTCTCACACTTGCAAGGCAAGCACTGTATGCACAGAACCATCTCCCTCAGCCTGTCCAGTAATAACTGTCTCTACTGTCCAGACTCTACTGTCTTGGGGCTTCTGGGTGACCCTCCTTTGTCCATGGGAACTTTATCCATGGAACTTCAAACAGCTTCCCCCTTCTCTCAAGGCTCAGCAGCAACACCATCTTTTCAGGAAGACAGCCTTGCCTGATATTATATTTATGTCCATTTCTCTCCTAACACTCAGCACAGTCTTTGCTCAATCTGCTTCTCAGATGGTTTATTTCTTTGCCGTTTACCTCTCCATGAGATAAGCTCTTGGAACCAGGAGAGTTTTCTTTAATATAGTGATATTCTAGTTCCTAGACCAGAACCTGGTCTCTCCAGAGCCCCTCACAGGCATGTATGTTCACTAACATATGATGTCATGCCTGTACGTTTAGTACTTCTCCAGGTAACACACATATGCAAACACCACCTCTCTCTCTCTCTTCTCTCTCTCTCTCTCTCTCTCTCTCTCTCTCTCATACACACACACACACTACCCACACATCCTGTATATACACACCACACAGAGAGACCACTACATACATACTGCACACTAAAGCTCAATCCACAATACTATATACATACCACACACAAAAGTACTACACACACAACTACACACACAAACACAACATACACACACATTACACACACATACTGTACACATACCACTCACAAAACCACTATACACACAAAAGACCTATGCAAAAAAATATTGCACATAAAAACACTACAGAGAGAGAGAGAGAGAGAGAGAGAGAGAGAGAGAGAGAGAGAGAAAAGAGACTGTGTATCTGTGTGTCTGAGTCTGTGTGTTCTAGGTAGTCATGATGGCTCATTCTTGCAAGCCCGAGGAGCTGAGCTTATCTCCAGAATCATGCAAGTGTAATGTAATGTCAGTCCTTGGAATGTGAGGGGGGAGGCATCACTATGTTTTGCTGGAAAGCAAGCCTTACCTATTTAGTGAACTCTAAGCTAATGAGAGACCTTGCTGAAAGAAAGAAAGAAAGAAAGAAAGAAAGAAAGAAAGAAAGAAAGAAAGAAAGAAAGAAAGAAAGAAAAAAAGAAAGAACAAGGGAGGGAGGGAGGGAGGAAGGGAGGGAGAGAGGGAGGGAGGGAGGGAGGGGGAGGGAGGGAGGGACGGGAGGAAGGAAGGAAGGAAGGAAGGAAGGAAGGAAGGAAGGAAGGAAGGAAGGAAGGAAAAAGACAGAAAGAGGATAGTACCTGAGGAGTGACAATCATGATTGACCCTGTCCTTCATACATATACACACTCCTTTGTACATACATACATGCACTCATCAACACACATACAAAAAAATCAAATGAGACAAATCCAGCTCCATTCTAGACAATGGAGCAATCGTATGTCTGTCCTCTCACTGAGGGCATCTGAACCAAGACTAATGAGACGTCTATTCTAAGTAGTTGTAAAATTCGATAAAATCATGGATAATGAGTACTGGGTTTGGCACAGGAACGTGTTCTACAGTAAACCTCTGTGAGGCCTATGGAGCTGGTGAAAGGAAGGAGGGCTGGCATAATGGCCAGGGCTAGGAAAAGTTGCCTCTCAACTACCAGGTAGCATGTGCCACTATCCAGAATCCTGACCACTGTTGCTCTCACATGCTGGAACTTTCTGTTTCTATGTAATTCTCCATTACATGTCCAGTGGAGTATTTAATTCCCAGGACTGGATTTCCTCCCTGAGGAGACACAGAAAATGCAAGTAAACAGCATATTGAAAAATCTGTTCAATGAATTGCAGAATTCTTTTCTCATTTGTCATAGAACAAATTTTCTTTGAAGGGTGGTATTAAATTGTTTACAAGATGGCCATACTGAACACTTGGACACAGTACAAAGACTCTCTCATCCTCAGATGCCTTTAAAGGCAACAGGTATTTAACTAGAAATCACTTTTTAAACTATCAGCCCCATAATCCTTTATAAAATCTCTTCCCTGGTGTTATCAGTAGGAAGATTTGTGGACCTACACATAGCACAGAGAAGAAAATCGCCTCCCTACCCTCTGCCACTGATGTGTAAGAATGTTCCACAGGGAACCAGCTGAGGACAGTAATTGCATTACTCTGTATCCCGCAAGCCCTGATCAACCTCAAATATCAATCCAGGTTGGGGACACACTTCTGCGGCTCTAACCAGCTCCAAGCTCCTGTTCACCTTGCATCCAGACTCTCCCAGAGGCCAGCTTAGAGTTCAGGCTTTCTCATGATCTTGACCCTTGATTAAGGCAGTACACACATCGTTCACACTCTGTACTGAATCAAGCTCTATCCTCACTTTAGAGTGCTGGGTAATATATCCACATGCCAATGAAAATGAAGACTCAGCAAATCCAAGAGTCCACAGCTCATTCTAGCAGACAGCAAATCTTCAAAGCCTAGGCTATTGGTTCTCTTATCTCAGTGGGAGAGATCATTGTTCCCTTTGAAAGACCTGCCTCACCACATCATTCTGTCCTCTCCATTAATGAGTTTTATTTATATGTTCATATAAGAAAATAACTGTGAACCCAAGGGGATGATATAGTCAGTAGGTACATCTCTTGCAAGCCCAAGGACCTTAGTTCATGTCCTTGAACCCACACAGGAAAAGCTGGGCATGATTGTACCAATGGGATCCCATCTTAGAAAATGCCCACCTTCTATTGTGACACAGTGTCTCTTACTAGACTAGGCTAGGCGGCTCGCCAGTGAACCTCAGGGATCCATCTGTCTACACCTCCCTAGAGCTTGAATAAAAATTAGATATGCTATGGCTGACTTTCCACAGGTGCCAAGATCAGAACTATGGTCTTCGTGCATGGATCAACTATGCCATCTCCACCTCCTCATTTTTTATCATTTTTTTTTTCTTAAAAAGAGAAGTAGTTTTTATTCTGAAGTTTGGAATTAATGAGAAGTGAAATATAATGTCTCTAAGGCACTGAAACTTCAGCAAGTGTGCTGCAGTCTTCAACATGTAGCAAGGTGCTTGGAAGCCTTAAATATCCACATAATAGACCTTCAGTGGCCCAGGTGGGCAGTCTGTGTATTTCACCTAATCACACAGGAAATTTCTCTTTGCTATTTATGATTGACCTAGTGGACCTGTCTGAGGATGAAGTTATTTCAGAAGTGATATCCAGCTAAATGACCCTTTCAGGTTGAGGGTACATATTTCCTGTATGAATGTGCCTTTTGAGGTTGGTTATCATTTGAAGGTAAATACACATTTTAAAAGCTAAGTTTATATTCTTTGTTTTTATTACATTTCATTTTATGTCATATATGTATGTGCACATATGTATGGCATTATGAAGAGGTTAGGGGACAGTTTTCAGAAGTCAGCTCTGTCTTTCCACCATGTAGATTCTGAAGGTGAAACAAGTTGTCTTGTTAGGGTTTTACTGCTGTGAAGAGACACCATGACCAAGGCAACTCTTAAAAGGACAACATTTAATTGGGGCTGGCTTATAGGTTCAGAGGTTCAGTCCATTCTCATCAAGGTGGGAACATGGCAGCATCCAGGCAGGCATGGTGCAAGAGGAGCTGAGAGTTCTACATCTTCATTTGAAGGCTGCTAGCAGAATACTGGCTTCCAGGCAGCTAGGGTGAGGGTCACACCCACAGTGACACACCTACTCCAACAGGGCCACACCTTCTAACAGTGCCACTCCCTGGTCAGGCATATACAAACCATCACACAGGTGTTGCCACCTCTGAGCCACCTCATCAGTGCCTTTATCCCTGTTTATTGTGCTAAATAAAATAAAGCTCACAGAAAATCTACCTTTCAGTTGTCTTGAAGCATAGAATGCAACACTATTTATCATGTTGGTAACGTTGTACAGCCATCATATCCACCCTTGCCTCTAACTCTATCTCACCCTTTTGGACTAAGGTGGGTTTTTTTTTGCACTGTCAATAAGGAAACACACTCCTTCCTCCCATCCCAGGCCCTGGAGTGTTGCAGCCTGTTTTCCCTGTCCAGGAATCTGACTACTCCACTGTAAGGAGAACCACATTTGTTCTCTGCTGCCTTGTTTCTTTCAAGGTTTATCTATGTCATTCCTAGCATAGATCTTACGGCTCACTAATTTTCCACTGTATTTGTGGACCACATTTGGTTATCCAGTCATCTGTGGGTGGGTGGATGAGTGGTTTCTACAACTTGGCTGCTAGCAGCAACATAGAAACACCTTCCTGGGCTCCTTGTTTTCTTGTTAATTTTTTGTCGTGCAGCTTTGAGGATCAAATGCCGGGCCTTGCAACTGTTAAGAAATGACACCAGTTACCCAGGGCCCAATTTGTAGACTGTCACTTTTAACTTTGAATATTTTAGAAATAGAATTCATTAATCCTATGGTTCTGTTTATATTTTCTAAGAGCCTCTTAAATTTTTATACCTCCAAAGTGTTTCTCAAAGAAACATCAAAAACTTTTTCTAAGAAGCAGTAATAATGAACCTCATTTTTTTAGACTTTATTTTTTGGCTTGTCTTGTTTTGAGACTGAGTTGCATATAGTCCAGGCTGGTCTGAGACTCACTATTGAGCTAAATATGACCTTGCATTTCTGATCCTCTTGGCTCTACCACTCTGTGTGTGTGGTGCTGAAGATTGAACCCAGGACTTCATCCATACTAAGCAACCATCTATTAGCTGAGCAATGTCTCCAGCCTTCAACAGTTTGTTAGTCTGATGAAAAATACCTTCATTCTTCTAATTGTGATATTCCAGTGTTTAAAATAATTCACATCTATTTATTCTAAAGTTTCTTAGCAGATGCTTTGGAAATCTGGTTAAAAAGCAGATCTTTAACCAGAGAGTTCACACACACACACACACACACACACCATGCATTCACACACTCACACTCCCAAACACATTTACAAACACAAAACACATATAAACCCACACGTGAACACACATGACACACTGACATATATACACATACAAACATTTACATATACAATACACACACAACACACACATACACACATTCACACAATACACATACAAACACACACTCACATATACAACACACATACAAATACATAAACATACACACACAGACATACACACATATATATACACACAAACACTAATATGTACAATACATCCCACACATACACACACACTCAAACATACACTCACACCCATACACACACACACACACACACACACACGGGGGGGGGGGTAGGGAGTATATTCTGCAATCCTGCAGAACGAATGACAAAGTCCTTGCACCTTTCTCCTTCTATTAACTAAGGAGATAGAGTTACTTCCTTCTTCAATCCTTCAGTGAAAGAAGCACCAGGAAGCCCAGGAGTGCCGAGTCAGCACAGCCACCTCATCTCCATTGTCAGTCAATCCCTAATGAGAGGGGAGGATGCTAGAAGCTTTGCTCAGCACTATAGAGCCTAGAGAGACCACAACAGCCAGCACAAGGCTGAAGAAGGCTGCAAGGCAGGGCATTCCATCTGGGAAATGCAGCAAAGAAAACAATAAAAGCACTAAACAAATGAGATAGGAAATTTATCCAGTTCATGTGTTCAACTATGCCTTCTCAGCAGGTAAAAAACTGTTTGTATGCGCGCCAGCATGCATGTACACGTGTGCCCACAGAGCACTTGCAAAGCACAGGTTTAACTATCCATTAGACACCACCAAACTTTATAACAGCAATGAAGATACATAAATTAATCAGTAGTTCCCTCTACTATCAAAATTTTAGACTAGCAGAGGCAGCAATGAATAAATATAAAAAATGACAGTGACAGAAACTGAGTCCTATAGCCTATAGCACCCAGAAACATCCTCTTGTGCAGTTCCATGGTCATCCTGCAGAGGGCAGTGCTGTGAGCAGATCCTGGTTATTATACAGATGTATGCAGCTGGTAAACGCAGAAGGTGCATTGCCTCCAAGCCCCTTCACTACAAAAGCTACCACCATATGATGCTATCTACTCAAAGGAAAAGAAACATACTCTTAAGTTGGGTCCTGAAGGATGGGCATAGCCAGGCAAGATAGGGTCACCTATAGCCCTAACACTCAGGAGTCAGGAGCAGGAAGATTGAGAGTTCAAAATTCACCTGGGTTATAGCAACCTGGATTCCACCCACTGACAGGGAAAAAAGATGAGCAAGAACATGTCTTTGTACAAAACAGTTTTGTAACCACCATGGCAACTGTGTTTAGCTCATTTTTCTATGGTTCTCGTCATTCTGTTCCTCTCCCTGTCTATATTGACTTCACCTGTGATAAGGGGACTATAGCAACTGTGACTGTCAACCCATAGACAAGAATCCTCACTAAAATGCAAGGAGTCTCTTCTTAGGTCGTTTTGGGAATGAAAAATCTCATCTGTCTCTAGAAAAGGACATTTATGTCTTATCTCTGTTCCATTCCCATTCCTAAAACAACCTTGGTGGGTTAGGAAGTTCTCATAGCTCAGCAGAACAGAGCACTGGCTTCCCGAGAGTTATGTGAACATTGGATCAAGATTTGGGTCATATGACACAGAAACCAAACCTATTTCATATTCTATAAATAAAACTTTTAAAGCTTCTTTTTTGCTAGCACACATAAATTATACCCTGTTGTTTTCATTATGACAGTTTCACACATGTCCATCATGAATTTTGATTACATTTGCTCTGCCCTTCTTCTCTTGTCCCACTTTTGCTCCCTATTCTTCTCACCTGACAGACAACATGCACCCACTGGTATAACAGCAGTATAGCTAGTTCAGAGTTAACATGGCTTTCTGACTGGATTTTAGACCATCTGCACTGGAAAGAATTCATTTCTATTAATGTATACTTGGTTTGTAAATAGGGGATTTTTTTGCAAGAAACAAACACTTTTAGTAGTAAACAATAGGTATTTTGAAGAGGGATTGCATGCTACAGGGAATGACAACAATAACTGGGTTGGCACTTGGGAGACAGGGACAGGTGAAGCTCTCTGAGTTCAAGCCAATCTTGGTCTACACAGTAAGTTCCAGGCCAGCCAAAGCTACATAGTAAAGCAGACAAAAATAAAATAGTTTTACAGGGTAAGTTTGCTGAACTCTGGCTTTAAGTTTAGGTGAAGCTATTGCTGCATGGATGCAGACTTTGCATACTACCTGTCTGCTGTGTAGTGCAGCAACAACAAACGATGTCAACAGGAAACTGTAACACAGTACAGTCTTCCTCTTTAAGTCAATCAGCAGGCATACATAAATTAAATATTTCTTTGGGAGAATATCCTTAGTGTTTTATATGGCTAAATTTTATTTTGTTTCATAAAATGATCATGAAAACAAATAGTTTTTTCCCCTGGAAATATAAAAAAATTTAAGAATCTATATGATCCTTCTCAAAGTTCACTTATTATATTATATCTTACAGTTAAGTCCCCAAGTTTTAAGTTTCTACTTACAGTATATGAACCATTTCCCAAAAGAACGAAGATGTTAATCCTCAACTCTAAACGTTTCTGAGACAGTGTCAAGGGGGTTTGACAGTGATAGACAAGGCAGGCAGTTCTCATGATGTGTTTGGCAAATGCAGCATCAGGATACTGGGGATAGTGTTCAGTAGGTATTACAGTTGCTTCACAAGCTTTGGGGTCTACATCTGAATCCCCAGTGCTCATGTAAAATGCTTGGCATAGCTGCATATCTTGTAACCCATTCAGGACAGGGACAGACAGGTGCCAAGAACCCACTGGCCAGTTAGCCTAGCAGAAAAGGTAAGCTTCCAGTTCACTTTATCTCAACACAATAAGGCAGAGAAGAATAAAGATAATCCATGTCCTGTAACACACACACACACCACACACACACACACACACACACACACTAAGTCTCAGCTGAAGGCAGCGTTAAAGAAACACAGTTACCTTGAAAACCACTCTAAGAATACTTCAGAGTTAGAACAGTAAACAATGTCAAGGTCATCCACCTTACTTAGCAAACAATAAAAGCCACACATGACACACGTGATAAAGGACAGTACTATTCACTGAGTTGTCTCACTACTTTTGCTTTCAAAGACAGTCCATGATTTAATACTGGGGAAGGGGATTGTATAATACTCTTCCAGGAATCTAAGTGGCCCATTTATAAGGTGACCCTATAATGGGTCATTTCTCCATTGACATCAGATCATCTTGCAGTAACACATTTTTTTTCTTCATGACAATGACAGACAGAGGGAAGAGAAAAACATATCAAATACATGCCCATCTAGAGACTGACATCCAGGAAAACTGTTAACGAAAAGATCCTCTCCCTGGGTGGCTTGAGTCTGAATATAGCTGTGCATTGTCTTAAGTGAAATTTCTTTGACAGAGACCTACTCTGTTTGGAACAGCAGGGCACCAACTTGAGGGCTTCAGACAGCCCAATCAAATGGTATTATTATGCCAATGGTGACATGGATCTCTCTGGGTAGAAGCAAAGGTGAATGGCCTGCAGACAAATACCTGTACAGAGTGAGACAAGGCACTTAGCCTCTGAACTCTTCAAATAGATTTAACAAAATAAATATTCTAAAGTAGGGGTGGCAGACAGTACAGGGTCCACACCCTCCAAGTGATGGTAAACCCCAAGGTCCAGCCTCAAACTCTCCCTTCTTATCCCATGTTAAATAGTATTACTTTCCTTAATTATCTACATACTTTGAGTGTATGCACTTTGAGTGTGTGCATGCACAGTAGAAGTCAGAGGTCAGTAGCTTGTCATGACTCAGGAGCCACCCACCTAAGTTCCTGAGACACTGGCCTGAAACTTACCAAGTTACATAGGCTATCTGGCTAGCAAGCCCCAAGCTTCCACAGGTCTCTATCTCCCCAGTGCTGGGATTAAAGGTATACCACAATGCCTGATGATTTTACTTGGGTTCTGCAGATTGAACAGAGGTGCCCATGCTTACAAGGAGAGCACATTATAGACTTCCCCTACTACTGATTTACACTGCAGTAGCAAGTGTGACTTCTGGGATTCATTATCTATACAGCAAGAGGTCAACAGCTTCTGCCCTTGCTTCAGCAGCTGGAAATGCATCCTTTCTATGTTTGCATGTGCTTCTAGTCTTTCTACTGTGATCACAAGACTACTGGCAGGTTACCATCGGCAAGCCTTTACAGGAAATGAGAGGATAGGCAAGAAGGTAGTGCTACCAGCTTCTGTTTCATGTTTCATGAACACATAGGCTTCCCCCCAAAGCATTCTCATCTAAATTTGTTTTTGGTGTGTGTGTGTATTTGTGTTTGTGTTTGTGTTTGTGTTTGTGTGTGTGTATGAGAGGGTTACTATTCCTGACTCTTCTCTTCCCTACAGTACTATTCAAACACAATCTAGGGATCAGCCAAATGGCTCCCTGGGTAAAGGTGTGTTGCAGGATATTTGATCACACTGTGAACCCCGAGATTATGCTACTTGCTGAAAAACAAAAAAAACAAACAAAAAAAACCACCTTACTCTAGTTGTGGTGTGGCTCAGCCCTTAGCACACACTTTTAATCCCTCTGGCTGGAATACAGACAGACATACCCTTAGTATACACCTTTAATCCCAAACAATGATGGTAAAGTAAGCTTCTAGAAGGAAGCACCCATGTTTGAAAGAAATGTCCAGTTGAGTGGCAGACAAAGTGACAAATCAGAGAAGATTTGACAGAATAGGATATGCCCAACTCTCAAGAAGAGAGGAGGCAGTTTTGCTGGGACAGTGGCACAGACAGGCTACAGAGAGATAATAAGCTAGAAATAGATGCAGAATAAGCCAAAGAATAAGAAAGAGCTGGGAGATTAGAACAGTTTGCCAGAATTAGTTTGAGGCCAAGAAGGGCAATTCAATGAGAAAGCCCAGAGAAGCCAGATTGAATCAGTCAGCTTGGAGAGGAGTTTGAGCCAGAACAGCTGAGTTGAACTGGCTAGCCAGAGTTCAGAAAGAGTTATAAAGGTGAGCATATTTAGCAGTAAATCTCAGAGACTGAAACCTTTCTAGGCCTAGATTAGAGTTTAAGGAGGCTAGAAGTTTCCAGGACTAAGTCTAGGTTAGCAGATGGAGACAGTAAGCCTCTGAGACAACAATTACATCAGGTTAATAAAAGTTACAATTATAAAAGTGCTTGCTGCCAATCTGATCACTTGAATCAAATCTCTAGAATACACATAGAAAGAGAGAATAGACTCTCACAAGTTGTCCTCTGACTTCCACTAAGGCACTGAGACATGCACATGTATACACACACACACACACACACACACACATGCAATCTAAATAAATAAATAAGGAAATAGGTTTTTAACCACATGATCTATCCTTTTGTGGCCATATCGATGCTTGACTTTGGTTTGATCATATGCTTGCTTTGAGCAGTGGGATGTCAAGGGATATGATGAAAGGGCTTAGCTTAAAAGAGGCTTTTGTGAATAGGAGACTCACCATTTTATCCATCTGTGACTCACCACTCAGAGAACATGTCCCCAGAAAGACCTGGTCTAAGGAGTACACATGACTCCAGGCAGGGATTCCTGACTAATCCCCCATCCCACAGCTGTCAGTCTGAAACCCAAATGTGACTAGCCAGACCACACTCACAGTGATGCAAATGTGCAGACCCAGATGAGTAACTGCATTTTAAGATGGTTCCTTACACAGCACCATGGTGTCAGTAACTGACTGACACATCCTTATTGGATGCAACTGTGTGCATAGTTGCTTTCAGTCTACATGAAGTCAGAAGGGCAAACAAACAAATAAGACCCAATAGACTGATAAGCCAATATAATTTTTCCATTTAAATCCATACTTTATACAGAATTCTAAGATAGTATTCCTTTATCCTGGTGTTATATTCACCAAATGCCTCTAAAACCATTTTTCTCTGACATGTGCTTTCTTTCCATTAGAGTCTGGGCATGAGGTCTGTGCTCTTTACTGTACCTTCATTATCCAAGGGACAAATGTTTAACATGTCAAGAATAACTACAATTTCTGTCAGAATTTACAAGTTCAGAAAGCAGTCATTAATGTTTGTTGCATCAGTTTGTGAGCACCTACAGGATTCTGGAAAGTGTTCTTAATTCTTCTGTGTGTGATGTTATAGAATCTTGTCTTAGTTGCTGTGAAGAGACACAAGGCAACTCTTACAAAAGAAATCATTTATTTCTGAGCTTCCTTACTGACTCAGAGGATTAGTCCATAATCATTATCATAGCAGAAAGCTTGGAGGCAGACAGGCATGGGGCTGGGATCACCATACCTCTGTGTGTCATCCTACCCTCTCTATTCCAGCAATCACAAAGGCCTTCATTTTCTCCTCACTCCAAAGTCATTTCACATATAATCCTAAAACTGAACTTACAATTCCACTTAGTAACGTTGGTGGTTGGCCCTGTCAACAAAAACATGTGGTTTATTTGGAAGGGGAACTTTAATGCCACACCTACAGGGGTTTGCCTGGCAACCGCTTTGGGACTCCACTTTGAAAGATTCTACACACCTTCGGTGCCCTTTCCAGCAATACGCTGGCAAAGGCAGTCAAATTGGAGGGGAGAATTTCTCAGAAACTCCCTTTTGGATGTTAATTCAAAGATATTCATCAGATAAGGCTCAACAGCCTCAAAGAAATATATCCCTCCAAAGTTAGTTCTAGAAAGCCTGGGCTATAGATTGAGCCTTGGAGGTGAGGTGTTACTACCAGGCTAATGTATGCCCTACATTGACATGCATGGTCCTACACTCAGAGTGTTGACATGCTATGGTGTAACTTTGTTCTTCTATTCTGGTTGCTGAAGTGCTGTCCATCCCAGAACATCTGTGTGTCTGCTGTACTCCTCGTTAGGAACCGTGAATATCATTCCCAGGCTACTGTCTGTCTTCATCTCACACTCATTCATGTTCTTCCTCTTCCTCCTTTCCTCCTCCCTCCTTGACATTCTCTTTCTTTGTCTCCAAATCCATCTGTTTCTCTCCTCCACACTTCAGACAAATCATTGTTCCTAACTCCTCATGAGCTATTCCTGTTCTCTGAAACCTTTTCTCAAACCAGCCCTCCAAATTTCTATGCACGTGCTGGTCTCAACGTGAAGCCTGGAAACATCTCAACTCTGTCTTCTTGTGTGTCACTCTCCCTCTAGTTCAGGACTTAAGCTTACCTTGCCCCTAATGTTTGGGGGCAGCTAATTTTCTGTGGTGAAAGTTCACTTCTTGCACTGTAGGACATTAATAGCATCTCTGGTCTTTATCCAATGGATATCCCCTTAACAACTAAGAATTTTTCCATATGATGTCATGTTCTTTGTAAGTAACACACACACACACACACACACACACAGAGAGAGAGAGAGAGAGATGGGGGGAAGAGGACGGGGAGAGAGGAGAGTGCCAATGCTCTAGCCACTTCTGCCAGGTCTGGGAGGACATCCAGTTCATTCAATTCACTGGAGAATGCCCTTCACCTAGAAAGGTACTTGATGATGGCAGATTGACTTTATGTCCTTCTGGATCCATCTTAACTTGTGTGTGTGTGTGTGTGTGTGTGTGTGTGTGTGTGTGTGTGTGTATTCAAACCACACAGGAGTTTGAGTCCACCATTAAGTCCATATCTCTGCAAAAATGACTGCTTAAGAATACAGTGATTTACACTCAGGACTCGGGTAGCACAAACTTGACATTTGAAAAGAAAATCTTCTATTTTATTTTCTGTGTTTCTGTTTCTGATTTTTTTTTTTTTGACAAGGACCTGAGATTCTGTGAAATTCACACCAATCATCAGTTAGTTTTTGAGAGAGGTTATTTATGAATCGACTGAGAACTATGGTGAGTCTGAGGAGAAGTCACAGTGACCTACAGAGACTCAGCCAGAGCCTTGGAGAGCTTTTAGGACAAATGGCCTCAAACACTAATGAAGAAAATAGAGAAAAGCACAAAGCAGTGGGAACATAACTATTCTGATCATCCACAAAACAGGTCCTTAGGCCTCTACAGTAGATGTGCTGTTAGTGATGGCTTCATTTAGGTTTGTATTCCTTTGTTTATGTGGTATGGCATACGCACAGGCAAGTGTGCAGGTGGGCTCACCTGTGTGCACACATATGTAGAGGTCAAATTAACATTGTCTTTTACTGTTCTTCACCTTTCTAGTTTTTATATTCTCCATGACAAATTTGTGAGCTCCCAAGGCCCCACCCTTAGCAGAAGAGCTATTGACAGTTAGTGACCATGGTGTGTGGGGTCAGTTTTCATTAGAAACATGACCATTGGTAGGTTCCCCTGCCATAGTAGATGACACCAAGCTACACATATATGTACAGCACTAACTGGACTCCATGAGTTTAAGACAAGAAAGAAAGAAAGGATGGATGGATGGAAGGAAAAGAAAGAGAGAGAGAAAGAGAGAGAGAGAGAAGAGAGAGAGAGAAGAGAGAGAGAGAGAGGAAGAAAGAAAGAAGAAAGAAAGAAAGACTAAAAGAATGTCTTTAAAAAATTAGAGAGAAATGATGAGAATTCCAACTGGGAGCTAGAACAGGGAGTTTGTGGGACTGCGTAAGGGTATCCTGGTTCTTGGCTGGGCATGGGCCTAGAACCCCAAGACTCCAAGGGAGAAAACGGCAGGAGTTCGGCCACATCTCCAGAACTCAGGGTCCTAACAAGCAGTCCAATCTCCATAGACCTACATTGTTCAGTCACGTAGGCCATTACAGCCCTCCCAAAGTGCACAGGTAGAGGGTGTGACTACAGGCCTCAGGCCCTAGAGATTTACATACTAGTGAAGGTCAGAGGGCGGAGC
Organism: Mastomys natalensis; assembly: GCA_021653895.1. Taxonomy (NCBI): domain Eukaryota; kingdom Metazoa; phylum Chordata; class Mammalia; order Rodentia; family Muridae; genus Mastomys; species Mastomys natalensis. Next base: position 567,036 of record JAJTUV010000378.1, read on the forward strand.
CAATTAAGCATTCCTCCCCAGAACCTCCCCCTTTCTCCCTCCCTACTTAACTCAGGTCTGCCCTGAGTTTGGGGGTACATCCAGATCCATCCACCATCCGCCATGACAATAAACCCTTTTGGAACCAAGGATTCCTCGTGTCATTGGGGCCTGCAAGCCTGCCACCACCGAAGCCTCCAGCCACTGGAACCTGGGACCTTTCTCCAGTATGAGAGACAGGCTGCCTGGAGGCCTCAAGGCAGCCTCCACCTCGCAGGTTCCCGGCCGCTGCCGCGTGGGCCTGGGCTGCGCTGCTGCTGTGGCCCCCAGTTTTTCCCACAGGAGTTGTGTAGATTAGATCAAGATGCATTGTATGCGTGCTCACTGTAGCCACAGATACCTACACAAGAACTACAAAAGATCTACAACCCCTACTTAGAAATTCCCTTTACTCTGTGTGTACTGACTTTGTGTCAGGTGTGGTGGCCAAGGGTTTTAATCTTACCACTCTGGAGGTACAGACAGAAGAATCTATGAATTTGAGGACAGCTTCATCTTTATAGTGAGCTCCAGGCCAACCAGGACTCCATATACAGACATATATGAGTTCTATTTATTTTGTGAGCAGGTCCTCTCCTGCATTGAAGCTCATTGTGTCAGTTGGGCTGCCTGGCCAGCAAGTTCTGAGGATCTGCCTGTCTCCTGCCCCAGCAGGCACACGAGTGGGTTATGGCATGGTTGGCCAGACTAAGCTTGACCACCAGTGTTTTAAAATTTCCAGCTTAATAATAAGTCACATGAGATAATTATTAATCCCTTGTGTGGAGTCATCATTATTTTAAGAAATGAACAAGTGGAATTATTGGCAACCCAGACACAAAAGAAGTGATTTCCAGATAGAGAGGGTAAAGATATCACTGCCTCCAGCTGGCCTAAAGCTCTGCACGTGATGCAGCTGAACATGCGTTCTGCTCTTTAGTAAAAAATTTATATCACATCCTGTTTGATGTAAAATTGAGAGGGGAAAAGAATGTAACTTATCCCTAAGCCAACTTTTTAAACTAAAATGTTGTACAAAGATTTCGGTGGCATTTTCAGCCACCCTTAAATTTTAATAATACTGATAAAATATTCTACTATCCCCAGCCAAGTAATTTTTTATCTTTAATTGGTAAGCCCTCATTTATTATTTCTAAAGCATAAAAATTCTAATATCTAGGATTTATAACTTGCCCAGGCAATCGTGACTGCAAATGTATTTTTAAGTGCACTCAAATACAGAGAAAGCAAATGAACACTGGGGAAATTTAAGTTTGGACTACAAGGGAAAAGTTCTCTACAACAAATATATCATCTACTAACTACATTATACTTCATATATTGAAAAGCAAACAAACTGTCCAATTCTTCCTGGGGTAAGAGCAGGAAAAAGACTTTGGGGGACTGGAGAGATGGATGGCTCTGTTGGTAAAGCTGTCACCATACAAGTATGAGAATCTGGGCTCAGCCCCCCAGGACCCACATAAAAAGCCAGATGTAATGTCACATGCTTATAATGTCAAGCCTCAGAGGCAAAGGGAGGAGGACCCCTGGGGCTCTCTGAGCAGCTAGCACAGCCTAATTGCTGAATAGCAGGTCTCAGTGAGAGATCTTGTTGGAAAAATATATGATGGATAGCTGCTGAGGAATGACACCCAAAGTTGACCTCAGATCAACAACACACATGCACATAAACATACACATGCATTTGAACACACATCTGTACATACATACACCTTGATAAGCACACATGACCTGCACATGAATATAATCCTACACATGCACACACCTTCACATACACATACACACCTGTACATGTGCACACATACACACAATACCTGCACATGCACACACCTTCACCTGCAATACACACTGTACATGTGCACACAACACTTGCACATGCACACACCTTCACATTCACATACACACCTGCACATTCACACACCTTCACCTGCACATACACACCTGTACATGTGCACACAGACACACACACCTGCACATTACACACCTTCACATTCACATACACACTCTGCACATGTACACACCTTCACATTCACATATACACCTGTACATGACACACTCACACACATACCTGCACATGCACACACCTTCACATTCACATACACACCTGCACATGCACACACCTTCACATTCACATATACACTTGCACAGGCACACACATACACACATACATGTACCACCTGCACATGAATGCACACCTACACACACACACATACATGCACACACATACACACACATACATATACACACACCACCTGCACATGAACACACACTTGCACATGCCCATATGAAAGAAAAGAAAGGCTTTTAGTGGCAAAAACAAGAAAAAAAATGAAGATAGAAGAAGAGACCCAGCACCTCTTACTGGGGCATTCCTATAGCAGGGGGACAAAGACTGATGTCTGACAGGAATGACAATTGAAGCAGAGCTACCACCCAGCAACCCACAAGTGTCTCAGAACTGCTTTGTGCTGCAGGTCCTTTTACACCTACAATAATCTTCCAGGCTCCAGGATGCTGGGAGAAAGAAAGAAGAGTTTCAATGGGATAAAACCAAGGAGTTTTTAGTCAACCCCAAGGTGCTGATCCTCAGATGTCCCCCACTGCTACTCACACTGGTGATCAACCCTGTAGGACAAAATCTTTGAGGCATGACACTACCACCCTGAAAAAATGAAATCAAGGGCCATTCCTAACCTACAGCATCCAGCTGAAAAACAGGCATGAGGACATTAGGTCTTCATTTTATAGCCTGAAAATGGTATCTACAAAGGCCACATCTTTGCAGCTGTGGCGAGCAAAGGATGCTGACATGGGTGTGGTGTTACTGTGCTATCCAAGTACCATCATGGGTGTTCTTCTAAGAGTGAGACAGGCAATGTGACATGTGCAGAACAGAAGCTTGGACAATGGAAGTACAGACACTGAGCCAGACTATGCTAGCAGCCATTAACAACAGGAACCAGCAATTAGCAGGGAGCCTTCTAGAGCTGTAGTTCTCAACCTGTGGGTCTCCTTGACCCCTTTGAGTTTGATGACTGTTTCACAAGGGTGACCTAAGACCATCTGCATATCAGATATTTACATTATGATCCACAGCAGTAGAAAAATTACACTTAGGAAGTAGCAGTCAAATCATCTTATGGTCAGAGGGAGTGTGCTACAACATGAGAACTACATTAAAGGGTTACAGCATTAGGAAGGCTGAGAACCACTGCTCTAGAGTCTCCAGGGGTGAGACCTGAAGATGTATCAGCTGTGAAACTAGCTTGGAAGATGTGAACCTTCTAGTGTGATAGAAGAGATGCCTGCTGTGTAAAGCACTGAGTTTGCAATCATTTTTACCACACCAACAGAACATAATCTCCATGATTCCTGGGGGCCTGGTTCCGAGCCTACCTGCTTATACAATTAGTAATAATGAGCCTGCAGCCTAGCAGCACAGAAGCCTTTATGCCCTGGACCAGGCACTCTGCTGAGCATTTGGGCTGATGAGTTCTCCAGAGATTATAACACCATCTCCCATGTCACTGTTCCTCTCCAGACTATGCTTTGTGGGGGAGGATATGTCACTGTTGTCCCCAGCAGCATGCTGACACTCCTCCCCAGGACACCAATATGAACTAGGCCAAGACAGCATTATCGTGAATTCAAAAAAAATGTGCAATGTGAGATAATTTTGAATAGAATCAGCTTCTTATTTCCCCCTTCTGAGCTACACATACTAGAACAGCCTGACTCTCCATGTGCAGCAAGACTGCCGAGAGCCTTCTAGCAAATGACCACCTCCCACCACCCTACCTACCACCAGGTCTCATCAGACACGCAACAATTCCCCAACATGTCAACTTAAAAATGGAGGTCGTTCCCAGTGGGCTCTGGAAAAAAAAATCACTCAATGTGTAGAAAGGAGAAAGTGTGAGCCACGGGATGTTTTATCTCTTCAGTATGACTCAAGCTCCTTCTTAGCATCTGGATTTCTTTCTTCAAGAGAGAAAGCAGATTAAGAAGCAAATCTAGGAAGGAACAAGATAGCCATGATTATTGTTTTTGGAAAGGAAAGTCATAATTCCAAGTACCAGTCCATCATTTGGGGGAACCAAATGCAGGGATTCAAGAAGCTAGTGACATCACAGCCACAGTGGAGAAGAAAGAGAATATATGTGTCTTTTCTTGCTTACTTGCAGTTGGCTAGCTTTCAGCCTCTCTTATACAATTCAGAATGCACTACCTGGGAATGGTACTGCCCACAATGGGCTGAAGCTTCCTAAATCAAGTAACAATCAAGACAATCACCCCAGAGATATGCTGTCAAGGAAGTGAGCCTCCAATAGGACCCTGACTGGGCTAGTTAGTTTTAACCATCAAGTTGACACAACCTAGAATCAGCAGGAGATAAAATCTTAAGGCAGATTATCTAGAACAGGTTGGCCTACAGCCATGGTATTTCAGAGAGAACTTCAAGGACTTAGGGATTTTAAAATGCAAATACAAGTTTTTGTCAAGTGGAAGCCATGATCAAAATCAACTGTAGATTTCCACTTTTGTACATTTCATACACTGAGTCCTGTAACACGGGTCTTTTGAACTTGACTCCTATTAGCATAATCATTGAACAGCCTGTTCTAGAGTCTGTCTACATTGGTACTTGGGTTCTTTTATTTCTTTCCTTTTTTAAAAAAATATTTCTTTTCTTTTTTGTAATATAATTATATATTTCTCCCTCCTTTTCTTCCAAATCCTCCCATATATTCCTCCTTGTTCTCTTTCAAATTCATTGCCTCTTTTTTCATGAACTCTTGTTACATATGTATATAACAATAATTACATATATAATCTATATTCTATATATCCACAAATATATAGATTTTATATATACATATAAAATCTTATATATAAGATATATTAGTATAATATATTATGTGTGTATATTATCATATATTATATATAAATATATATTGTATAATTTATTTGGGTGTGTGGCATTAATATATATGCACACAAAACAATATACACATATATATATCTTAGCACCTTTATAGAAATCAGAGGACAACCTCAGGCCTGGGTTCACCTTCCACCTTGTTCAGAGTAGTGCATGCCAGGGAAGCTGGTCCTGTGGTCCTCCAGGGATTCTCCTATGTTCATTTCCTCTATCACTGTCACAAGAGCATGGGCATCATAGATGTTCACTATCACACCCAGATTTTCTAGACTCTGGGGACCTAGATCCAGTCCTCCTACTTGTGAGCCAAGTGTTTTCCCCACAGAGTTAGCTCCTCTGCCTGGAGTTTTTTTGTTTGTTTGTGTTTGTTTTTGTTTTTTTTTCTTTTTGTCTGTCTGTCTGGGCTGAAGGAAATTCTATTCTATGGGCCCAGAAAGCTTGTTGCTTTTTTAGCTTTTCACTGAGTATGTAGACATTTACATTGTTTACAGTGTGGGCTGTTTTGAATGAGGCTGCCAGGAACTAGGATCAGTGGTCCCTGGAGCTGGGGCTGGGGACAGAGATGGATTGTAAATAGACAGGAAGGAGCTCCCTTGGAGGACAGAACAGAATTCTAAAATTAGACTGTAAATTTTCTGGAGATAATTGAATTGTGAAATGAAAACATGTGGATTTTATGTTATGTAAATTATACCTCTATAAAGCTGTTTTAAAAACCTGCTTTGGATATTACCTTATTTTCAACATGGCACCACTTGGCTTTCAGAGTAGACATTTATATCTTAAGCTCCAAGGGCCCTTTTAATATTGCAGCATGACAGCATCGACAGAAAATTAGTGTTACATTAAGGGGCAAATTCTAGATGGAACATTCCATCTATATTGTTTTAATATATATCAAAATATAGGCATGTACTTTTCTGTCAATTAAAAACAATATTAATTCATTAAAAATAGAAAGAAGAGAAAAGATACAATTGTCTGAAAAAAATAAACCAGTTTCCTAAATAGAGGACTTAAGAAACTGGAAGTTGTCCTATAAAAGTAGGGCATAGTTTGGTATTCTAAGATGAAGGTTCTAGAAGGCTCAATACTGGGATGTGTTGAAATTCTGGACAGCTGGGATTACACAGGTGACCCTCAGAGGAGGAGGGAAGATGTTAGATAGTATCAAAAAATCAGGGTTGTCCAATCTAAAATGGAGCAAAAAGGCCAGATTCATCCCCTCACCCTACAAACACACACCAGGAAAAAATCCACTCATTTAGTAGGATGGTGGCTCTGAGTCTCCCAGGAGACTCATTCCTATCCTGCTTTATGGCTACATGTAGGTCATGTGACTTGTTCTGCATAACAGATTGTGAACACAATTGATATACTAGATCTGCCCTGTAAGATGCTTTCTAGACATGCACGCTACCAACTAACACACATCTCCAGCCCCCGCTACAACAGCGTATAAACCTGCTTCCTTTTGTTTGATTGTTGAGGCAGGCTCTCACATTGCCAAGGCTGATCTCAAACTCAAGGCTCGTAGTTTTCTTTCTCCTCCTTCTGTGTGCTGTCTAGGTGGTCCCAGAATGGCTCAGAAGCATAGAACTACAGAAGCAGAAGATAGCAGGTGCTGGCCTCTTTCTTCAAATCAGCTCTAGACCATCAGCAGCTGATTTAGCAAGAGGCAGACACACACTTTGATGCTGTTGAGCCCTTGAGATCCTGGCATGCATTTGCCACTGTTTTAGCTAATCCTGAGTTGACAATCACTGTAAAAATTTGATCAATACATAGATCATCTCATTTTACTATCCATACAAAAGTTGCTGGGAGATAGTACCAGAATCACTCCTCCCAGTGCTTGTCTATAGAGGATACTAATTAGGGCCTAGGGAGTCTAGTAACTTGCCCCAGATCACAAAGCAATAACTGTCATGGGCAGGACTCATAACTAAGGTTCATACCTGCAGTCTCTACTCTTAGACAGTAGGACACGGCTTGAACCCATAAATCCCACACATTGAACACATGCTGCATGATCTCACACGTGACACACAACTGTGTCATCTACCTCCTACATTGGCATTGGTGTCCCAACTTGAATTCCCATTTGAAATTCCCTCCACACACCCAAGAGAGCGAGGGCACTATAGCAGCTCACGAGGACATTATTCCCAGAAGGGCTAGACTCACAAGGATCCTGAGCACAGTCAGAGTTCTGAAGAGAGTCCCTCAGTCTACTGATTCTGAAAAAGGAAAACCAACCATGAGTGATTTCCAAGCCCAACCCTACTTTGTTTTTTGTTTTTGTTTTTTTTACAAACAGGGACACCAGGCTTAGAAAGGGCTAGCCTAGTTCAAAGTTGAAACTCACTCTCAGGTAACAATTAGGAGAGCTGAACTACAATCACACAGTAAGCAAAGGTAACAGACCTTGAAACTGAGACAAACGTGATTCTCAACTTTGTATCAAATTCATAAAGTGGGAACAACCATGTCTTAAAATAAAGGAAGGAAAGAGGCTGAGGGAGAGGGGCAGAGAACAAGACTGTTTACGGAGCTCATCTAGACAGAAAGTTCTATGCAGGAGAAGAGGTCCCCAACAACTATCTCTGCACCAGTCTCCATAAGACTTAAAGGAACAGAGAAGAGATGCGGGCATCAGCTTATGTCTGACCAGGTAAGAGTTAAAAATCCAAGTTTAGGGCTGGGAGTGTGGCTCAACGGATAGAGTGCTTGCCTAGCACTCTGGAAGCTCTGGGTTTGATCCCTAACACCCTATAGACCAATCAACTGTCCATGGTGTCACACTCCTGTAACCCCGGCACCAGGAGATGGGGATGGATGATCGGAACTTCAAGGCCTCCTTGTCTACATGGTGAGTTTGAGATCAGCCTTGGCAATGTGAGAGCCTGCCTGGAAAATCAAACAAAAGAGAAGTAGGTTTATATGCTGTGTAGTGGGGCTGGAGATGTGTGTTAGTTGATAGAGTGCATGTCTAGAAGCACGGGGCTCTGGGTTGATCCCCAGCAGCACGAAAACTAGGCTTGGTGGCACACACCTATAGTCTCAGCTCTGGGAGGTAAGGATAGAAGCATCAAGAGTTCAAGGTCATTATTATATACACAGTTGAGTTTGAGGCCAATGTAAACAACACGAGACCCTATTTCAAAACAAGCAAATGAAAAACAGGTCAATACAGTGTTGGAGTTAATTTCTTAGAGTAATTAACAGATGTTATGGTCTAATGATGCCTTAATATTTGTTTTAAGAAGGAAAGAGAGAGGGGGAAGGGAGGAGGGGGCAGTATAAGCTCCATGCAATTCTGGGTGTATGCCTTTGCTGTCAGAGGGCAGATCTTTCTAATAACTTCTTTCAGGTCAGGACTCACGCTGCCGTTCAGAACACTTTAATTATGAGGAAATGAAATGGGGCCACTGTGCTACACGTGTAGGAAACAAATCTGACAAGTGCAACAGTCACAGCATCTTGGGTTTTAATTATGAGGAAGTGGAGCTCTCAGAGAACACTCCCAAACCAGAGCAATCAACCCCACACCAGGCCTCGGCATCCGGCCATGGCAGCAGGCTTTATTCCGGGCTGGCAAGTCATCAGCTTCCAGGAGTGACCAGCCCGGCCCTGCAGGTCTCACTGCTCCTGCTGACAAGGCCAAAAGAGACTGTGGATGCATATATGACTAAGACTTGGGTTTTGGTTCCTGGGCAATAAAACTCATCAAAAGAGCAGAGCACAGCCTACAAGTATTACTATGGCTAAAGAAATCTATTTTACAGGCTACCTTTGAATTATGCATAAGGGAGAGGTGTGTGTGTGTGTGTGTGTGTGTGTGTGTGTGTGTGTGTGTGTACACATGCAGATGCACACATCCTGTGTATGTGCAAGTGTACATCATGTATGTGTGTATATGTATGTTTTAGCTAGAAGTCAACACCTAGTTTTCCTCAGTTGTTTCCCACCTTTTTTAGGCAAGGTTGGTCCTTTTCAGTGCACTGAGAGTGAGTGGTCCATTGGACTAACTTGGTAGATAGTCGTGATCCTTCTGCCTCTGCTATCATGGCACTGAGGTTACAAATGTGACCACCTATCCTAGGTTTTTACACAGGTCTGGTGATATGAACTGGGCCTAGTGAGTGTGGGGCAAAGACTTTACAGCATAGTCATGCCTCACACTCAGGCTGCTTTTACTATAGCTTAAATTCACATGTGGAATCATGACACTTCATTACTTATGACTAGGATATCAATACACATTGTGCTCTGACACCTACAACTGTCCTCAATGGAGAGAACGTAATTCCACTGGCAGAGGACCACCAACACCAACAGGGGCCATTTCTGGAGGTAGGAAATGGGATGGGGAAGCCAGCTCCCATTAGGTGAGCAATTCTCATAGCTGTCAGTATGTTGGACTTCTGAGAACATCTCAACAAGGAAGTCACTGTTTGAGCAATTGCGGTAGAAGAAATGGGCAAAGAAACGGTTTGCAGAACTTGACCAAGGTCCAGTTGTTAAACCTGGTTTGAACAAATGATAAAAGTAGAATTGAAGTGCTAGGAGATTCTAAAACTCTGAAAGTGGATCCCCACCTTGGAATAAGAGGTTCATTCACCATTGTGAGCAGCAAAGTCCCTGTGGACCTGTAAAGAAGCTACACCCAGTACCTCAGGGCAGTCCAGTCTTTAACTGCCTAAGAACACTCAAGAACTGTTTTACAAGCCTGATGTTTGGGCCACCTGGATTCAAACGTAACTCTTTATTTTACTTAGCTTTGTTAACTCGGGCAAGTTCATGCTGACTGCTAAATCTCAGATTCTTTATAATGTTCACACAGGCCCTCCACCACACGGCTGCTCCAGCCCTGAAGTTCATGATGCCTGTAAATCTTGGAACCTACAATAGAAATTCAATAGATACTGAATATTTTATGAGAGCAAAATGAATCTGAGATGATTGTTTTGAACTTCAGACGCACCGTATAAATTCATGTGCACACAGCACGAGGTGTGAGTGGTGACAGAGGAGGCCGAGGTCTCTCAATGTATTACAGTTTTTGTTAGAGGTACAAAGCAGTGAAATTTGCTGTTCACTGAGATTCTTCTAAAGCTGCCAATCTTGTCTCATCCCTCACCCCTGTGTCTGCTATCTTAAGAAAGAATGTGCATATAAACTCTCTTGAAGATCCCAAGTCCTACACTACACAGATCCTTGTTTGACATTGCCCTCACTCCTGACTCCTCAGAGACTTCAAGCTGAAGCACTTGCTTGGAGAAACAGTGATTCAGACACACTTCATTAGGTTGCAGGTGCTGCTCGGTGGCAGAGGGCATGCTCAGCATGCACAAAGGAATCCATTACTTTTCTCACAGCTGCAACTAAGAACCTGACAAGAAGCAAGGTAAGGGAGGGTAAGGGAGGAAGGGTTTGCTTTGGCTCACAGTCCATGATGAAGGGAGCTGGTCACATTATATCTATACTCAGGAAGCAGCAAGTAGACAGGAAAGGAGCCTCAGCCTGTGACTCACTTTCCTAGTGAAAGGGCCACCTCCTAAAGGTTCCATAACCTTCCAGAGCAGCATAGTCACCTGGTACCAACATTCAAACACACAAGGCATGAGTGATATGTTACTTTCAAACCCCAATCGACAGGGCTGTGCAGGCATTGCCGGCAAAACAAAACAAACCTTTGCTTTTTAATTGTATTGTTTCCTGTGATGTCCACTGAGGATAAGGGAGATCTCTGCCACTGCAGAAGTGAGGATGCTGCTAACATCCCTTTACATTATGAGAGAACAACATAGCAACGGCAGAACAGTGAACAGTGGTGGTTTGTTTTCACAAGGTTTGGGGATTTTTTTTTTTAAAAATATTGCATATTTAATTATACATGGATGAAGTTTTTCTCCTTTTTTATATATTTATATAGTGTATGCAAAATTCCTTTAAAATAGATTTTAATTGAAATAGAATTACCTTTATCTCCCCCATTTCCTCCCTCTACCCTCTCCAAGCTTGCATAGCTGCAAACACTTCCATGTCTTTTCCCCCACTCTCAGTCCAATAACCTCTTTTTTCTTATTACCACTGTCAGTGTGTGTGTGTGTGTTTGTGCACACCACATGTGCATGTGTGTATATGTGTATACACATATAAATACAGCCTGCTGAGTCTGTTTTTGTTGTAGTTTTGAATGTGGTTTCAGGACTAACCACTCTGTAATGGCAACAAAAAAGACCCCTATATAACCAAAGCAGTCCTGAGCATAAAGAATACTTGAGAGGTTGATAATTCCAGACATCAAGAAAAATTAAAGAGCTGTAGTAATATAAACCACATGGCACTGGCACAAAAGCACCACATAGATGAATGGAACAAACAGAAGACCCCACATTAGTATTTCATATTTAGAGCCATCTGATACTTGACAAAGGAGGTAGGGCATATGCTGGAGATAAGACAACTTCTTCAACAAGAACCAATGATGGGAGAAGCTGCATTCCATGGATGGAAGAATGAAATGAGATCTGAGTCTATAACATTGCACAAAAATTAGATCAAGTGTATCAAAGACCTCCATTTGAAACCTGAAACACTAAGACTGTGTGAAAACACAGGCAGGACCCTACACGATATAGGTGCAGGAAAGGGCTTTATGAACAAGACTCTATTTGCACAGGAATTAAGGTCAACAATTGACAACGGGGACCTCATAAAACTAAAATGCTTCTGCATAGGGAAGGAAACAATCAATCAAGGAAAGAAGAGACACACATAATTAGAAAGAATCTTTTCCAGCTATATGTCTGTCCAAAGATTAATATCTAGGATATACAAATAACTCAAAAGCAGAGACTTGAGGAAACAAATGCCCCAATTAAAAATAGGCTAGGGATCTAAACTGAGAGTTATCAATAAGATACAAATTGGCTAAGAAATACCTCAAAAAGTGTCCAGCATCCTCAGCAGTTAGGCAAATGAAAATTAAAAGAAAAAATTCCATTTCACCCCAGTCAGACTAGCTAAGGTCAACAAAACAACTGGCAACAGATGCTGGCAATGTTGTGCCAAAAGATATCCTTCATTCACCATCGGTGGCAATGCAAATTGGTACAGCCACTCTGGAAATCAGTACTGAGAATTCTCAAAAATTTAAGATCCATCTTCCATATGACTCTTTGCCATATGCCCCAAGGTCTCAACATCCTACCCCAGAGATACATTTGTAAATTTTAATAGCTTCATGAGTAAGACATAAACCTCACTACTCAAAAGTAGAGTTCAGAGGCACCTAGCACCTTTGTGAGTGATATGTGTAACCAACTCCATCCAGTTCTAACACCTTACACTCATTAGATGTCTTATCATTTTCTTTTCCCCTATTACCTGATAAGCAATCTTCTTCACTGTGTTTCTACAAAGCTATTCTTTGGGATATTTCCTATGAAATGTTGACTCAAGTCTCAATTGAGCCAAACTACGGAAACACGCATAGGTAACCCTTTCATGTCAATACAAACTACAATACTTCATTAGGTGTCAGTTTCCAGAGCCTTTGTTCCTAGGGAGACTATTTATGGCAACACATGAAATCACCTATATGCCAAGTAGACCAATACACACAGTTCAACTCAAACAAATGGAAAACTGTCCTAATGCTTACCTTGGCCAATTTCCACTTTGACAGAACCAAATGGATTTTTCCATTCCCCCTGGACAGGATGCATGCTGGCTAATGAAAAGAAACAAATCAAGTTCAACCACATTTCCTTTTATGTAAATTCTAAAGCACACTGCCCACCACAGTCCAATAACTCGACAGACTCTCAGCCAGATGGAGAATGTTCCTTGCCTAATGAGGAACTGGGAATCTGTCTATCCAGCCCATGGTCTGTTGAATTAAACCGTCAGAACTACAGGGTTCAAAAAGCAGCTCAAGCTTTTTCCTGACACAGGAGATCTCCCGGCTGCTCACAAAGTTTCTAGAAAAGGCAGCTTTCTAAAGTTAGTCCACCTTTTTCTACTTAGCAACTCACCAATATGAGTTGGGAGCAAGTGACTGCATGAGCTTGTGAAATGAGTGCTTTTACCATGTAACCCACCTTACTCTCTACTGAGTTGGCATCTGCAACAAGTGTCAGCAATGAGCATGTAAACACAAACACACCAGATTCAGAGGTACAAAGAGAAAGAGAACACAGAGATATATGCCAGGCCTCGAGTAGCAGTCAAGACACTCCAGCGAGGCAGCTTTCTGGCAGAATTAATGTTTTCATAAGTGATTGCACTTGACTTGGAATCATTACAAAGTGCATGCTACAAGGAACTCAAAAGATGTTTAGTGCTAACCTTGAACGTGAGTCTCAGGAGTGTGGGGTCAAAGAAACAATGCTAATTTTGGAGGCAGTGCTTGTGGGTTTGGTTAGAGAGGACACAAAGAGGTTTGGCTAGTGTGCAGGCTGCAAGGTTCACAGGAGCCAGAAGAGCACAGGATTTGTTGCAGGCGACCGAGTTTCTATTCTGGTTCATCCCAGGGACTCACTGGGTGACCTTGGGCCTGTCACATCCCCTCGGCATTGCTGCCTCTCCATCTGTGAAATAAAGGTAGCAGTGTCTGTCTCACAAGCCCTCCCGGAGAGGGGAAGATTAATGAGGCAAAGTTTGCAAAATGTGTAGGACTCCGGGAGATGAAGGGCAGAGAGAGTCACAACATTATGGTACCCTTCCTCCTCCACACACACTAACACTGTCACTTCTTTTGCCTTTGAAAAGTAGAGTAAAACCTAGGTACTCAAGAGAAGGCTACAGTCCCACAGCATCACTCTGAGTGGGGCTGATAAGAAACGCAAACTTTCCGGTCCTCCTCAATCCTGCCAACCAGACCCTTTAGGGGTGGAGCCCAGTTACTTGCCTTTCCAGGACTGACTGATGTCTGCTAAGGGTTCTAAACATAACATAAGGCAATAATGCAATGGACATACTAGGGAAATCCAGTTTCCAACAAGCTTACATTCTAATGGTAGACAGGGTGATAGAAACAAAGAAAATATTTAGGGCCCAGCAGATGGCTCAGTGGATAAGGGAGCTCCCTACACAAGCCTGAAGACCTGAGTTCAAATCTCCAGAAACCACAGAGAGATAAACACGTCACTGTGTATCTATTATTGAGTGGTCCTGTGGTGAGAAGGGAGGTGCAGACAGGGAATACCGAGCAGCTTACTAGACCAGCTAGCCTGGAGCACACAGTAATGATGTACACAATAATGTATGTCCCTGCCTCATGTAATCCGTGTGGAAAGCAAGAACTGACCTCCAAGGTTGTTCTTTGACCTTTAGGTGACCCCCCACCTTCTTCTCTCCTTCTCCTTTCCTGTCTCCTGACACATCATAGATAGGAACAAGCATACAAAGATAAACATGAAGTTAAGGAGTAGAAACTTGGGATGTAATGGTGATGGGCAACTGAGAACGATGAAGACATTGAGGCATGCGCTGGGCTTCACAAAAGGTGGTAAGGTCTCAGATGGAGAGTCACGCTCAACTAGGTTCAAGCCCCATCTTGGCCCTTACACAACCTAGGCAAATTATATTCTACCTATTGATGCATAGTGTGCTATCTATAAAGTGATATAAATGAAAATAGTTGTGAAGGATGGGCTCTCACACTGGAGCACAGGAGGCCATTCTGAGTACCAGACTATCAGGACCCACCCTACTGGGTCCCATCTGCATCTCTAAACAGAGCATCCATGTAAGGCTGGGAAGAAGCTTAATTAGTTAAGAATGAGAACTGGGAGGCTGAGAGCTTACTGGCCATGCAGCTTAGTTTATTTGGTGAGGTTCAGGGCAGTGAAAGACCTTGCCTCAAAAAGAAGGCACATGGCACCTTACAGTGCCACCTGAGGGTGTTCTCTGACCACTGTGTCACCTGCACAAACAAGTCAACACATCCCCACACAAAACCAAGTGGTAATGTGCTTTTCCAAGACCAGTTTTGACTGGAATTTCCCTAGAGACACCAAAGTTTTAATATTCCTTCCAACTTAGCAAGGGACCTATTCAAATACAAGGGCTGTTCCAGTGGGACTGAGCATAGCATATCTACTCTTTCTGAGGTGAGGCAGGGCTAACACACTGAGCAATAACGTTAGCTACACAGTGGGTCAGCAGAGTGACCGGGCCCATGAGTGGCTCAGGGATTGAGCAGCTTTTTGGATAAACCAGAATATGACTGATGCTACTGCAATGGAAAGAGAATGACTCTTGCCTTCAGGAAGCTTCTTTGCCCAAGATTCCTGTTTTCCTCTAGGGACAAAGAAGAGGCAGAGGATTCTGTTCTTGGAACACTCAAACTGTTGCTTAAGCTGAACCTCAGGTGGTGGTGGGGAACACCAAGTTGAGCAAGTATAATCATTGCCCCACAGAACCCCTAGGTACCTTTGAGCACAGCATGGACAAGGAAACCGAGCCTTGATATAATCCAGAAAGAAAAATGCTGCATTGGGAAGAATTTTTTAATAATTTAATTCAGTTTTTGATAATCTCATTCTGTTTGTCTTTCTTTCTTCCTCCTCTTCTTCTTTTCAGAGAATTTTTCTTCTCCCCAGGGAACAATTAAGCGGAACAATGCCCCTCTCCTGGGACTTCCTGCCATCAGCTTATAAATAACTCTCACACATAACTAAGAGCTCAGAGGAAAGCAATGACAGGGTCCTTTACTATGAACAAACCATGTTCTGTTCCCATGACAACATGGAGTCCAAGGCAAATATGATACGGTGATGATGCCTGTCATATTAAACCCTGGAAAAGCCAGCTCTGGGGCAGGCCAGGCACCTGCTTCACTGGAGTAGGTACCCAGGACCTGTGACTCAAAGGCCAAAAGTGAAACATGAAGAGCAGACTTCACCTGGACCAAGGTGAAAGTCACCACAAGAGATCATGCAGCTTCCCCCGCCCCCAACTGAAGATACATCTTCATGCTAGTCTCCAAACAGCAGAATCAGGGTTATAATCAATATAAGTCAGAACCACAAGCCAGGCCTCTGCCTCACTCTCTTCCAGAGGTTCTCCACCAGTGGACCTTGGTTCCTTTTCTCTATTCTTTCCAGAAAGCACTCATGAGAGGTAGAGAGAGGGAGATGCAAAGACAGAATACTGTCTTCTAGTTCAAGCTTGCTAGCAGGTCAGCCTTCCGAAATGAGTGGCATTGTGAAGCACTGGGGTCACTTAACCAGCAAGGCTGGCCCACTCAATTTGAATCTGAGTGCAAGTGTCATCTATGTCAAGAGTAAGATGAATTTCATGGCATCCCAGCCCCTTATGTCTCAGGTCTGGGCACCCACCCCAGAGTGACGCAGGTGCCTGGCCTTCCCCAGAGCTGGCTTTTCCATATACAAACTGATGCTCTAACTACCAGACTTCCTCTAGAGTTCCACAAAGGATCCACCATCTTGACTTTGCTCATTTGCATATCCAGCCTCAAAAATTACTTTCAGTGTTATACATGGAAACCAACCCCACATCTACTCAAGTTTATTTAACCCTAAATAACCCCAATCTCTGTCAAGAACTCAGATAACAGAGAGGATGATGTTACATGATATGTGATTGGACCCTCACCAGGCATCAAGGAATCTCCACACCTGACTTCATAGAAGGTTCATGGTAGCACTGTGAGGTCCACACAATTCCTATTTCCAAAGTTCAGACATGTAGAAGGGAGAAGCTGCTGGTGATCTGCGCTGTGGACATGGCAGAGCTTGGAACCAAAACTCAAAGTGACCACAATCTCAGATTTCTTGGCTCTGAACTCCCTGCCTTAGAGGAGCACTGTCTTTTGTTTTCTCCTCAAACAAATGAAAGTTCCATACTGATGTTCTAGCACGTGTGTATCTGCCTGTTACCCTGCACACTGGTTATCCTCTCTTTCTCTCTCTCTCCCCTCCCCTCTCTCTCTCTCTCTCTCTCCCTCCCTCCCTCCCTCCCTCCCCCTCCCTCCCTCTCTCTCTCTCTCTCCCTCCCTCCCTCCCTCCCCCTCCCTCTCTCTCTCTCTCTCTCTCCCTCTCCCTCTCCCTCTCCCTCTCTCTCTCTCCCTCCCTCCCCCTCCCTCCTTCTCTCCCTCCCCTCCCTCCCTTCTTCCCTCCCTCTCTCTGTCTCTGTCTCTCTCTGTCTCTCTCTCTCTCTCTCTCTCTCTCTCTCTCTCTCTCTCTGCTGTTTTTATCTTTAGTTTGTTTTGTTTTATTTTGTTTCGAGACAGGATAGCAGCTGACCTCAAACTGGCCATCCTCCTGTGTTATGTAACTTTATACTCTGAATTCAAACTTTTCCTCTTAGAGAATGAAGGAACTGCCTAAGACTCAAGGAAACTTATAAGACACGTGGGGGAGGATTCTCTCTGGGGTTACGTAAGCAGTAGCCAATTGCTGAGGGTAGGGAGGACATGTCAATCAAACTCCCTGAAAGTCACTTGTCCTATACAGAACCCAATGAGTTCATTTCTTCAGCAGGCTAGACTTGGATAGATATGTTTCTGTGGTCAGTGTCCCATTTGAAGTGAAGACGACTTTGCTCATCATTCCCTGGGAAAAGTCATATTGCATCCTTCCTCTGCCTGTACTGAGATTGCAGATAGGTATCACGTATACGCACCTTGGCCTGATAAATCCTGCCTTTTCCAGGCAGTCCAGGCACTTGCAAACTTTATACAGAAGCTGACTCTGTGGCTCAGTGCTTCTTTCTGAGTAGAAAGCAAAAGGAATTAGATAGAGGGCTTCCATTCAGAATAACTCCCTTAAAAGTTCCCTTCATCTGAAAGGTAACTTCTGAACACATAACCAAGAAGGAAGCTGACACAGAAAATTGCCTGCTCTCTCTTGTCCATGACAAATGCAATCTCGGAGGAGATGCCCAGCTCAGACACAGCTAGAAGCTTCTTTCTGACTCAGTTTCTCAGCTACTTGTATATCTGTCTTGGGAACACCGGGGTGATCAATCTAGAAGACCACTCATTTGAAAATCAACTTAGAAGTGCTCTGCAGAATGTAAACCATCCTGAGGAAGAAAGCATGGTTTTACCTTTATAAAATTCAAGCAGGTCTGGGCAGAAGAGAAAAATAGCCACAAAACTCGGGTACTTCATGGCCCTTATATTCACTGTCCCTAAGAACATTACAATGAGATCTCTAATATATGAATGCCTTTTCTTTACTAAAAACCTCTACACAATATTAAAGTTACATTTGATCTACCCCTAACCCATGCAGCCCATAACTTGACATTTTTCCTTTGAGTTTCTTGACACTCCTATCTAGACATGAACATATGTTGGATATTTAAATAATTTCTACTACTTATGGTAAAATAGCATGTTGCTCATTTTAATCAGTTTACATTAAAATCCTAAACCATGAGGATAACTGCAGCTCCTGACACCTGTTCCTCCCAGAACCTTCAATAAAGACATCAAATAGAGCTCCTTCTTAGAAGCAATCAGTTCTCTTGAAAAATGAAGAAACCAGAAGAGTAATATGCTGTAATGAAGTTATATAGTATTCAAATTCACCAGACCCTCCCTTACTTTAGGCAAACTTGGGGTGTACAAGAAGGAACAAAAAGGCAGCTGAGCCCAGACATGAATCAACCAGAGCTGTGTCACTACCTCTAGACCTGTGAGGTCTAGAGGACTCACAGACTTCAAAATGGCTCACTGCCAGTTTTGACAACTTCAAGACAAAGATGCTTAGATCACTTAGATCTGCTTCAAAATTTTCCTGGAATTATCATCATGACATGCCGCTATTGACTTTAAGATAAAGCAGAAAATAGAGAGAAGGACAAGGACATTAGAAAGAACTTTCCATATGCTCTCAAGTATGTTTTTGAGGAGGATAAATAGATGAGTGGGTAGGTGAATTGGCAGGTGGAAACAGTTGTTGGTGGGTGGGTGGATGGATGAATGGATGGGTGGATGGATTGCTTGGTGGATGAATGATAAACTATTGGGTAGATGGGTAAGATGATTGGACAGCTATGTAGGTAGTAAGGAGATGAGCTGATAGGTGGGTAGAGGCATGGACAGGTAGATGAACAGGTGGGCTGAAAATGAATGGATGATGGGTGTGCGGAAATGGATGGATGTATATGGGGTGAGTGAGTGAATTGATAAGGAGCTATAGGAACAGATAAATGGATGGATGTGGCTGTATAAATGGGTAGATAGGTGGATAGATGTTTGAATATATAGATGGGTAGGTAGATGCATCGATATATAGATTCAGGGGAGGATGGATAAACAAGTGGGTAGATGGATGTATAAAGAAACGAACCTACTAAAGAAACATCTACTCAATAAACACTGAGTCCCTATCATGTAATCAGTTGAAAGAGTCAAATGTCAATTAATAGACAGAGACTCCTACCTCTGTAAAGGAGATAAAATTCTCACAAAGATATTAATTATAAAGTTGATGAGATCTAGAAAAGGAGAAAAAAGGTATAATGGAGATTCTGGAAGTCTGAGTTCACTTAAGTGGAGGAGAGGGAATTAGAGAAGTGAAAACGGTACTCTAAAGCCTTCCAGAGCCGTGTTCTTAGTCTTCCTAATGCTGTGGCCCTTTGATACAGTTCTTCATGCTGTGGTGGCTCTCAACCATAAAATTA
The DNA here is from genome assembly GCA_021653895.1 of Mastomys natalensis. Classification (NCBI taxonomy): domain Eukaryota; kingdom Metazoa; phylum Chordata; class Mammalia; order Rodentia; family Muridae; genus Mastomys; species Mastomys natalensis. The sequence goes on from JAJTUV010000378.1 coordinate 586,690, forward strand.
TTTTTATTGCTACTTCATAACTATAAATTTGTTACTTTTATGATGTAAATATCTGATACAGGACCCTAGGAAAGGGTTGTTCACCCCCAACATGGTCATGACCCACAAGTTGAGAACCATAGTTTTTGATTATTTATTACTCACAGTGGGGAGATTGATAAAACCATTCTGGGATAAAGAATCAACCTTCACAGAGTCAAGACAGGGGCATCCATTGGACAATGAGGAGGCACAGTAATGTGCCTTGGAAGAAGGCTAGCAGGGTATGATGAGCCAGGGAGAAGTCCACTTTCATTCTCAGAGAGACGATGATGAGGCCAGGCAAAGTGGCAGCCTCCTCCAACAGACCCTGATTTCTCAGAGCTTGGCCCGACCTAAGACTAAGAGAGTTGCAAGACAAAGAGGTTCCTTGCTTTGTTTAACTGCAGAGGGCCCTGGAGCTAATTTACGATGTTAGGCTTGTGAAAGAACTGAAAGCCCTGCTTGGGAGGCTGTTCCAACTGAAGAGGAAGGCTCATATGGTAGCTCCAGCTTAAGCTTGCAGTAAAGCTCATGATTATGAATCATCAGATGTTGAGAACTTCAGGCTCCTTGATCATCAATGGCTTGAGTTTCTTATAGCACCTCGTGACTTTGGAGACAGTTAGCGCTACTTCAGATCTCACTTTAAACCTTCAGGTCTATAATGAAGAGTGAAGATGGAAGGTAGGGCATGGGGTTGATGGTCTTATAGATGCTTCTTAGTTGTTTGAAGTTTTAAAGTCTCCTGGTAGGAGGCCTCCTTAGTCAAAGGAATAAAAGAACCTACAAGCATAGGAAGTACTCACAAGTCTCAGAAGTCAACTGAAACTTACAGATTAGGCCAGTCCTATCAGGCTGTACATAGGGGATAAAAAAATGTAGGGGAAGATTCTAACTTGAAGAATCTAACTTGCTCAACAATGGAGAATCCAGGGAGGCATCTTCACGAACCTCGGCCTTTCTGGGGTAGCCTTTTCAGTGACACGTTACTCTGATTTGTTCATGCTCCAGGAAGTAACTTCTCACCCATATTCCTGTACCATATTCCTCACCAACTTCCTATTCATCATTAGCTTGGACAGAATCATTCCTTGTATGTTTCACATCTCCTGGTTAAGGCTATTTCTCATGTCTTTCAGAGAGCCTACTAAGCCCCCTGTTGCAATCCAAACCATCAATGACCAACAATTCAGGTCATCTACATTGACTCATGATATGCGTGATTCAAGGGAAGACCAACTAACACATACTTCTAAAATATGAAGGAGAGCCTAGAAAAAGGGGACTATAGTGAGAGTACTTGACCAACCCTTTCATGCTTCAGGTTGGAGGAGCCTGAAGAGCTTAGCAGGCAGTTGTCCCAGGATCAAGCAGCTATAAAGTAAAGCCATCCCGGAAGCTGTACCCTGTCTTAAAGCATCTTCATACTAAGTAGATAGCTCTAAGAACAACCTCCAGACCCTTAGGAAAAAAATCACATGTTTAAGCCATTCGAGATTGTGTCATTTTTCTGGTGCTTAAGAAACTAATAACTTTTATTCTTTGGAAGTCTCCAGGATTAGATGCATTGGATAGATTTCTTTATGCAAAGTGTGCGATGCTTGAGCCCTCATGTGGTTGTCTTACTTATTTCTGTAAACTGTCCAATTTGAAGCTGACAGTGTTCACACCTACCCAAACCATGTAACTAATCTATCCCCATATTTTTATCAATGTGTTCCACTCCAATAATAGACACCTAACCCAGCCCTCAGGTGTCTGTCAGAAAAGCAGGAGACTCAAGATCCTTCCAGGAATATCTGTAACTAAAATACAAGCACACTAGGTCACTCTGTGTAACATCTTCCAATTGTTCAAAGCCCCTCAGAGATTGTAGCAGACAATGAGATGGATAGATGAAGAAATACATGGATGATAGAGGGAAGATAAAGGAATGGAAGGATAGAAGAATGGATTACAGAAGGATGGATAGATGATCAGATAGGTGGATGTGACTATACATGGATGTATGGATAGATGAAAGAGCAGCTAGATGAAGAGACTAGTGGATATGTGGATGGTTGGATAAAGTTAAGGATGGATGGCCATTGAACAGAGAAGTGAATGATTAATGTGTTTATGTATCACTAGAAAAACTCATCTAGAGAATTTCTGCTAATAGACAAATGGAGATCAGTAAACCACATCAGAGAGGGAGATTAATCACACTGCTCTCAGTAATCAACACGCGTGACAAAAAGGCATCTGTGCAGAGCCCTTACTGACGGCATGGTCCATATTGTTCTTGGGCTGCTGCAGTGTTTCCAAGGAAAACAGGCATGAACCATCTGATGCAGCCAGGCTGAAAAGAGGAGAAACAAAATAACTCGGAGGTAAATGTTCTGGTTGAGTGAGTCAGAGCAAGGGACCTTATGATCACTCTTTACAGATAACGAGCTGGAATTCCAGAGATTATATACTTCGCATGTCTGCGCTTTGAAGTTGTGTTACAGCTGCTCCAAAAGCTGTGAAACCCTATGAGTAAAGCTAAATACACGCAGGCATTAATGCGGATAACAACTGGAATCCTCAAGAAAGGGGACCAAGCTCTATGTGGAACACTGTGAAATTATTCAAAATACTATGGTTTAGAAACTCTTATGCATATGAATATTACATACATACATACATACATACATACATACATACATATGTGCCACCTTTTTCGGGACCTGAGAGAGGTAGGGTTGAAACAGGATATGACTCTCTAGCTCAGGTTAGCCTGCCTAGTACTCACTACCTAGCCCAAGCTGGCTCCAAACTGGCTGACAGTCCTCTTCAGCCTCAGATTGTGGAAGACTAGGATTATAAACATAATCTACAATAACCATCTTACGCCATCTGAAAAAATACAGGTAAAGTGATCCAAAATTTTCTAATGTAAATGTATGCACAGATGTTGACGTTACCTCTGAAACTGGGACATTTCATCATGGCTATATCTAATGCACACACACACACACACACACACACAGGATAAGGTCACATGGAAATGAAACGCTGTGTTAAATAGGAATGGTGGCAGGGGTGCACACACAGCAGGTGGGCTATGTTTTAATTCTTGCCTTCTCATCGGATGGAAATGTGCTTCTTATCATGTGGTAGTTTCAAGGTCTGCATAGGTGGGGAAATCGAATCTTTCCTCATACATCTTCTCCTCTCATGATCCAAATTTGCTGAAAGATATTAGATTCCCATCCAATTTGTTTCTGTTCCTCCTGGGGCAAGCCTCTCTCATTTCTACCTCCACAGCCTCTTTTTCTGCATCATCCTTTGAGATAAACCTCTCAGGGGTTGGGAGACTTAACTTGCATGATTTCTATTACAGGTTTTCTCAGGTCTCACTCTGTATTTTCTGAGCGGTTTATGTGTTCTTTCTGTAACACCCGAATGCTCCTGATATGGAAAGTCTGGAAAGCAGAATGAGGCGCACTGTGCTGGTCTTTTTGCCCACTGAACCAAGATGACCTTAGGGTAGGGTAACACCTTGGGCCGGGGGGATCAGCTAGTGAAGTGCATGTTATATATACATGAAGACCTGAGTTTTATCCTCAGAACCCAGGAAAAGATAATACTGCACATGGCAGATCACACTTGCAATCTTCCACACTGGAGGGTCCTTGGAGCTCACTGGCCAGTCAGTCTAGCCTACTTAGTGAGCTCCAGGCCATTGAGAGACCCTGTCTCAAACAAAGGTGCACACAAGATTGTTCTCTAAACCCCACATTTAAACACACACAGGGAGGGCACTCTGATTAAACATAGCTTGGTTTAGCTTAGAAAAGCATCTTTTTCTGCTCAAAGTAATAAGATGGAGTAAGAGCTAAGGGTGGTGGCACACACTTTAATCCCAGCACTCGGGGGACAGGGGCAGGGGAATCTCTGTGACTTCAAGGTCTAGAACTATAGAGCTAGTTCCAGGACAGCCAGAGTTACACAGCAAAACAAAACAAAACAGAAACAAAAACAACAACAACAAAAAACAAATCTGTCTTGAAAAACCAAAAAATGAATAAATAAATAAATAAATAAATAGCTTTAGGTCCACTACAATCCACATTACAAACAACATGGTATTCTTCAAACTCCATGCTTTCTGGCAAACAATAATAAATGACCGCCCTGACAACGACTTCAGATACAATGAAAACAGCCACTTCTACCTTAGCCAATTTCACTCCAGATAACACAGACTTCAATAGGTCAGCAAACAGCATGGCTGCGAGCTCTGTGCTCTACAGGAACCAAGGACTATACACTCATTCTTGATTTATGCTTTAGCAGAAATCTGAAAGAGTCCTTTGGTCCTCAATAAACAAGGATGTTATCATCATGAGAAGTATCAGAAAGCTCTCTGCATAGCAGCCAGAGCATTCAATCAAACCCAACAGAGACAGGGGATGGCAGAGGTTTTGCATTAAAACTCTTCAAAGGGGAAGTGTAGGCAGAGTGAACAGCAACAGAGCAACAGTGTAGAGACACATGCTTTCGGGGAACATACAGCATCCCACTTCCAAATACTGTTTCAAAATCTGAATGCAAAAGAAGAGGTCCTGGATGAGATGGTAATAGGGGTAGGATGTAGAGATCCAGCATGTGACACAGATCCAAACCCCAGCACTGTGCTTGAAATTACATGAATGTGTGAGTGAGTGAATAAATGAATGGAGATCAAGTTGGGGACAGAAGTAGATTTAGGCAAATTGATAAGGGAAAGAAAACCACTCCTGCAAATGAGTTCTGATTACTATCTAGCCCTCCCTCCCCTGCTGCTGCACACTCTTCTCACAAGGAAATGGAAAGGAAACTGAGATATCACCTCAGAGTCTGGTTATCCAGACATTAACCACTTCAGTCAAATAAATAGGTCAAGGTCAAAATGAATTAGTCATTGGAGATCTCAGACTCTATAATGGTAGAGTTTCAAGATCCTCCTCCTGACAAATGTCAAGTGCTGAAGCCTACTCCATGCAGAGGTGTGCCCATCTGGCATCTCCAAGTGTGTGATCTCACTACTGACCTCAGAACCCCATGTCAAGACAGAAGAAGAGAGAGGTAAGGGAGAGAGCAATGGAGAGGCTCTTCCACTATGCCACTAACTTAGGTGTCAGGAGCTATTAAGCTAACTGAGAAAATCCTTGATCTTTGACAGCCAAAAGGCTCAGAGTTAAGAAATGACAGTAACGGGGAGGGTTAGTGAGAACTGGAAAGTCCCGTGCACTGTGAAAATGCGCTCTGCAAAAAGCATCTCAGCGATGATGCTCCCAGAGAGAGGTAACATTATACTCACAAGATTAAGTTGTCCAAGGTCAAAACGTGTTCAGAGCCAGAGTCAGGGCACTTGATCCAATACACCATCCCTTTTCTCATTTTCTAAAGTTTGACATCATAACTGAATAGGGGATATTTTTAAAAATGCACCAAACACTTGGTTCATCTCTCCTTGATTCTCCCTCCAAATACATTTGCTGACTCCTATGGCACCAGCTCTTCTCAAAGGAGGCCAGGGCTCACTGGGCTGAGAGGATAGGAACAGGTAGAAAGCCCCTTTGCTGGGATGCAAATCAAGAGCAGAGAAACTGGTGGAGACAGCTCCAGCAGTCCAGATGCTGGCAAGCTCAAGGATAGTTTGGTCCTTATAATAAGTGTTTGAAAACCCATTAGTGGTGTGCTTGTAGTTCCAGAGCAGAAGAGGGCAAAGAAGGGGTCCTGGGCACCCTAGCCAGCTAGCTCACTCTGCTTAGTAAACTCGAGTGCATGAGAAAGTATTGCCCTACCTCCCCGCTCACACATACACACAAATATGGCCAGCAGCTTAAGCAGAGCACCTGGGGTGTCACTACCTCCACACCCTGTGTATATAAATGTACATTCACACACACAGGAACATACACATACATACAATAAAAGGGAAAAAAAGCAAGAGCTGACACCAGTCAAAGGAAAGACTCTAGCTGACACATATGGTCTCAAAGCAGGTGCTTTTAGTGTGGCTGGACCTCTGAGTACCCTGAATTCCCCACTAAAGCTTGGCCATGATTCACACAGTATTGTACACTACCTTCCTACCCCTTCCTCTAACATGTGACTCTCCTCAGTATGTGACTGGTATAAACAGCATCATGCTAATATTCAACAATGCTTAGAGAAAGCTGCCTTGGACCAGATTATGTATTAAAAAGAGGGTATTGGTTTAGAATCTTCTAGAACAGCCATTTCCTCTGATCTGAATGTATGAAGTGCCTTTGATGGTGATTATATGAGAATATAACTGGAGCTGTGGCGTCCGAGCCTGGCAGCCAGGCTCTGTGGTGGCCCTCTTGTACCATAGGGGGATATCTTTAAGCCTATGCTCTGAAAACAGGGTGGCAAGATACAACTCAATATGAATCTCAGCCATCTTCTGCACTGGTCAAATCAAAATAACCTGAGGCCATTTACTTGAAGAAGAATGACCGAAGACAATGCCCTTACATGATGACATCTCTTCTAGTGAGTCTTCCATTGTTTGCAGCTCCAAAATACAAACAAATAAAAATAGAAAAGAAAACAAAACAAATAGAAACATCTTTCGAATGCTATGCTAACCCTGTACTGAATGTATAACCCTCCAATTTCAATCTCTTGTTTTTAAATACAACTTTGTACATGTTTTAAACATAGTACAACATGTATCCACACTTGCACACATGCACTGTGATTGCTGCATGCCACACACACAATCATACACAGACACACACACATAGTGTCCATGCTATTGTGTATGTGTGGAGATCAGAGGACATCTTGCAGGAGTGGGACCTAGGAATCCAACTCAGGCTGTCAGGGTGGTAGCAAGTACTTTAGCCAGCTGAATCATCTTGCTGCTCCTCAACTTCTTAGCTGTGAAATGGGGTGCTCAGTGAGAGTGGCTCACAGGAGTGTGGTGAAGATTGAAAAGGAGAGAGGACAGATATGCTCATTGCTTCTTACCCAAACATAAAATAAGATCCTACCAGAGCTCAAATTCACAGAGATACTCAAAGAGCTGATGTGATGTTTGCAAGTCATACAGATGTTAAGAGTTGAGGCTTCTATTTCAAGCAACAATCTGACTACATGTGATAATGTTAGTTGTCAACTTGACAAAGTCTAGAATCACCCTGGAGACAGGCCTCTGAGCTTGCCTGTAGGGATTATCTTATTACGTTAATTAAGATGAGAAGACTGGCCCACTGTGGGTAGCACCATTCCCTAGATGGGATCCTGGGCTGTATAAATGGGGAATGGGAGACAAGCAGCAGCAGCATGAATTCCTTGTTCTCTACTTCCTGACTGAGTATGGGTACAATCGTGAATACAGTTCATTGCCCTCTACTTCCAGACTGTGGGTACTATTGTAGATATAGTTCATTGTTCTTCCTGATTTTGGATACAGTTGTGGATACAGTTTATTATTCTCTACTTCCTGACTGTGTATACAATTGTGGATACAGTTATGGATATTGCTTGACAAGCAGCTTCAAGCTCCTGTTGCTTTGTCATCCCCACATGATGAAAGATACCTTGGACTATGAAACAGAGCAAACCCTTCTTCCTTAGGAAACCCCTCGACAGAGTGTTTCCTCACAGTCACAGAAAAGAAACCAAGACACTAGAGAACTCAGAAGAATCCCACCTCACTGTGCAGCTCTGCTCCCTCGACCCTGCGACTCTGGGTTCTAGATCAAGACCTGGAGAAATTGGGAATAAGAGGTTATCTGAGTACCTTAAAGGTAACCAGATACTGGGACCCTAAAACAAGAGAACCCAACAAAAGGATAGGGGCTCACAAGCACCCACATCCTCTTTTAGGTGTTCATGAGCCCTGGATGTCCTGTGTCTGCTGCTCACCTTCTCCCTGTTAGCTCAACTTTCATTTAAAGTCTGTATCACTGGCCAGCCAGCCTCTGAGCAGCAAGGAACCCAATGTTCTCCTTTACTGAAAGACCTTCAGTGCTGTTATTTTAAGAATTGCCTTCAAAGGAAATCCAGTTGTTCTCAGTCAAAAGCAACAGGGGCAGCAGAGAGCACAAACTGCTAGGCACCTAAAATACCTAAAAGAGACAGAGGGGGGAAAAAAAAAATAAAGAGTGACAACTAGCAACCTTGATCTGCAGCCCTCGAGTAAAAATATCCTGACATAAATGGTGGGCAGATTCACAGTTCTAACAGAAAAATATAAAAATAGTGACAGAGGCCTGAACTCCTGAACGTTTAATCTTCGGTGGCAGCCTTGGGTGGGGTAGGAGGTAGTTTCAGATAGTCCTGGATCCTTGTTGTATTTAGGGGTGCCCTTGGATGAACTGAAAAGGGGGATACCAGGATCCAGTCTAAACTCACTTTGGATGACTTTTGTTTTTCTCAGATTTAAAGCCACCTGGATAACTGCCTTCCCCAGTCAACTTCAGTGCATCTGAGACCCAGTAGGAGAATTTCCTGGTTATTTTTAAACTCTCAAGGCAAAGGTGACACAATGCTCTAATTCACTGAAAATCACCTCCTGGAACTGAGGGTTGGCCCATCTGTACAGTGCTTGCCATACAGGAAGGGATATCTGAGTTTGGTCCCCAGTACTCATGTAAAAGCTGGATGTTTAGGGCTGTTTGTCATCCAGAGCTGGGGAAGCAGAGAAGCAGATCCCTGAGGCTCACTGCCAACCAGCCTAGCCTACCTGGTGAGCTCCAGCTCAGTGTGAGACTTGTCTCAAAAATCAAAGTGTAGAGCAAATGGAGAATGACACTATTGCATGCATACCTGTGCATACATGTGCACAGGCATGCGAGTGCATGTGCGCACACACATACTACCTTTTTAACTACAACTAGCCTCTGAGAATATAAGATGAATAAAACTCACTCTGCAGCATGGATGCCTCAGGTCTTAGGGATTCTCATGTAGCTTGGATTTGAGGCTGTGGTGCCTTCAAATGGAGAACAAGGCTGTGGTTATCTCCCCGTGTACATTTAAGCTAATTGACTTAGAAAAATCAAACAAAACAAACAAAAACAGCCCCATCTGAAGGGACTTGGCCAGTTGCCCCAAGTCTATGCATAGTCTTCAATTGTTTGCCTAAAATGGATGCATCTTTATTGTATTATTTAAGTTCAGTTTTAAGTTTCTATTCTTTTGATGGACACATATTTTTAGATGTTTTCCTCAAAAAGGAGTCATACATCCCAGTTCATAGGTGAACCATATTTGGACCCAACCCACCATAGCTGTTCCATGTGCGTTTTTATCTCAAAGAATCATCACGTTTCCCCCCCTCCCCTTAGAATATTGTCTTCAGTTGCCTTCTGAATTCAAAGCGTTTCCTTAGCCTTTGGGAGGCTCTCTGTGGTCTCGAAGCCCCTCAAGGATCATTGCTATTTTTCTGGTGATGGTGCTGGGTATGAGACTCAGGGTGGAACCAAATCTCTGCATAAAAAGATAGAGTGTTCCCAGTGAGTTAGGGAGGACACACATTGGCAATGGGGATGGAGTTGGCAAGGCTAACAATGATGAAAGACTTGCGTCCCATGCCTCAGGTAAGGCAGGAAACCATGGTGGGAACATCCTCACATAGTAGACCACACAGAAAAGGTCAGGGTCACACCAGCTCACCACAGAAAGATGCTAGGAAATTAAGAAGCAGACCCATGGTGGGATGGCAGACTTTGCTCCTACAGCTGACTTACCTCATGTCCTCCCATGGGCTCTGAACTGCACTCACTCAAAAAACAAAAAAACAAAAAACAAACAAAAAAAAAAAACAAAGAGCAGAGATTCCCCTTCCTACAATAACATTACTGCACTGGTATCTTCCCCTACAGTTAGGTGACTGTTGTGTGGCTTTGGGTTTCATGTTTGTTCTATGCAGTGTTGGTGATCCAGCCCTGGACCATACACACAGCAGACAAGACCCTGACCAACTAGGCTACTGTGCTAGTTTCCTTTCTGTTGTGGTGAGAAAATACTCTGAAAATAAAAAGCAACTTGAGACATGGAAAAAGGTTTATTTTAACTCCCAACTGCAAGTTACAGTCTGTCACTGTAGGGAGGTCAGAGTGGGAAGAACTTGAAGCAGCTGTTCCTATCACACCCATGGTCAACAGCAGAGGATGGATGGATGCTTTTTTGTGTTCAACTCCACTCTTTTACATTCTAGAACGCAGACCAAGGAAGGGTACCCCACAGTGGGCTGGTTCTTCTCTCAACAATTAACATAATCAAGACAATCCCCAAAAGACACGTCCATAGGCCTACCTGGTCTAGACAGTGCCTCATTGAGACTCTCTTTCCAGGTGCTTCTAGATTGTGTCAAGTTAACAATTAAAGATAACTACTGTGATGGTTTGAATGTGTTTAACCAGGGAGTGGCACTATTAGGAGATGTGGCCTTGTTAGAGTAGCTGTGGCCTTGATGGAGTAGGTGTGTCACTGTGAGGGTGGGCTTTAAAACCCTTGTCTTAGCTGCCTGGAAGCCAGTTTCTCCTAGTTGCCTTTCAGATGAAGATGTAGAGCTCTCAGCTCCTCCTGCACCATGCCTGCCTGGATGCTGCCATGTTCCTGCCTTGATGATAATGGACTGAACCTCTGAACCTGTAAGCCAGCCCTGATTAAATGGTGTCCTTACAGGAGTTGTCTTGGTCATGGTGTCTGTTCACAACAGTAAAATCCTAACTAAGAACAACTATCCTAGTTGTTTTCCCCAACATGTATTAGCACACTATACAGAAAGACCTGAAACAATATTCTAGTAGCAGACAGCATCAGTATCTTATGGTAATTTTCATAATGCTCTAGGCATGTCTAGGTTTATAAGCAGGCTCTTCCAACAAGTGCAATATCTTTCTCCCAAAACTATTTCAAACATACCCTTTTCACTTGTTCAGGATACCATAGAAATATATCAGAGTCTGGGCAATTTACACACAGTAGAAACTGATTGCTGAGTTCTCCGTGTTGGGAAGTCTAAGATGAAGCTGTCTACTGATTCAGTGTATGGTGAGGGCCTGTTTTCTGATGGTACATTCTATACACTGCCACACAGCAGAAAGGAACAATGTGTCTTTTCTGAAGACATTAATCCTGTAGTGAGAGAGCTATCACTGTAGCATAACCACCTCCTCTATGAGTTACTTTCTCACTGCTGTAACAAATGCCTACAAAAGCAACTCAAGAAAGGAAGAGAGGGAGGGAGGGCTTGCACTGACTCACAGTTTTAAGGATATAGTCTGTCATAACAGGGAAGGAGGCATGGTGGCAGTGGTATAAGGATGGCCACGTTGCAGCCACAGCCAGGAAGCAGAGAGATGATGAGAGTACACAGTTCATTTTCTATTTGTATTCAGACCCAAAACTATGGGAAGACTATGCCACCCACTTTCTTCAATTAGACCTGGAAACACCTCAGGAACAGACACATCCAGGGATGCGTTTCTGTGGTGATTCTAAGTCCAGTTGAGTTGGTGACTAACCATCATCATATTTCCTAAAGGCCCCATCTCTTGATTGTAGTAAATCTGTGACTAACTCCCAATTCCTGTGGATTTGGGGATGAGGGCCACAGAAACAGCACCAAGTGTCATTTGTCCTAAATGTAGTTTGTTGAGGGAAGAAGAGAGACAATGAATGATAAAGCATGTGGGCAAATATGGGGCATCGGTGAGCCTTTCCCGGAGGGATACATGAGCACAGTATTTGGGGTCTCCCACTGCCACACTGCAGGGAATTTTCCTCCAGCTCTTGCCCTCCCAGCACTCTGCAAAGAGGCCACAGAACTCCTCTAATTCCAGGAATAATGAACCAGCTCACGCCAACCCTGTGTTTCCATGTTCACATAGTTAGTCCCACCACGTTGACCTTTTAAAGATGTGATTTGTTTTTTAACACCTTGAACACTAAATGCTGTTGTATGTGAGCTCATACCTGGCCCAGTTGCCATGTCAACTGTGACACCACGGTGGCTCCAGCCATCTCCAAAAGGCCAGCAGGGAACAGAGGCTGTGGCGGATGCACCATGTGTTACAAGCCTGAAAGGACCTGAGCCCAGTCGTGCCTGCAGGATCACCCATGAAAAGATGCCACAGAGAGCTAACAAGGCAGGCTTATGAGACTGTAAGTGAGACTAACCTTGCCCGGTCTGCAGTCTTGGGTAATCTTGACATCAGATATTGCTCTCCCATGATGGTGACCTCCTGGATACTGCCATAATGATCTATTCTGTCCTTAGACCCCTGTCCACTGCCTCTCCTCTTTGGACAGAGCCTATGAGGCATTCATGGAGTATTGATCTTCTCTTGTCCCCTGGCTTGAACCTGATGGTCCTCTTCTTAAGTTTTCACTGAGAATGTTTCAGATATCCTCATCTGTCCATTCCGTTGAGATCAGGACCTTGACAGTTAGCTTATCCACCTGTTGTCTCTCAGAGGGATACTTTGGTGTCTTAGGAGGGAAGAAAGGCTGGCTCAACCTACATTAAGATGGGTACACTTTTATATCCAATGTGTGTGTGTGTGTGGTGGGTAGCTGCCTTTCTATCTGTGTGTCTGTTTATGTACACATGCATGTTTGTACTTGTACATGTGTATGTGCCTGTGTTCACACATTCGTTTATGTGTGCACATAGAGGCCAGGTGTCAAATTCCTGTTATTTTCCCCATGATCTCAGGCTGTCTTCCTCAATTACTCTCCATCTTATTTTTGTTGTTGTTGTTGTTAGGACAAGTCCTCAGGGTTTTTGGATCTCACTGACTGCTAGTTCGGAGACCAGCAAGCTTCAAGGATATGCTTTCCTCTGCCTCCTCAGTGCTGGAAATACAGACACACACCATTACACCGAGCTTCTCACATGGGTACTAGGGACAGAATTCAAATCCTTTCCCTCTAACACAGGACTTTGAAGAACTTCCCACAGTGAGAATCCTAAGACAGAACATAAGCCTTAGCTTCATCTGTGACGTGGGTTAACAGCCAGCGGTATCAGCATAGCAGGTTTGTCATGAGGACTCAGAGAAATACCACAATAAACCATTAGCACAATGCCCAGCCAAGAGCTGGATCACAACAAGCCTCAGTCACTAGTGTGTTCTCTGGCATAATATCCAGTGCATAAGTCAACTTTTATCCATGTCACAAAACTATGATGTAAGCATTTGGGGAAAGAACAGCTTCAGGATAAGAACTAATGGGGCTTGGATAAAAGCTCAGTTTGTAAAGTGCTTCTTAAGAAGCACAAAGTCCTATCCCCCCAGAACTCACTTAAGTCGCAGCTGGGAGTAAGCGGTGCATGCTTATAATCCAACAGCTGGGCAGGCAGAGCTGGAGCATCTCCAGAGCTTGCTGGCTGGCCAGCCTAGACAACTGGCAAGTTCCTGCCAGTGAGAAACCTTGGCCCATATCAAGGTAGGTTGTGATAGAGGAAGAACATGTGAGGTGGTCCTCCGGTTTCCACATGTACTTGTACATATGTGTATAAATGCCTGCACACATATCCTCTGGTTTCCACATGTATTTGTACATATATGTATAAATGCCTGCACAATATCTCTGGTTCCACATGTATTTGTACAATGTGTATAAATGCCTGCACATATATACAACTAGGAGTGTGTATACACACACACACACACAAGCAGATTACTCAACTTTAGGATGAGTGGATTGGACTGAAATTACAAAAATGTTTTATGTTATAAATAAGAATGTGTGTATGTGTGTGTGTGTTGAGAGAGAGAGAGAGAGAGAGAGAAGAGAGAGAGAGACAGAGAGACAGAGAGAGACAGAGAAGACAGAGACAGAGAGAGACAGAGAAAGAGATCTACATGAATGTTATACATCATTTTTAAAAGTCTCACCCCTAGCTGAGGAGTTATTGCCAATTCTTAGCTGCAGGGAGAAAAGGAGTCAGTTCAGCTTTCTTTAATAGAGAAAACCCCTGATAGGCCCACAGCACTCTGGTGGAAAACCGCATGTCCAAGGATGCTTGGCCGCACAAGTCAGCCTTGATGAGGAGAAATAAATAACAAAGTTTTATGAAGGGAGTCATGTATATTTGGGAAGAGTCGGAGAAAGGAGGGTGGGTATACTCAAAATATATTGTATGAAAATCTCGAGGAATACTTTTAAATTTCTTTAAACATTTATTTATGTGTGTGCATAAGTGTGTTTATGCGAATATGTGCAACTGTGTGCCTATGCCTGCCGATGACAGCGTATGACATCAGATCCCTAGGAACTAGAGTCACAACTAGTTTTGAGTCTCCCAATTCGGGTATTGAGAACCAAAGTCAGGTCCTTGGAAAGAGCAATCCATGCTCATAAATGCCGAGACGTCTCTCCAACCCCAAAGACACAAATCTTATAATCTGTAATTACAGATCACAGGAATGGACCAAAGATGTAGTCAGGTGACAGAGGGCTTGCCTAGCATGCAGAAGACCCCATATTCTACCATCAAGTACCACATACTATCCATAAAAATAGAAAACCCAGCAGATTTCTATGAGTCTCTAACATTTAGAAAGTCACTCAAGGTAGGGAACACTCAGCTTGCATTAAAACAAAAAATGAATTGATGCCTCGGTATTTATACCTCGAAAACTGAATAAAAATTTGGACAACCTGCTTCTCAAGGTCATCAGAAGCACATGCATCTATGTGGACATTAGAAGCACTGGCCAGGAGAGGGTGTCAGTTACCCTGGAGATGGAGTTAGAGGTGGTTGGGAGCTACCCAATTTGTGTTCTGGGAACTGACCTTGGGTCATCTGCATGAGTAGCTTATGGCATTGTGCACTGAGCACTCTCTCCAGCCCCAAGGGAAACACTGACTTTAAATTAACCTCCAATGGGTTAGTTTCTCCCAGTGCGTGTTATCTGGGAACTTTGTTAACAGAGCTCTGTCTATTCTGGAGGAAGCACAGTAGGGGGCACACATGAAGATTCCTGATTCATCTCTCATGAGACTCTTCTGAGTCCTTATCCCCAAGAGTGCTGGACGGACAGGTCTTGTTCGAGGATTTTTTTGTTGTTGGGGTTTTTTTGTTTGTTTTTGTTTTTGTTCTTGTCAACCTGACATAAGCTAAAGTCATTTGGAAAAAGGGAACTACAGTTGACAAAGTGTCCCCACCAAATTGTAGGCAATTATGCTGGATATTTCTTGATTAATGATTGATGTGAGTAGACCCAGCTCACTGTGGGTGGTGTCACCCCTG
Source organism: Mastomys natalensis (assembly GCA_021653895.1). Taxonomy (NCBI): domain Eukaryota; kingdom Metazoa; phylum Chordata; class Mammalia; order Rodentia; family Muridae; genus Mastomys; species Mastomys natalensis. The sequence continues at coordinate 601,967 of JAJTUV010000378.1, forward strand.
ACCAGGTGGTTCTGGGATATATAAGAAAGCAGTTGGAGCAAGCCATGGGGAACAAATCAATGAAAAGCACTCCCCCATGCCCTCTGTTTTGGCTCCTGCCCTGACTTCCTTCAGTGATGGACTGGAATGGGGAAGTGCAATAACCACTTTCCTCTCTAAGACACCAGGACACCCACCACTGAGGTTTCACTGTGAATGTCAGCACAGATCCTTCTAGATCAGGTTAGTTGAGTCAGCCCTCATTGATGATGCTTTTTCTTAGTCGAACCACTGACCCTGTCCACTACTCTGCTCTCTGGTTATAAAACCCTATTTTTTCCTGTTTAGAGTTGAGTCCAGTAGCTCTCCTCAACTGCTGAATCCACTCGTGTCCCTACACTCTGTTCCTAGGCTCTCCCCCTGAAGAAAGTCTTCCAAACTCCCCTCACCAACTGTCGAGAGAAGCTATTTTTTCCTTTAAGAGGACTACCATGCACTGGCAGGAATCAATTCATGAGAGCAAATCAACCCACACAGTGACACTGTAGCTGGCTCCCCAATTGTGTCCCAGACATTTCCTGACCTTTATGATCCATCTCTAGAGCTACAGAGGGAGGGAAATGTTTGCATGTGGGATTTTTAAGTTACCATGAGCAATCATGCTTACATTGTACATAAAGTCCCTGTAACTGTACAAGCATTGAAAAGGAACGGGAGAAAGAAGTGAGGGGAAGGGGAGACAACCCTGGCCACAGACATTGAACTGCTTATCCCAGATGTGCCTGAAGTCTATTTCCTATAATGTGACACCCTCTCCCTCCATGTTCTTGACACTAAGTTCTATTCTACTTAACCTTATTGGACTGAGTTTCTGAGCCTTACAAAGAAAAAAAGGAAAAAAAAAAAAAAAAAAAAAACTTGACCAAAAAATATGCATGCTTTATGGTGCTGGTTTTCTGGGTCTGTCCATTCCCAAATGATATGCTGTGTCAGACTGAATTCACCTAGAGGAGAGGGGCAGTGACACTCACAGTGTTTCAAGACCAATACTGGGCATTCAGTGGAGTCGGCCTCCCATTAGTTAAATGAAGCCCTGTGCTAATGTTTCCAGCAGGTGGCGCTATTGAGAGGTAATTGGAGCAGCAGGGTGCTAACTAGCTTCATCTAGGGTAAACCAGTGGGGCTGTTCACAGCTGAAGGAGATGAGGTCTTGTTATAGAAGCCAGGTCCTTGGAAGTGTACCTTTGTAGGGTACATCTGTGTGTGGAGTGGTACACACATGTGTGCACTTGCATGTGGAAGACAGAGGACAGCCTATAGTTATGCTACCCAACCAAAGCCTGGAGATCCTCCTGCTGCCTCTTCCCTACTCTAGTTCAGCAAATGCCTCTGCACTTGGCTTCTTTATGTGGATGCCGGGGACAAAAATGAGATCTTCCTGCTCCTGATTCAAGAATTTTACCAACTGGTCTATCTCCTCAGCTCTGAAGGACTCACATCCCCCCCCTCCCTCTCTCTTTTTACTTCTCTTGTCTTCTAGCTGCCCTACCTCACACCACCTGCTCTGTCATGATGCCCTCCCCTACCTCAGGCCAAAGCAATAGAACCAGTAGGCCTTGGGTTGAAAGCTCTAAGACTGTGGTCAGAATCAACCTTTCCCCCTTTATGTTGATGTGCTCCGATGTTTTGTCTCAGCCATGGACAGGCTGAGTAATCGATTCTAGATCCCAGGTCAGAAAGTGATATGAAGACGAAAGGTGAGTTACCGGCAGTGGCAAGTCTCAGCAGTATTCCTGAGAATTGAGAACACATTGGCTAGGAAGACTGAAGCTACTTCAACATCTGATTCACTGGACAAAACAAACGTTGACGAGGAACGCTTCATAAATAAGCTAGTCTTTCTATGAAAAGCAGGCAAGCCAGTAAGATGGCCCTGTGGGGATAGTGCTTGTTGCCAAGGCTGATCACCACATTCAATTCCCAAAGTCCATATAGAAGAAAGAATATGTTCTCACTGTATACACACACCACACACACACACACACACACACACACACACACTGTGCACATACATAAATAAATACACATTTTGAAAAAAGTTTAACTTCAGTTGTGCATGCCTGATTAGTTCAAGATCCACACCGTCCAGCATGGCAACCTGTTGGGGTGGCTTGAGTTGTGCAAAGTTACCCCAAGGGACTGATGGATTTAATCATTTGGTTTCAGCAGTGGCACTGTTTGAGAAGGTTGTGGAACCTTTAGGAGGCGGAGCCTAAGTAGAGGAATCGGAGGTCATCAAGGGCAGGCCTTGAAGTTTAATAATCTAGCTCCATTTCCTGTGCCCTTCCTACTTCTCAATAGCAGATAAATGCAATCAGATACCTCGTTCTCCAGCTGCCATGCTTCTCCTGACATAAAGGACTGTATCCCAGAGCTGTACATGGAATAAATGCTTCCTCCTTTAGGCTATTTCTTGCCAGGCATTTGGTCACAGGAGCTAGGAAATGACTTGATACAGTACCTGGACTCAACAACACTGTATTGTACACTTAAAAAATGTGCTAATAGATTTTTAAATAGAGCAAGTTTCCTATCTGTTAACAGCATCTATTCCGCTGGCGTATCAAAAAAAGCACTCACTCATTTTTTATAGAAATCAAATCTATTTCATAAAAAGTCTTTCCTGTCCTTCCATGTCAAGGTTACATTTCATTTTAGCACACAAAAAGAGCTGTGACCCTCTTCAATTTAGTGAGTAGGATGTAGAAAATGCTGGATAATCAAAATCAAAGGAACAAGATGAAAACCTGACAAATAATTCAATTTGATGGCATGCTTTACTCCAAGCATTAGATGAAAAATATTAAATTATACGCCTACTCTCGAGGATGCTTCCCAAAGAAGTTAGTGGAGATATTGTATGTGTGGGCATCATTTCATTGTGTTGTTTTATGACTTAGGTGCAAACTTCCTAGGAGAATGGGTTGTAGGAAAATGAATTTCCCTGAACTCCAATGTCAAATAAAAGGTCAAGGTTGTGTTGTTCGATTTATGACCAGAATTTTCCATGAATCTGCCTGTCCAGTGCTAGCTGCTTTTCTGGATTCCTCTGTGTCATTCCATGTGGATGGATTTGAACTAAATTAATCAGAAACAAAGGCCACTTCTGATGTAGCTCTACTATAATGGGGATTTTGGTGCTTCCCTAGAATGCCTGACATTAGGCTTCTCACATAAATGGCCAAATCTGATGAGCTACGTTTATCTGTGTTCTCAGAGGGCAGGTATCCCAATGCATGTAAATAATACATGTATTTGCTGGATTCTTTTTTTAAGTCCTCAATGCCAAGTGCTGGTATGAAGCCCAGCTTTTGACCCTCATGTCATATCTTCCTTAAAAATGATTATTTTTTTCTGATGGATTTAGGATATGAAGGAAACCACAAATAGACTCTCCAATCGAACTCTTTGCAGGAATGAGGAGCCATATTCTTCTTCAACCACAGACTTGATCCTGAGTTTACCAATGCTAATTATGTTGGCATAATTAGCCAGACATTGCTTTTTAATATTTTATATTACTTTCTTGAGATTTATTTTTAAAGTGTGTGTGTGTGTGTGTGTGTGTGTGTGTGTGGTGTGTGTGTTGGTCTGTGCATGTGTACACTGGTTCCTGCATAGGCCAGAAGAGGGTGCCGGACCTCCTGGAACTGGGGTTACAGACAGATCTGAAAGCCAAGAATCAAACTGGTATTCTGTAACAGTGCAATGCCTGCAACTAATCACTAAGCCATCATTCTAGACCCAAAACTTGCTACTTTTTAAATAAAATGAGCTTTTTTTTAAAAAAAAAAAAAAGTTTGCTAAAACAGTTTGGTAGGACTAAAAATAAGCAAAATCCTTCCATTGATTGTGAGCTGTGAAAAAAAGATTGCCTTCTTAATCGTTTAATATATAATTATAACTATAGCCTCATTACTGCACAGACCTCTTCTAAAACTTCCAAAAATAACTAAGTTCCAGGGGAATTTATGTGGCCTTGAAATTCCACAGACAGAAGAGCCTGAAGGTCCATTACTGACAAAGAATGACAAGTGATCTTTTCCCTTTCTTTTAAACTAGAGAAAGTGCCAGCGTGCTGTGGTAGGAAGAGATTCAGTTTCTTCCAATAAGGACATCTCCTCCCTCCTTCTCCTTTCCTCTTCCTCCTTCCAACCTTTCAGACCTGTTTATTGAGAGTGTGCTTTGTGCCAGACATTGTGGCAGGAACAGAGAAAGCATCCAGTCCTTCCAGGGACAGAGTAAAGCTAGACAGCCAGGGGTAGCATTGCTGAGCCACCCGGAAGATGGTGCTAAATTCTAGTTATTCCTTTCAGATGCAAACCGAGAGGGGTAGCAGGTACCTTGGGCATTACTTTGACTGGACTGAGATACACCCAGAGGTGAACAAAGAGCAGACCTCTGGCAAGTCTGGGAGGGTATATCCAGATGTGATTTATTAAGTAGGGAAGATGGGCCTGCACTGAGTGTGGGCAGCAGGCTGAGGGACTAGGGGCAATGAAAGGCGAAAGAAGAAAGTAATCCAATTCAGCCATATATGTTCATGTGTATAGTTAATTTTTATTACATTTATTTACTTAATTTGAATGGGCATATGTGCCAGGGGATACTTGGGGAGGTCAGAGGTCAACTTGCAGGATTGGTTCTTTCCTTCTACCACGTGGGTTCTGGGAATGGAAGTCATATTTATATACTCACCTCTCTTTCTCCTTTCTCCCAGGCTATACTATCCCTTCCCAACAGGCTGGGAGCCTCTGAATGCAACATAAATCCTCCCTCTCTTCAGTTGTTTCTGTCCGATGTTGTATCACTGGCTGGAAATCCTGACTCATGCAAAGGTGAAGACAGAGAACACTACATCCGACCCACACACAGCGTGTCTCCCCCTTGCGATTATTGACAGAGAAGTAATGGCAGACAGTCCAACCAAAGGAAGGCCGTAAAGAGCTACAGGAATGAAAGAGAGAAGAAACCCCAAAATACCAATGGACAGTTTCCAGTTTCCTCCCAGAAGGAACTCACAGAAAGGCTAGTTTGGGGATCTCATGGTGCCCCTCCCTCCTATCCTCACTCTCCCCAAAGTGAAACAACCCATCACATTGACTCTTATGCCAAATGGCTGGAATGCCTTGTTTTAACGTTTCTGGCAGGCTTGCACAATTAACTATTTAATGCCAGTGCCTTATTGCTGAAGCAGTCTAGGTAATGAGCTTTTAAACTTTTTTTTAAAATTGTTTTCTTCCTGTGTAAGAATCAAATCCTTCCAGCAATGGCCGGTCACAGCCACATCTTCAGCTCTCCATCCTTGAATAGAATCCCAGCTACGAAGAAGGGTGTCACCAGGGACGCAGAGGTTAGAGCTTGAAGCAAAAAGAAAAACTTCCATCTCACTAAACAGGAAATCTCTCCCAACATAGTCTGTCAAAATAGCTTGGATATTGTGTCTAATATCAAGCCTTGTAAAATCCACGTCACAGACTCCTACAAGCACTACTGCTGATTTATTTTCAATGAAACCTCAGATTCTTATCCAGGTGCCTGCTTCAATTCTCAGGTGTTTCTACACACACACACACACACACACACACACCCTGCTCCCCAGCACACTCCTGCTGCTAACAAAATGAAGCTCTATTAGACACCAGTCATCTTTGGGAATTAAGAAAAAGCACACAAGCGATTGGCTGTAGAGAGCAGAGGCTGTTGTTTTGTTCAAAGGCGACGGAAAGCCAGCTTAACTTGTCTGTGTCCACTCTAGACCCTGGCACTATGTGGGCGGAGATGAGAGAAGGAGGAGTCCTGCTTTACTGCCTCCTTCAGAGAGTCTGTCAGCACTCACAGCATGGGTGATACATGCCATTTTGTAACACAATGGAGAAGCCAGTGGAGAAGGCTTTCCTTTCCTTTTCCCACAAACCTCAGACCACTTGCACAGTAAAGACTGAATCTTAAGTGGAATGTTGATCACTAAGGTACTACCTTTCCCTTCCTCTCTTCCCTCCCACTCCTCCCAAAAAGCACAGACCAGTGGTCCACCTTAGAATGCACTCAGAGTGCTAAGCCCAAGGTCAAGCCCAGTCAGTGCAGTGGGAATCAATTACCTTCCCCAGCCTATAAATCAAACCTCCCACCTCCACCACTCAGAGGATGGCAGAGGGTCTGGAGGGCCAGAGAAGCATCCTGGCAACACCAGGTCAAAGCCAAGGCCAGGCACCCACCGTGACCTACAGTCACTTCCATCCAAATATGCATCTGTTTCCAGATGAGCACCTGGTCTTACTACTGCTCATGGAATAGTAACAATAGGACATGATGACTTCCTGCAATAGGGAATCATGGGTTCTACAATTCTAGGGTAATCTACTAAAATGGCATCAGATTTCCAACTATGTTCCAATAGTACCAAACAACTCCGAGAGGCATCTTTCCAGAATACTTCATTTCCAGCAGTGTCTAGCTTCATAGTTAGAGTTGGATGTTTGTGTTTTCTCTCCTCTTGGACAAATTGGCCAATGATCTGAATCCTTAGACATCAAAATGGGAGATGATAAGTAAAGTAAAGGAGAGGAATGCTTTGGGATATACAGTAGGTAAAATATTATCAGGTGAGAGGCCGAAGGTTGTGTAGTCAAGCAGTCAGCTGTGTTAGAAAAGGTCTGTTGTGAGTACAGAAAGAAATGTCACACCCGATGGATCTTACTTAGTGAGGGAGCTACACAGAAGCTAGACAAGTGAAGGATGCAAAGACCTCATAAAGAGAAGGAATCAAAGCACAGCTGGAGTCCTCCCTAGAAGGAAGGAGATATCTCCTTGACTGGGGAGGTGATGGACACTCCAGGCTCCTGGTTACCCTGGTGACCAGAGCACTCTTCATATGCTAATGGCTTAGAAATGAACACAATCACTTGGACATGAAATAAATAGTGAGCTTTGGAGTGAAAGACAGTCATGAAAGCGCCACACAGGAAGAGTTGAGGGTGTAGAGTTTGGGTGGAGGCCATTAGTCAACAAGGTATGGGCAATGTTGAGTACTGGGGGAAATATTATGAGTCTGACAGGTGAGGGACAGGCTAATGATAGCTAATGCCTTTGACAAGTAATATGTCTGACATTTCTCTTTCTGGCATGCTTTAGCCTACAAAGCCTAAATTAAGTGTTAATGAGCCCATATTGATCTCCCTGCTCCCTTCTGCCTTCAGCATGAGGAAGGCAGACTGGCTGGGGAGACTCAGTTGGAACTCAGTCTTTGGATGTGGTCATCTCTCTGGGTGATCATGGCCACCTCTGCCTTCCCTCCTGCTGTTCACACCAGTCCAAGTTCATGGCGGCAACCTCAAAGGCTCTGCTGTTCAGTGCTCGGTGAACTGCCTGGGAGAGAGCAACCAGATAGCTCAAGCTCATTTTCATGATTGCAGTGAACACAGCATTTCACAGATGTGATCAACACCTATGAACTCTTGACATAAGCAAACAACCTTCAAAATGGGGAGGAGCCTGGTCTCATGAGCCTTTACAGCAAAGATGGATTTCCTGAAGATAAAGGAATGCTGTCCTCATATGATATCAGAGAAATTCCACCAACTTCCTGCCAGCTGGCTTTCTATAATCCACTTCCAGACTTGCCAGACCTCAGAATCACAAGAGACAGTTCCTAAAAATAAATCTTCCCAGAGATTGATAAAGAAATAAGTGCCTTTGTGTGTGTGTGTGTGTGTGTGTGTGTGTGTGTGTGTATTCATATAGCTGGGGTATAGTGTCTTATAATATGAAATATCTATTTGGTCTTTGTTCCAGCTTCTTTGCCACACAACTGTCTAAACCTGTGTCTCCAAATCATGTGTCTTTTCATGTGCTAGTGACTGAATGATGCCCAGGGGCTCCTAGGTAGCCTCAGAGAGAAGCTGCTTGCCAAGAGGAAATTCCATGTGACTAGAAGGCTAGAATTTTGAGTCCTCCCCTAATACACACCACTGAGGAAGGGAGAAAGGCTTTATCATCAATTGTGTAGGATCATGAAGGGATGATTTGGTCTTTGGTAGAGTACTGGGTTTGAGATAGCCGGAGACCCAACAGGTGACCATTGGCCTGTGTACAGACAGCACATATCTCGCCATGCCCCCGATTCCAGAATCCTGACATATGGTCTACATCTCCATTAACCTGCACCTTGCAGAAACATTTGGCTAAGCAGCTCCTCCCAGAGAGGTTTGCATCACCATCCACCTATAGGTAGAGGGCATGACTACAGGCTTCAGTCTCGAGAGATTTCCATATTCACGAGTTACCTAAAGGCCAGGAGGCATGGCTAAATTAAGTTATTCCTTTTCCCAGTCCCTCTTCTTTCCCCCCTCCCTATTTAAGCCAGGTCTCCCCTGGCTTAATCCAGACTTTCTTGAGTTATTTGGACCCCCTGGGTTTCCACTGCAAAGTTCCTACACAATTGTACACGTATAATGAAGCCCTTGTAAAAAGCACACAAAAAGGGAAGAGTTTATAGGCCTTCCAGAAAGCTGAGACCCTGATCATGCTTGCAGGGGAGGCTGGGAAGCCTCCATGTTTTTCCTCATAAATGGCTCATCCCGATCTTCATCTGAGGCTTCATCTGTATCCTTCCTAGCATTGTGTGTACCTATGTGCATAAAGGTGTATGTGCACATGTTAAACAAATTGATCTTTGTCTTTATAGCACTGTGTGAACTATGTATGCATGTATGTATGGAGGGTAGTGGTCAATGCCAAGTCCCCATCTTATTTTCTAAAACAAGATCTCTCATTGAATTGGACCACAGTAAAGGCCTGGCACATGAACTCTAGGAAACCATCTGGTTCTGCTTCTCCAGTGATAGGATTACAAACATGTGAGCCATGCCTGGCTTTTACATGGGTGCTGGGAATTATAAACTCAGCTTTTGAGGATTGCATGGTGAGTACTTTATTGACTAAGGGTGGAGACTGAGCCACCTTCTTAGTCCTGAATCCTTTATAAAACATAGATAAGCATAGGTCATGCTTTCCTGAGTTCTGTGAAACCTTGCAAATTCATCAAACTCAAGGACGAAGTTGTAGAAATCCTAACTTGCAGTGGTATGTCTGAAGTACTAACTGCCACCTGAGTGTTTGTGATTGGCCCCTAAAGTGGGAAACATCTCAGGAGAGGCCCCTCAATCTGTAGACTCCAATTCTTACTACAGCTGGTTTGTTTCGGGATTGAAATGCCTTATGGGGTATCCAGGTGATGTCTATTGAATAATTGGTTATTAAAGCAGAAAATCCCACACATTTGGACATAGGTGTTCCATATTGTATGAAGTGTAAAAATACAGAGAAACTGTATGTTTGAAACTTGTTTTTAATATCACGTTTTATTTTTTAATATGCATATACCCGTGTGTGAGTGTGTGCACATCAATGCAGATGTTCCCAGAGGCCAAAAACACAAGATCTTCTCAAGCTGGAGTCCCAGGGAACAACATTTGGGTCCTCTGCAAAAGCAGTATATGATCTTAGCTGCTGGATCATCTTTCCAGCCCCTGGGAAAATGCGAATTTTTTGTTAACGTTTAATATGTGTGCATCAAAGTTTATACATACATCAAAGAATTATATAACATATAAGTTAAATTTAGATATATCATATGAATATGAAATAAAAATTAAATTCTTTGAGACTTGAAATGTGACTTTGAAATCTTATCACTTATACCTACTGGTATAACCCCACCTCCTGATATCACCATGAACAAAGTCACTGTAGTCTCTAGTCTAACTATTTAGGAACCCAGTCTACTGGCTTGGCACACCAGTTCCTTTACCCATTAGTCCATTGTCAGGAGCGTGATTCCCCTTCAAAGTTTCTTCTCCTGCATTCTGCTGCCAAGACGGTCAGGCACCATGAGCCTACTCCTTGAGAACCACTCAGCAGACAGAGCACAGGTTACTCAAAGAAAGAGTGACACAATCAGCTGTAGTAGAAGAAATTATTTAATCGGCCTCTGGCATTGGGGACCAATTTGTAGTAGTGAAAATTATTATTTAATCTGCCAAATTTGTGACTGTAAGATCTCCTACCCAAAGGAGACCAGTCAAGGAAGACACAACTCAATAATTATTGGTACAAATAGCACGCCTAGATTGGGCAGGTTTACCGCTACACTACTCTAATCCCCGGCTATGAGATCCCTTATAACTTGCGGTTCATCCAGGCCGCGTCCTTGTCCTCCGAGCTCCGGCTCCTCCGTCGTAGGCTTCTTTCTACAGCCGGCTTCCTTTTGCCTGATTCCTCCTGTTTCTACTTCTTCTCTTCTTCTTCTGCTTCTGCTCCTGCCTCTGCTTCTACTGCCTTTTGTATCGAATTCCTCTCACTCTCTCCTCCCCTAAGCCTTTTTCTCTGCCTCCCCTTCTACTGCCCAATCTCTGGCTCTAGCCTTTATTTTACAGGTTTTAATTGGACAGAAGGTTTACAAGACGTCACCTGTGTACAGATTCAATCATCCTCTGCAGCCCCTCCCAGAAGGGTGGAACTAGGATCAAAATACAAGGCTGGGGCTATTCACAACATTGATTCAATCCTCCTCTGCAGCTCCTCCCAGGAGGGTGGAACCAGGATCAAAATACAAGGCTGAGGCTGTCCACTGGGAACTAGGATCAAAATACAAGGCTGAGGCTATCCATTGGGAACTAGGATCAAAATACAAGGCTGAGGCTATCCACAACAATCAGCCTCTAGCTACAGTAGCTATTAGTGGGTACTGTGGTCACAATCAGGGTGGGGACAGAGCGGGAACAGGGCTGAGACAGACTTGTCTCCATGCCACCTATAGAAACAAAGTCTTCCCAGGCAGAAGGGGGTGGTTAAAGTCCATTGTGACCTTCATCTGACTTAAAGATGCCCAGGAATAAGGAAGCTCATTTCTGGATGTGTCTATGAAGGTGTTTCCAGACTGATGACAGTGTAACAGACATGACATGGTCAATGGGTTTTTATAATATGGTGCCATCATTGGGAGGTGGTGACCAACAAGAGTCAGGCTTGAATTGGAGGAACTGGGTCATTAGGGGTGGCAGTCACTGAAGGCAGGAGTCTAAGAATTAATGGGAGAGGTTTCAGAGAGGGACACACAAAAGGGACTAGCAGTGGAAACAGTGTCAGTCCTTAGTGTACTTAAGCTTCATCCAGCCAGGAGCCCATGCTCTGCAGTGTCCTTGACCTTAACTTGTGTTAGGGCCAGGTACTATGTTAAAGACTCACAAAAGGTCCCTGTTGAGCTCACATCCCTTCTTTCTCTCTTCTTACCTGCCTGGACCTAGCTCACAGTTGAGGTGTGGCACACTTCAACTCCCCTTGCCAGTAGCAACCCACCAGTCTCTCTGCACAACTTGCTGTAAACTGGCACAAAAACCCAGGAGCTTCCATATCTGCCCTGGAGTCTCAGATTCATGCCTCTGATACTTGGGTCTGTGTCTCACCTCAGCTGGTTGCTGTATTTCCCTCTTTTCCCACTTCCTGTCAAGAAGTGAAAGGGAGCCTCCTTCATGCATTCACACTTCTAGGATGCTCTTCCAAACATGGGGCAAAGTGAACCTGGGCTCAGCCTTGTAAAGCACTGAGCCTAAAGAATCCCTAATTCCCTTGTGTTGTTTCTGCTAAGTATTTCAGTCTCAGTGTCCACTGTACCTATGACACTCCAGCCCAGAAAAAAAGCAAAATGTCCAGGCTCCCTGCAAAGCTCACACATACCTTCTGTTTCCTGGTTCAGCCCCTACCTGGGAACTGATCTGTGATTGAAGTCTATGCCCCTGAGTTTGGGAGACAGACCTGGATCTTTGGAAGAGATGTTTTGTCTTGATAAACCGTGGGTTGAAGTTATTTCCAACCCCATGGTCATTGCTCACACTGATGTTGATTCGTGTTGCCTGGCAACACAGCCAGATGTAGGACTTCTGCTTGCAGAGCACATAGAAAGTACCAAAAAATCTGAACTTGCTCGGTTAAGGAACAATCTAAAAAAGGTGTAGGAGGGACATCGGAATAAACACAATCCTAGAGAATTGTTTTAGGAACTTGACCCCACAGTAAGATATTTAGTTGTCACTGTCACAAAATATCTGAGAGAAGCCAACTAAAGGAAGGGACATCTATTTTGGTTCATGGTTTCAGAGATCCTGTAGAATGGCTTTTTCCTCCAGACATGACATGATCATTCCAGGGCCATTTTGGAGATTACTTTGGTGTCCATGACAACAGAAGTACAGGAACCATATTGAGACATCCAGATCTGTAGTAATGGTGATGGAGCTAGTAATGCTCTCTAGTCAAAACAATACTCTCTCCTGGAATTCCAGCCTGCTCCAACTCCCCCAGTTGCAATTGATCTTGGATGTTGCTAGAGTATACAAGATGTAAAAGGTTAGCTAAAAGTGGACTCCATGATGCAGCTCCACGACACCATCGTCCTAGGGCCACAGTGGGACTATGCTAGGACTGTAGCTGTTTTGGAGGCTCCTATGTTGTTGTAAGTAAACTTCCACCTGCACTCCTGTAATAAAGCCTCTCAATTCACTGGTGTATTAACTGGATTTCAATCATTTGTCTTTTGATGCCCTATCTGTGATGAATAGACCCATCCTTGTCTCCTCAGGAAAAGTTACCACTCCAACAAAAAGTTCAAATCCCAGGTCAGTGACTCATGTTACTTTTAGATCTCTTTTCAGGGCAGAAACATTATGGCAGAAAAGGGTGGCAAATGGAAGCGACAGGCTGGGTAGGGTCGGGAGACAGGAGACTTCCAGGCCCAGTACAAGATAGAAGCTCCAAGTTCATGCCTCCAGAAGGTTATTCCCTCCAACTGGGCCCTGCATTATAGTTCCTATCACTTCTTAATGTCATATATTATGAAGATGTGTATGGATTAATCCCTCATGATGTCACAGCCCTCATGTTCAATCACTTTCCAATTCACTTCTAACCATGCAACTAGGGACAGTCTCTCTAGAGTCAGACTACAGATCTTCTAGGATTCTTGAGGTATCTTACAGCAATGCCTTGTCTTACCCTTGCTTTAATGCCCTGGAGGTTTGGCTTATGTTACTCTGCAGCCACAGTTACCTAATACTGACTGCTTCTGCATTGCCTAGCACACAACAAGCCTTGGGACTCTTGCTTACAGTATCCAGGTACCTCAAGGATGGTTTGCTTCTACACTTAATAGTCTCCCTGGAAGACTGATGAAGACATGGGATCTATCCAGCAGCCAAATTGCAGCTAAGGAGAAAGAAAGGAGTCCAAACTTTGTACTTTGCAGCAAGAAAGTCTTCTTCCCAATTAGGAAACAAGATGTATTTTCGTTCCTGGTGACGGAGTGGGACTTAATCCTAATTAGGTCCTGATGGAGCCAATTATCTATTTGTTAATAGTAAAAGTGTCCTATACTGTTTGCAAGATAACTTGGGGAATAGTGGGAAGTGTGGCATCCTATCACTTCATTGGAAATCTGGAAATCTCCCCTTCTCAAGCCAGAACCCTTCATCTGTAAACACAGGGGAAGGATGCGTAATTTTACTCTTGCTGCATAACAGATAGTCCTTCAATTCCCTCATCGAGCATTGTGGGTCTCAGGATGCATTTTCTATTTCTGGAATCTGGCTAATGCTCTTTAAAGTGGTGAAAAGTGATCTTCAAATGAGCTTAAGTTGTGAAATGTACATTATCTGAATGGTGAATTTGGCTGAAAGAGATAAACAGATGGCAATGGCCCCGATTCAGCTACTCAAGTAAAGGGAAGTGAAAGGAAAGAAGATTGGGTCCCCATGAAACCAACTAGAGCTCATTTTGAACTACCTCAAGCATTAGATCCAAATAAATGTATATTACTACTCCATGAGCACAATGGCTTTAGAAGATTCTCTTTTAAAGCATGTGTTTTCACTTACACTAGTACAATTAAAGGGTAGGGGCTGGTGATGTACACCAGGTAAGAGAGGATCTAATAACATGAGATAGCACTTGATGGGCCTTTCCAGAAAAGAATCCTGTTTAGGCACTGGATGCTGAGCTGTGTATCTCTCCCAATACTTCAAGGGTTAACTCATTTTCATAATTCCTTTTCAAGGAATCAATGGACACTACTCCCCTTGGGTTTGGATTGTCTTCCATAGCCACCATGAACTCCAACAGACATCTCAGAGTTCAGGTGACTCATTTGCTTATGATACCTTTCCTTTTGCTAAACCTGGATCCACAATGCAATGTGACTCCCACAGGGAGAATGGGGAAGGGAGGATCAGGATAATCATCAGGAGAAGCACATGTTGTTTCCTCTCACATAGGTGCACCTTCATTGACAGTCATTATTTTTCTTCACTCCCCAGCTAGAGTCTGAGGACTTGTCTCTGCTTCACTGACAGAATGCTGGAGGGAAGTGATAATGGAAAACGATGCTGTTGCTTTTAAATGTTATGAGATGGGGTTGAATGGATGGATGCATTGGTGGATGAAGGAATGGAGGGAGGGATGGAGGGATGGATGCGTGGATGGACAGTGGATAGGAGAACAGGTAGGTAAGTAGGATAGTGGATGGGTTAAAACAGATGAGTGGATGAATGTAAGTGGATACATTTGTGGTTAGATGGATGAGTAGAGGAAGGAAGGAAGGAAGGAAGGAAGGAAGGAAGGAAGGAAGGAAAAAAGGAAGGAAGGAAAGGTGGGAAACAGATGGTTAACTGGAAAGGTGAGATGGATGAATATGGCTAAACAAGTGGGAGGGTGGGTGCGTGGATGGATGGATAGATGGATGGAGGAATGATAACAGATGAATAGATGGATACATAAGTGGATAGGTGCAGAGATGAGTGGGTAGATGAGTAAACAGATGAATGAAAGGGTGGGAGAATGAATGGTTTGGAGGAAGGGTGGGTAGGAGAATGAAGGGGTTATGCTGATGAATGAGGGAATTATAAGGGAATGGTATGTGGAAGGATGAATGGATGGATGGATGGATGGATGGATGGATGGATGATGAAAATATATATAAAGTCAATCACGGAATTTTTTGAACAAAATTGCCTAGTTAGCAAGCATATAAAACCTATGCATGAAGTCTTAAGCACAAGCTATAGCATAATCCAGGAGATGGTTTAATGCTAGTACAGAAAGTGGGCAGAAGCTGAACTTGTGTGACATACCCAGATATGAAGAAGATGGTGGAAGAAAGGAAGTGCAGAGGGAAAGGCTTCAGGGATGCACAAATAGCGCCACACTCTCATGTTGCTGATAAGACATGATATCATACCTGGGATTAAAAAGGCCTTGGCTAGCATTTCTCTCCTCCAAGCCCATCAAGTTCTCAAACATAGCACTTCAAATGTGTTCCCTGCACACAGTCTCTGTGGTGTCTGCCTCTCTTCCTTTTCTATAGCTCTTTGAAATCAGGCTGCCTTTCAAGTGTGAAAAGCATGGCCAGGCCTCTGTCTAAAGGGAAGCCTGCAGGCTCCTCTCCTCTCTGAAGATTTCTCTCTCATCTTTGACCTCTCTGTATGCAAGGAACAATGTCCTGCATCTGGGATACAAGCTGTCAGTTGCCTACTGCTGACAACTAGAGCCCAGGGATGTTGACCACAGAGGGGCCCTGCAAACCTTCTCAGCCATGGATGATCAAGGTAAATCAATGGAACACCTCAACAACACCAACAAGCTCTGTACAATGAGAAAATGCCAGAACATTTCTTTCAAGCTCCCATGAGACCATCTTTGCACTCTTATGGGCCCGGTGTCTCTGAATCCAACCACCAATTCTGATCTCTCTCCAAGTCATGACGTCATGAAGCAAGAAAAGAAGCCTTCACTCTGAAACTCCTGGTCACATTCTGAACCTGACACCTTTACTTCTTTCTGATCCCTTTAGGCCTGTCCCCATTTGCAGGCACACTGAATCTGTCTTGTTTCAACACTGTATTCCCATAAGCTTAACCCAGTCCAGTCACATCAGGAGCCCTTGATAAATATTAGTTGAATAAATGAATGGATGAGGCATATGCAGTGGGGAGAAGAATGAATCTTATTAAATTTAGTCTGATATTAGAATAGGATTAGAAAGATCCTTTGGGGTTTGCATCTTATTAATAAACAGTTGCATGATATTAAACTATGAAGACAGAGAAGAAAAAAGCCATCTCATTATTCAGGCATTTCCCCCATAACAGACAGCCAATGAATAAGTTCCATTTAGAGGAGGCAGACAATATATTTAAGCACTGTAAATATCAACATTAGTACTCAGCCCCCATGCAATCTAATTTAGATGCTAACACAATCCATCATAAGTGAAGTATGGTTTTGCTTATAGGGAACATAAAATCTCTCCTGATTGATTGCTCCTTTTTTTTTTCTTTTCTTCCTCCCCTGCTCCTGTGTTCTCTGGGGGTGAAAATCAGTTACACACAAATCTCTTTCTTCAGGGACAAAAAGACCCTTGTCACCGGGGCATTTATAAACACAAATTTACTTTTCACTGTGCAGCAAAGGTATCATAAAACGGGAGGTTAATCAATTGCCACAGCGGTCCTTGGGTTATTTGTCTGCCCTCGCTTTTTATGTTTTCAGCAGGCAACTCACTTCCAGGCTCTACAAACAAGGTCTTAATTCTTCATCAGAATGGTTGTTCAGGCAGCCATGGACTCTGGTGTTTATTTCTGGTGGTTCTTAGGAACAGTCAATGAGAACATGGGAGATGTGATTTCATACTCGTATTTACATTTTTATAGCACCCACTGCAACAGAGGCTCAAAACCTTGGGCTCTGGAGCACCATTTCACCACTGTGGTCAGGAGCTGTGCCAGCCTCCTCCCCAGGAGAGCCAGGGACAAAGCAGGGTGTGGGGAAAAGAGGGCAGAGCAGGTGAACAATGGGATGTCCTAACAGGATGCAAAAGGTACATGCTATTCAAGTACAAATGAGAAAAGGAGAGAGAAAGAGAGGGGCAAATGGAGAAGGGGAGGAAGGCAAAGTGCTGAGAATCATAAAGGGGGGTGGGGGAAGAGAAGGAGTGAAGGAGGTGGAGGTGAGGAAGAGACAGGGAAAGAGGAGAGTAGAGGGAGAGAGGAGGAGAGAAGAAAGCTGGTATCTGCTCAAAGATTTAATCTGAGAGCAGAGGAAGAAGAAACGAGAGAAGACAACAGGGAGGAAATCAGAGAACAAATGCCTACTCAGTGGCTTAAAATGACAGAGGAGGGAGGGGAGGGGAGGGGGAGGGGAGGGGAGGGGAGGGGAGGGGAGGGGAGGGGGAGGGGAGGGGAGAGGAGAGGAGAGGAGAGGAGAGGAGAGGAGAGGAGAGGAGAGGAGAGGAGAGGAGAGGAGAGGAGAGGAGAGGAGAGGAGAGGAGAGGAGAGGAGAGGAGAGAGGAGAGGAGAGAGGAACAAAACAGGTATCTATGCAGGCTTTTAAGAAGACAGAGAGTAAAGAGGACAGGAGGGGCAGGGGTAGGGGTTGAGGCAGGTGTCTGCCACCATACTCATTCCCACGCATGAAGATACTTGTGCAGATTTCAAAGCTCAACCCTGAACACACAGCCTCCAGCAATGATGCTTGCTACATGAATCTATTATATGAAATCGCAGTAATCATTCTGTCGGTGGGCATTTTACATAATGCTTCCTGATGCTGGGAAGCACAAACCAACATTGGAAAACAAAAGACAGCTTGCCAGAGGCTCAACTCAAGTCCATCCCACCACCCCAAGCTGTCAAGTGTCTCCAACCACAGGGAACTCTGAGATGGAAAATGGAGAGCAAGGACCAGGATGCTAGAAAACAACACCTCTGTCCTAAAGGTCCCATAGAGGAGAAAAGGGGAAATTCAACTAGGAAAAATACACAGTTAAAACAGGCTTCTCTGGAGACAGAGCGAGTGTAGATATTGATCTAATACAGGGTGTTGTTTCCCTGGGCAGTTTATTGGCTTTGGTGAGTCTTTGGCTGGCTTGCTCATACCCAAGGGACTCATCTTCACTGCTGTAAATTAAGCCACTGCAGCTACAGCCTCACCTTAGTTCAGCCATGAACTTCCTCAGCTTTGTCCTCTTTAGAGACACCTCCTGGACCCTCCTTGCCTGATTGTCCTTTAATCCATGCTGGGGTAACTTCACCCACTCTGGCCTCTTCTGCTCTTTCAGTCACTGTCTGTCTTTCTCCATGGTGCCAGATAGTAATACCTCTGTGACCTTGTTTGTTAATGAGGCTGGAGATGTGGCTCAGGGGCGAGGTGCTTGTTTAGCCTACAGGAGGCCCTGAGTTCCATCCCCAGTACCACAAAAACAGAAACAAACAAAAACTATTATTTCCAGTGGAGAGGCAAGATGGATCAGAGTCTACATCAGGAATTGATGCAGAATGCTTGCTACATCTGTGATATTAAAACCCTGGAAATAGTGAACAAGGGCTTTCATCCGCAAGACATTGTTTGGGACCACATATTTTAAAAGTTTAAATTGATATTGAATGAATAAGGCCTTTATCCTGAAAAATCTCCTAATTTCAAGGGCTTCAAGACAGACAGGAGAGAGAGAGAAAGAGACAGAGAGAGAGAGAAAAAGAGAGAGAGGAGAGAGAGAGAGAGAGAGAGAGAGAGAGAGAGAGAGAGAGAGAGAGAGAGAATGAACATCACTACTTCAACCCCCATATTAACAGTGACAACATGATGACCAGGGAGGTGGGGAGACACACACACACACATAGAGAGAGAGACAGAGAGACAGAGACAGAGAGAGAATATACACATGACTGCAGGTACTTATGGAGGCCAGTTTGGAAGAATAATATGTTCTCTTAACCACTGACCCATCTCTCTATCCGTATTCAGTACCTTCCGTTTTATTGTGATGAAATACCAGGTAACACCAATTTAAGGAAGGAAGAGAACCAGCCTAGATGTCCATCAGCTGGGGAACAAATACAGAAATTGTGGTACCCGTACCCAGTGGAATTTCATTCAGTAGAGAATGAAATTATGTTGTTGTCTGGAGATCATTATGTTAAGTGAGATAAGACAGACTCAGAGAGACAAATAACAAATAATGTGTGTTTCTCTCGGATGTAGAATCTAGATCACACACACACACACACGCACATGTGTACACATGAAAGTTCGAGGACTTCATGAGGGAAGGAAATAATGGGAAAGTAGGGGACTTAGGTACTAAGGGTGAATAATCAAAAGGAATGATAAACATGTATGGAAATTTCACTGAGAACTCCACCATTTTGTATAATTTGACCGTGAGCCTGGAAGCTCTCTAAAAACATAAAGCTCTGTTTTAAAATGGGAACAAGCAAGTTACATGCTAGAAAACTGTGCACATCATGATTTCATAGGCAAAAACAATGAATCGCCAGCAGTCTACAGTAACTGTGAAGACATGAGGAGAAGATCCCTCTTGTTTATCTCAGAAATTCGTCACAGCAGCAAAAAACTGACTGATGCATAAGGTAATCTACAAGTGACAGTCAGAACCCCTTTAACGCCCAGTTCTGCTGAAACCAATGTCTAAAAGGTGTGAAGATTCACGATGGCCCAGGAAATCACAGGCATGATGTTGACAGATTATCATAGACTGCCCACAGAGGAGGAGGAAATGCATCTCTAGTCCAGGAGAAAACCATGACTGGCAGAGAGAGGGACTCCCCTCTCCCTCTTCCAGGTGTGCACACTCTAGAGCTATCGCAGTGCCCCCACCCCACTTCTTAAAGGTCACACAAATGAAATGAATGATCAGGGACACCAAAGGTCACATAATATTAAAAGTAAGCTGTGTTTTAAGACTTTGTAGCAAATGTCATTTTCTGCAGGAGTTCATTATGCTCCAGCAAGGTTACAGAGTTACTTGTAGTGTTTAATGGGATCTTTTAAGGATTATACTTACTAAGTGTCTGCATACTCAAATACACACACACACGCACACACACACAAGCTTCTTCACAGAAATGGATGCCAAGACTCATATGTGGAGGTCAGAAGAGAACATGAAGGAGTGAGGTTGCTCAATCCTCAAGACTTAGAGGTGAGCACCTTTGCCCACTGATCCACCTCTCTGGCTCACAATGCTGTATTCATTAATAACAACCTTCCTTGGATGTGGCAGGTAAGCTGTCATGCACTGTAATCCCACAATCTGTGGCAGGGAGGTGACTTGGCAGGCAAAGTGCTTTCTACACAACCAAGATCTGAGTTTGTATCTCTAGTGCCCACATGAAGGCCAGCAATGGCAGTTTGAGTTGTTGCCCAAGTGCTAGGGCATAGCCAGGCAGATCTGGGGGCTTGTTGGCCATCTAGTTTAGGCTATAATACTAAGTTTCAGGTTCAGTTACAGATCTTGTCTCAAAAAATAAGGTGAAGAGACTGGAGGAATGGCTCAGGAGTTAAAAAGCACGTGCAGTTCTTGCATAGTCCCCATCATGGGGAACAGCTCCCATCTATCTGTACATCTAGTTCCAGGGGACAGGACAGCATCTTTAGCCTTGAAGAACACTTGTGCGTGTCCACACACACAGAGAAGTAATGTATGTGTGCCCTTATCGCTGAGAATCTTCAGTAGTGCAGATTTTGTAGAAGAGCAGGGAATATCAATTAGGTTAGCAGTGCGCAGGCAAATGGGGAAAGGCTACAGAGGTTTGGGGGAGCAAGACATTGCTCCTTAGAGAGATATTTATACTACTAGAAGAAATTATTACTACCTGTATCAGTTCCTTCCTATGGCTGTGATAAAGAACTATAACAAGAAGCAACTTCAAGAAGAAAGAATATGTTTTGGCTTTGGGTTCAAAAGAGAGAATCCATCATGTTTGGAAGGCATGGCAGCACAGACTGAGTAGCAAGTCGGCTGATTGCATTGTATGCTCATACAGGATATAGCAATGGCAGGCAGGACTGCCCCTACCCAGTGAGGCTCTATCCCACAGTGTCTACAGCCTCCCTAAACAAAACAGCATTGCTAACTGAGGACTGAGTGTTCAAATACCTGAGCCCATGGGGGACATTTATCATTTAAGCTGTCACACTATCGCTTTGACTTTATGTACATATACTTCTATTTCCAAAAGCACAAGGAGCCTCCAAATGCACAAAGGACCCATGCTATCTGGGCTTAGGGGGGAAAATGAAGACTTGGCCATTTCAAATTCAGAAGCATTGAACAGTGGTTTAAAGGTGTAAGTCAGAGACCAAGAGAGCGGCATCTAAGCTCAGCTGCTCAGAGCCGCTTGGCCTCAGCCCATGAGCTCTTCAGCCAGTTTCCTCAGATGTGACAAATAATAGCTCTTCCCTGGAGCCGTAAAAAGAGATTCAATCAAATCAGATATGGCAATGTCACCATAAAATGCGAGCATACATTAACAAAGCTGTATTTATATTAAATTAAAACTCTAAATTCTGCAAAGAGCCAGGCCTGAAAGTACAGGCCTAACATCTTGGCTTCTCAGGGGGCTGAGGCAGGAGGATGGCAAGTACAAGACTTGAGCTACAGAGATGAGTTCAAGGCCAGCCTAAGCAACATAGTGAGCTTTAAAATAAAAAGTAAGATCTGCATATGCAGCTCTGTGGGAAACTGCTCCCGTGTTGTATACACAGCACTGCTAAATCACCCTGTCTGTGTTTGTCTATCTATCAATCTGTCTGTCTCTTCCTCCCTGCTTCCCAGGAACAGAATGTTCAGCTTCCATGATGGGTTCTGTGGAACTGAACTCAGGCCTTCTCTTTATGCTGCAAGCACCTCTCCCTCTAGACCATCCCTCCAGCCCTTATCTTGCCCTTGCTTGCCAATCCTCCCCATCTTTCTCCAGGCATCCATTCCTTTTCCCTAGCTCTCTATTAAGTGAACATCTGAGCATTTCCTCTATCATGTAACAAAATGGGTTCTCAGTGTAGCTGACTGAGTTCCAATTCCAGATTCCAATCTTTTTCTGGCTGTGGAACCCCAGGAAAATTGTTTCATCTCCCCAGATATTTCTTTTTTTCATGTATCAAGTAGGCACAGCAAGAAACCCACCCCACCTCCCTGCTTCTGCACTGTGGTAGTTAAGTGACTCTGTGCACATAAAAAGCAAACCCTTTAAAACAATACAGAATGAAGTGAATAGTCTACACAGCAAAGACCACAGTGCCCACGATGGCTTCACAGTCAGCCCAGTCCCCTCCTCCCTGGAGATTCTGTGGAAGGTGACTTCCCTCACCCTAACCAGTTCCATTTGGGATTTAACACTCCCATCTGTGAGGAAGCAGCCTGTAGCCCTCACTTCCTTTGCTGTCTCTGCTCCCTGCTGGCCCTGCCCTTGTTGCAGATGGAAGGCAGCCAGGCTCTGCGTGCTCATCCCCCCAAAGCCTGGAGTTTTCTAAAGCTCTGGTCATGTGGCATCTGGCCTCTTTCCTCAGGAACACAATTCAAAGGGTAAGCCTTTCAGAGAAATCTCATCTCTCATCAGCTGCCAGGAACAACCACAGGGAGAGGAATCCAAAAGCTGCTGCACTCTACTCTCCCTCCGCTGCCACCCCATGCAAGGGAGCCTGCCTTTGAGACAGACATGGGACAGGAGAGAGGGCCATGCAGAGTGCTTGTGTGAGGGTCAAGTAAGAAGGCTGTCCTGAGGAACACACAGACACACAGACACACAGACACACACACAACACACACACACACACGCTCACTTAATTATAAATAACATTTGAGGGACTAGGTTAATAGCACTTGCTACTCTTCCAGAGAACAAGGGTTCAAGTCTCAGCACCCCAACAGTGGTTCACAACAGTCTTTAATTCCAATTCCAGGATGCCCTCTTCTGGTCTCTGTGGGCACAAGGCATTCAAGTGGTGCCTACATGACATAGAAGCAGAGAAACACTCATGCACACACACACAGACACACACACACACAGAGACACAGACACACACACACACACACACACACACACACACATATATGGGTGGGGGGAGATAGGTGGACCTTGGCTAGATAGTCTCACCTATTGGTGAGCTCTGGTTCCAACAAGATGCACAGCTCCTAATGAATGATACCTGGGGATGATCCTCATGCATGCTTCCACATGCATGCACACATGGTCACATGCACCTGCATGCACAAAATATTTCTGTACACATAGGAATGCACACACACACACAAATACAAACAGACACACATATACACAAACTCAGCCTTCCTTTGTCTCTCAAGGTGCACTTAGCATCTATTAGATTTCCTCATGGATCCTTCTCTGACTCCATTTCCAACAGCAAATGTCCTTCATTGGCAACCTTGCCAGTACTGAGGAAAGAGTGCCAGCCCACACATGTCTCCCTTCCCCACAGCCATTAACACCACTCACCATATACTTAGACAGCTGGCCAATGAGGCAGCACACTGGTCCCCCACCCCCATCAACTGGCAGAATATCTGTTTCCTCACAATTTGTCCCTCTGAGTAGAGACACTGAGATAAAGCTGACATCATTTCAAATCTACTGACTCTGGCCAGATGTCCTATGTCTGGGAAATGATATTTGCTAAACTTTGCATTTGTTTTAATGCTGAAATTGCTACAGAGGTTATCTTGAGTCTAAGATTTAAGGACCCTGGCCAGGATAGGGATGGCAGATTGGGGCAAGGAAAGCCTCCCTTACATTGGGCCAGTCTTTCTTTAAAGTTCTGAAGGTAGGAAAGTCCTCCCTTTCCAGTATTCTCCGCCTGTGCTCTCTTGGCTTGCAAACTGAGTCTAAGCCAGTTCAAAGCCAGCCTTTACAACTTGATGAGACTTTGACCCAAAATAAATGGTAAAAACAAGACTTGGTGGTAAGCACTTGCCTGCCCTAGGTGAAGTCCTGTGCTTCATCCACAGTACTAAATTGTGTGTGCGCATATATATGGTAGCTGTGTATATACATATTACATGTATTTGTGGGTACTTGGGTGCATGTCAAGGCCACAGGTCAATCTTGGGAGCCATACACTTTACTTTTAGAACAGGATTTCTTACTGGCCTGGAGCTTGTTCACTAACTAGGCTAGGCTGGCTGACCAGTGAGACATCCAGACTCTTGCTTCCTGGTATTGCATATACGACTCTTAATATCAAGAGAAGACTAGCCTCAAGATTCAGATCATGCACCTTACTTCCTCCTGGGATCTAGATTTGGGACTATAACTGTACTCTTCAGTCTCCTTGGAAAAGCTTAAAGGGCATCTCACACCTGTTCCCACTGCAATTAGCTCTTCAAGTTGGCCATGTCCTACACAGAAGTTCTACATATATAAGAATCTCCACTGTGTATGCACAGGCCAGAACTTAGCCTGCCTTCTTCCCCCTTTTCATTTTGAAACAGGATCCCACTAAATTGTTCAGGTGGGCCTTTAACTCACTTTCTAGCCCAGGTAGGCCTTGAACTCTTGATCTCCATGCTTCAGCTTCCCCAGTGGTTTAAACGGCAGGCTTGTGCCATCAATACTCTGAACAGCCTCCTATGTGAATTATAGCCAGGTGATAACCAGAGCAGCTTCTGTAATGTGGGAACCACAGCCTGGCTCTTCCTTGCACAGTACTGACCTCTGGCTTCTTTTCGAGATCTTTATATCATCCATAGTCTATGTCCCGAATCTACAGACAGCTCACCTCCACACGCTGAGGCTGCACTGATCCTCTGTGCTCCCTCAATCAATCTACCTCCTTCCTGCCTCAGGACATTGGCTCCTGCCTCTGCTCTTTCCAGGAATGAGATTCCCAAGGGTCTTTGTATTCCCACAACTATCTTTCTTATTTTTTTTTTCTTTTTTTTGAGACAGGGTTTCTCTGTATAGCCCTGGCTGTCCTGGAACTCACTCTGTAGACCAAGCTGGCCTTGAACTCAGAAATCTGTCTGTCTCTGCCTCCCAAGTGCTGGGACTAAAGGCATGCACCACCACCACCCAGCTCACAACTATCTTTCATGTCTCAGCTAAAATGTCATCCCTTCTAAGAGACTTCCATGACTTCCCTCCTCCCACTCACTGTGAGCTACCACTGTAGAAACACACATCGTAGTCATAGGAGACCACTAACACACTGAGCAGTAGTGGTACAGGGACATGCCTTGTGTTGAGCCAAGTGTCCTAAATGTCTTTACTTCTCTCATCATTCCAATATCTGGGAAGAGTTTCTGTCTCTTGGCATTAGTTATCTGTCCTCCTGACTAAATGATGCCTGGGATTCCACAAAATAAGTCCAAAGGGGCAGCATCAGCAATGCTAAATGCTGGATGAGCTGCAGCTCAGAGCCTGGGTCCCATCACCAGCAGCCCCAATTAGCTCTTAATAAGCTTCTCTGCTTAAAATGGAGGGGGGAGCCCTTCCTATTTGCAGTTATGAACCTTGGATGCTTCTTAGAAGCCACCAACCAATCCAAGCCAATGTATCCATCTTTGTGGCCATGATCTGTGCACACAGGCTCCTTCCTTTTCCTTTCCTTTCCTTTCCTTTTTTCTTTTTCTTTTCTTTTCTTTTTAACTTTGTTCTAAGATGTATTTAAGGCAGGAGAAAAAGATGGAAAGTGATGGGGACCTGGTAAAGAAAAGGTGTGCCCCTCACCCTGGAGTCTAGTTAAAGCCTCTATTCAGCAAAAAGGCCAAGAGTTCCAACCCCAGCAGCCACCTTTGATTAAGGCCTTTTATCTTTCCTGGTTGTAGGAATCTCAGCTTGTGTAACCCTCATGCTCCTATTTTATTTGTTTTGTTCTTATGATTGTGATTCCATGGACAGCACCTAAGAAGCCACTCCATAATCTCAATTATGGAGGTGAGGGCAGAGACTGGGTGGGGGAGGTGCCTTAGATACTGGCTGAATAATGAGCTCCCCTAAGCTTCCAGAATCCCATATACAGCGATCAACAGGCCACTAAAGCACGGAGGGCGCTCTCAAGCTTTCAGGTTAGCTTTCTTCTTCCCCAGGGCCTTTCTAGTTTGTATTAAGATATGTTTGTTTATTTTAATGTGTGTGTGTGTGTGTGTGTGTGTGTGTGTGTGTGTGTGTGTATTGCATGGACACAATGGGGGTGCAGTGCTCCCAAAAGCCAGAAGAAGGCATCGGATCTCCTGGAACTGGAGCTACAAGGAAAGGAGAGCCACACTCTGGTGCTGAAAACTGAACTTGGGTCCTCAGCAAGGGCAGCAAACACTCTTCTCCACTGAACCAGGTCTCCAGCCCTTTTCAGTTCTGTTTTAAATCCAGATTCTGCTTCATAAGGCTTTGCTGAAATTCCTTATTGTACTGACGTTCAGAATTCAGTTTTACAATGCCTTAGTTGAGATCCCTAAAATATTAAGGAGACTCCTTGGGCTGCTGAGGATGACAGAGAGGAGCCGCATCTCTGTACTCATCCCTTAAATGTGCTAAAAAAAAAAAAAACCACAGACACACATAGCCAAATAAACATTTTACTAACTCTGGACATGAGGAGGAAACAGCTACTACAGAATGAAAACAAGACACAAAGCAAGAACAGAAAGGAAGGATGCCCAGGCAACTAACTCCTTATCCCTACCATGAACCAAGCTGTGCCCTGGAAGGAAGAGCAAGGCAATTCAAGAGGTCAGAGCCTGGCTCATACCTAGCGAGGGACTCAGCACAGGCTGTTTAGTCCTCTCAGCCCTCCCAGCAAAAGGCATGGAGATATTTTGCAAGCTTCCATCATAATCAAAGAAAGAGAGGTAATGAACCACCTAAAGATGACATCGTCTCCTCACACCTTTTGGAAATTTCACACCTTAATTCAAGGCAGATGCTGTTTATTTGTACAGTACCAATGTTTTGAAACCACTATCTGTAATTGGCTCATTAGCTCACCTGTGGAATTGTTTGGCTGTGTGTGTGTGTGTGTGTGTGTGTGTGTGTGTGTGTGTGTGTGATATAATTACATCATTTCCCCCTTTTCTTTGCTCTTTGAAGCCTCCTATATACCCTTCTTGCTCTCTATCAAATGCATGCCTTCTTTTTTTCATTACTTGTTGTTTTATATATTTTCCTGGATGTGTACATATAGCATATAAAGTCTGCATAATGCTTCTTGTACAGATGTTTTCAGGATTTACCGTTTGGTATTGGTTGATGAGGTCTTCTCTGGGGAAGATCATTTTTTCCACTTTCAGTATTCCTTAGAAACCTGTAATTCTTAGTGTAGGATTAAGGCCTAACTAGCTTTCCCCACCTGCTTCACTATGGCCATTGCTGTTGTTCTTGTTAAGCTTATGTGTAGGCAGCCATGTTGATGAGAATTTGTGGTGGCATTCTGACATAATCTCACATCCAAACTCCCTGATCCTCTTACTCTTCCAATCTTTCCACCCCTCTCCTCTTCCCGCAATGTTCCTTGAGCCTTAAGTATAGAGTTGTTTCGTAAGATGTATCCATTGGGACTGGATAACTAGTTGATGAGGTCTTTTCTAAGGAAGATCATTTCTGAATTTTGAATAGTTTTGGTTGTCTGTCATGTTCTTCATTTATCACAAAGATAAGTTTCCTTGATGAGGGTTGAAGACTATCACATACCTGTGGGCATAAGGGCAAATATTTATAACATAGTTAGATATTTGCTGGCTTAGTGAAGTGGTGATTGCATGTTCTCCTTCAAGATACATGACTTGACTAACCCTGAGTGTTGGGCCAAATTCCAATACCAGGTATGTTTGATCTCCTGCTTGTTAAGGGGTCTTAAGTCTCACTAGAGACCTGTTTGTTACCACCAAGATGTGCATGCCACTACTACATGCTTAGGGTTATTGTACCATGCCAGTCATTGCTGTGGTTCATAAACATCACAGCTGGGTAGAATTGGTGCATGTTTTTTGGAAGCTTGAGTGGCACATTCTGTGACCATGAAAGCCAATCCTCAGGGAGGAAGGTCAGTTCCAGTTCAGGGCCCTCTGTATCTGAAGTTCTTGATGTCCTCAGTACAGGGATTTAATTTAAACCTCTAGAGTCAACCAAGGGTAATAGCAAGGGTGTTTGAGGACACTCTTGGACAATTATGATCAATAACTTCAAAGAGGGTTTTCATCCCTGGTATTAGAGTTTTTGGTAGATGACCTTTGGTTCTTAAACTATTAAAAAAAATAAAAACAGGAAACTTTCCAAACTCATTCAATGAAGCTCATCTCACTTTAATATCAAAACCAGGTAAAGACACAACAGCAACAGAAAGAAAGAAGAAGAGAAAGAGAGAGAGAGAGAGAGAGAGAGAGAGAGAGAGAGAGAGAGAGAGAGAGAGAGGAAAGAAACCTACAGACCAATATCACTAATGAACATACATTTAAAATAGTCAATAAATTATTTGCAAGCAGAATACAGACATACATCAAAAGATTATATATCATGAACTGTCTTGTTAGGGTTTCTATGGCTGCAACAAAACACCATGACCAAAACGCAAGTTGGGGAGGAAAGGGTTCATTCAGCTTATACTTCCCTGTTTCTGTTCATCATCAAAGGAAGTCAGGACAGGAACTCACACAGGGCAGGAACCTGGAGGCAGGAGCTGATGCAGAGGCCATGGAGGGTGCTGCTTACTGGCTTGCTCCTCATGGTTTGCTTAGCCTGCCTTCTTATAGAACCCAGGACCACCTGCCTAGAGATGGCACAACCCACCATGGACTGGGTCTTCCCCCAATAATCTCTAATTGAGAAAATGCCTTACAGCTGGATCTCATGGAGGCATTTCCTCAACTGAGACTCCTTTCTTTCTGATGACCCCAGCTTGTGTCAAGTTGACACACAATACTAGCCATCACAATAATAAAGCTAGCTTTATTCCTGAAACACAGGCATCGTTAAACATAAGAAAGTCAATGCGAGGAATAAACCACATTAATAGATTTAAAGGAAAAAAATCACATGATCATCTCAACAGATTCTTTAAAAGGCCTTTGCCAAGCCATAGCATGTTTTCATGATAAAAGTCCTAAAGAATAGAAAGAACTAGAGGGGACGCACCTCAACATAATAAAAGCTATATATGTGAAAGTCACAGCCAATATTATCATGTACAGAGAAAAACTTGATGCAATACCACTGAAATCAGTAATGATACAGGGTGTCCCCTGTCCCCACAGACTTTCAACATTGTACTTTACTAGCTGGAGCAAGAAGATAAAGAAGGAAACTAAAGTGATGCAAAAAGGAGAAGAACTCAAGCAGTCCCTATGTGCAGATTGTATGATGCTGTACATCAGATGTCTAAGAAATTTTACAAGGAAACTTCTAGAAATAGTGAATGAATTCAGTAACACAAGTTGCAGAATCAACTTACACAAACACAGAGAAAAAAATCATAGGCATATTCACAGTCATGATAGCCTAAAAACAGAGAAAATACCTAGGAATAAACCTATCCATGGAAGTGAAGGACCAGTGCAATGAAAACATCAAAGCCCCAAAGAAAGAGACGGAAAGATACTAGAGATTGGAAAGGCATCCCATGCTCATGGATTTGTGAAAATGACCATTTTACTAAAGCTATATAGAATTTCAGTGTAATCACAATCAAAAGCCTCATCTTATTTTTCACAAAAATAAAATAAAGAAAACTATCTTAAAATTTATATGCAGCTACAAAGACCTTCAATAGCAAAAACAATTCTGAGCAAAAAGGACAATTCTGAGGATTAACATTCTAGATCTTAGGTTATATTACAAGGTTAAAGTAATAAATGCAATATAGTGCAGGCGAAGAAGAAAGAAAGAAAGAAAGAAAGAAAGAAAGAAAGAAAGAAAGAAAGAAAGAAAGAAAGGAAGGAAGGAAGGAAGGAAGGAAGGAAGGAAGGAGGAGGAGGAGAGGGAGAGGGAGAGGGAGAGAGAGAGAGAGGAGAGAGAGAGAGAGAGAGAGAGAGGAAGAGAAAGAGAAAGAGAAAGAGGAAAGAGAAAGAGAAAGAGAAAGAGAAAGAGAAAGAGAAACAAAAAAAAAAAAAAAAACCAAAACAGACATGTACTCCAATGGAACAAAATTGAGGAACTAAATATGTAACTTCAGCCATTTAATATTTAATAAAGATGCCAAGAATATACACTGTAGGAGACAAAGCATCTTCAACAAATAGTGCTGAGAAAATTGGATGTTCACCTGCAGAAGAATTAGACTCACTTTTAGCACTTATACAAAAGCTAGCTCCAATTGAATGAAGACCTAAACATAACACCAAAACTGCCAGAAGAGAATATAGGCAGAACCTACAGGACACGGATAGTACCTACAGGACATGGCCGAAACCTACAGGACGCAGGCATTACCTACAAGACACAGGGAGTGCGGATAGAAAGGACTTTGTGAATGGGGTTCCACTTACCCAAGAACTAAGGCTAACAATTGACAAGTGTAACTTAATAAAAGTAAGAAGCTTCTGCACAGATAAAACAACAAGCAACTGGTGAAGACGGAGCCCACAGAATGAGGGAGAATCTTTGCCAGCTATATACAAAATATATTAAGAACTAAAAATCAAAAACAACAACAACAACAACAAAAACAAACAAAAAGTCAACAAACAACTCATTTGAAAATCATCTCTGGAACTTAAACAGAGAGTTCTCAAAAAAAGAAAAATGCCTAAGAAATATCTAAAAAAGAAAAAAAAAATATTTATTGTCCCTAGCAATTAGGGAAATACAAATTAAATCAACTCTGAGATCTCATTTTACCCCAGTCAGAATGGCAAAGATTGGTAACACAACTGACAAGAAACACTGGAGAGGGTATGAGGCAAATCAGTGTGGAGAATTCTCAAAAAGCTGAATATAAATCTACCATACAATTCATTTATACCGTTCCCTGGCATATGCCAAAGCACTCAACATCATGCTCCACGGATACCTGACCAGCCATGCTCATTGCTGCTCTGTTCACAGCAATAACTAGGAAATAGAAACAGCATAAATGTCTTTCAACCAATGAATGGATAATGAAAAGGTGATATATATATAAACTGTGGAATACTATTCAGCTGTAAAGAAAAATGAGGTCACCAACTTTGCAGGTAAATGGTTAGAACTATAGCAGATCATATTGACAGAAATAATTCAGACCCAAAGAAACAAAGGTCACACATTCTCTCTCATTGGAGGCTCCTAGCTCCAAACCTTGAGCTGTATACACATACTCCTGGATCAACTGCAGAAACCAGGAAAGTAAACAACAACAACAAAAAATGTAGAGTGGGCTAGCAGAGTATAAGGGGAACATTTAGGGGCTGTAGTCAGAGAAGGGGAAGGAGATGGATGCAGAAGAAGGAGAAATTACGATAAGGATGTCTGAAAAGGTTGTAAGGAATCAAACTATTAACTATTTACCTATAAATAACCAAAAAAACCCTATAATACAGATAAGTCTTGCATGAATATACACATATATAGTTCAAATGAAACTCTATCATACATGTGAATGTATAAATTAATCCATTTCTATAGGACCAGGGGGAAATACAGTAGAAAGGAGACTATTCTAACTCTTCAAGAAATCTTTGATTAAGATGTAGTAAAGAAGGCCTTCCTTGCTGTGAGTGTCAACTTGATGTATAAGAACATGCAAGAACCAGGTGTGTGGATTCATGTGGATAGTGCTAATAAAGGATTGGGGCGCTGTGTAAGGTTCAGTGTTCTTTAACTTAAGAAAAGCCTTTCAGATTTTAAATATGAATTGCTTAGTCATCAGATGTCCCCACGAGAAGCAAATGCTATTAAGGGTCTCACTTACAGGAGAGGATTCTCAGAGGGAAGGCAAGGGAAGCACACAGAGCAGGAGGATCAGACTGACTTAGATACAGCACAGACATCACAGCCCCAAACTGCTCCAGGAACCAAAGCCAATGTAGGGTTCCAGATGGAAGGAGACCCCTCAATGAGGACTGGTAGCAGCCTGGATACAACATGCAATCCCTGGGACCCTAGGGGGCACCAAGCCTGCAAACACCTTAATTTCCATCAGTGCATCTACTCTCTACCTAGACAAGCCTGAAACTTTACCTTCCTCATGCAGCAGAGCTGAGGATGCAGTCCACAGGAATCTGCTTCGGTTTCCATGGAAGAACTAGGAATGGACCAGAGAATCCTGCCTCCTAATCTCAGCACCAGAGACAACAGTGGGTTGTGGGTAAAGTTTGAAAAGTATGTTTCCACAGGAATTTGATTGTTAATATGTTGTCATTAAGAGAACATTTGTGTGGGTGTGGTATAACTTCAGCAACAGGGGTTGCCAAGGCAATGACAGGGAGAATGACAGGCAGTTTGAAGCTACTCTGGGCTACACAGTGAGTTCTAGGGTAGTCTGGTCAATGAGACAGAATAAGACCTTGCCTCAGAGAGTGAAGGAGGGAGGAATATTTTTAATTATTCACCTAGGTTCAACATAGACTCAGGGTTGTTAAAAGGGCAAGAAAGGACTCATTCAGAGGCAGGGATGTGCCTAAGGACGGAAGGTAGGAACATGGGAGCTGTAGGCAAGTGGTGGGAAGGAACTCTCTCCATGCCTCCCAGATGCCCATGGAAACTGAAAACAAAGAAAGATCTCATGCCTAGGGACACAAAAAAAAAAAAACAAAAAAACAAAACAAAAAAAAAAACCAACCAACCAAACAAACAAACAAAAAAACCTCCCTGCTGCCATCAGGTTGACCTCCTCTACTTCAAGCTACAAACCAGCCAGCAGCAACCTGCTGAGGCCCAGCTCAACACCTCATACTTTTGTGAATACAGAACAATATGTCTTTTTATGCTAGACTACAAATCTGGGGACATAGTGCTTTGGAGAAAACACACAAATATACTAAACAAGAAGGAAGAAGCATTTTAAGAGACACTTCAAAAGTAATGTCAGTGGCTGGGGAGGTGGCTCAGTGTCATGCAAGCATCAGGACTTGAATGCTGGAGACAGAGATGACCAGATAAGGGAGTTTCCTGGCCAGTCATCTGAGCCTAATAGGAAAGCACTAGGGCCAGATAGACACCCTGTCTTCGAAAATGAGATGGTCTACTCTTGATGAATATAACACTTAAATTAGCCCTTCAGTTTGATAGACTCCTGGCCTACACACACACACACACACACACACACACACACACACCACATATACACATATGCAAACCTGCACACATGAACATACTCTCACATACACCAGACACACATATATACACAAACTAATGTTTTGAAAGGAGAAGACTGACAGGTTTGTAGGTTTCCTCAAAATAACTGAACATACCCAGTATCAAATCAGGAGTTAATAATGAATGTCACAGAAGCTGGTTACATGGGCAATGTACAATCATTCAGTGATGACTAAAGATCTCCTCTTTAATAAGGAAATAAATCCTTCTTTTGTAATCCAAGCCCACCCAACACTTATGTGCTGCTCCTGGAACTGACGTTGAAGTCATATCTTCTGACTTCTATAGGTATGCCATGGAACATATGGGCCTGGACATGCTACACAGAGAGAGATAAAATATAAATATAAATGTACATATTCATATATACATATATGTATGTGTGTAAATGTGTGTGTGTGCATGCACAGGCATTTGGCTTTTAGAGTCACTGTATTGGAAATAAGAATTTGCCTAGCATGGAGACCATGTGAGCTAGTCCTCTGGCCTCTGTTCATCAGCCTCGTCCAGCATAACAGATGATGCTGATGCACCCAGACCCAGGGCATCCTTGCCATGGACCATTAGCTGAATCAAACCCACAGGTCTCTGTGTCCTCATCATGTGTGATTGAAATGTCATCTACCAATGGATGCTTTCATTACTTATGAAAAAAACAATCCATCCCATTGCTGGCATTCTGAATTGGCAGCACTGGAAAATTCAACACGAGTTCTGAGAAAAGTCAGCTGAGGCCTATAATTAAATGTAAATATTCACCTGCAAACAACCATAGTCTATGACGTCATTCTTGCTTTTGTTCTAGCACAGCTCTATAATGTTGTCCAATTTCTAAGTTAGTGGACTGTAAAGCACAGAGAGCTTCTGCTTCAGATGAAGGCCATATGCTCTTATAGATACAGTCCTGTGTGTCCACTCTTTCAAATACAGTGTGCTTTAGGTATTTTTCTATTGCTTTGATAAAATATCATGACCAAAAGCAACCTATAGAAGAGTTTAGTTTGTCATAAGTTTATATCACTTCAGAACATATGTGTGGAGAAGGTGGCAGCAAGCAGGAGATAGTGTCTGAGAGCTTCTATCTCAGCCACAAAGGCAAAGAAAAGAGATCAAACTGGGGGTGGGACAAAGCAATAAACTCTAAATATCTATCCTCAGGGATATACTTTCTACAGTAAAGTTTCAGCTCTTAAACCTCCCCAAACATTACCACCAGCTGGGGACCAAGTGTTCAAAGGCCTGAGCCTATGGGGGTATTTCAAACTGCCATACTGAGTCACCAAGACCCTATGCTATCAACATCATCCCGACCATGTGGACTTCACAAGGAGTTAAAAAGTGCGTAGCCCTCAGGTGCTAACTGGGTCACAGGAAAATGATATGAAAGCCGTTGTCCTTGGGCAGGTGAATTTATTTATAGCTCCTAGCACTTCGAAAACTTCTCCTTCTACTTTCTCTCCCTCTGCTTCTCCCTGTCCATCTCATGACACCGAGGACTGAACCTAAGGCCTTGCATCCCACTCAAGTGCTCCATCTCTGAGTTGCTTCCCTAGTCTTTTCTCTCTGTGTCTCTGTCTCTTTCAGTCTTGTTCCTTTTTATCTATTGTCTGCCTTTATCTCTATCTCTATCTCTATCTCTCTATCTCTATCCCTGTCTATCTATCTATCTATCTATCTATCTATCTATCTCTCTATCTATCTATCTATCTACATATACACATACACATATTTCTCACTAAGATACCTAAGTTGGCCTTTAATTCCCTCTGTAGTACAGACAGACTTAAACTTGGAACCTCCTGGTTTAGTGTCCCAAGTAGCCAGGATCACAGGCCTATGCCACCATGCATAGTGAGGTTTTTAAGTACCTGATAGATCCTAGGCTGACCTACAATGTTCTGTGTTGCTAAAGATGGATGATCTTGCATTCTGAAAAGAAAAGAGCCATAAGCTTCCCATCGTAATACAAACATTGACTCACACCATTCTGAATATGCTTTGGAGAAGCCCCACAGTTCATCATGTCTCTTGGCCATATTAAAAACTCACTTCTTGGCCGGGCGGTGGTGGCGCACGCCTTTAATCCCAGCACTTGGGAGGCAGAGGCAGGTGGATTTCTGAGTTCGAGGCCAGCCTGGTCTACAGAGTGAGTTCCAGGACAGCCAGGGCTACACAGAGAAACCCTGTCTCGAAAAACCAAAAAAAAAAAAAAAAAAAAAAACTCACTTCTTAAAGGAGACAATATCTCATTCCTTTTGTCTGCATCTCACACAAACTCACCCACCTCAAAGTGGAGAATGAAGATGTTTCCATGGGCTCCCCAGAAGGAGACTGCCACACTGGCCCAGAGGCTTTCCTCCCATCATGACTGCTATTTCTTTCATTTCCTTTGTATCTTGCTTTGATGGTGGGAACAGTGCTTGGAATCAAACCTCAAACATGTGAAGGAAATACTCTACCATGGAGCTGCCTCTGATGCATAGTTATGAAGACATCTAACCACATTTTAACATCTGTTTATCCTTTGATGGATGTGTGAGGGACTGTGTGGTGTTGGGAAGAGCAGCAAATGTGTACTTGAGAGTGCAGGTTCGAGCAACCAACAAAGAAGCTGTAGGAGGATGTCTGCTTCCCTATTCTGTCAGCTCCCTGCTTTATTGCCATCAGAATGGTCTCACACTGAGCCCGAAGCTAGACTGGTGGCCAGCAAGCTCTAGAGATCCTCTGTCTCTGCCAGCTGCAGCCTTGAAGTTATAGTTACTTCCAGTTTTAATATGGGTACCAGGGATTCCAACTCAGGTCCCCATGCTTGCACAGTAAGTGTAACCTAGTGAGCCATGTCTCTGGCCTCTGATAGAGAACTTTTGGAAATTGTCATATTAATTGTATATATCAATTGTCTATTGATTATATACATATATGACCAGGGAGATAGGTCAATATATGTGTATCTTTGTATTAATCAATCAGAGTAGGGATTCCACCTTCTTACCATTGCTAGGTGTTCAAGTCTTTGGCTTGGGCTCTTAGACCCAGCAGGTAGAGCTGCAGCCTCTGAAGATGACAGCTGTCTCTGCAGTTCTCTGGGGTTCTTCGGCTACCCTCAAATGCCTCAAATGACTACTGTTAGAATTCCTGCCATGTCCTCTGATGAAGGATTTTCTGTACCCAGAGCCTTTCTTTAACTTCTATGTCTATTTAATTATTTATATATATGATAGCACAGGGATGGCAGGCATAATGGTAGATGTCTGAAGACAGCTTCCCAGAGCTGGTTCTCTCCTTCCATTGTGTCAGTTTCAGCAAAGAACTAAGCATCTCAGGCTTGGTGGCAAGTACCTTCACCCACTGAACCATCTTGCTCCCCCCTCTCCCAAAGAACATTTGATTTACCCCAGGTGTCTGTCTCACTAAGGTTTATGGTGACTCACCCCAAGCAGAATGATGATGACCAAAACCTCTGACATCAAACGCTGGCAAGGATGTGGGGAAAGAGGCTCCTTTATTTACTATTGGTGCACGTAAAAACTAGCCCAGCTGCTATGGAAATCAATGTGGAACTTTCTCAAAAAAAAAAAAAAAATTAAAATAGAACTTTCATAAAACCGAGATATTCTACTCCTGGGTAGATCCCCAAAGGGATAGATATCCTAGCATGAAGACACTTGTTCATCCATGTTTACTGCTGCTGTATTAACAATAGCCAGGAAATAGCATCAGCCTAGATGTCCATCAACAGGAAGATAGATAATAAAAATGCAGCCTGTATGCCCAGTGGAATCTTACACAGCTGGAAAGAGAGATGAAGTTGTGAAATGTGCAGGGAAATAAATAGATCTGGAAAGTATTATATTAAATGGGGTAACCATGACCTAGAAAGACAACATTCAGCTCTGTTTTCTTCCCCTCTCCCCTTTCCTCTGCCCCCCATCTCTCTGCCTCCCTCCTTCCTTCCCTTTATCCCCCCTTTAGTTTGTTCTTCGAGAATTGTATACAATTTTTATCATACTCATGGCTTTCCCCAAGTCTCCCCAGATCCATCCTCCTTCCTACCCACTCAAATCTGTGGCCTCTTTTATATTTTAAGCATACCAAGTCTAATCTGCACTTCCCATTTATTCTTAGATGTAGGGCCTTCTACTGGAATATAGTTGACAAACCAGGGGCTATATATGTAAAAACAAACAAACAAAACCAGAAACCTGATTCACCCTCCTAGCTCTGTCTATGTTGGGATTTGGGCTGGATTGAGATTATGCAGGTCTTCTGTCTGCTTTTCCAACCACTGTAAGCTCCTGTGTCCACCTGTCTCACTGTGGCAGGAAAATACTATTTTTTTTCTTGGTTCCAAAAGGGTTTATTGTCATGGTGGATGGTGGATGGATCTGGATGTACGCCCCCAAACTCAGGGCAGACCTGGGTTAAGTAGGGAGGGAGAAAGGGGGAGGTTCTGGGGAGAGAATGCTTAATTGGCTCCGCCCTCTGACCTTCATTAGGATGTAAATCTCTAGGGCCTGAGGCCTGTAGTCACACCCTCTATCTGTGCACTTTGGAAGGGGCTGTAATGGCCTACGTGACTGAACAATGTAGGTCTATGGAGATTGGACTGCTTGTTAGGACCCTGAGTTCTGGGGCGTGGCCGAACACCTGCCATTTCTTCCTTGGAGTCTTGGGGTTCTAGGCCCATGCCCAGCCAAGAACCAGGATACCCTTACGCAGTATCACATCTCCTCCCCTTTACTTTTTTAAAAAAGGGGGGGTCACTGTGTCATCTGTGGTAAAAATTTTGGATGAGGAAGTCAAAAGAAAGCACTATTTAGGCCAGAAGGGTTAGCACAATTAAGTCACAGGGTAAGGGGAGTTGAGGGTGGGGGTTGGGAAGGCAAAGGATCACTGAATCAATTGAATACAAGTGATACAGTTTGAGGGTAATAACATCTGACTAATCTAGATAGACATTAAGTTTTCCTCACTAACATGTAACTTTAGCTATTTGACTTTGGCAAAAGAATTCATCTGTAGCTGGAAGGTCTGGATCTGTCTTCTGTAGGATTTAGCTTTTTTGGTCATCCAGAACCTCTGGCTCTTAACAATCATTCCACTCTCCCTTAACAATGATCCCCGGCCTTGGGAGGGTGTGTGTGTGTGTGTGTGTGTGTGTTTATATAGATGTCCTGTTTAGGGGTGAGCATTCTGTAGTCCCATGCTCTACACCCTGACCCGTAGTGAGTCCAACAGAAGCCCGTTGGGTGGGGGCCACGAGATGCACTAATCTAGGGGTATAATGATAGTTATTAGGAGTCAGTTTGATACTGTGTCTGTTTATCAGGATAACAGTAGGAAGTTTTCCCCTAGAGACTGTGACTTATCTAGCCACAGATTCTTGACCATAAGAACGGTGCCAAGTACAAGTGCCATCTTCTGGAGTGAGTCTTGGATCTAATCAGAAAATAGTTCGCTACTTGTATGATATTCGTATTACTCTGGTACCAGTGGGCAGGTCTTGCCAGGCCAGTCATCACTGTATCGTGCAGAGCTCACATCAGGGTAAAACTGATACTGATTTTCTCCTCCAGTAATGTTCACAGCACCTTCCAGCACTACAGCACTACAAAGCCAGCCAGGATGGACAAGGCTTCCAGATGACTACCATACAACACTGTGTGTTGTGTGACTCAAACGTGTGGTATCTTCAACAAGAGGGTCTTACCACCAAGTTCTAGAGAGAAACCAAAAGTAATGTCAAAAGCCTGTGGTCACCTGAGCTGTTTTCCAGGAACTGCCACCTCCTCCAGAGACCCATCTCCCTCCTTTTGGGACTTGTCAAACCCCAGACTGCTCCCTACCTGGGATTCTCTACCCACCACACACACCTGGGGACCTGGGTAGGTTACAAGTTCTCTCATATATAAAGGTCCCAGCTTGTAAAGTACTTATGGATGTATATAAGTAGGTGTTAATGTGAGCGAAGCCTACAAATACTAGAAAGAAAATCAAGAGTTCTTCAAAAGAGATGCTGCAGGAGGGGTCAACATTAAGATAGAAGGGGAACAGGTTGTTACACAAAGACAGGGCAGGAAGCAGGGTACTGGGAGATGAGGGAAGAGGAGAAACCACTAACACCCACTTTGTTTGAAAAGTGCTATAATGAGGGGCGAGGGGCATGTCTTAGTGGTTAATAGCACATGCTGCTCTCACAGAGAACCTCAGAAAATCGTAGCCCAGTTCCCAGCCGCCCATACCAGGGAGATCAGAGCTGCCTGTAACTCCAGCTCCAGGGATCCTTTGTCTTCCAGAGGCATCTCTACTCACAAGCACAGATAGAATGGCACCTGAGAGTCTACGTGTTCACTGGGAAACAAGACAAAATTAGAATTAAGCATGAGCTGAACAGAGAACACTAACAGATATGCTAATGGGGATGAGGAAAGTTCAGAGGCCGAAAACCGGGACAAAGTGTTTCAGGCAACCACAGAACGCTGAGAGTGGGAGAAATTGACCTACCCAGGGAAGAGCACACTGATTGGCTATCCAAGACCACATGGTCAGCCCTGAAAACATGTGTACAAGTGACATTATACAAACTGAACAAGTTCTACTTATATATTTAGGAACATACATACATGTGTACATGTTTACGTATGTGTGTACATATGTATTATGTATGTAAACAAAGAAAAAGAGGTTATGAATCAAAAACAAGGGCATACTTGGAAAGGATTTGAGGGAAGAATGAAACGGAAAATAATATTATTATATAATAATCTCAACATTTTTCATTAATTTTAAAAAGGAAAGAAATAACAAACTACAGAATTATACAACTATATCATCACCATTTTCATTATGAAATTCAAGAAAAATAATTTATTATTTTTCCTTTTAGAATTTTAAAAGGAAGAAAGGGAGTTGTTTGCAGCAGGGGCAAGATCTTCCCCTGCTGACATGTGTCTCTGATGAGAAAAGGACTTGTAGAAAAAGTTAGCTGATGCTAGTCATGCCCCCACCACAGTTACACCCTCACTGCTGTTATAAAATAGGACATTAAGAGGCCTTAGAAGGCATCTCTTATGTATGTTTCTCAGGCTAACCAAAAGATAATCTTATACATACCAAAAGAAAACTAAACAAAACAAACAAAAGCAAAAACCTGCCTCCTAGGAAGGTAGAATTCTTCCTTGTAAGAGGCACCAGAAATAATCATGGTAAAGAGATTCATATTTCTCAAAGGAGTCCCAACTAGTTGATGGTGGACACCAAAGACAATGTGCTGGAAATCTTGAAGAGACATCACTAGTGAGGTAGAAGGAATTGATTATTAATCTCTACCATGAGAAGGGGAAAGTATAGCTTGCAAGGCATTGGGATGTCCAGTGTTTCTGAACACTAAAAGGAAGATCCAAAACAGCAAAACCATCTCTTCCCTAAGCTGATCTCTCATGGAGAAAATGGTTTGTAGAAGTCTATTTTTGCCAGGTAATTTGTCAACTGAGCTTTCAAAGGCAAATTCCAGTTGGGCGATGCCATGGGTGGAGCTGGAGCTCCAGCGAATGTGGCTCCCAGAGCATCCATGGTCCTCTGGATGGGTATCGGGCAAGGCCAGGCCATCTGTTCAACCCTGGGGCAGGGATGCCACGAGTGTCTCTCATCTGGGGCAGATGAATGGAGGGGCCCTGACATCAGCTACAATATGTCTCTTCAAATATCTGTCTTTGTCTTTGTGCATGTGTGGTCAGAGCAGAGTGTTCTCCATGAGTCAGCACTCTTCAATGGGGTCAGGCCCTCCCCAGGTACCTCAGAGGAAAACATCTGTAGGTATCTGCAGTTATCTCAGCAGAGGAAGGCAGGGCTACTGTCATCTACTGGATAGAGGCTGGGGATACTACAGTTATAAAGTATCAAAGAAGTAATTTTATGGTTGGGGATCACCACAACACGAGGAACTCTATAAAAGGAAAGGTTGCAGCATTAGGAAGGCTGAGAATCATTATTCTAGACCCGCCTGCCTCAGCCTCCTCAATGCTGAGATCATAAGCAGGTACACCGTGTCCTGTGAGATAACCTTCTGTAAGTGTAGATGCGGAAACGCTGGATCTGTGGCAGGATCCATGTATGTACTATATCTGATAAGTGACAGGCAAGGACAAGGGAGGATTGTCGTTCACTGTCTCCTCTTGCGGTGTCTGTAGGCTATTCCATTTTAATCACAAATGTTAAATAAACAGAGCAATTGTCTCATGTGCCGTCTAGCACTTCGCTCCCTGCCTGGAGTGCGTCTTGCACACTTGACATTGGTACATGCTGCCAAATCACCGCCACCTAAAGTTGGTCACTCTCAACGCCTTCAGTGAAGTCTAACCATCCTGCCCCCTCCTACACTGAAGCCAAGGAATGACCAGGCAGGGGCCAACCGAGGCATGTATCTTACTCCAGTGACAAAGATGCCAAAGGGTCCTCCTGGGGCTCAGGACACTCCCGGGGGCTCCACCTACCCGCCTCCTCTGCTTTGCCAACTCAGTGCTTTCAAATGAAGAGGCCTGTCAATTAGCAGAGCAAATCCAACAGCTGAGCTGGTTCCTGGACCATTATTAGCTTCTAAGCAAAGGCTCAGGCAGAACAAAAGGGAAGGGAGGGGGTGACAGATCGAGGGAAGAGAAGGTAAAGGAGGAAAAGAAAGGAACTTAACCTGAGCTTTCAGTCTCGAGACCAAGCAAGAGCAAGATGAGATCCTGTGACCTCCTGAGATAATTCAAAGCTTTGCCTGATACATTGAGCTCTGCTGGCCCCCTCAAACCGGGAAGCGCCATCTCATAGCATCTTCACTTACAGCTGAAGAGGGATACAACTGTGTCCTTGGCTACTGAACATAATAAATGTTGCTTTATACAAAGTTAGGGGGTAGAAACTCAGATGCTAAAGCCATACTGACACCTGCTGGCACTCCCTCAA
Source organism: Mastomys natalensis (assembly GCA_021653895.1). Classification (NCBI taxonomy): domain Eukaryota; kingdom Metazoa; phylum Chordata; class Mammalia; order Rodentia; family Muridae; genus Mastomys; species Mastomys natalensis. The sequence continues at coordinate 644,098 of JAJTUV010000378.1, forward strand.
CTTCTCTTCAGAGGAGGGTTGGCCTCCTGTCCTGCTGCTTCCTGGCACACTGGGGCTCACATGTGACCAGCTGAAATTAATATTCCTCAGTGTGTGCCTGATCAACAAAAGAGGAAATCAAAAGGGCCTCTGAGTGGCTACAGCCAGTCCTTTTGCCTTCCCTAAGGCTCACAGGCCTGAGCTGTGCAGATAAATGAGTTAAGTCTTTTGCTAAATCTAGAGTGGCGAATATTGGAAGCCTTGTTTCTGGGCTGATGTCTTTCCTTTTTTCTTTTTCTTTTTCTTTTGTAGTGCTGGGGATTGAACCCAGGACCTCCTGTATGCTAGGAGGGAGCTCTACCTCTGAGCTATATGCCCAGCTTTTTTTACTTATTGTTTTGAGATGTCTCACTAAGTTGCACAGGCTGGCCTTGAACTTGTGTTCCTTCTGCCTTAGCTTTCCGAGTGCTCCTGTGTGTGTACATACCACCTTCAGTCTTTCATACAGTGGTGGGGAGCTGCATATTAAGACCTAACCATCCCAGAGGCAAAACAGTTCCTTCTCCTTTTCTAGGCCTGAATCTCAGTGTGTCCAGCCGAGTGTCCCTTGGAGTCCCTCCCGTGAGCTTCCTGCCTTAGATGATCATCTACTGTCTTATGTTGAGCATGCTCCATCTTGAATCCATCCTGGCACCTGTTCCCACAGGCATCAATGCAACTGTCCCCTTTCACAGGCCACTCCTGCTGTACTGTGAGTTTCATGAGGCAGAGACTACATGGACCCTGGGTGACACCCTCCCCTAATACAGCACCTGCTTGGAGGATGGATTCAAAATATTTACCAAACCCTAGGGAAAAGGCGACAAGTGAACACCCCCATCCCACCCTCCAAAAAGAAACTCATGTGGTCTAACTCGTGCTACAGGGGAAGGGTCAGAGGAATGAGGATCTCCCCCTTCTATCTGGACACTCAAAACTGTATTCCTTTCCTCTTGCTTAAATCTCAAACCCCAAGTGCTGGCCTGCGCCCTGTGCTCTGGACTCTCTGGGGTGTTGACCTGCACTGAATCATGACTTCTGGCCTCTATCTATCCTCATACCTCTGTGTTGTTTGTTTTAATAATTGAGCATGCTTATTTTAGAAACTTATCAAGAATTTTGACATGCATGTATATGTGATGTGTATGTATGCCTGTGTGTGCATCTGTGTGCATGTGGAGGGCAGCAATGTGCATGCTTATGGAGTGTGTGTGTGCGTGTGTGTGTGTGTGCACCTGTGTGCATGTGGAGGGCAGAGGCTGATGGTGGGTGGCATCTTTAGTTTGTTACCTACTTTTAAAATGGGTTCTGTCACTAAACCAGGAGTTTGGTTCTTAGACTAGACTTTCTGGTTGATGCCCCCACCTAGGTGTCCCTCTATCTTTGTCTCCCAATTACTGAGGTTAAAGATACTCACCACTGTGCCAGCCTATGGTGGACACTGTTCATTTGAACTTGGGTCCTTGACTGAACCATCCTCCCACCTTATAGAGATTGGGTTTTTTTTTTTGTTTGTTTGTTTTGTTTTTTAAGGAATCATGGTAACATAAAATTCAATAAAGGAAGACAATTAAACTAAAGTAAGGGAAAGGGGGTAAAACGGAGATGAACACACAGAGCCCGTGCCTGGGCCCTATGCACTGTAGAGATAAGACTAAATCTAACATGAGCTTCCTTGCAGGCTTTGTGAAAAGGGGGTCACCTCCCCCACTCAGAGTATCTGATAAAAACATAAACAAACATCTCCCGAAAAGACAGCATCTTTCTGATTTTGAGAGCAGGGATCACACAGCAGTGGGCAACACAGTCTTCAGAAGTGTCATCAGAGCTCATAAGGGCAGGGAGAGAAAACCCTCCATAACCTCACTTCCCTGATTTCCCTCATTTCTCTCCAGTGACATTCTGTTTTATTTCCCTCTATGTATAACATTTGGCTTTAGAGGTTCCCCACATTGAGTCTGACTCAATGGTCTCTGACTGAAGGCACATATGATGTCTGCCTTTTAAAACTTCAGGGTGACATTCCTTTCTTCGGTGTTCCTCATCATGAATAAGAACTTTACAGGGTGAAGTGGAGGTTTCTTCATTATACCTTGAAGAAGTGACTAGACTTACATGTTTCAAATAGGAAATGAATGGCTTACTCCCTCAAATCACCACCCATATGCTAACTGTCCTCAGAGTATCACAAAGTGCATATATGGGCAAAGAGCCTCCCTCGATATCTGGAGACACTCTAGGGACATCTGTCTTGGAGTGGCAGACCAACTCCATCTGTACTAGAGAGGGAAATGGAAGCCCAGAGAGTTACCATAACTTTCACAGGGTCACACAGCTGCAGAGTGGCAGAATTCACACTCCCTTTATCCTCTCCCATCTCTGCTCCTAGTCATTCTTTCTGCACTCTTGAAGTTTTTCCAAGTCCAAAATAACTCCATTAGTCCAGGTCTTTGTGACAACACCTTTGAAAGCAAGAGCTTTCTTCTCCCACTCCAATCCAGCCCCAAATCCCAAAACTTCTATAGAAGCTTCCAGCAGAGCCTTGTGGGTTTTGATTTCCTGGGACATGATCTCAGGCTAGCATGGAGATCACTATGTAACCCAGGCTGTCCTTGGTCTACAGTCCTCTACACTCTTCCTGCATCAGCCGCTGAGCTCCAGGATTGTCAGTCCAGGAAGATCTGCTAGCATCCTTTCCCTTAATGTTTAGCCCTCACACCCACAGCGCCTGAGCCAGGCTGCTGACCCCAAAGTGTAAAGCCGTGACAATGAGTGAGAGTCAGAGCCTCCGTGGTAGTCTAGAACTCAGCCAACAGCCCTGGAATCAAGGAGGGTTGTCCAGAGAGGAACAACCCCACCCCCAGCTCTGCCAGGGCTGACGTGCTGAGTCAGCTCCCTCCACACCCTGCTGTCACGTTTTCATAACGACTCTAATAAACGAGCATTTCTCTCTGCTGATCAATCAGAGCAGTGCATATGGCCACTGTCAGCATCCTCAGCAGGCAGAGCTCCTTGGCGAGATCCAGGCTGTCGGCTCCTTCCTTGGGCATCTGCAGCAACACTGGGCTCTTCCCTTTACCCTTAATCCATCAACTCAGTTACAAGCAGAAGAATGTAAGCCGCGTGTCTGGAACTGAGGTGCCATGAAGAGAGCTGGTCAGATTCCTGTAAGGTCGAATTCTTCAACCTTCAGAACCCCATCCCTACAAAACCAGGGTTGAGGAAGTATTGGAAGCCCCACAGTTCTAGGCTGGGAACCATTGCTCTGCCCAGTTTCCTCCATCAAGCATGGTGGCTTTTATTCTAGTCCTTGAGGGATTGAGTCAGGAAGAATATTGCCATGAGTTTGAAGCTAGCCTATGATACAAAGTAAGATTCTATTTCAAAAGAAAAGACAGGAAGGAAGGAAGGAAGGAAGGAAGGAAGGAAGGAAGGAAGGAAGGAAGGAAGGAAGGAAGGAAGCAGGGAGGGAGGGAGGGAGGGAAGGAGGGAGGGAGGAGAGAAGAAAGAAAGAAAGAAAGAAAGAAAGAAAAGAAAGAAAGAAAGAAAGAAAGAAAGAAAGAAAGAAAGAAAGAAAGAAGGAAAGAGTGACAGATTGCTGATCAAACCCTCCTTTGGGGCTGGGGATATGGCTCAGTGGGTAACAGTACTTGTTGTGCAAGAATGAGATCAGTTTGAGTCTCTAGCACCCATGTCAAAAGCTAGGCATGCTTAGGATCCCAGCACTGTGGAAGACAGAGATAGGAGGATTGCTGGGGCTTGCTGGCTGACAAGCTAGCTCCCGCTCAGTGAAAGACTCTATCTCCAAGGAAGGAAGGAATGAAGGAAGGGAGGGAGGGAGGGAGGGAGGAGGAGGAAGGAAGAAGGAAGGAAGGAAGGAAGAAGGAAGGAAGGAAGAAGATTAATAGAGCAAGATGCCAAAGATTTTCCTCTGGCCTCTATGTGAGTGCACAGGTATACATGTACACATATGTGTGTGTACATGCAGAAACACACACACATGCCACATGTGCATATAAATCCATTCATGCAACATACACACATACAACTCCATTGACACTCTAGAGTAAAAGGGGTCTCAACAAAGGGATGTATTAGAGTTCTGACCAGGACATAGCCACAACTGAAGACTAGGTTTTCTGTATCTAATATCCCTGTTCTAAAGTCCGCAGGAAAAAGGAACAGACATCTTGAAGAAAGACAGACTCAGCAAGACAGAGGTGAGTACTGTCAAGTCCATACATTGTGTGGCCCATGTCTCACTGGGCTGCCAGAAGAAACGCAGCCGCAGCTGCTGTGGGTGGTGAAGTGACACAGAGGAAGCAGCTGTGTGCACGCAGCACAGTCAGTGGTCAGCCAAGCAGCTCCAGCCTCGAGCATGTGATGACCAGTGACTGCCACAGACAGATGGAGGCCCAGTGTGCACTGCACACCACACTCAGAGCCTTGCAGAATGCCACAGTGAATAGGGACATGTGCCTGCCTCCCCTGCATGACTCTGATGCTCTCAGCCTAACTTTACAGAGCAACCAGAACCAAGCAACAATAACCCTGTATTAGATAAGGTTTCTATGCTGTGATGAAACACCATGACCAAAGCAATTTGGGAGAAAAGGGCTTATTCAACTTATGTCTCTATATCACTGTTCATCATTGAAGGTATTCAAGATAGGAACTCAAACAAAGCAATAAACTAAAGGCAAAAGTTAATGCAGAGGCCATGGAGAGGTGCTGCTTACTGGCTTGTTCCCCATGGCTTGCTCAATCTGATTTCTTAGAGAACCCAGGACCTGCCCAAGGATGGCATCACCCACAATGGGTTGGGCTCTCCCCTGTCAATCACTAATTTTAAAATGCCCTCCCTACAAGCTTGCCTACAGCCTTATCTTATGGAGACATTTTCTCAACTGAGGGTCCCTTCTCTTAGACGATTTCAGCTTGTATCCAGTTTACATAAAACTCTCCAGCTTGGCACACAATCACATCACTGTTGATCCGTAGTGGTCCTATTCTTGTTCACCCCTAAGACGACACATAAATATCAAAATCATATTATAAGGCATCTTACAAACTTAAAAAGTCCCGCAGTCTTTAAATATTCAAAACCTTTAAAATTCAGTCTTTTTTTTTTTTCAATTCAAAGATTCTTTTAAAACCTAAAATCTCTTTTAAAATTCAGTCTCTCAACTGTGGGCTCCTGTAAATCAAAAATAAATATATCCTTACTTCAAGAAGCAGGGCACAATCACAATCTGAACAAATCAAAACCAACTACAACATTGTAAATAACTCAATGTACAATCTCTGAGATTCACTGATGACCTGGATTCCTCCAAGGGGTTTGGGACACTTCTCCTGCTCTGTCCTCAGTGCCACAAACAGCTTGTCTTCTAAGCTCGGCTGGGAGCTAGCTTTTGTTTTCCATGCTCCACTGAGAGCTGTCTTGTCTTCTGGCTCCACTCCAGTGCTGCTGCTCTTCTTGCTGGTTATCCATGGTGCTGAAATCTCCAAAATTGCTGGCATTCCTTGACGCAACTGGTCTACACTTTCACAATAGCTTTCTGGGTTCTTTTTAGGAACTCCAGCTGTCATGAAGTGCCAAGTCTGAGCTGCTCTCCATGACCCTTTCATGCCTTCAACACCAGTACCTCTTGGGTGAATTTTATACTTCTGAGTTTGGTACAACCTCAGTCACTTCTAGAACATAGCTTTTGTGTGCTGGCCCTGAGGAAACACTTCCCACAGGATTTCACTTCAGTGATGCTGGTTTCTTCTTAGTTATCACTAATTTCTTAGCTCCATCAAACCGTCATCAGTTGTCCCAGTAACACAAAGGTTTCACTCAACGTTCTGGCCTCTTGTTAATCCCAGCTGACTCTTCAGCCTTGACTGACCAGAATGACAGAATCTTAATTCAAAAGAGCAAATGGTCCTGATAGTCTTTAAACACCTGTCTGAAACTTCACAAACCAGGTCTCTATCTTCTGCATGGATCTCAACATTCTTATCTTCCAAGCTCCTACAGAACATCCCACTGAGCTCTCAACATTCAATGGTTCTTCCAGCCCAAAGTCTCAAAATCCTTCTACAGTCCTCCATAAACATGCTCAGGTCTATTATGACAATGCCCTACTTCTGGTACCAGCTGTCTTAGTTACGGTTTCTATTGCTTATGATAAAACACTATGGTCAAAGCGATTGGGGGATGAAAGTTTATTTGGATTATACTTCCACATCACTGCTCATTGTGGAAGGAAATCAGGACAGGAACTCACACAGGACAGGAACCTGGAGGCAAGAACTGATGCAGAGATTGTGGAGGACTGTTGCTTATTGGATTTTCCTCATGGCTTGCTTGATCTGCTTCTATGTAAAACTTGGAACCACCAGCCCTGGGGTGGCTCCTCCCACAATGGGCTGGGCCCTCCCCCATCAATCACTAATTAGGAAAATGCCCTACAGGCTTGTGTATACAGCCCAATCCTATGGAGGCATTTTCTCAATTGAGGTTCCAGCCTCTCAAATGATTTTAGTTTATATCAAGTTAACATAAAACTATCCAGCACAACCCCTAACACTGCACCACATGGTTCTTACCTCACTTGAGGATGAAGAGGCAACAGGAGGCCCTGTGGGTGGATATGGCCCTCATGGGACTCCCCCCTTCACACTCCTGGGTATTGTAGCCCAGCTACTCCAGCAAGTAACCTGAACAAACTGCTTAAAGCCACCCATAGCTCACTGTCAATCTCCAGAAGTGGGATTCAAAAGAGCATCTTGGAGTTTCAAAGAATATCCTTGGGGCTGTGGAGATGTCTCAGTTGGTAAAGTACTGGCTTCCAAAGCTTTAGGACTTGATTTTGAATCTTTAAAGCCATATAAAAATTAGCCAAACATGGTAACACACCTTTGATCCCATCCCTGGAAAGCAGAAATAGGGGGATCAATGGGACTTGTTCACCAGTCTAACAGAATCTGCAAGCTCCAGTGTCGGGCCTTGTCTCAAAAAGCAAACAATACAACAAAACAAAGTAGATGGTACCCAAGGGGGATGGAGGGACAAGGTAGTTGGAAGAGAAGAAAGAAGAGAGGGAAGGAATTGATGGAGGAAGGGAGGGAAGGAGGGAGTGAAGGAGGGAAGAAGGGAGAGGGAGAATGAATTCAGCTTTAAAGTGGAAGAGAAACACCAGGCAATTTGCAAGAAAGGTCTGGCCAAGTATGTGCCCAGCACCTTGAAGTTTACCATCAGCTAAGAGGAAGAATAGAAGGGACCACCAGTCAAGAGCCCATGGGCTGAGTGCTCGGAAACAGAATCTGTGCAAGGAGCCAGGGAGGGGGAGGCAGAGCCTGAGTTAATATAAGAAGGCAAATGGTTGGTGAGCAGAGGTGACTGTATGTCAGAAACCCTTTCATATGCAATACAGGTGTGTAGGTAGTGTGCTCAGCACAGTCTGTACTGTGTGGGAAGGACCTGGTGCAGGGGCCTTGTGTTAACCTCATTGCATAGGTAGTGGGAGACAGGAAATCCAAGGAGACAGGTTTGGAGTCAAGTTATGGGATGGAGTTGATTGCTCCCAGGACAAAGCCCTACAGCAAAGCATATTACCCCATCTAGCGTCAATGAACAGGGTTTTTTGCACTTGGGGATCTCCAGAGAATCATTACATATTGCAAAGAGCAGGTACCATTCTGCCCACAGAAAAGAGTGAGCTGAACAGGTCCTGCATCCTATGAGAGTCTACAAGAGCAGTAACTGAAGAGCCCAGAACCCTGGGTCCTTGCTCTCAGAGAACTCATGGGCAGACGTCAACAGAAAGGACTGTGTGTTTGCTGGACTGGCATTGCTTGTTTTAAGAGAGTATTTCAAGACCACCTAAGCAAGATAGTGCAGATCTTCCAAGTCCAGCGTTTCCTCTTTCATACACACAGACACACAGACACACACACACACAATATATATATATATATATATATATATATATATATATATATATATATATATATAACTGGAAAATCTTTTTTTCTTTTTAAAATCTTTTAAAACAGGTAGGATAGACAAATAATATATAGATGAGTAGATGGATGAGAATACATAGGTAGCTTTATAGAGGTGATAGAACAATAAATAGATGATAGATATAGATAGATGATAGATAGATAGATAGATAGATAGATAGATAGATAGATAGATAGATAATTGACAGATAATAAATAATGATAGATAATTGACAGATATAGATAAATAGAAACAGATAGATATATGATAGATAGATCATAGATAGATAAATAAATCAATAGACGATAGAAAAATAGATCATAGATAGTTAACAAAGAGATAAAAGAGAGATAAATAGATCATAGATAATTGATACATAGATAGTTGACACAAGATGATAGATGGATGATAGATAATTGATAGATAGATAACTGATAGATAGATCATAGATAGTTGATAGATGATAGAAGATATATGATAGATTATAGATACATAGATGATAGAAGATAGATTAATAGATAGATGGATAGAAGATGATAGATAGATAGATAGATAGATAGATAGATAGATAGATAGATAGATAATCTTTCTCCATCTTTCTCATGTTGAAATTATAACCAGGGATCTTACACATGTGAGGCAAGTGCTCTATAGATAAGCTACACTGAAATCTCAAACTCTATTCTCTCTTTGATGAAAAACTCTAAACCACAAAGGAGGAGAAATCATACAATCTAGGTGCTTGGATGTTGAATGCTACATTTCTCTGCCAGGACGTCTCTTGACCTTCTAGAATTAGAAGCCCATAAAAAAACTTTCTCCCCTACTTTTCCCTAGCTATAGTGTTTTACCTCGGCAACATGAAAGTAACTAACATAACATTTTCAAGGTCATTCATTAGACGCTATGTTCATTCATTCCAACACCTGGTCCTTGTCACTTGATCTCCAAGTCCCTATCACATTGCTGTATTGTAACTTTTGTAACTTCTTTGATTATCCTGACAAAAGTGGGTCTTTCACTTTCTATGGCTCACAAAGTTCCCACCTGCACTGTCAAGATAGTACTCTCTTAACATGGGATGTTTTCTTAACATAGGCTGGGATTATGTGGTCCTCTCCCAGCCACGGGAAGACCACAGCTACCCACATCTTCACGTTCAGTGACTATTGACAAGCTAGTTGTAACTTGAAGCAACAACAGATGTGAAATATGAGGCAGTTGTCTCGCCTGTGACCTCATATGTCACTGTCAGTACAAGCACCCCGCCTAGTCTGCACTCACCAACTGACGTCATCCTATCATCCTGGGTCCCCTTACTCTGTGGATCCATCGCTGATTAATTCTTTAATTAAGGTTTCACATGTATGTGCCTTGGGGCAGTATTAAATGAAGGCAGACATTGGGGAGAACTTTGTAGCTTTTTAAAACATCTCCTTTAAACACCAGAGGGTAAGCATGTATGTGGCAAATTCCTGGATAATTCCCACAGAGTTACTGAGTCCGTATTAATTTAGGGATCATGGTTGTTGTGTCATCCCCATAACAGGCACAGACAGTACAAGTTACCAGGTGACCTTCAGAGCCAGTTCTCAGACTTCCTGAGTCTCAGGTCAGTGGGAAATTGCTATGTCTCCGGGGTGTTTTCTCTGTCAAATACAATCTCCTCTTGGAATGTGCTCATTCCAAAACCCATGAGCTTAAAGGGTATAAACAAATGGTTGAGCTTTTGGAAAAGGAAAATACCTGACATATGTCCAAGCAGACCCATGTTTTAAGGTACAAAAATAAAGATTAGAAAGGAGTTTGATTAAAAAAATAATAACAGATTGTTTGTTTTTATTTTATCTTATTATTTTTTAAGATGCCTTTTTATATTCTAATGAGAGAGAAAGAACTCCTGTGGATTGGATTTGGGTACCTGAGGAGGTGAGGAGGGTCTGGAGGGAGTTGGCAGATGGGACACTGTGATCAGAACATTCTGATGTAAGTCCATCTGTTTTCAATAAAAAAGAAAACTCTAAAGAAAGACATGGAAGTGGGAAATACAAAATGGAAAGAATTTCCATGTTCACTGTGTAGCCCAGGCTGACCTCAGAATTATAGTTCTTCTCAGCCTTTCCAGTGTTGACTGCAGCTATGCCTCAGCATGATGAAATCAGTTTTTTTATTTAATTTTATTTTGAACTCATTATTTTAATATAGACAAATTTACAGAGATTTTGTGTGATTAAATTCTTCAAATTAGAAAAAACATAATCTTAATGGCTTGGATGACTGGATCTGAAGGGGACAAGCCTGTTTTAAAGACTGAAAAAGACATCAGTGAGAAAATTCAGACAACATGTGATCAAACCTTGGCGAAAAAATACACAGATGCATACACACACCACCACCACCACACATACCAACAGAAACATGTACACACACAGCATCCACATGACAACAACACACACACACACACACTATGAGTGGGGCTATGACCAAGCTGGAGAGGGCAGATGAGTGTCAGGGGCACAGTGTGCTCAAAGCTTTGTCTAGGGTAGAAAACTCTGGAAGCAATGAGTAACTGGTAAAGACACAATCAGGCTTTACCAAGACATCACTCAAATTGGTGATTAATGACTCACTGTCCCCAGACTTCAACAGGCACTTTCCTGCTACCTGCTCCCAGGGTGTGTATTCCTTATGCCTCCTGTCAGCCTTGTTTGTCTTGAACTGGGAAAAGGCATCCTGCAGTCAACAGTGTGGGCAATGTTCTAAAACCCTGTGACGTAGAGGCCAGGACACAGCTTTGCAGCTCTGTGGTAGAGCTCTGGGCTGGCCTAGAGTTCACCACTGAGGGACTGAAAATATGTTTCAGTGTTAGAGAATCCACCAATGGGGACTGTGGGCATGTCCCAGTGTTAGGAGGCTTTCTAGAATCCACTAGTGAGGGACCAGAAGTATGTCTCCGCATTAAAGCCTCTTTCTAGAAGCCTTCAGTGAGTGACCAGGGTCATGGCTCAGGGGTCCAGCAGTTGCATAACGTATATAGTGAATGCCTAGGTTTCATTCCCAATACAAGGGAGGCAGATCTATAAACTGCTCATATACAATAAAATAAAAGAATTGATTTTGAACACTTTAATTAGAGTACCTTCTTGCACATTCTTCCCTTTTGTAGATCAGGGATGACCACAATTCTGCTGTCACAATTAGATCATGTTACAAAGTCCCTTATTTCAACCTGGCAGGGTGTGAGTCATGGATAAGTACTTCAGAAAGCCACCTCTAATATCCCTTAATTCCTGTGTTTTCAAAATACTCCCTGTATCAGAGCAATGAGTTTCCAATTAAAGAAACGTGTTTCATCCCAGGAGGCAGAAGGATGTGGCCTTCTCTCAGCTGAGGGAAAGCACACATGCCACAGAACCTGACTTTAGGTACAGGTGCTTGTGGAAGCCACAAGCCCAACCCACCAACCAACCAACCACCCAGCCAGTGGACAGCTGTCCCCAATCCCAATCAAAACCCAGAGCAGAGCAAGAAGAGAGCAGGGCAGTGGCAGGCCTTGGGAGCTCAGGCAACCCTACTAGCAAAGGCTAGTTGTAATTTACCAGAGTTGTTTCTGTATGTACACTTAAAAGGAAATGGGTGTACATCCAACAAGCTACTGGGCTGGATATGACGAGGCTTGAAAAAGAAAGCAATAGAATTGAAAACAAAATAGAAAGGAAACGAGGTAGATGTCTATAAGTTAGGCACTTACCATGTGCTAGGTCCTGTTCTGGGTCCTTCTTGCTTTATTTAATTCCCAGCTAAGGACAGAATGACCACTGAAGCTCCCACAGTGTAGTCGAATCAACAGTCACAGAGGTTAAATAACTTGCCCAAGGTCACGGAGTTGGCAGGCAGGAACGCCAGGAGCCTCAGGCTCTTCTGGGCTACCATACTCAACCTCTGTAGACCCCAGATATAGCTGGCTCCCTTTCCATCCCAACTCAATGGACTGTATAAGCCAATTTAGTGAAGACCCAAGGAACCCTTCCAACTCCACTGTTCCACAGGAGGTCAAGACAGGGCTGGGCCTGCCGTCTGACTCCGGGTCTGGGTAGTGCTTGAATTATCTTTGCCCTTAAGGGTGCTCAAGGTTTTACCTCGGAATAAAAACTAAAACTCAAAAACTCTTGAACCAAAATAAACCTGCCTGTGGCTCCAGCCAGGCCTCTGTGATCACTTAAAAACTAAAGAGTCAGTCTTTTATTTTTTATTTTCTCTTTTTTTTTTTTTTTCATTTTCTATTTTAATAGTGCAGACAAAGGGCCCGGGGAGGGAAGGCAGACAGGATTTGGGTGGAAGAGGGCCTGCAGTGGGCTGTGCTCTCTAAACTCAGCAGGACAAGGCCGGACTCTCCTTGCACGTGATTTCAAAGTAAAATCTAATGATTATAAAACTCAACCCAAGTTGTCATTCACCGTGCACATAGGCTCAAATTTATTCCAAGACTCCACTCCCATTTCAAGTTCAAATGAGAAGACCCTTGATTGGGGCCGGTTTCACAGGGTACCTGTTTCTAGGCTGAGTGGAAGCTGGGCCCAATCCCCCCTCCTCAGTAGCTCTGGGGCAGGCAGGCAGGCACATCCTGTACTGGGGCTTGCAGGGAAATCAAAAAGTCTCCTGTTGTCTTTGACAGAGGAGATGCCAGTGGCTCCAGGGTGAACTGGGATTGGGTCTTACCCTCTCTTCGTCAGCAGACACCTTCTGAGTGCTACGAGACACCTGGATCCTGAAGCCAGGGCCTTGAAGTTTCCAGAATCTTCCTGGTCAGGGGACCCCCTCGCTGGCTGTAGCCAGCTCAGATTTTGCCTTTGCCTCCATCCCCATGGAACTGAGAGACTAGCCAAGACTGGGACAACCTCCCTGCCTGCTCTCCAAGGCTGCGCTGAGATTTGAGTTCTTTCCCCTATGTGGCACCCAAGGAACCAGGGGGCATGGCCAGAGTTCCCAATTCCAAGGTTTCCGTGCTGCCCTCATCTTCTGGGGTCCAAGACAGCTGGACATTGACCTGACAAAAAAAACAGCTCTTCTTGCTCACCCGCCGCACTCTGCTTCCCACCGGTGGTTTGGCACTTTCAAAGGCCTTCCCAGCCACCAAGGTGCCTCCTCCCTCTGACTTGCACAGGGCTGTGAGATTGGGAGGCAGCAAAGAAGCAGGAGGTGTACCCGATGTCCCTGGTAGTCCACCCAGGAGACTGAGTGACCCAAAGTGCGCAGCCAGGACGTAATGGGAGGACAGAAGAGGCATCCTGGGGGCTTGGGAGAGATACTCTGGGGCAAGGAAAGACAAGAAGGGAGAAGAGACAATGTGTGGAGGTGGAATAGGGGGCTCATGGTTCAGTCCCTCGGCAGGAACGTGTCAAGAGATTGACCTCACGCCCTGCAAAAGTTCCCGGTCCAGCACACCAGAGTGGCGCTGGAAGGAGGCCACCTTTGGTGGGACCTCGGTTTTTCTTTCCTGGGACCCTTTATGTTCGGGTCCGGATTAGGGAGCGCAAAAGCGGGCGACTCTGCCTGGACTTACCTAGAACTCCTGACGAGCTTGGCAGTTGTTGCCTGCTCCTGGATTCAGGACCCCTGGATTCCTCTGTGCTCTGTTGACCCCAGCCGCGTTCAGCATCCGCCAGAGACAACGAATTAGGATGTTGGCTTCTCTCACGCCAGCTGGCCACAACTTCGCGGCAGGTCAGCCGCGCCCTAAAACTGGGCGCGGCGAAGGTCCGGATCACCCCTAAGGGCCCTGGTGTCCAAGGCCACCTGGTCTGAAGCGCAGAGGTTTTGGAGATCTGGAGATGCTCTAGGTTCTCTCAGATCTGCCCTGAGCTAGGAGAACGCTCAGAGTTGTTGGCTCCGGACGCTGGGGCGGGGCGCGCGGCTGTCCCCTCCAGATGCGAGCCGCGCGACTCGCTGGTGGTTTCTCGGGTCCGCGAGGCGCACGCGTGGGTCCTGAGGCTGGCAGAGCGCCCCCACTCTTCCGCGGGTGCAGCCGGGTCTGGCGCGATGCAAAGAGGGAGGAATTCCCCCTCGACTCTGAGTTCGGGCTCCCCTCCCCGCTACCACTCACGGACCCCTATCTGAGGTAGCAGCCGCTGCGACTGACACTTCTGGGCTCCAGACGGAAGAGGGTGGCGGCGGCTCGGCTCGCAGGGGGAACTAGAAAGGAGGTGACCTTCAAACCCCGCGCTCCAGGAGGCCGGGAGGAGGGGACCGGGTGACGCTGATTTGGGAGCAGCAGGCGTGCACTGGGTGGCCCGCGGGAGTGCTGGCAAGCTGGACCGGAGGGAAGCAAAGAAGAGCGCAACCAACAAAATCCAGATTAGAAAATAAACAAAGGACAGCAGAGAGCTAAGGAGAGCGCAAGAAAAATGTGTGCATGTGTGTGCGGGTGCCTGTGTGTGTCTCTCTCTGTGAGTGTGTGTGTGTCTGTGTCTGTGTGTGTGTGCGCGCGCGCCCGCGCGCGACAGCAGCGAGCAGCAAGGCTGGCGAGCCAAAAATAATCCCGAGCACCAGGGAGCGCCCCCTCCCCCTTCCCTCTCCAGCGCTGCCGCCGCGGTCACGGTCACGCGTGCAGCCTTGAATTCCAGCAGCCGCTGTGGGAAAGGGACTAGGCGCCCCTAGGCTCTTCTTCCTAAAGTGCACAGGGGTGAAAGTTGCCTTTCAGACAGGGTGGAGTAATGAACACAAGTCTTTAGGTTAATGCCCCTGCCTTCCTCTTCCCAAAGTGGGTTTGCTCAACCAACACCTGAATGAGAGCTCTCCATTCCTGAGCGCCTCCCGCTTGCCTCCGTAAGCAAGGTAGGAAAAGGCATGTTGGAGAAAGGCTAAGGGTATTGACCCCCCCTTGTCCTGGTCCACTTTCGTTCGAAGAAGTTTCTGGAGAACGCTAAATCTCTCAGTCTGGCAGAGATGGAGCCTAGTCCTGAAACAAAAAGTTACACCCACCTGGATGATCTCCACCTATGAGAGGCAGGCCTGGCCTGACCTAACCTGCTCCCTGAGCAGCTACCTCTTCTTGGTGGGCAGAAGTGCCTCTGGGTCGGGGCTGGGTTTGTTCTCTGAGCAGCTAGCTGAGGGGCCCATTCGTGGCTCTCTCCCCAAGCCTTCCTAGTACTCAACTCGTGCTACCCTGTTGCTTCTGTCTTGATGAGATGACATTGTCATCACAACAAGACAGAAAGGATACCCTGAATCTGCCCATTTCACATGTTAGAAAGTTGAGGAATCAGAAGTTAAAGCAGAGCTTCTCTTTGAGCCCTGCCTGGGCTCCCCAGTCAGAAATGCTATTTCACTCTTTTTCTTTTTCTTTCTGTTCTCCATCCCTCTCTTTTGCCTGCTCTTCCCCTTCCCTCTCTTTCTCTTTCATTCCCTCCTGCTCGCCTCCCTCCTTCATTGCCTCCCAGTCCCTCCCTTCTTTCTTTTCTTTCTTCCTCTTTCCCTTCTTGCCCCCTTTCCTTCCTTCCCCCTTTTGATCCTAGATTCTTTCTTTCTCTCTCCTTTTCTCCCTCCTTCTCTCTTCCCTTCTCCCTCTTCCCTAATTTCTCTTTCTTTTCCTTCTTTTCTCCCTCCTGCCTTCCTTCTCTTTCCTTCCTCTTTTCTTTTTTCCAGATCTCCTTTTTCCCTCCCTCCCTTCCTCCCTCCCTTCTCCTCCATCCTCCCCTCCCCTCCTTCCTTTCCCCCTCCCTCCCTCCCTTTCTCATTTACATTTCAAATGATTATGTTACACAATAAAATCTTCCCTGAAGCCTGCTCTAACATTTGCTGGAGATCACCAAGTCCTCTGCCTGGATCCTGGATCCAGGATCCCCCTTGGCAGGTCTACCTCATTTCCCAAAGAAGGTACTATACCACCCTGCCACTTATGGGCAGATGAGCTTAGGCAAGACCAGACACCATCATGGGCCACCGACCTGAGGCTCTTGCTTACTTCCTGGTTTCTGGGTTGACAGCATGAAGCAAAGCCCATGCCCCTGTGTTCCTCTGGATGATCCCAGAGTGAATGCCCTAGGACTTCATCAATAGCAGACTCACTAGTCTCTACATCACATTATTCGTTATTATTATTATTTCCACATCTAAGAAACAAAATGTTCTGTTATCTACAACCATCAATTTATTTAAACCACCCAATGTGAAGTCATACTTATTTGAGAAAGTAACCTTGCAAACTCTACAATGTGGTCCCTCTCTCTAGCACCAGCTATTTGCAGTTTTGGTTGTGTTTGACCATGGGCTTTCTCAAAACACTCACCAATAATAATATATTTGTATGAACACAACTGTGTTTTCCTTTCTCATAGTCTCTTATCCTCCCCAGAAAGCACAAAGAAGCCTATAAATCCAGGTTAGTAACATCGTAATCATTTCCCCCCAGAAACTGTTTGCATTGGGAGAGCTCCTGAATTTAAATGTAATTGTCCAGCCATACAAGGAGATACCATGGCCTGTAAAAGAAGTATTCTCAACTTAAAGCTAAATTATCAATAATGGGAGAAGAAATAAGTGACAGCTAATGGGGAGTTCTGTTGAACTGCTTCTCCGTGCTCCTGCACTGGGGTTGTGAGGGGAAGATACAGACCTGAGCACTCAAGGCAGAGACACTGGCTGTTGCTTACTAAAGAGGCGATGGATGAACCAATTTATTATTGTTAATACATAATTCTACAAGAATCAATGAGATAAAAGCCACCAATCCAAAAATCAAGATCAGTTTGAATCTGTTCTGATTTATTTATTTGGGAGTAGAAATAGGTTTCAATATATCAGTAACAAAGGTCAGAGATCGCTACTGATGCCTGCCTTGCTACTAGGCTTAAGAAAATTTATCAAGAGCTAGGCAGCTCACATCTGTAATTCCAGCATTAGAGAGGCAGAGTCAGAGGCAGGGGCAGAGGCAGAAGTGGAGCAGCAGGCAGCGAGGCAGAGAGGCAGAGAGGCAGAGAGGCAGAGAGGCAGAGAGGCGAAGAGAGGCAGAGAGGCAGAGAGGCAGAGAGGCAGAGAGGCAGAGAGGCAGAGAGGCAGAAGAGAGGCAGAGGCAGTTGAGGCTAGCCTGTTAGAGCACATTCAGTTCAAAGGCAGTAGGTTAATATAAGGCTTATGAAGGAGGAAGGAAGAGGACAGAGGGAGGGAGTTGAGGCAGGAAACGAGCAGTAAAGACAGGGAGGGAGGCAAAGAGGGAAGGGAGACAGAAGACAGGAGAGGAAGGAAGGGAGAGAAGAATGGGAAGGAGAAGGGAGGAGGGGAGACAGACAGGGAGGGAAGGAAGGAGGGAGTGAGGGAGGAAGGATAGAAAGAAAGGAAGGAAGGGTAGAAAGGAAGGAAAGAAAAAAGGAAGGAAGGGAAAGGAAGCAGAGACAGCCACTACAATTTAAAATAGAATTAGTGTCATCATCCCAATAGCATACCATCATTCCACTTGTCTATGAAGCACAGGCTGCTTCATTTTCACAGTGACCTGTCCAGTTCCAGACAGAAAGTACTTTAGTCACATCTATGTTGAGACTAAAAGATCATGGGAGGTGCTGACTGGACAGCTCCTCATACAACCTAAGGGGACAGTCCCATAGCTATACTTACAAAGAATGGGGAAGCTCTGGCTCCTCCTACTGTCCATGTAAAGTACTGTCCATTTGGTATAGTAGAAGCCAAAGTTTAAAATGGTTTCTTTCACAAAGTAGAGGATGATAGTAATAGTGGGTCAGGGAGTTGGAAGAAGAAAGGGAAGAGAAGGAAGAGAGGATGGGGAGGAGATGGGAAAGAAATGGAGGGGAGGAAGAGAAGGGAAGAGGGAGTGGGAGAGGAGAGGGAGGAGGAAGGAGGAGGTGAAGAGGGAGGGGGATGGGGAGGAATTTTTGGCTTCACCTTTGGCTAATCAAGGTTACAAATTTCATCATCTCACACTTTAACTTAAAGTGCTGTTCCTTCTAGTCTTCCTGCTAAGGTCTGCAGTCCTGAACATGGGTTCCCAGCCTCTGGGCTGCCTGGGTTTCTTCCTGGCTCTGTGATCCAGGTGTGCTTTTCTTTAGATAGCCTCTGTCTCATTGCATAGGTTGGTCCTCCACTCTGGAACATCCTGCAGACTCCTTCTATCTCTTCTTATGTTCTAATCATTCATTAGGACACCACAGTCTTCCCCTCAGAATCTCCTGCCATGCCAAGCCTTCCAACTCCTTGCAAACCCCTACAACACCTGCATTTAACTGGGTCAGTTTATTGAAAATTCTATTTTTCCTCCAGGAATCAGAATGACCCACAATGCCAAAGGCCTATCACAGAGAGTGAAGGGTTCAGATGCAAGTTAAGTTCAATAAATGTTCTGCACTTCCATAGGCTATGTTGTAACTGGCTACCACTGAGTCTGGGACTCACTCACCAGTTTGACTAGACTGGCTGGCCAGAAAGCCACAGAAATCTTTTCTTCTCTTTTTTCTTTTCTCTCTTTTCTCCCCTTCCCCCATGTTAGAATTCCAAGTGTACACCACGCCTGGATATTTACATGGGTTTTGGGGGTCTGAACTCAGATCCACATGCCAAGGATTTGACCTATGGGATCATCTCCCATACTCCCTTGCAATCATCCAATGTTCATGTTTCTCATGGGAACCCTCCCATACATAAATTAGATATAATCTCTACTTGTAGTCTGCTAAAAGAAGACACAAAAAGATCCATCACAGTGGTTTTTCTGGAAATGACCAACTTAGACCCAAGCACAAGTTTCTGGAGGAGATGACTCCAAACAGACAAGATAAGCAAGAATCACATGCGGAGCTGCGTCAAGGGCAATCCTGGAAAAGGGAGATCTGTTCAGTAGAGAGCAGCATGCTGAGAACAAGGTGCTGAAGGTGCTAGGGAAAGCAAGGCTTGAGGATGAGGATGCGGCCAGGAGTGGTCCTATGGTTACACCTGCTGTGATGCAAAGCTTTGGCTGAGCCATGCTACTTTTTCCCACCAAGACACCCCATCACCTGGATTCCTATCTACAAGCCATGTCTAGTGGAATCTAGGGATGGGTTAGTTACTCCCAACCCAGTGGGATGTTAAGTGTGGCTGAACATTGGGATTATCTTAGGAAAGAAAAATGATTGGAAAGATGAAATAAAATGCATCCAAGCATTTTATGCTTTTCCACAAGCAGGTAGAGGAGAGGATGCTTTGTTCATAATCCTTTACAAGAACCTCCAGGTTCATAAAGTGCAGTCTGCTATCCTAATATTACACCAAGTACCTGCTTTGCCTTGAGTTCTCGGACCCAGAGCTAAGCTGAAATATTTGTGTCTATCAACTAATGAACTAATTAGAACAATCTGAGGACCACCAAGAG
The DNA here is from genome assembly GCA_021653895.1 of Mastomys natalensis. Taxonomy (NCBI): domain Eukaryota; kingdom Metazoa; phylum Chordata; class Mammalia; order Rodentia; family Muridae; genus Mastomys; species Mastomys natalensis. The sequence goes on from JAJTUV010000378.1 coordinate 663,471, forward strand.
ACAGATGAGACCTTATATTCTCTACTCCCTGCTCCAGACCTTAGACACATACTGAATAAACAGGTGTGGCTTGGTTGAGCTTGCCCACTGTCTATCACGTAGCTCAGGATTCTAATGTTAATCCAGGCATCTGAGAACTCTCTGTCTCTCTCTCTTTCTCTCTCTCTCTCTCTCTCTCTCTCTCTCTCTCTCTCTCTCTCTCTCTTTCAGAAAATACATGTTTTCGTGCTGTTTGAAAAAAGTCTTTGAAGTCCAGCAAAGTGGCTGAGCAGGTTAAAGGTTCTTGTTGCCAAGACTAAGGACCTGAGTTCCATCCTCAGACCCCACAAGTGAGAGATCCAACTTCTATAGGAGGTCCTCTACATAACACACACACACACACACACACGCACACACACACACGCACACCCGCACACACACACACACACACACCACACACACGCACAAGTAAGTAAGATAATTTTAGTTTTTAAAGATAGTGATCATAGGAGCTTCTCTCTCATCTCCTTGGTCTCCTCCCTTTTCCTGCCCTGCCTCTTCTCACCCTAATAATGGAGAAAAGCACATTGAGGCTGGCCTGGGGAGGTGTCTCAGTGGCAAAGCACTTGCCACCAAGCATGAGAGCTGTAGTTCAGATCAGCACAGATCATGAGAATGCTAGGTGGGTATGTGGCCTATCTTTTATTCCACCTTCTGTAAAGCAAAGGAACCATCAATAGGAAAAAATACAGAATGGGAAAATATATTCACCAACCCTATATCCAACAGAGAGCTGATATCCAAAATATAGAAAGAACTCAAGAAATTAGACATCAACAAACCAGCTAACCCAATTAAAAATGGGATACAGAACTAAACAACAGAGGACTCTCTAATGGCTGAGAAACACTTAAGCAAATGTTCAACATCCTTAGTCATCAGGGAAATGCAAATCAAAATGACTCTGGGATTCCATTTCACACTAGCTAGACTGGCTAAGACCAAAAACTCAAGTAACAGCTCATGTGGCAAGGATATAAACCAAGGAGTATCTTATTCTGCCTCTCTGCCGGGGGCATCCAGATACCACCTGCACAATAACCAGAGAAAGCAGGGCAAAGTCTGGAATAGGGAGTCCATAAGCCCCTGTTTCCCTTCAGGGCATCATACACTACTGTAGGTGGGACTGGAAAGTAAAGTGGGGTCTGAGATGAATACTGTGTTCCTGGTCTCCTCTCTGAGTACCCAGACATAGTGTAGAGAGGCAGAGACAGGGGTCTGAGGTCCATATTTCCCCTCCCAGCTTCTGCTCTCCAGACAGGAAGAGGAAAGCAGAGCCCGAAATGAGCAGAGATGAGCAGGATCTCGGTCAGATTGGGATGAGTGCTGATTCCAGAGGGGTGGGAGAAGAGAAAGCCTTCTTAGGAGTCTTAGGTACAGTTATTTCCTGGAAAAGGCCTTCCCCTTGGTGATCTGTAATGAAACAACTTTCTGAGATGATACTTGCTTATTCATATTGCTTTACTGGGGGATGGATATGAATGCATATACATTATTTGGCGGTGAACCAGGGTTTATATACCTCTTGGAGGAAGGGTGTGAAATATCTATGAGTGGAAGGTCGTTGGCTGAAGGCTAAGGCTACCTACATACCTCATTAGCATGGAGAGGAACTCCTGGTGCCATGCTATGTGACTGAGTGCCCATGGTCCTCCTGTGAGCTATCATGGCTACATGTTCCAGAGCAGGTACAGAAACAGGTAGGGAGCAGCTCCCTCCACTCCTGCTGTTCTCAAATCCCTGAGACTCCTGGGGTTTGAGCTCATTCAACCTCACCAGGTTTTATGCCCATCTGGTGCACAGCCCACTTGCCCGACACAAAGCAAACACTCACTCCTCCATTGCTGGTGGGAGTAAAAACTGTACAATTACTTTGAAAATATATTTGGTGGTTTCTCAGAAAATTAAGAATACTTTTACCTCCATACTCAACTATACCACTCCTAGGCATATACCCAAAAGATGCTCCACCATACCACAAGAACAATTTCTCAACTATGTTCATAGCAGCTTTATTTGTAATAGTCAGGAACTGGAAACAACCTAGATGTCCCTCAACTGAAGAATGGATAAAGAAAATGTGATACATTTACACAATGAAGTATTACTCAGCCATCAAAACCAATGACATGAAACTTGCAGGCAGGAATTAGAAAATATAATCCTGAGAGAGGTAACCCAGACACAGAAAGACTAACATGTGTATCTTAGCCATAAAGTACAGGATAACCATGCCACAATCCGCAGTCCCAAAGAAGCTAAGTAACAAGGAGGACAAAATAGGGACATTTGAATCTCACTGCGAAGGGGAAATAATGTAGACATGAGAGGTGGATAGAGGGAGGGAACTGGGTAAGAGAGGAGTTAGGGAGGGGAAATGGGGGGCGGTCAAGTGTGAGGAGGGCAGAGGGAGAACTTTAATCAATAGAGATGGGACATCTCTGGGATGAGCTAGAAACCTAGGTAAGGGTAGCCCTAGCTAAGACCCCCAGCAATAGGGGATATGAAACCTGAAACAGCCATCTCCTGTACCGAGGCAAGACTTCCAATAGAGGGATGGGGACCCCAACCCAGCCACAAAACCTTCAACCCTCAATTTTTCCTCTTCCTCCAAGATGTGCAGGATGTCTAGCCTCAATAGAAGAAGACGAATCTATTCCTACTGCAATATGGGTTGATATACATGGGAGGCCTCCCCTTTTCTGAAGAGATGGGGGGGGAGTGGTGTGGTGAAGGAAGTGGGCTGGATAGACTGGGAGGAGGAGGAGGGATAGTGGAGTAACAGTATTAATTAATGATGAAAATAAATAAATAATTGAAAAACAGTAAATATAAAATAAAAAGCCTATATAAGACAGATGCACAGCGACACACCTACAAACACTTAACACAATAAAACTGAGTTCCTTTAAAGCAATAATTATTGTATGTCCTTGTGAAATCCATAGGAAATAAAAAATATTGTTTTTCTTTACTTTAAGATGGTTTGGGTACAGAAGCAGCAATGCCTGCATACCCTGAACACTAAGGACACATCAGGAAGTAAAGCAGTGCAAGAACAGAACACGGGCAAAAATGAGCACAGTCCCAGTAACTCATGCATTCCCTAGTGATCCCTGTCCCTTTCTGTGTTAGACGCTCTCTGCTCTCCTGTGTGACAATTCTGTGATGGTCATTTTGTTGCTTAAAGGTTTGCGTATGCATACAACACTAGAGTCATCAAGAAAACCATTAGATGGCCAGTAGATGATTGCCTCCTTGCGGACTCACATATGCAGCAACAGTCTGACATCTTGAAGCCATGAAGGTTCATGAAAGCATATCTTTAGACAATGGCTCCATAAATAAAGGATATATAAACACGAAGCACCCCTGGTGTTTAATATGCTCACCACTAAGATGACTATTGTCTGGCCTTGTTGGAGGAAGTGTGTCACTGCAGGGGTGGGCTTTGGAGCTATCTTCCTATGCTCAGACTCTACCCACTGCAGAAGAGAGCTTCCTCCTAGCTGCCTAAGGATGCCAGTCTCTCCTGGTTGCCTTCAAATCAAGATGCAGAACTCTCAGTTCCTTCTCCAGCATCATGTCTGCCTGCATGCTTTCCATTATGATGATAATGGACTCAACCTCTGAAACTGTATGCTGGCCTCAGTTAAATGTTGTCCTTTATAAGAGTTGTCCTGGTAATGGTATCTTTTCGTAGCAATGGAAGCCCTAACTAAGATAACACCTCTGTAAAAAGTTGAGGTGGTAGCATGGATTTATATTCCCACCCATGGATAAATAGAGACAGGAGGATCTCCGGGGCTCATTGGCCAGTCAGCCTAGAATAATTGATGCCTCAGGCTCCATCTTCCCAAATAAGGAGAAAAGAGAGGCAGGAAGACATATAAGGTTTATTTCTGACCTACACACACATACACACACACACACACACACACACACGTATGTATGTATGTGTGTATACAATACACCAATAAACAACAAACAAACAAAAAAATAAGGACAGTGAACTGTTGTGCTGCCTCCTATGCCAGGCACCCATAACTCTATTCACATCCTTGCTGAGTCTGTGTCATAACGCCATAACAGGTTTTGTTATCCTCATCTTTAGACAAGGAGATATAAATCCAGAGAAATAAAAATCACCAAACCATCAAGCAACTTATTAATTCCAGCCCAGCTCAGACCTGACTTCTGTCTCTCAACATCATCATGGAATTCGGGTGATATCACTCGGGAGGATGAGTATCAGGTTCACTCATATAACTGTTTAGTGAAAGCCTAGGGTGACTTCCACATTGCAGCTCCTCAGTAGGGTCATCTATCTGGTTTTATTAGTGTTTCACTAGCACAATTGTTATACAAACTGATGGGTTTTATGGTGACATATATATTAGATGTATCAAGGAATCAAAGGGCATTGACTGTTTTCACCCCACATTACCCTCTCATGTCCCAGCTTCTCCCTCTTGCTAATCTCTTCCCCCTTTCCAAATAATCTCATTTCTATTTTCATGTATACATACATTCATACATACATACATATACACACATACATACACATATACATACTTGGACACAGCAAAAAGTAAACTCCACACCTTGAACAACGTTCTAGCATCTCCAGTTTTCCCTGACAAAGAGTTCCACATTGTCTCCATGGCTCTCAATACTCATTTATGAATGTACAGCTGCAATGATCTTTTAGGAGTGGAGCTTCAGAAAAGCATTTAAGCACAGGAAGTGAATTTGAGAGAGGAATCCATGAGGAGGAAGTGATACAGGGAAGGACTAGAATCCAACACAAGCATTTGATATGACATTTCAGCAACACACCAAAGCCTTGGCAATTCTGTTCTCACATCTGAGCAAATCAACATTCTCTCCTTTTGAGTTCCATTCCGGGCTGAGTGCTCAGTCAATGTCAGATGACATTCACTAACAAAGACAGCATCTTCACCATGACTGGAATGCAAACAGAGCTGCCTACTGTTCACCTCTCAAAGGATGGGTATCACTGGTCTCACACACATGTTGAATGGTGACTTAGTGCAATACTAACTTCCTTCCCTGCTATGCACTAAAGTTATGACATGCCTTCATAGGACTTGATACATTAAAATAAAAGAACCTTTGGGAATTTAATCCATACCTTACCTTGTGTGTTACACCCAACTCAGAGAAGCCCTGTGGGGGAAGACAGCACCCATCTCACAGAAAAGGAGATTGGGGCTCGGAACAGGGAAAACAGGTAATTTTTTAAAGCTTACAAACAAACTCCAGACCTCAGATTTAAATCCTCCACATATGGTATAAGGACTACAGGATTTCACACTGTATTTCCAAAACCTCTCTATTCACACAGGCATTCAGAGGCCAATGAGACAGAAAACAAACATATAAATATTTGTAATTTATTATTATTAATTATTATTTTATATGTGTATGCATTTTTTGCCTTCATGCATGTCTGTGTATTACATGTCTGCCTAGTTCCCACAGAGATGACAAGAAGTCATTGGATCTCCTTGAATTGGAGTTAAAGATGATTGTGTTGGGCTAGGACAGGGAAGTAGGCTCAGATATTTTGGTCATCCTGATAAGCCCTTAGAAATAGTGACCACAGGAGTGATTATGGGACTCTGTTTATTGTCCTGCGTGTTCTTTAACTATCTGGGTTTATCATCTTGCTTGTTCCTTGACTATTTGCATCTATTGTATTGCTAGTTCCTCAACTGAGAACTGACCTTAATACTTGCATGTAATTTAAACAGTATAAAAGCAAAAAAGGAGGAGGAGGGATGGGATAGGGGATTAATGAGGGGAGGGGAATGGGGAAAGGGGATAACATCTGAAATGTAAATAAATAAAATATCGAATTAAAATAAAAAAAATAAAATAAAATAAAAAAATAAGAATGGAACTAAAAATTATTGGGAGATATAAAGGAGAAAATTGCATAAGTAACTCAAATCTTTTATTCATAGTGAAAAATCCATACACCTTATTTAAAGTAAATTTATCAAGAAATCAAAGCATAAACATTATTTAGAGTTATAGAAGAAGGATTAAAAGAAGTTGTTGAATGAGTCAAATATGGTGATTGGTATTCAAAATAAGGGGGGGCAATTGACTCAACAGAGGTTTTTGTGGCCTGCTGTAATCATTGCCATATGAATATATTTAATCTGAATCAAAATTTAAAAAGATAGTTGTGAACCACCATGTAGATATTGTGGATTGAACCCAGATCCTTAGGAAGAACAGACAACTGAGCCATCTCTCTAGGCCCTAATTTTTTTTTATTTATGTGTATATTTACATGAGTCTAGGTGCCCCCAAAGTCAGAAGAGGGAACTGTATCTTTTAGAGTTGGAGTTACAAGCAGTTTTGAGCCACACAATGTGGGTGCTTGGAACCAAACTTGGTTCCTCTGCAAGAGCCGTATGTGCTTTTAACTGCTGAGCCAGCTCTCTAGCCCCATAAATGTATGAGTAATACCAACACCCCTCTCCAAAAAGTCATTTGTAAAATATCCTCAACTCTGCTCTGTGTAGTTTCACCTAAAATCAGGCATGAAGGTTAAAATCAAGACTTCTCAAGGAAAAAAAAAAATGTCTCAAGTCAATGAGGTGTTAATAGTTAATGAATTTATAATCAGAACAGAAAAAGGTTTTCCCTGAATATACTAACACTGTAGAGGGAAAAATGCTCTGTGTCTTAGCAACACGGGGTATAGGGGATCGATTTCTTTCAAATGCACTTCATTTTCAGTCTCACTCATTTTATTACAAATGGATAAGTAAAGACATTGAAGCCATTTAGAATGAAATATGCAACCCCGCAAAGAAGAATGTGCATCGGCAGTGGTTACTGGTGGCTTATAGATGGTCTGTGCAGTTGGAGATCTATAAATCATGGTCAAACCATGCATTACTGTGCTCACCGTTCGCACATACATTATTTCTATTTAGCTCTCCTTCTTCAATTAAGAGGCATACACCTCTAAACAAAAGAAATCACTGGAAATGTTCTTAAGAACACATTACAGGTAATCTGAGGAAATATGAGTGAACAGCCAGGTTTGTGGATACTGAGCTCTAACAGTCCTGGAGGTTCCAGGGCAGGCACTTAGTGGAAAATGAACCCCACTCCAAGAACTGAACTGTAGCAAGTCCAGCTTGCTCTAGCAGAGCATCCCGCACCGCAGGCTCAGATCCAAGTATGGCAGCTAAGACAATAGGCATGAATAGAGTGGAGTCCAGCAGCAATGGAGTGTTTGGGGGAGTATGTGGGTAAACAGTGTTGTGTCTTGGTGACATGAATACAGTAGAGTCTCGTGACCACAGACAGTTGGCAGGAAGGGGCACGTAAAGGAAGCAGAGTACAATGACCATAGAGGTCTATGGGTAGAGTAGAATCTAGTGATCACAGAAAATTCCCAGAAGGAACTTAGGTTATCAGTATTGAGAAATGCCCATTCTGTGCACATACACAGAGGTATGAGTCTCAAGGCAGGAGGCAATTGTGCAAGTTCTGCTTTCTCAGTGTTCCATGAAGGAGGAAGGCAGAAATACTGGCTTTACAAGCATTTCCGCTTACATTCTTAAAAAGAATGAAGACCTTAGGTCTTTCTTTACCTATAAAATTTCACTGTGACACATGCAAATGTCTTAAGGCTACCCAGCTTCAGAGCACAGAATAGTCACCGGAAATGTCTATCAAAACTCAGATCCTTGATCCACACTAGAGACTGAAATTCAGGAAATCTAGGGGTAAGGTTAGGATCCAAATTGGGCACACACCATTGCAATCATGCATGCTCATACACTCATGCACACATCCTAGGTTAGGCTTCTGGAGATGACAATTCTTGTCCCAGGAAGGCAACCCAGAGTCCGTCAAGTCTGGCTAAATCTCTCTCTAGTCTGATCAAAGCCCTGATTGACTCAAAGATGAGGAAGGTGGTTTCCACGTGACATAAATCAGCAGGTGGTGGTAAAACAGGAAAGTAATTGTGGAGGCATCTCTGTCCTCTGCAGCTCTGTCTTAGAGAATTTGGGGTGACAGCAGCCCTTCCTTTAGCATTGTCAGGTATCATCAGTGTGACAATGGCAAACACTCTTTTACAGTTGTTAATAAAGGAAAATAAGGCATATATTGGACACTGTAGGGCAGCAAACAATTTGTTCTTACATCCCTCTCTATATTTTACTCTATAAAGCATTTCCCAGGTATTAGCCACCATCTGTGGGCTGACACAAGAAAGAGGACCAATGAGAGAGACAGTCAATGAAAAGGCCATCGCTCTATTTGATTTCACTCCCTCTCTCTGCTTTGATGCATCTCTGTGTTCTAAAGCTCCAAGATGAGTTTGCTTGCTGTTATTCCGTCAGGCAATTAAGCAACTTGGCAATAAAAGCAATCACTTTTTTTTTTCCTGGACTCGTTCACAGAGAATACAGAACAGCGCAGGACAGATGTTGAACCAAGACATAAGTACTTTTCTGAACACACTTCTTGTTGCCAAAGCTAAATGATTTGCCAGAGCATTGATTCCAGAATCCTTCTCTCCTGAGATCTTTTCTCACCCATTAAGCCCTCCTTCTGCTCCCCTTCATGTGTTCTGGACACCAGGGTAAGGATGTTTCAAGGTTTTCTAACATGAACCCACCCTTCTGCTCAATCCTTGCTCTGACTGAACTGAGTCCCTGGTTGAGGTACACCTGTCATCTCTAACCTTAGCACAAACACTACCTCTGACTTACTCACTACCCTGCTGCATCTGTCTTTCCCCATAAACACCACTATATTGGAGCACAGGGCTTCTCCTCTTCCTCACTGTTGACCTTCAAGGTCAGGCACAGTCCCAGCTCCCCGTTGCTAAGTATGTTAATTGCTTTTCTCAACCATATCCCTGAGAAGGCAGTTGAACAGAAGGAAATGTTTATTTTGGCTCACTGACGGTATAGTCCATGATGGTAGGAAAGGCAAGACTTCAGGAACAACTCACAGCTGTGGAGTAGCTGTGGTAAGCATGTGGAAAACATGAGGCTGCTTGCTTACATCTTGACCAATAGGCAGCAAAGAGAACATCCTGAAGTGGGATCAAGCTACAACCACAACGGCCTGTCCCTCAATGACATGCTTTCTTCAGTAAAACCACACCTCTTACTGGGGACCAAGTGTTTTAAATGCATGGGGCTGGCAGAACATTCCACATGGCAAGCCATAGCTTGCTCACTCGATCTATCTATCTATCTATCTATCTATCTATCTATCTATCTATCTATCTAATCTCCATCTCTCTCATGCTGATGTGTTGAGCATCTCTATAGTTCCTGGCTTCTCCCTGCTTCCTCCTCGTCCTCTTGTCTGTGCAGACAGTAGACACTGTGCTCTTTAAATGACAATTACCCAGTGTCTTATTGTTCATATGCTGGTCACATTACTTCCTGTAGATGCCATTGATGTTCCCATGGCTGCTAGATCTCAGAGTCTCTAGACCTTTCACCTCTCAGCTATATCCCTACCCCCACTTTTCCAGCTCAGAAATGCACCATCCTCCTGGCTATCTGCCAAGCATCTGGGCTGCCATTTAGACTCAATCCAGTCATCATTTGGCAAGCATTTTTTGAGTGCCTAGTATGTTTGCAAAATAAATTAGCAACAAATTTCACTGTATTAGTTGGCTCATGCTGGTGTAAGTGTTTGCTCCAAAACTTAGCAGTTCAAAACAGCAAATATTAACTCACAGTGTCTGTAGGTTGGGGTGTGACACAGCTCATATGGGTGCCCTCGTTCAAACTCACTAGCAAGGCCTTCATCAGAGCATCAGCTGTGGTTACAGCTTCTTCTCAGGGCTTGATAACAAAAGGTTCTGTTCCCATACCTACCACAATGCTTAACATCCATTGTAAACTTGACAGGACCTAGGATTGCCTAGGAGACAAATCTCTACACATGTCTATTAAGAAGTTTCTAGATTAGGTTAATTAAGGTGGGGGGCAGCACTCTAAATACAGAAAACGACATTCCAGCAGTTCCAGGCATTGCTGGAGCCAAATCTTGGGGCAGTGAGAACTGTCTCCAGCCTCATTTCCCCTTCCTGCTGTCAGCAACCTCTTGGTTATTTGGTCAGGGTTTCAAAAGCCTAAGAGTCAAACATCACATTGCACCAAGTTAATGACCATGACAAAAGGAGTATCTATGGTAGTTGTAGAAGAATCTTGAACACGGTACCCAGCCTATGGCTTATACTTCTCTGTCAACACAACACTGCTCTGACAGACCAAGTCTGTGGAATCAGGTCTGCACTACTTCACTAAAAGAGCCTAGTTACAGACTGAAACAAGCAGGTGTCTCCTTAGAGAAAAGTAGGGTCCTGGCACCATGTGGGAGGTACTGGGAGGGAAACACCCAGAGACATGATACACTTGGGCAGTCTCTTGTATATGAAAAAAAATTGAGCTAGGAAAATGGCTCAGAAAAGTTGCTGGACAAGCATGAGGACCTGAGTTTAGAGCCCTATCACCACATAAAAAGCCCAGTATAGCCATGCACACATGTGTAAGGCATGGAGAAAGGGGACTGCTGGCCATCCAGTCTAGCTAAAGCAGCAAGCTCCACAGCTGGTGAAAGAACCTTCCTAAAAGGAATATGGTGGAGAGTGACAGACTAGACACATGACATTCTAGCCTGGCTTCCACATATGTGAGCAGGTGTGTGTATATATGACAGTAAATAAACAAACTCTCATATTTCTCCATTACCTTTGATATAAATCCCAAACATCTCTACTTGACATGTGTGTCTCCATCAGAGTCCAAGCCAGCCTTCCTACTTTTATCTGTGGTACAGTATGTAGACACATCTAACCTTATGACATTAAAACATGGTATTGTCACCAATAAAGATCATACCGAAGAACTGTGCAACCAAGTTTTTCTTTTAAATCAACAAAAATTGGTCAAGGGAGATGCCATAAAAACAACCTGAGTATGGTCCCTGGAACCTTCGTGGTGAAAGCAAAGAATCAACTCTTGCAAGCTGTTCCCTACACAGCACACACACACACACACACAACAAAACTCATAGACACTCACACACTACACACTTACACACACAATTTTTTAAATTATGATTAAAATATCACAAAACAGGTTTTCAATAAACTTATGATTTCCCGCTGGGTTCCATTTGTGGCTGTCACTGACTCCATGCAGCTGCACACACTGTAGGTTGTAGGTTGGACATTTTTTCACTCCACTACAAAGAACCATGCACTGTTCCCTACATAGCCTGTGCTCTGCAATGACCCTGCAGCCCCAGCTGCTTGGATGACTCAACTTTGACCTCTTCAACTGCTGTTTAGACTCCTGCTGAAGACCCTGCTCAAAAGTCAGTATCCTTTATGAAAAATCCATCTGTCTTCTGCTGGCTGAATCAGCTGCTTCTTTCCCAAGAAATCATGTAAATCTCTCCACTCAACAATGCTTCTCCACAGAGGTAATGTTGTTCCCCCAGGAACTGTTTGGCAACATCAAGGGACCTCTCTCTTTCCCTCTCTCCTCTTCCCTTTCTTTTTCTCTCTCTTTCTTCTTTTCTTTTCTCTTCATTGTCACAAGTGGAGAGGAGGAGTTTTTGGTGTTAAAGAAGGAGTGGGTAGATCAGAAAGATGCCTCTCAGCATCCTCCATAAGCAGGCAGCCTCCTACTACAGGGATTGAATAGTCTGTTTCAGATGTCACCACGCCAGAGCACAACCCTGCCTCTCTCTCTTGTAATACTTAAGGCCTCGTATTATAATGATCAATTTCATAGTCTCCTGATTAAACCAGGAGCTCCTCAGGGCTAGGGATACTGCTGTGTTTGTCAATGTTCTCTCAGCTCTGGCAGGTGCTTGGCCCATCGCAGATGCTCAACAAACATTGGCAGGATGAGGGAGGGAGGGAATGAGCGTCCAGATGGGCTCATGAAGCATAATCCAAGAACCCAGTTCCTGGAAGTCGCGATGTTTCCTTACATGGCTATTGTATTTGAAAATTTCAGTTGTAGGGTGTTATGTGCCAGCCTCCCCCCACCCCCACCACCACCAAAAGCTGGAAAAAGTATCAACTTCTGATACTAAAATCATGTGACCTGATCTGCAAGTCTGCAATGATCTGTTTTATTTCATGTTAGCCATTATTATGAAATGACTTTTTACAAAATAAATTTCTAAAATCAAAGGAAATCCCTATACTCTCATTAAAATATACAGCCCAGGGCAGCAGAGCTGACACAGTGCTTACAACACAAGCATGAGAAGGTGCATTTAGATTCCCAGAATTCGCATAAAATCTGACTCTGTAGCAGGCATCTACAATTTCAGCACTCCTGCAGAGAGACAGGAGACAGAGACAGGAGAATTCCTAGAAGCTTGTGGTCCAGTCAGCTTGGTATATGAACAGAGAACAAGAAATTCTGTCTCAAACAAGGTAGCCGATGAGGACAGACAACGGAAGTTATCCTCTGCTCTCTATTTGAATGCCTTGGCACACATGCATCCATATTCACACATAACCACACATGCACATACATCGCACACACCCCTGCTAAGGATGTATGTGTATCCATATGTGTTTGTATCTCCACACCATTGTCACCTTAATTTTGTGCAACCAAGTTTATGACTCTCTTCCCCATCCATTCTAGTCTCAAATAAGCCATGTGTACATGATGTCTTCAGCATCCAGTGCTCCCTTGAGTAAAAAACACACATACCACTGGGAGCTCAGTATCTCATGTGAGGTTCAACATGTTTCTCAGAAAGGACATCCAAATGTCAGATGGAATGGTTTACAGCTAATGCCAATAGAAAGCACTCGGAGGTTCACTGAGTCAATAAAGCTTATTAGAACCATCTTTGAGCTGAGTATCAATATACCCTGATGAGGATCTCTAAAGTCAGGTGCAAGTTCACATCTACTGGCACTCAATAGGCTATTCCAGAGGGACAGATGAAATGGAATGCTTCCGTTATTTTGAGAGTTGGTGGTCAATGAATAACACAGTTGAATCGGGAGGGAAAGATGTTTGTGTTCCTGTAATGGAGACCTTGCTGTGTCTCTTTCTTTATGCTCCCATCTAGTGAAGAACTCTAACCCACCAGCATTGTGTTTGTATGCTACAGCTATTTGGTTTTATTTAACAAACACTTACAGAGCATTTTCCTATTACATTCTTCTAAATCTTTGCAAATATTAATCGTTTTAATCCTCGTTAGGATGCTGTGAACTGTTTGAAGCATTGCTATCTGGCAGAGAAGGAGACTGAGCCTTGGAGAAACTGATTGCAATACACAGTGTAGAGGAAGGGGAGACAGCTCAGTGGGAGCACTGCTTGCTGTGTAAGTCTGAAGGCCTGAGTTCAATTCCCAGAACCCATACAAAAGACCAAGTGTATGGCATGTACCTGGAATCTTAGAACCGGGGAGGAAGAGACAGGAAGATTATGCCTAGGTCTTGCTTAAGTTCCAGGTAAGTTTGAGATACACTGTCTTATAAAAAGGTGATGTCACCTGAGGAATAAAGCCTGAAGTTGTTCCCTAACATCCAGGGGCACTGATTCAGGCACATAAACTCACACACACACGGACATGCAAACACACATGCACACACATGCACATACACATGTACATACACACATACATACACACACACACAGGCATGGACACACATACATACACAGTGTGCAAGGTCACCCAATATAATGGTCTTGACTGTCAACTTGATTGGACTGTGAGATACCATGCCTCTTGATGTATGTGTAAAGATACTTCCAGAGACAGTTAAGAAGGCCAGACATGCCCTGGGTGTTGGTGGCACCATCCCACAGGCAGGGACCCCACATGGAATAAAAGGAGAAAGATGAAGAGCACTCCAGTGCAAGGCATAATCTGTTTCTCACCCCATTGTTGCATATGGTGAGCAGCTTTGCTCTGTCAGTAGGCCCCCTTCCCACCTCCTAACACACACCCGCACACACACACACAACACCACACACACACCACACACCCTGCTCCACTGCTCTATGGGTCCAGAGACGATGGCACCAGTCAGTCAGGAGCTAAGTTTTCTGAAACCATGAGCCAAACAAAATCCCCCTGTCCTTCCTTAATGTCTGGCCTCAGATATCTTGTCACAGTGACATCAACTCTGACAAGAGCCAGGTGCAGCAGCAGAGCCTTCAAGCAAAGCCAGGCTGTCTGGTTTGGGGGCAGTAACCCTAACTATTGTGAGCAGTTGTAGTGCGATATCTTCCTGCTACATTTGTATAAAGCTCAGCTATTGGGCTGTATGAGAGGTGGGCGGAGTGAGGAGTCAGAAGGGGAAGGAAGAAGGGAGGAGGAAGAGGAGCTAGGAAGAAGAGAGAGGTTTAGGAGCCATGGAAGACCACACATGTATGGAGACCAGTCATGGGTAACAACTTATATCATAAGGTTAGATATTGAGACATACCTCTAATTGTGTGGAGATCTTGTTATTTGAGCAATACCAAACATATAAAGCCTTTGGATAATCTTTAAGCATTACAGTCTCATTTCTACCAGGTACTGTGTATATGGTGGGATGGTCTGGGCTCAGCCCAGCCCTGTGAAGACAGTGTGGTAGATTTTGGCAGACATCTCCCATGCTGGCATCTTGTGGGTGGCAGGGCCGGTGTCTCTGGTATCCTGAGTCGGTGGCCTGAGTCAATCGGGTGCCGCCTTATAAATATTACCCTTAACAAGCAGCCCTGCCTCCTATGGTCCACTTCTGGTTCCTTCAATCAATCTCAACTCAAAATCCAGTCTGCTCATTTTTGAAAAGCTGGGTGTTTGATTCTCTTGACAAATGGAAAGTATCTACCCTACTGGACCTGTTTGCTGCATAGGAAAGTGGGGGATGTAGGAGAGGCTGCAGATGGGACACAGAACCATCTCGTCCTCTGGGATGTGGGCCTGGTTCCCCCTCCGACCACCTCAACTCTGTGGTTTTGCAGATTAAGATACTGAAGCTTAGAGAGGTGGGAGAATCTGGCTGAGGCCCCAGATTGAGTGAATAGCAGAAGCTGCTCTAGAACTTGGCAGGATCCCAGAGGAAAGACCTGGCCCACTCCAATGGAGGCAACACAAGATGCCCGGATTTAAAGGGCATTACTGACAAAGGCACAGCAGGTGTGAAGCAAAAACCCTGGCCAGAGACCAGAGAAGCCATGATTATTCTAAGGCTCTATGAATGTGGGAGGACTGAAGCAGAGTGTAGGTATTTTCTAGAAGGAATGACCATGTTCAGGGAGAATCATGGGAAATCTCACGAGGAAGAGGCAGGAACAAACATCTGCCTGCAGTCTTCTGGGGAGACTTCTCATGTTTCTCCCAGGAAAAGAGTTAAGAAGGGAAGAGGCCCGGGAGAGAAGGGGAGGAGGGCATGATGGCCACCAGGGGAGAGGAGAAAGAGCAGGGGGAGGGGAGAAAAGAGAATGAGGACCCAGTGGGGAGCAGCGCATGCCAGAGCCTGAGGCTCTGGGAAGCAGGTTAGAAGAATCCTACCAGAAAATGATTTGTTTAGCCCTCCACGGCCTGCCTCAGGGTAAACACATTTTTTTTTCTTCTTTTCCAGCTATAAAACAGAAATCAGCATTTTGTTTCCTAGGCCAGGACTCATTTTCAGTCCCTGGGAACTTGTGAGCTCTGTTTGGGTGTTCATCCACAGAAGAACTCCTGGAGCTAAGGTGGATGGCTGGACCATTCCCACCTCTCACCCAGCATCCCAGGGTGAGAACTGATTGGCTTCCTGACAGCTGCACCCTCCAGTCATGCTGTGTTGGCTGCACACTCATGATGCTTTTGGCTTCATGGATGAAAGCACACAGTCACTCCCGCTGGTTCTGCCCTCTGCCTCACACAGTAGGTCATCTGGGTAACCTATACCAACATTGGCAGAGAGGGAAGGAAAAAAGAGGGTGAAGGCCAGAAATGGAGTTCCAGATGCTGTCCTGTAGGGAAGTGGCAGCTAGCTGTTCTCTAAACTGAGTTCCCTGCCTCTTTTAACCAGAAGATTAGCAGCTGCTGTTTTCACACCCCACCCCCACCCCTAGGCCTTTGAGGAGGAAAATGCCTTTCTTGTTTGTAGCCCAGGATCCATGCCCCCTCTTTGATTTCCAGTAACCTCCCCTTGCTTTGTCCAATTATTCCCTCAGCCCAGGTCACACAGTTCAACTGTTGTGTTCATTTCCATGAGGTCTCCTCCTCACACCAAATTCCTATAGCTCATGACTGAAAACAAAACAAAATGAAACTCCCTCGCCAAGCAGAACAATGGGGACAATGCTGAGTCTATGTCATCAAAGAAAACCCAGCGCAGGGCTGGGGAGACAGCTAGGTAGGAAGCACTTTCTACAGGATGAAGACCAGAAGCCTAGTATCTTAGTTAGGGTTTTACTGCTGTGAACAGACACCATGATTAAGGCAACTCTTACAAGGACAACATTTAATTGGGGCTGGCTTACAGGTTTAGAAGTTCAGTCTATTATCATCAAGGTGGGAACATGACAGCATCCAGACAAGCATGGTACAGGAGGAGTTGAAAGTTCTCCATCTTCATTGAAGGCTGCTAGCAGAATATTGGCTGCCAGGCACCTAAGATGAGGATCTTAAAGCCCACACCCACAGTGACACATCTACTCCAAAAAGGCTCCACCTACTCTAATAAGGCCACACCTTCCAATAATGCCACTCCATGGGCAGAGCATATACAAACCATAACACTCAGCATCTACTTAATGCCAGGTGGTAGTGGTGACCCACCTGTAATCCCAGCCCTTGAGGTGAAAGGCAGAAACAGGATGATCCCTTGAGCAAGCTGGCTAGCCAAAGTAGCCCAGTAAGTCATCAAGAGATCCTGCCTCAATGAATGAGGTGGTAATCATCTGAAGAAGACATCTGATATCAACCTCTGGTTTCCACACAGATATACACACATACATACCTATACAAGCATATGTCCACCACACATTTGAACATATATGCACTCATGCCACACAATATACATATGAAAACAATGAGAAAGAAAAGAAAACCCAGTGTATATCCTAAACAATTTCTCTGGCCTGTGTTCCTACAGTTTTCATTTCAAAACATGACTTCCTGGTATATCTGCATTCTAGGGAGACATGAAAGGAAGGGTGGAAGTCAGGAGGGTATCCAATTTGGAAGAGCTACATAGATGAGTTAGGCTACAGGGAAGACTGAGGTCACTCCTGTCTAAATGTCTTCCTCCCAACCCCCAACTCACCATGTGATAGGAGGTGAGCATTTGGGCAATGAGGAAGTCAAATGAATGTCCCTGCATAATCCAAGAAAGATAAGCTGGGTAGATGGTTTCCTTGGTTGTGTGCAGCCCTGAGCATCTCAGTTTGGACTCTCAGTTCCCACATGAAAGCCAGGCAGAACAGCATGTGTTGTTCACCCAAGTTCTGGGGCGCAGAGCCAGGTACCTCCCTGCTGCTCACTGGCCAGCCTGCCTAGCCACCCAATGGGCTCCAGGTTCAGGGAGAGACCTAGTTAAAAAAATAACACAGAAAATGATAGACAAGGACACTTGACTCTGACCTCTGACCTCTGGCATCCACACATGAGTACACATGCAGGCACACCCACAGCAGTTTTACACCCAAGATCCCTTCATGTCCTGCCACACCCTGTCCTTTATAACTCACACCATAACGTTTATCTTTAAAGACTGTTCTTCTCCCTTTCTGGGTTCTTAAAGAACCTTTCATATACCTCTAGTCAGAATCTAAAATCCGCAGAGGTCAACATATCTTAGGGTTCCAAAAGTTCAAAATAGGAGCCTGAAGTGGTGATGCACACCTCTAAACCCAGTGCTGGGGGCCCGGTGGGGGAAAGGCTGGAGCAGGAGGAAGCATGAGTTCAAGGCCAGTATGAGCTACACAGCAAGAGCGGTCTCAAAAATTGAAAGTATGTTTACCTATCTATACAGAAATCCTGTCAATGTATTCGCGTGAGACAACACAGTGATTCAGGCTCTGGGAACACCATGGGAGACTGCAATTGGGAAGAGAGGGACAGATCATGAATGTCATCCTAAAAGAGATTGGTTAAACAAAATATAGACGATTGTGCAGTCAATAAAAATAGGAAAAGAATATTTCATGATATGGAAACATTGTTTTTTTAAGCATTGTTAAATACAAGGTTAGTGGCCCACATCTCTGATTCCTGTACTTTTGAGACTGAAGCAAAATGGGTCTCAGAAAGTTCAGGTCCATTCTGTGCTACACAGCAAGAACCTCTGTCCAGAATAAATTTATAAGGAGGAAGATGAGCAAAAGTTAAGGAAATGAAGTAGTAAGGAATGGAAGGAGAGATGGAGGGAGGAAGAGAGGAGGGCAAGCAGACAGTCATTAGGAAGACTTCAGGACAGGCTGCAGCATAGTATAGAAATGCCTGCCAGGGATCAAGGATGCACTAGAACTCCAGGATACAGGCTATGGATGTAAGAAAGAGCTACTCTCCTGCCTCCTTTCCACTTCATTCATGGCCTGTTACAACTAGTAGTCACCTGGATCTAGGTTTTATGTTCTGACACCAGGAAACACAATTCCTGCTGTAGCCTCATGGGTCTGCCAACACCATCAAGAAATGTGGAATGCTATCTCTTTATTCTTAGATATTTGCACTCCCCAATATGCCCTTGACACTTTACTAGGCACAAAAATACAGCCTGGAGTCAAACACAGCCCAAGCCTTGTGGGATCTACAGTTTCAAATGAGGGGGTAACAACCTACCAGCCAGGGGCTAAATCCAGCCTGCCCCTGTTTTTGTCAATAAAGTTTTATTTGAATACAGTATAAGTCTTTCTTGACCTGTTCCCTATGACCTATTTTTCCACTCCAGAGTAGAATTGAGTTGGATCACTTTAGGAAGTGTGGCCTAAAGACATGAAATATTTACACCAGAGATACTATTGGGAAGCCATACTCCCTGACTTCTGGCTCTTACATCTCTCCTCTTCCTTTTCCATGATATTCCCTAATCCTTAAGGGGAGGGATGTGATTTAGATGTCCTATAACAGCTGTGGTCAATTGCACATGCAAAATTTTCAGCTTGGATTGGGGAGGGCTTGGAAGCATAGTAGCTACTGGCACTCTGTGGCTTCTGGGAAAGGGAGAACTCATTTTCTTCAGGGCTTACCCACATCTTGTGTACATGTTTGTACAGGCAGCACTAATTGGATTAAAGGGATTCTCTTTTTAAAAATGAAGAAGACATGAGCTTTGGAGAGGGGTGAATCAGGGAGAAGTTAAAGGGGTGGAAGTGGTGGGGGTTGAATATGCCCAAAATACTTATGCACACACATACGCAATTCTCAAAGACTATTTTTAACAATGTATTTACTCTATGAGTCTTTCCAGGAAGGCTTGCCAAGCTCCAGAGTGAGAACTCGCAGCTAATGCTGTTGGAGCCAGCATTCCCATCCACCCCTGACCCGGAAAACCAAAGCTCTAGGTTTTCCTGCACTGGAACTGCACACCCACTAAAGCCAGAGGGGCCCAGATCCATTCCTGCTCTGTGTTATTGACCCCTGAGATTACCTCAGAGTTAGAGAGAAACTCCTCCTGCAGAGCATCCCCTATAACTATCAATATTGCCAGTGACAAAGGCTTTGATGGAGCAACCCAAGCATCACTCTCCCACTCTGTGGGGCCTCCTGCAAGACTAAGAATGAGCCTTTCAACACTCAGGAGGAGACAGAGGCTGGCAAATCTCTGTGAGATGGAGGTCAGACTGTTCTACATAGTGAGCTCTAGGTCAGCCAACGTAACAGTGAGACCTGTATCAAAAATAAATGGATGGATGGATAGATAGATAGATAGATAGATAGATAGATAGATAGATAGATAGATAGATAGATATAGAGATAATAGATTGGAGATAGATGATAGACAGATGAATGAATGGATAGATAGATAGATGATAGATAGATAGATAGATAGATAGATATAGATAGACAGACACAAAGATACATATACAGATGCAGATGAGTTTGTGAAATGAATCAGTCAGTAAGGAACTCACCATACAATCATGATGACCTGAGTTCAATTCCAGTCTCTCTATAAAAAAAATGGGCATGACAGGATATGCCTGTAGTCCCAGTGTCTGAGAGGTACCAACAGGTTCCTTTGTGCTTACTGGCCAGACATACCAAGTTCAGAAAAGAACCTGACATCCCACAAAATCAATCAATCAATCAGTTAATCAATCAATCAATAAGGAAAAATAAAAATAGAAGGTAGGGGAGATGGCTCAGGGAGTAAAATGCTTGCTATGAAAGCATGAGGAGCTGAGTTTGATTTCACAGAATCCATGTAAAGCTAAGTACACTAGTGTCTGTCTGTTCTTAACCCCATAGTCCTATGGCAAGACAGGAGGCAGAAGCAGAAGAATGCCCAAAATTTCATGGAGCTGCTAGCCTGGTACACACAGCAAGGTTGTCCGTTTCAAACACAGTGATAGGTGAAGTCTAATACTGAGGTTATCCTCTGAGTTTCCACACACATGCCATGGCACGTAAGCCCAATTCAAATGTGAACATGCACAACACACACACACACAACACACACACACACACACTGGTGGGGCGAGGTTGCAGGAATAGACATTCTTTTCCAGGATTACCTATCTGGCATTAATCAGAAGCACAGCATTTAACATAAATGAACCGCTCCACCATATTAGCAACATCGCCCATGCTATCAATTTTAAGGAACTGCTCAGGAAAAGGCAGAGTTGCATCATTCCACCCAAAACACAAAGGTCAAATGCTATTAATTAATGCAGAGTCATGGCTGACTACAGCTAAATGGGTATTCTTGATTATGGCTCCTTGATTGAGAGCTAATGCCTCATTAATCTTAAACACACCAACCCAAGAGCATATGAGAAGTCAAACAGAATAAAGGCCAACATGTCAGTGAACACAGCCTCCTGCATGCTGGGTAAGAAAGCGAACATGCCACATGACTGTGTGCTTGCTGCCTCCTTCCCCAGCATCTTGGAGGCTTGGGCATCTTCAAATCGGCAGGTAGAGAGGGGTTTCCTCTGCTGTGTTTCCCACATACATGCTACAGAAAGGATAATGGATGGGCTGCTATGGCTCAAAGCCCAGGGAGCATCACTCTTGAGGTCCCAGTGTCCACACACCTTCATTTATTTATCATGGGTAAGTGGATGGAAGACAGAAGGTCAGTGGCTCGACCTTGTGGTCATGGCTTGGTCTCCATCCATTTCAGTTTAGACAGATCAGTTCTTATGGGTCTGAAAAGGCCTCGGGGTAAGGAAAGAGGAACAGAAGATCTGAGGCCAGAGTCACCTGGGCTGGCAATCTGTGTCCTCTCATGGTCTCAGTGTAGGGCATCTGCTGCTGTCTTGTAGGTCTTTGTAGAGATGAGTTTCCCTCCAAATCCTATAAATTAACTATAAAAATCTTTACCCAGGTCTGGGGCATTTACAGTAACATGATTGCTATGAAAGTGTGGGGATGTGAGTTTGACCCCACAGAAAAAATAAAAATAAAAACCCAGGCATGGTGACACTGGCTCATAATTCCAGAACTGAAGGGGATCCTTCTGGCTGGCTGGCCCACCAGCCTGGTTTACTCAGTAAGTTCTAAGCTTAAAGATGAATGGCACCAAAAGTTGACACCTGGGGTTTTCTCCTTAAATCTACATACATGCACACACAGATATACAAACACAGCTCTACATGCATAGACAGGAGAGAAGGCCTCAGTGTACCCATGTGCACAGAACACACATGCACACACAGGAAGAGCTGGTGAGTTACAGCTGCATGACAGTTGTCCAGAAAGTGGCATACTTGAAGTCGGAGACTAAAGCTTTACACACTGCTGTCATTCTGAGCACAGAGCCTCCGTGGAGATAAGGCTCAGTTCTCCCACCTCACTACCACAAGCAAACGTGGTCTGAGTTAGTCATGGAAGTTACTTCTTTAGAGAGCCACATGCCATGGAACCGTTCTGTCTGTCTCCTCCTATTGTTACCCATCCTATAACTGCATGCACTCCTCACAGGAAGATGCTTTGAAAAGAACAGCAACTAACTTGTGGAAGTGTGTTGGCAGTATCCACACATCACCCAGAGTTTACTGTGGGGTGGTGACTCATCATGCAAGGGCAGTAGATCTCATTGCTGTGGACAGAGAAACACTCCCTTTGTGACAGTGCCACGATGCTCTCTTGGGAAGACATTAAACACACCTGACCAGGTGTGGCTTGAGCCCTAGGCCTTTCCCAGGCAGCTGGATCTGTTTGAAAGTAGATATGGTAGGGTGGGCAGTAATGGCATTAGCCCCTTCTTTTTCCTAAACTTTTTAGTGTGCCTGCTTGCCACAGCCTGGGTGTCTGCACGGAATCTTATCCATGACTAATATAAGTCTCAGGGACCAGCAGCAACACATGTGAGTGAGATCACTTCCCACCCCTGAAGCAATTGAACCTTAACTCTGGATATTTCCTCTTCCAAGATCAGAGCCTGAACAAGCAGAAAAGCAGGAGTAACCAAGAAACATAAATAGCTTCTACTCTGTCAGAGTCTACGAAGGCCATGAACTACTGATCACAACTTCACTCTCTCGGGTACTCAGACACGATCCTTCAAGCACCTGAGCTCTGAGCAAAACAGTTACAACTTGGCCCATCTCTTGACATTAGTTGACCAGCATCTCAAATGCATGTTTTCATGTCCAGTTCTTACTAAAGTATGTCTTGTTATAAAGGGGGCCACCCAGTAAGATAAACCATTGCCTTTTCTTTTAAAGAAAAGCATTCAAGCTACTTGGGAGACTGAGGCAGAAGGATTGTGAATTTAAGCTCTGTTGGGCTACAAAGTAGGCTCAAGACCACCTGAGACAACTTAGTAAGATCTGGTCTCACAATAAAAATAAATACTGGTAATAAAAAACAAATAAAAAGAAGACTGGGAACTTAGCTCAGTAGTAAATGCTTTCTCAGCTTGCATGAGGCCTCGAGTTCGATCCATAATGCAAAGATAGCAAGCAAGAAGGAAGGGAGGGAGGAAAAGAAGGAGAGAAAAAGGAAGGGAGGGAGAGAGGCAAGCAAACTGATCCACACAGGGTAACTCACCCAAAGTGACACAGCCAGTACAAGGTTGTGACCCAACCATCCACAATCAGAACCATGTCCCCATCCTATGCTCTCCGTGCACCAAAAAGCTTCAGTCCATATTCTCCAAGACTCTACCAACATCGAGTCTATGTCTAGTTAAAAGAAAAAAATGGAGGAAAGACTGAGCAGGGAGATCTCTCTGAGAGATGCAAGATGAGTACCTTGTCAGGCATGGATGGGATGCAGGCCTTGATCCTAGGCTGCTCCTAGTACGGACTCCCAGGCAGGCTTTAGCTGAACTCCTGAGGATGCCAGGATGCCTTACATCCTGCACTTTCTCCATCAGCCACCTCCCTGTGGGTTTATGCTTGTGAGTGCAGGTGGTAGGGAGGTGGCAAAACCATGGGGCTCTGGTCAAAGTGTCATGGTCCTCCCTCTAGGAGGGAGTATGAAATGATGGTAAGCAGACGTAGCACAGAACCATGTCCTACTCCGAGAGCACCTGCCTCACAAAAGTAAATAAAATTATATTAAAGACAGAGATATTAGAGGCTCCAGTAACATAATCATAAAGTAATCACCTTGAATTAGGATAATGGCTGTGTCCAAGTCTTTATTGCATTTATTTTGAATATCGTATTCTTTCAGCTCTCATTATTTTAATTATGTTCAATTACAGACATTTGCATATGCTTTCTCATGGATATTAGTGAGGGGAAAAGACTTCCCTGAGTTAAGTGATGAGCAGATATCCCACATTAAATCACATGTGTGCCTCCG
Organism: Mastomys natalensis; assembly: GCA_021653895.1. Lineage (NCBI taxonomy): Eukaryota > Metazoa > Chordata > Mammalia > Rodentia > Muridae > Mastomys > Mastomys natalensis. The sequence goes on from JAJTUV010000378.1 coordinate 687,489, forward strand.
GAAAATCTGATTTAGCTGCTGTCCAAAGAGGTCCCAAGACAAGGTACTGTTTTGAATCCAGGTAGTTTCTGTGGTGATGTGGGAATTAGACGAGCTGGTCACCAGACACTAAGCTGGAAGTGGGAGAAGTACAATGTGCTGAGGAAGATGGAGAAAGATGAGTATTTCTATCTTCTTCCCCAAGAGAAGATGGGGAAGTTTCTGTGGAGAAGAGAACAGAGACCTGAGGATTTGGGACAGTCAGGCCTTCATATGCAGCTATTTCTTGTAGACTACAGCAATCCTTCTGGGAGGAAAAAGAGAAACTGGCCAGGCTCAGGGACTTGAACCAGGAGGCTCCTGAAACTTATAAAACTCCTGAGTTTCCTCCCTAGATTCCTCCTCAGGCCCTTCCCCAAAGCTCTTCCCTGAGACTACAGAAGCTGTCAATGGCTGGCAGGAGAGAAGCGTCTTCAGTGGAGCTGTCCAATTAGGATTGGGGAGAAACCTCAGCCAGTGAAGAGCTTGCTTGCAAGCATAAGTTCCTGAGTTCAGTCCCAAGAACCCATGTAAGCAAACTGAATCTGTTGGAACACCATGTTCTCAGTGTTGGGGACAGGGACAGAGAGAGGTGGGTCCTTGAGGCTCTCTATCCAGTCAGTCTAGATGTCGTAGGTCTGCTATTGCTGTGATTAAACACAAATGCAACTTGAAGAGGGAAGTATTCATTGGGCTTACATATCCTGACTCATGGTCCGTTAAGGGAAGCAAAGACAGGAACTCAAACCAGGCAGGAACCTGAAGGCAAGAGCTGATGTAGAGAATGGAGAGGTGCTGCTTCCTGACTTGCTCCTCATTGGCATGCTGGGTGGGCCTGCCATTTTTCTTATAGAACCCAGGACCACAAGCCTAGGAATGGCACCATCCACAGTGGGCTGGGCCCTCCCCCATCAATCACTAATTAACCAAATCACATTGCCTACAGCCTGCTCTTAAGGAGGCAGTTTTCGAATTGCAGTTCCCTCCTCTCAGATGACTTTAACTTGTGTCAAGTTGACATAAAACTAGCCAGCACACTGACCAAACTAGAAAGGTGCAGGTCTGGGAGAATCTTTGTCTCAAAAACCAAACAAGATGGATTGCTCCTAAGGAGCAGCACCGGAGGTTGACCCCTAGCCACACACATACACACACACACACACATGTGCACACACACACACGCGCGCACACACACACATACACACACGCACGCACGCACGCACCACGCGCGCACACACACACATACACACACGCACGCACGCACGCGCACACACACACAATACACACGCACGCACGCACGCACGCATGCGCGCGCTCCGGGGATACAAAATCTGGAACCCTCGTCCTTCCACCTTCTCTCTATACACCCCTCTGGAGACCAATAAAGCCCAATTTGGTGACAAAACTCGATTTTCCTGTGGAGGAGCTGCCTTGTGAGTGGAAGTGCTGAGCTGTCAGGAGGCATTTCTTCTCCCCACCTACTAAGCTTTTAAAAGGACTGAAGTGCCGCCCTCCCTAATTACCCAATTCAGTGGTGCGCACAATGGATCTGCCACTTTCTGAGGATTTCTGACATGCCTAATTCTCTGGGGCCTCCAGGCTCTGACAGAAGGCATCTGGGGTAATAAGGGTGGGGCCATGAGAGCCCAGAGGTGACTAGAAAGCCAGCCAGGGATGCAGATGTTTCTCTCTCTCTCTTGACTGAGGACCATGCACAGCACAGCTGGAAGGGCCTGAGAAGTGGGCAGTGCCCAGGCCTCACCAGAGGAGGAGACTGAGGTGGAGTCCTATGCATGCTGGATCTGAGTGTTCTGGGATGAAGAGTGGAAGACAAGATGATTTCCAGGAGTGCACTGTGGAGAGTGGATGCTCATTTTGCTCCATGCCTCTATACGCCAGGAAATAGAAATTGATGCATTTGGGGTAGAACTTCGTATGACCTGGTATTTCCATGGCCTGTGTCATCAATAATCAATCAATCTGGATATCAGCAAGACTTTTCATGGCAGTGGCTCTCACCCATGCCACCACTGTCTCTGGGACTGACAAAGCCGACCCAGGCAATAGAGATGGTATTAATAGCCCCCTGATGCCACTTCAGTACCCAGGTAAGACAATACAAAAACATATCCATTGTACATGACCAGATGTTCCTCTTGGGACCTCTAGTTGAGAACCAGATGTAAATTAACAGAAAAAGGGTTAACACACATGTGATAACATATACATAAGGTGTCTTATTCTGCCATTCTGAAAAATGAAATTATGAAATTTGCAGGAAAGTGGATAGAAATGGAAACTATTATACTAAGAGAGGTAATCTATGCTGAGAAAGACAAATGCTCTCTTATATTGGGAACCTACCTTAGAGTTTTATCCAAGAGTAGTTCACTCATGGTGAGTTCTTTGAAAGCTAATTTTGTTTGTCATCTCAAATGCATCCTGAAACAACTAAAATCCAAGTAGCTGAGCATACCTGGGAGGGATTTTCTTGACTGGATTATCTGAGGTAGGAAAACCCACCCTAAAACTGAGCCACACCTGGTGGCAATCCACATAAAAGAACATAGAACAAAAATAACATTTTACCTTTTTCCTATTTGCTCTCATTCTGGCAAGTTCTTCCATCCCGATGCTGAGACATTACTTCACTAGCACTAGAATCCACTTGTTCTGGATTCCAACACCTAACGAAGACCAGAGGATCTCTAGGAACTCCGGGACTCCAGGACCAAATTAGTACTGCCAAGACATCAGTCTCTGGGACTGAACAGCTATCGGATCCTTGACCTTCCCATCAGGTGACGGCCACTGTCAGACACCCAGACCATTGCCTGTAAGCCACTCTAATAAATTTCCTTTAAAACACATAGATCCAGTTCTGTTCTTCTAGAGAATCTTGACTAGCACAGTGGGAACATGCTTTCGATCAGAAAGCATGAGAGGGGGCAAAGGCTTTGAAGAGGAGTGTGGAGAGGGCGATAGATTACAAGTGATTTGAAATGGAAGAAGGGGTACTGGGGCCACAGAGATAAGGAGCAGCAGGATTAGTGTAAACCAAGTATGCATGAATCTGCCATAAGAAAAAAATGTTACCATATATGCTAATTAAAAAATAAATACCAGGGCTGAGGAGGTAGCTCATAGGTAAAGCGGTTGTGTAAGCATAAGTACTCAAGTTCAGATCCTGGGAGCCCATGTAAAGCAGAACAGCATGTGTCTGTTGCTCTAGCACTCCCTCTATGAGATGGAAAGCCAAGATAGAAAACTGGCCTGAAGCTTGTAAGACAGGGAGCCCAGTCTCTGTATCTAAAACAAGAGGCCCTGCCTCAAACAAGGTGGAAGATGAGAGCTGACCCCTGACGTTGTCCTCAGACTTACACACACACACAACACCACCTCCTGGATGCAAAGCCTGGAACCCTCATCCTTTCTCCTCTCCACACACACCTCTAGAGACCAATAAAGCCCAATTTCACCTACACATATACATTCACCATAAAAAAGGAAGAACATAACTAGTTCTTAAGCCTAATACTAAAGCTGTAGTAAACCCAAAGCATGCCCATCTTAACACAAATAGCCCTAGGGTGGGTCTGATTCCTGTCTTCATGCTGGTTCAACGATGCCCCCTGACTTCAGAAATAAATATCTTTCTGGAGATGCAGAACATGACATACAGAAGCTGCTGTGAAAGCAGGACCTGTTACAGGAGGCAGTGCTTACCTGCATGGAAAGGAGGTCTCCTACCAAAGCAGAAGTCTGAGGTCTTCCCTTGCTGGTGCTAAAAGAGGATATTAGCAAGGATGTAAAAGGTGTTAAATGTACCAGCTCCAGCATCTAATTGCTGTTCCCTCCTCTGGGCCACTGGGGAACTGGGTGGGAAGGCAATTTAAGCAATTATATTGTTAATGTCAGGGCCATGCCCTATCAAACATTTTACAAATAGCTTCTTCATTCATCTTGGAAACTCTCCACCTCTAGGCAATACCAGCCTACTCTAGTTCTCACCTTTTAACTTCTGAGGGTGCAGGCTCACCATTGCTCATTGTCTTATGCTGATAGAGCTGTATACAGCTTTGGCACTCTCCCTGAATGCCATCCAGGACCACTCTAAGGATCTGGCTTCCAGGAGGAAGCCCCACAGAGGCCATCAGCATCCTCCAATTTCCCTCAAGCTAGGTCCAACTGACTGGGAGCTATCACCATCTACCCCCCTCTCTGAGCAAGCTGTGACCTGGTCTGGAGGTCTTTCAAGAAGTCAGTCTAGAGGGTGTAGTGACAGAGATGCACACGGCAGTAGAAGACAGCAAAGAACAATTAGTACGTGACCTCATGACCAAGCTAAAGAATCAGGGTTGTTTGTATCAGATTAACGCAAATGCTCCATGCCTTGCATTGAGGAATGTTGGGGGAAGAAAGAAGCAAGAGTTCCCAGACAGGCAGGTGTGTGCAGCTGCCTAGGACCCTTTTCAGGAGTGCATAGATCAAATGCCTAATACCCCACAGCAAGCATGTGAGCAGATGCAAGGTGTGTATATTCAGACCTGCCCCAGCACCAACCACACATGTGTGTTACCAGGGCCCGGAAAGAACAAGCCTGTGCCTTAACTTCTCTTGCATAAAACTTAGCAGAAAGAAGGTGAGAATTATGAAGGCAGCCTCACACAGCACATTGTCAAGGTCCAGCACAAGGGTCTAGCACACACAGAAGCATTTCCCTGCTTGGCACAGAAAGGATAAAGGAAAGACATTCCTATTGATGCCTGTAGTGAGTCAGAGGACTCACTACATGGGTGGAATTCATTCTTAGACAGAGATGTTTCACAGTCTCTGATAAAGGCTGGCATCTCATGTTTGTCCATTGGGAGAGCCTCTGTTGCAAAGGTTTGTGGGTCCTTACTGATGCTGCAGCGTGGGAGCAGGGACATCCTCAGCCTTCCACAGGCAAGCAGAGGAGTTAATACTAGAAGCTTTCACTGCCAATCTTTTCTGTCCTGAAAGACTTGGCTATCCCTTTTACAGTGAAGTTACTCTCTGGCCAGGAGATGGCTCAACAGGGTAAGGCCAATTCTGCTAAGTTTCACTACCTGAATTCAAACCCACATGGCAGAAGAACAGCCAATTCCAATGTGCTGTGGTGCTAGGAGAAACACACACACACACACCACACACACACACACACACACACAGAAGAGAGAGAGAGAGAGAGAGAGAGAGAGAGAGAGAGAGAGAGCCTCAAATAATAAAAATTCTAATGTAAAATGAAAGTAAGCTGCCATTTATAGTAAAACTGTCTTAGACAATTTCTCAAAAATGCCTCCCCTAAATGGGCTGTGAAGATGCCCCAGTGGTAAGGTGCTCACTTGTAACCATGAGGACCTGAGTCTGGTCTCAGAACAACATAAGCCCTGGGACTGATGGGCCAGCCTAGCCTACTTGGCAAGCTCTAAGTCACAGTGAGTAGAGAGACCCTATCTCAAAAAGAAAGGTGTGGGGATCCTGAGAAAGATGACTTCTGACCTCCACAGGCATGAGTACCTCTCGCCACCCCCCCACACACATACACTCAAATGTCAAAATGAACTGATATAACTCAATGGCGGAGAGGTAATCTAGCATGAAGGAGGCCCTAGGTTCCCTCCCCAGCACCAAGGTTTGGGAGAAGCCTTTGCTGGAGACTGTCAGGACAATAACTAGTTAAGTTCCCTATACAGCAGAGGAAATGGGTAGATCATAATAGAAACAAGCCCTCATTGAGAACACTGGGAGAAAGCTTGTGAAATGTAGAACAGAAGAAAGAAATACCCAGCCTGTGCTCCTTCAGTGATGAAGGTTCCCTGGAGGTATGTGATGCTAACACTGGGGATAATGGTGGAAGGGCTGCAGAAAATTACCCCCAAAATTCCCAGATCCCAAACTCACTTTAAAAATGGGTAGGGATCCATGCTCCATAGCCACCCCCAGGATAAAGAGAAAAAGCAGACCCAGGGCAAGCTGCATGTTACTGTCATGCCAGCCTGAATGTTGCCCAAAACAGGCTTCAGCAGAAATGAGAAGGCTCCATACCCCATTTTTAATAGGGTTATTTGGTTGTCTAGAGTCTAATTTCTTGAGTTCTTTGTATATATTGGATATTAGTCCTCTATCAGATGTGGGATTGGTAAAGATCTTTTCCCAATCTGTTGGTTGCTGTTTTGTCCTATTGACAGTGTCCTTTGCCTTACAGAAACTTTGCAATTTTATGAAGTCCCATTTGTCAATTCTTGATCTTAGAGCATAAGCCATTGGTGTTCTGTTTCAGGAACTTTTCCCTGTGCTAAGTATTTGAGGGTCTTCCCCACCTTCTCTTCTATTAGTTTCAGTGTGTCTGGTTTTATGTGAAGGTCCTTTATCCACTTGGACTTGAGCTTTGTACAAGGAGATAAGAATGGATCGATTTGCATTCTTCTGCATGTTGTCCTCAGTTGAACCAGCACCATTTGTTGAAAATGCTGTCTTGTTCCACTGGATGGTTTTACTCTTTGTCAAAGATCAAATGACCATAGGTGTGTGGGTTCATTTCTGGTCTTCAACTCTATTCCACTGATCTTCCTGCCTGTCTCTGTACCAATACCAGGCATTTTTATACTATTGCTCTGTAGTACAGCTTGAGTCAGGGATGGCGATTCCTCCAGAAGTTCTTTTATTGTTGAGAATGGTTTTCGCTATCCTGGGTTTTTTGTTATTCCAAATATATTTGAGAATTTCTCTTTCTAGCTCTGTAAAGAATTGAATTGGTATTTTAATGGGGATTGCATTGAATCTGTAGATTGCTTTTGGCAAAATGGACCATTTTTACCATATTAATCCTGCCGATTCATGAGCATGGAAGATCTTTCCATTTCCTGAGATCTTCTTCAATTTCTTTCTTCAGAGACTTGAAGTTCTTGTCATACAGATCTTTCACTTTTTTGTTAGGTTCACCCCAGGTATTTTATATTATTTGTGACTATTGTGAAGGGTGTCATTTCTCTAATTTCTTTTTCAGCCTGTTTATCTTTCATGTAGAGGAAGGCTACTGATTTGTTTGAGTTGATTTTATAACCTGCCACCTTGCTGAAGTTGTTTATCAGGTTTAGGAGAATTCTCAACTGAGGAAACTCAAATGGCCGAGAAGCACCTAAAGAAATGTTCAGCATCCTTAGTCATCAGGGAAATGCAAATCAAAACAACCCTGAGATTCCACCTCACACCACTCAGAATGGCTAAGATAAAAAACTCAGGTGATAGTAGATGCTGGCAAGGATTGAGAAAGAGGAACACTCCTCCATTGTTGGTGGGATTGCAAGATGGTACAACCACTATGGAAAACAGTCTGGGTTCCTCAAAAAATTGGATATATTACTACCTGAGGACCCAGCTATACCACTCTGGGCATATACCCAGAAGATGCTCTAACATATAACAAGGACATATGCTCCACTATGTTCATAGCAGCTTTATTTATAATAGCCAGAAACTGGAAAGAACCCAGATGCCCTTCAACAGAGGAATGGATACAAAAAATGTGGTACATTTACACAATGGAATATTACTCAGCTATTAAAAACAATGAATTCGATAAATTCTTATGTAAATGGATGGAACTAGAAAATATCATCCTGAGTGAAATAACCCAATCACAAAAGAACATACATGGTATTCACTCACTGATTATTGGATTTTACCCCAGAAGCTTGAAATACCCAAGATTCAACTCACAGACCACATAAAGCTCATGAAGAATGACGACACGGCGGGGGGGGGGGGGGCTTCAGTCCTTCTTAGAAGAAGTAACAAAATACTCAAGGGAGCAAATATGGAGACAAAGTACAGGACAGAAACTGAAGGAGGGGCAGTCTGCAGACCATTCCACCTGTGTATCCATCCCATGTGCAGTCACCAAAGGTAGATTGATGTGGATGTCAGGAAGTACATGCTGACAGGAGCCTGATATAGCTGTCTCCTTAGAGGTCTGCAAGAGTCTGACATATTCAGAGGCAGATGCTCACAGCTAACCATTAAACTGATCATGGGGTTCCCAACAGAGAAGAGAGAGTGAAGACTGAAGGAGTTGAGAGGATTGAGACATGTAGGAAGCAACTATTAATAAGCCCAGGGTAACAGCGGATGCGCTTAGGGAGCTCCCATATGCAAGGGCATTAATGAAGAACTGCCAGAGTGGACTGGGGGTTGTTTTCAAGGGTGGGAAGGTGAGGTACGGGGAGGGTGGGTGGGGGTACACCATCATAGAGGCAAGAGGAGGGAGGGATAGGGAGTTCCTGGGAGGGAGGGGGGAAAAAGGGGTAAGGGGAAAACATCTGAAATGTAAATAAAATTTCCAATAAAAAAAAAAGAAAAAGAAAAGAAAAAAAAAAGAAAAAAGAAATGAGAAGGCATGCAGTGTGGAGCTTAGCTCAGGGTGTTAAGCAGAGTGTCTACCTGGCACCCTAACAGTTAGATAGATAGAGAGAAATGAGGAGAGAGACAGAGAGAGAGAGAGAGAGAGACAAGAAGACAGACAGACAGGGAGACAGAGAGAGAGAAATAGATGATAGAAAAGAATTAAATGTACCTAAAGAGTTTGCCTTGCAAGCCGGGCGTGGTGGCACACGCCTTTAATCCCAGCATTTGGGAGGCAGAGGCAGGCGGATTTCTGAGTTGGAGGCCAGCCTGGTCTACAGAGTGAGTTCCAGGACAGCCAGGCTACACAGAGAAACCCTATCTCTAAAAAACCAAAAAAAAAAAAAAAAAAAAAAAAAAAAAAAAAAAAAAAGAAAAAAAGAGTTTTCCTATTTCTACACTTTCAGTATTTTTCAAAAGCAAGAATTCAGGCCTAATGTAGACTAATGTTTGCCTAGTCTCTCTCTCCAGATGAAGATGGAGAGAAAGTTGACTGCCCTGTCTGTGTGTTCCCAGTGGCTGGAGGTCCTTCCAGACCTTCTGTTTGGTCTCATTTCTTATTTTATTTTTTTCTTGATTGAGAAATTCTTCTTAACTTCACTTGCAGCTCAGGACAGGCAGCCGGGTGAGGCACTGAACTCATCTCCCCCACTGTGTTCTGTTCTCTGTTCTTGTCACAAGCCATAGCTTTTCAGTGCTTCGTAGGGCTGGAGACTGTTTTCAGGACTAAAGGTGAGCTATAGTCACCTGGTCTCCATGGAAACCAAAGCATCCTGGCACTCTTTCCTGAGTATCTTAGCATGCCTATAGATCTGCCTCTATGTTTCTAACTCATCTTCCTCCACTGCACAGGTCTCCCTAGAGGACCACAGGGATGCCAATGTCTGTGCTAAGCCAGTCTACAGGGTATCAATATGGGCACCTGCATCGCAGGCCAGCTGGTGGACACTCAAAATTCTCCATAATCATGGGATCTTTAGAGCATAAATTCAACAGTGAAGACATCTGCAGCAGGCAGAATCCGTCAATTTAAACACGTGGCCCAGCTCTAGTCTGAAGGACCTGACCTTGGCTCACAAGAAAATCACCTAAGAAATGAATGTGTGGCTATACAGGTGCCTGGGCTCTGACAAGTGAGACTGTGGGTCACCAGGTCTGAAATGCTTGGCTGCAGGGGTCTCCATGGTGATCTTGGTTCAGGAAGATATCACACCTGTGAATGCTGATGTTGAAAGAAAAGGAGAAGGACCCGTGTCTAAGAGTTCAGAGTTCCTCCCTATGCTGACTGCTATGCTGAAATTCCTTGACCAAGGCTCAAAATATTAGTGGAGACCTGGGTCACAGTGGGGGGTCCCTTGTAGATATTTGATAGCCCGGGTTCTCTAAAGAAATTGAACTAGTAGAATAAAGATATTACTAAAAGAAGATTTGTTAGGTTGGCTCATAATATATGATCTTGGAAGTCCAACAATGACTGTCTCACACTGAAGAACCAAGAATCCAGCCACTGTTTAGACCATGAGAGAGGGTGTCTCACAGACCCAGTCTAACATTGGAATCCTACAGGGTTCCTGGAGAGCTGTTGGTCTTCAGACTCCACTGGAATCCCAAGAAGTTGGTGCTAATTTTAGTGAGTGAATGCCACAGCAACAGGATATATGAGCTTGCCAGAGAGACGGAGGGCAAGCAGGCAAACTGGCTCCTTCTTCTTGTCCTTTGGTCTGGGCTGCTACCAGAAGCAGATGGTACCAACCATAGTTAGGGTGGATCTTCCTGCTTCAAATAATCTAATCAAGCAAGTCCCTCACAGGAGAGCCCAGCAGCAAGGGTTTGAGTTGATTCCAAATGCAGTCAAGTTGACAGCCAGGATTAGATACCACAGCATTCTAAGAGCAAGAGGCACTCACCTTTAATGCAGTTCTAGGGGCTGGAGGAGACACAGGATGCCAACCTAACATGTATGAGGCCACAGGTTCTATTCTCAACCTGTGGCATGGTGGCACACACCTCTACTCTCTGCATTCAGGAGGTAGAAGTAGAAGAATCAAGGGTTCAAGGTCATTCTCTGCTACATAGCAAGTTCAAGGCCAGTCTGAGCTATATGAGGCCCTGTCTCAAAAGCAAATGAAAAGACAACACATAATCTCCATTAAATGCTTGAGAATCTGTGTTCAGCCCATCCTTTGCATATAGAAACTACCCAATTTATACATATAAATGGCTTTAACTTATTAGAATTAGTTGTGTAGTTACAGAGCCTGTGTGAATTTTTGAAGTACTTGTCCCCTAACTGTGGTGCCCAAAACTCACTCTCTCTCTCTCTCTCTCTCTCTCTCTCTCTCTCTCTCTCTCTCTCTGCAGATCCTTCTCTGCTAACTCTGTCTCCCAAGTAGTACAGAATTTACTAAGTGGTGTGCTGGAAGATAAACTCAATTGCCTAGTGTGAGCTCCAATGTCCAAAGCAGCAGATCCAGCCAAGTGGACACCAACCCACACACTCTGACCCTGACCTTAAATTATGTCCCCTGCTCTCCAAAATCAGCAAGAACAGCAGCTATGACCTTGAGGCTGATCGGTGAGAACAGATTGTTCAGGAGAAAAATCCCAGCTCTGAAGTCTCAAGTGCTAAGTGAATCACACCCAAAACTCTACATCAAAAACCACACTTTTGGACTCATCAGCGCACTAGCTTCCCCCCTCCCCATTTCCATCCCTATCACACTGGCTTCTGGGTAACACGGCAGCCTGGCGTGGTGCTCAGTGATGTATTACATTAATGCGTTATCAGAACCAGCTGTTGCTCGGATGACACAGAAGAAGGATGAAGAGCCCGAGTGATGGATGGCCATGCAGCTGCAATGGTAGAGCCAAGCAGATCCCAGGCAGGATAGCAGCTCAGTCCAGGGAGTCAGGATCGATTTATCAGAGACATCCCCAGCCAGCATCAGGAAAGAGGAGTCAGCCCAGCTGCTGGAATTTATCAACATAATTATGTGCTGTGATTTATTAAGTACAGAACAACAAAGGCATCAAAGGCACTTTTGTTGCAGTGGTTTGGGCTTAACTTATTGAAAAAAAAAGGATATGCAACTTTTCCTTGATAGTTTGGGGTTTTAACTTTTTAAAAGATTTTATTTATAATTTTTTATTTTATGTGTATGAATATTTTTCCTGTATATGAATAAATGCACCACAAGCATACAGTGTCCATAGAGGCCAGAAGAGGGTATCCATCCCCCAGAGATGGAATGATAGGCTGTTGTGAGCTGGGTGTAGGTGCTGGGAACTGACCCTGGTCCTGTGTGTGTGCTCTTAGAGTTAATTAGAGAACCCTTACATTGCTCTGAGTAGGATTATGTCAGTAGGAGGGAATCCCTCTCTCAGAAGGGAGGTCACTCCTCCTGAGCTAAGCATGAGAGGTTACCTGTGACCAATCTGTGCTGACCCAGTCATCTAGGACATAAACCTCTGGGCTTGTCTGTAAAGAGAGCTCCTAGGCTTTGTAAGTTGAAGTAGCAAGAACTGCCCTAAAGGTGGACAGCAGCATCTCATGGTCTGCATGACCAGTCATAGCACATCCTGCTCTCCTGCCTCACCCTCCATGAGGGCCCCTTCCCTCTGCAAGCTGCACCAGTTAGGAATTTTGTCACAGCAATGAAAGGTACACAGTGCACTACCTCTTCTCTTGGAGGTTCCTACTGCCCAGAGCAACTGACATCACTGGGATCTAAACAGAGCTACTACTGCATGGCCAGCTGCACGAGGATACAAGATGGCCGTAGAAGAAAATTACTATGGGTCAGTTACTCCTTCCCAACCACTAGACTGTGCACTTCCTACATACACTCATTCTGTCTGTAATATAACAATCCCATGAAAACAATGTCCTTTTTGTTTTAGGAAGGAGGGGGTTGGCCTTACAAACACTAGGCTGACAGAACACAAGCTTTCACAGTGAGCAGCCAGTGAAAACACAGGTCTATATGATGCCACTATTCATTTCCTGAGTGTTTCCCAATGGAGTCATCAGGTAACAGCAGGGAAGGCCTTCTGCTGCTGTCCATGATTCAATAACACAGTAGCTAAGTCTTCCTATCTCTAAGGAAGTGAAGGAAAGGAGAATGGCCAATCAAGGAGACCAACCAAGTGCATGACACCGAGTCACAGTAAGAGAAGTAGGAATGAAAAGGTGATGCTTTAGGAAAGAGCAGGCTGGGGCTGTAGCTCAGCCACCAGAGCATTGGTCTAGCATGCATAAGGCCCAGTGGTCAGAAGATGGAGTTCATCTGCGATGTAGCTCTTGTTGCCTTGAACCATTAAAGAAATGGACCATTTTATCTTTGAGGACCGTCTGTTCATTTCATTTGCCCATTTATTGGCTGGGTTGTTTAGTGTTGTGTATGTTGTTTTGAGTTATTTATATTTCTAGGCATTAATCTAGAATCTGCCAGATGTCTAACTGGCAAGGGCTTTCCCTTATTCTGCAGGCTGTCTCTTCATTTAATTGGTTATTTTGCTGTGCTGGGGCATCTTAGCTTCTGCCAACCCCATTTGTCCATACACAGTACCTTTTCAGAAAGTCCTTACCTATCGATCCATCGTGAAGCTTTTTCCTATCAGCTTCAGAGTTTTCCCTGTAGTGTTAAGGTCTTTGATTCATTTGGGTTTTGTGGAGGGTGAGATGTAGAGATCGAGTTTCATTCTTCTACATGCAGATATCCAGGTTTTCTAGCATTACTTGTCTTTTCTGCAGCATATGTCGAAGTGCAAATAGTCAACACACAAATGTAAAAAGCATCCAGCATCCTTAGCCACCAAAGAAATGGAAGTTAAAACTAAATTAGGATCCTATCTAAGGGCAACCAGAAAGGCTACTATCAAGAAAACAAAGATGATATTGATGAGGATGTTGGAGGAAAAGGAAGACTTACACACTGATGCTCAAACATAAAATCATGTAGCAGTTATGGCAATCGGAAGATTCCAAAAGAAACTAAGACTATGACAACCATATGACCCAGCTAGACCAGACCATAATATCACAAAGATGCCTGCCCATCCATGCATACTGCAGCCCTGTTCACAACAGCCAAAATATGGAATTAGCATAGGTGTACACCAACAAGTAAGTGGTAGAGAATATGGTGTGTGCACACTATGGAGTTTATTCAGCAATAAAGAGGAATCGAGTTCAGGAAAATGGATAAAAGCAATGAGCTTCATGTTAGACGAAATGCTACAGGTCCCAGATGTTACACTGTTATATAAGAATCTCATATGTGTGCATTTTATGCACACACACAAATATATACAATGCATGCACACATGTGCACACAAAATATATATACATATACACTCAAATATAAACACGTACATGCATACAAATGTGCCCACACACAAATATACACACATACACACACACACATGCACACACATACAAATAAGCATACAAGCACACACACACAAATATACATAATACAAACACACCTGCACACACACAAATATACATACACATGTGCACATACAAAGACACATACAATTATCCATACATATGTATAAACACACACAAGTATAAACACATACATATATACATGCACATACACCACTCACAACTATACATACATACATACATGCACACACAAGTATACATACACACACAGCACACACACAAACATATATATGTACATTCACATGCACAAAAAATATACACACATACATGCATACACACAAGTATACATACATACCTTTGCACACACACAAACACACACACATTTATTTATACATGATGTGAAAGCAGAAAGGGGACCAGGGAGAAAGGAGACTGGCAGGAAAACTAGCCCCAGCCTGTTCTTTCCTAAGCTGTCACTTCTGAACTCCTATTTCTCTTGCTGTGACTCTGCGGAATGTACTCGGTTTATCTGTTTCTCTCTTCTTTCCTTCATGGTCAAATCACATGATGTAATCAGGGAAAAAAAAAACCCTTCTCTATGTATTTCAATGACTATAAAAACAGAAATGAGGGTGTTAGTCCCCATGCACAGCTCAGAGTCACTCACAGATCTTCCAATACCTCTTTCCTCCATGCATATGTATTATATTTATAAGGGCAGTAGAGCTCTCCTGTCCTCCTAAATATAAGTAGTCACTTTGTTCAATACCATATGATAGAATATAAAAATTTTAGTACATCTCTTTATAGGGACAGTTGACTGACTCTAAGCTGCCATCAGATGGAATAGATTCTGCCAGGCACCCTTGTCCCCTACTGACCCCCAACATTTAGGACCTTGACATAGTGATGACTGACAGAAAGCTTTGGTTTCTTCTGTGTGGGAACTAGGAGACAGTTTCTGTCGCACTAATGTTTTCAGTCTCTCAAAGTTGACCTCGAGGACACCACAGGAACCTAAACAGCCAGGGTGACTGTCAACCAGCAGGAGGACAATCAACAAGCCAGTGGCAGGGCAAAAGGACTGCAAACTATAGGATACCTCAAAACATGGGTAAGGTTTGAGCCCACAGAGGTCATGTGACAGGTGGGCACCCACCTAGCCAGCTACCTACACTTGCTGGCTTCTTTATAAAACCAGTCACTCCTGATGCCATAAGTCATCAGCTTTTTCCATGACAAAGTCATTCTATGCTAAAGGACAAGACCTCAGGGATAGCATCCTGATACTTACTCAGAAGTATTCTCGTTGTTAAAGGGGATTCTGGCATGCTGGGTGGGATGGGTCCCAAGCCAGAGTACCCCAGCTCATGGACTGAGGCTGAGCCACACTGTCCAGCTGCAAGGTTGAATCTGGATTTGTGTTCCTTGTAGAATCTATGCGAGTAGTAAATGTTCTGGGAGTTCACCGAGCATCTGTCTTGGGGCTCTCAAGGGAAAAAGAACCTGTAAGGATGCCAGGTGGTACTGGTGAATACCTTTAATCCTAGCACTGGAGAGGCAGACGCAGGTGAGTTTGAGGCCAGCCTGGGCTACAGAGTAAGTTCCAGGATAGCCAGGGCTACACAGAGAAACCCTGTCTCAGAAAAAATGAAGAACCTGTGATGTGCCTATACTGTGTGTATCCATGTGAAGGACAGAAGTGTAGGAGTAGAGTATCTTTGTCAATGATCTCTTTCCTCATCTTTTAAAGACAAAGTCGCTCAGTGAATCTGAAGCTTGCTGATTCTGCTAGGCTGCCTGTCCTCTGTGACCCAGAGATCTGTCTCTACCTCCTTAGTGCTTCGATTGATTGTAGACTTAGGCCCCCATGCACAGTTTCTTTATGTGGATTCTGGTGACTGAATCTTTGGCCTTTATCTTGCAAGGTAAGTGTACTGGCTGGTTTTGTGTGTCAACTTGACACAAGCTGGAGTTATCACAGAGAAAGGAGCTTCAGTTGAGAAAAATGCCTCCATGAGATCCAGCTGTAAGGCATTTTTTGGTCCCTTGTGGGTGGTACCATCCCTAGACTGGTAGATTTGGGTTCTATAAGAAAGAAAGCTAAGCAAGCCAGAGAAAGCAAGCCAATAAGTAACATCCCTCCATGGCCTCTGACCTGGTTGAGTTCCAGTCCTGACTTCCTTTGGTGATGAACAGCAATGTGGAAAGTGTAAGCTGAATAAACCCTTTCCTATCCAACTTGCTTCTTGGTCATGATGTTTGTGCAAGAATAGAAACTCTAAGATGGCAAACATTTTTATGGTCAAGCTATCTCCAGTCCTGCATTTTTTTTTTAATTATAAGAAATTGGCTCACATGTTGAAGAAAGCTGACAAGTTCTGAGGTCTGCCCTGAACAGCCTTCTGGAAAATGAACACCAGACAATCAAATGACTAGGTGGCTGTAAACATAATGACAGGCAGTCAGAAGCAACTACAGAGTGACTTGCAAACTGAGATGAACCAGGAGTGACAGTGAAGAGTTGCACGTCACAGCTCCGCCAACTGTCACAGATCCAGCATAACCATGAAATCTGCAGACAATTGGAGTAATGCATAGGAAACACAACAAACCTGTTGTTGTTGTACCACACAAATGCACATACAACACATTCATGTAAATGTTCTGCTGGGAACAAGAACTCAAGAATTCTGCATGTGGACATCCCATGTCCTGCCCACACACCCCAGGGAAGGCAGCTGACCACAGACATGAAAGTTTGTCTCTGTGATCACTCCGGTTCCATTGCTTGAGGTGTCTATATTTATGGCAGCACCATGCTTCTTCAATGACTTTGGCTTCAAATCTGACATGATGGCACGGACTTAGCAGTTGCTCCTGCCTGATTTCTTTATCCATTCAGGGACCTTTGTGGTTCTTTACACATTTCTGGTGTTTTATTTTGTTTGTTTGTTTGTTTGTTTGGTAGTGGTGGTAGTGGTGGTGAGGGTGGGGTTTTTTTCCCTTTGTTTCTTACCACAGGGTCCATGTTTAACATTGTTGGTTCAAACCCTCCAGAATGTTCTCCTCCACTCCCCTCTCAACCCACAACTTCCCCATCCTCAATACTGATAGTAACAGTTTCTCTGTCACCTTGAGTTGGGCTGGTTACCAACCTACCATGCACATGTATAGTGAATGCCTACTAAAATTTGGCTCTTAGTGGACTTTTAGGTTTGTCAGGCATGGACTGAGGTGGACACAGAAACTTTGCATAGACAAGCTGTCTCAGATGTCTTTTTCTGGTCATGTGTTTCCGTCCCTTGATATGTACATGTATGCATACATGTACCATATGTGTATTTACATGAATGTGTTTTTATGTGCATTTGTGTGGTACATGTGATGTATACATGATGTATGTGTATAAATGCATGTGTGTGGTATATGTGTATCTGTGCATGTGTAGTATATGTGTGTATTCTGTTTGATTTTGTGCATGTGTGTAATATTATGTATATAGGCATGTGGTATGTGTGCATGTGTGTGTGGTATGTGGTATATGATTTTATGGTATATGTATATATGTTGGTGTGTGTGGCAGTGTGTGTGTCCTGTGTATATTTATGTTTATGTGGATGTTTCTGGTGGTGATGTATATATTTATGTGTATATATGAAGAGTGTACTTTATATATGAAAATGTATGTATATATAGAGTGAGTGTGTCTATGTGAGAGGTTGTATGTTTGTATGTGCATAGGTGTGTGAGAATGTGCTTGAGTACAGAGGCCAGACGTCGGCCTCTATGGTTCTCTAACATGTTTTTTGAGATAGAGCTCCTTGTTGAATCTGAAACTCACAGTTTGCTGGCCAGTGAACTTCAGGGACCCTCCTGTCTCTGCTTCCTCAGATCTGAAGTTACAGATAGGTGCCTCTATGCCTAGCTTTTACTGGGGTTCAGAGCATTTCTCTCACCACCCTCTCTACAGCCCCCCTGGAGTCTTTTTAAAGCTGTAATGAACCCGATAAAATATAAAGATATATTTCAGAAGTTGACTCATGCACTTTGCAATTAGCGATACATAGTACAACTGTCACTGAATAAGCCATCACTCTGTCTTGTTAAGGTACACTTCCTGTATTCAGGACAAGGGGAGGCAATTACTTCTTAAGCCTTAGAAGAACATATTGAAGTCAGATCCCTGGCTGGAGTGCCAGTGATAAGCTCATCAGACAAAGGAAATTCATTCCATTGAAAGTGATACATCCGCCATTGTGAAATCATTGACGTCTCTCACATCTGATACCCACGCTGCTGGATCACTATACAAGGAAGTCTGTAGTTTTATTGTCCAGTGGTTGGGAAAAATGCATATGCTACTTCCATTTTAAACAATTTTTATTGTGTCATTTTAAACAATTGCTATTACGTTTCTGTGCATGCACTCATGCCTCCGTACATTAATGGAGACCAGAGGACAGCTTGCAGGAGCTGGTTCTCTTCTTCTACATGTGGGTTCTTGGGATCAAACTCAAGTCATCAGGCTTGATAACAAGTGGTTACCCACTGATCCTTCTCTCCAACCTCACCATTTCGATGATGATGATGATGATTCCATGCAGATAAGGACCAACAGTTGTGGCATAAATGAATAAATTAATGAATGAATGAATAAGGCAGGTCTGGGAAAGGTTATTGAAGGAAGTATATAGCATTTGTATCCACAGGAAACAAATGAGTAAAGGTCTCTGACCATGTAGAACATTGTATGCAGCAGAAAGGAAATGAGGATTTATGTTCTTCGTAAGGGAAGAGTGGATGGGATTTGAGAGCAAGAAACAGGATTTGAACTCTGTTGGATAGGTGTAGAAGGTCCAAAGAAGATATCCCATGATGGGAGGGGGTGGGGATGACAGGCATTCTTCAAACCCAACTGACAGCAGTCCAGGGAGAACCAATATGGAAAGGGCCTGGGTCTGGGGACCATGCAGGACGTTTTCAATAGCGGCTCTTTGATGACATGGATACCTTGTTACATAGATGTCACAAATGTGTATGAGTTAAAGACACTGCTCCAAAGTACGTATGTATGGTGTACCTCAAGAAATCTCAATGTGGGGTGGCATGTTCACCCTCACCCTTTCATTCATTGTACCATCCTATCATCTATGGGGTTTGGAGTCTAAAACACCTGCTACAGGCTTAAGGACTTGGACACGTGGTCCCTAGAGGATGCTCTTGTGGAAGGTTGTGAAACCTTTAAGAGGCAGAGCTCTGCTGGAGAAAAGTGTGTTAGTAAGGGAAGGGGATGACTGGAGACTTTATAGCCCAGTCTTACTTCCTGTTCTCTGCTTCCTAACTGCCTAGGCATCGTGAACAACCAGCCTTCTGCCCCTTGCTCCTGCCTTCCCCTGCACCCCAATCATAGTCTGTATCCCCTCAAACTGAAAACCTTTAAATTGCTTCTTTTCCAGTATTTTGTCACAGCCATGGGGAAAGTAAATAGGGCACCAGAGAAATAACAGCTGTATCTCCAACAGCGGTTGTGTGCCATTAGATGCCAGAAGCTATGTGCAACGGGCGAGAGTTGAGCCTTCAATACATTGTATGTCAAGGAAAATAAATTTTGGTCTTATTTCAGTTATCCTTACTTAAATTGTTTTATAAGAGGAGACCCTAAAAAGCCAAACAGAGTAGGAAGCTAAGAGTTAAGGAATTCTGTCTCATCACCTGCCTTTGCTTTCTGTCACTGTCATTCTGTGGCTGTGAAAGCTGATGAATTTAAAAGAAATACTAAGCACAAGATCACTGTAAACTACAGCCAGCGTCTTTCACTGGACCTGGGACTCTTATAAGTTGATTAGACTAAAATCCAATAATCAGTGATGAAGAATGACCACCAAGTGCGGGGGGGTAGGGGGGGGGCTCCAGTCCTTCTTAGAAGGAGTAACAAAATACTCAAGGGAGCAAATATGGAGACAAAGTACAGGACAGAAACTGAAGGAGGGGCCGTCTGCAGACCATTCCACCTGGATATCCATCCCATGTGCAGTCACCAAAGGTAGACATTGATGTGGATGTCAGGATGTACATGCTGACAGGAGCCTGATATAGCTGTCTCCTTAGAGGTCTGCAAGAGTCTGACATATTCAGAGGCAGATGCTCACAGCTAACCATTAAACTGATCATGGGGTTCCCAATAGAGAAGATAGAGTGAAGACTGAAGGAGTTGAAAGGATTCGCGACACCATGAGGAAAGCAACAATATCAACCAACTAGAGCCCCCAGGGTCTAAACCACCAGCCTAGGAGCGCTTAGGGAGGGACCCATGGCTCCAGCTATATATACAAGGGAGCGTATATAAGTAGGAGAAGAGATCCTTGGTCCTGTGAAGGCTGGATGTCGTGGGGGGTGTATTCGAGGGTGGGGAGGTGAGGTATGGGGGAGGGTGGGTGGGGGTACACCATCATAGAGGCAAGAGGAAGGGGGAAGGGATAGGGAGTTCCTGGGAGGGAGGGGGAAAATGGGGTAAGGGGAAAACATCTGAAATGTAAATAAAATTTCCAATAAAAAAAAAAAAAGCTAAAAAAAAAATAAGTTGATTAGACTAGTTAGCCATTGAGTTCAGGATCTCCCTCTGTCCACTCCTCCCAGTTAAATGTTATCATAGCAGGCCACTCCATGCCTAGACTTGTATGTAGATGCTAAGGATCAAAACCATTCTTGTCAAGTGCTTTCCTGACTGAGCCAACTTCCCGGGGTTGGGTTTTTCCTCTTTCTTCTTTGTTTTCAGGAGTTGTTTGTTTGTTTGTTTAGTCATTGTTCTGGTGGCTATTTTTTTTCAAGTTGCTCATGGATGCCACATAAACCAGAATGTCATATGGCAATGAAGAAAGTAACACTCTTGGATACAGGACTAGCAAGAGAGCAGGATGTAAACTTCTAGATGGGTTGGGAGAGAGTCAAAAGCTTCATGGATGACATCCTTCCTAAATTTTCTTGTTCATCCTCCATGACAACCCTGGATATGAAAGAGAAGAGGTCAGAGAAGTGACTCTGTGCCCTGCTAGCCTCAGCCTCTTGAAGGGACACTGAACACAGCTGCAGACCCGCATCCTGTTTAATAGGCTTTGCCGGCGACACTCTGTCAACAGTCTATCAACACCATTGATCTTTGAGTTCCAGGAAATGCTGTGCTGTTCGGAAGAAGAGGCCCTTGGCTCCACCTCTGCATAAAAGGGTCTGATTAACTCAAAGAGATGTTTGGCTTTTCAGTATGTCCAGGCTGATAAAAGGCAGCTGGATGATGGAAGAGGTGGAATGGGGCATAGTGATACTGTGAACTCTTGCAGGGAAACCAGGCCACATCTTGCACAGGAGGGGAAGCTAGACGCTTCCAAGAGATGACTGTGCTATGAGCGACATGCATGTGATTAACACTGAAACAGCAAGAGATTTTAAAAGGGGAGATGGGGCTGTGCATGGTTTAACTGAACGTGGAATGTATTTACAATTCCGTGTGGGGATATGTCTGAAGATGATACTGTCACCGATCCAGCTTGACAGTTTGCATGGAAGACTTTTGATGAGGGGGGAAATCAAAGAAAATAGCATGTGTGCGAGGCATGGTGCTGGAACTAACAGGAAATCTCGCATATTTAAGTTGAACCCATCCATTTGTGTCCTTGTGACAGTGAGTGAGGGAGAATTTTCTCTGAGTCCCAAGTATGAACTGTAACGTAAGCTATCGTAAGAGTTAACAGCTGTGGGGATGACTCAGTTGATAAAGAGTTTGCTGTATATGCACAAGGACCTGAGTTCAAATCCCTTGTCCTTATTTTAAAAAGCTGAGTGTGGTGATACATAGCTGTAATCCCAGTGCTGGTGAGACAGAGACTGGAGGATCCTCGGCATTCAGTGGTTAAACAGTCTAGGCTAATTGGTGAGTTCCAGGTTCATAGACAGAGAGACAGAGACAGAGACAGAGAGATTTAGGAAGATTTAGGAAAGTCTCTGGACTTTCCTGCTGGTCTCCACATACATGCACATACATGTGCTTGCCCTCATGCACATAGATGTAGTTGCACACTTGCAAATGAAATCCTGACTTAGTTAGGGATTTTTATTGCTGTGGTAAAACACCATGACCAAACTTGGAGAGAAAGGGTTTATTTCACCCCACAGACTACAGTCCAACATTAGAAAAAGTCAAAGCAGGGACTCAAGGCAGAAACCTGGAGGCAGGAAGTAAAGAGAGGCTATGGAGGAGTGCTACTTGCTTGCTTGCTTGCTTGCTTGTTCCTCATGGCTTGTTCAACAGCCTGCTTTCTTAAACTATCCGGGACTACTTGCCCAAGGGTGGCACTAGCCACAGTGAATTGGACTCACTTATACCAATCAGTAGTAGAGAAACAGCAGTACAGACTTGCCGATAAACAAATCTTATGAAGACATTTTCCCAATTGAGAGTCCTATTGAGGTTTGGTTTTTTACTATGTATTGTAATACTAAATACTTCTCCCAAAGGCCTGTTTGCCCCAAGGAGAAGAGAATCACCACATAAATCCAAGTGATGCTATGTGATCTTGTCTCCCAAGTTATCCCTGATGTGTGAATAAAGATGCCTACAACTTATTAGCTGGGCAGAATTGAGATAAGTGGGAACTATATGATCAAAAGTGGGGTAAAACTCCCTCCCCCCACCCAAGATTAAATAATCTGCAAACAAAGTCCCTTTTCCCAAATGACTCTAGTTTGTGTCAAGTTGACCAAAAACCTTAGCCATCACAAGTACTAGTCAAAACAGCTTAGGAAACTCTGAGCCCTGGCGTTCCAGAATGCTTCTTCTTGACCTATAGGGTCAAGAGACAAACCACAGTTAGACCCACAGGGTCTGCAGGTCATCTTTCTGGTGAAATCCCCATTAAAACTTAATCCATGTAGGGCATGCTGGAATCTGTCAGTAATCTCAGCACCTGGGAGGCTAGGACAGGTGGATGAATTTGAGATGATTCCAGATTCCAGATTAATAGCCTGTCTGGAAAATCCAAACTAAGAACTCAAACAACAGAAGTCTTTAATCTGCTATACATTTGTTTTAGATTCAGCATACAACTTTTTGATTCTTCATTATAAACTCTAATAAATACATCCTGTTTTGACCCTCAGATGCTGGTCCGTACAGAAAGGAGCTCAATGGGGAAAGAGTAAGGTAAGGCCTTTATCTGTTGTACCCTTAGCAATGGCTGCTGTCTCCTCCAAACTCCAGGGCAAGATCAGATCAGTGTATGAAACAAGTGTTCCAGGAGAGAGATGCAAACTCGCCTAGTTCTGAAAATGTCACTGAGTCATTTAGATCACAAGTTACTCCCTTATTAAACAGACATTTTGTCCTGGGGGAAGAAGTTCTTGCTTGGGATTGCTAAATTAAAGTCCTCTCTTGCTGCCCTTTGTTATCCTAGGTATGAGTCAGTCCTTTGGGACACACCCCTGAATTGGGTCTGAATGAGAAAATAAACTGAGGTACTAGGTCCCTGGAGTCAGGTAATGGAGGCCAGCCTGTATTCAGCCAAGTTCAAATTTTAATGTATATGACCCTTGTCCAGAACACGTCTATACAAACAAAGCCGAAAAGTGAAGCTGAGGAAGAATGCTTGTTCTGGGTTTCAGGCTATGCACAGTTGTATTCTGGGCCAGAAAGAGTGGCTTCTGGAAGGGCTTCCTGGCAAAATGCTTCAGCTCCAGGAAGACATACCAAGTTAGCATCCCACTGGATTAGCTAGTTTCCCTTGGCTTCCTCAGTGCTCTCCACTGGTAACAGCTACGGATGGAAGAAGTTCCATTGGAGGGCTTTCCTATGCCAAAGCCGTGGATCATTCCACTGCTTGCGATAAGCCAGTTGTGGTGTGCATGCCTACTATCTCGGATTGAAAGTGGAGCAGTATCTCCCTTGAGATTCTTATGTTTCCAACAAGCCCAGGTCTAAGCCACCAGCCTGACGCTTAGGGAGGGACCATGGCTCCAGCTATAATGCAAGGGAGCTAATATAATAAGTAGGAGAAGAATCTGTCCATGAAGGCTGGACAGGGGTAGATATCAGGGTGGGAGGTGAGTACAGGAGGGTGGTGGGGGTACACCAAGTGAGCGAAAGGGGGGAAGATATGAGTCTGGAGGAGGGGGGGAAATGGTAAGAAGAACATCTAAATGTAAATAAAAATTTTCAATAAAAAAAAAAAGAAAAGTGGATGCAGGAGGATCAGGAGATAAATGCTGTCCACAGCTATATAGCTGATTTAGAGGTTGTCTAGGCTACAAAGAAATAGACAGAAGGCAGATCATATCCATAGTTTTCTTTGTACCAAATGCTATCAATTTAGCTGTTATAGAAATCTCTATTAACCCTTTAGAACATTTAACTGGTCCAGCTTCCCGGGAAAAGGGAACTCTGGAAATATGAATGTTACAGATCCTAAAATGGGGCTCAACAATTGAGGCAATTGGGATAGAAGCACAAGGATACTTTGAGGAGGGAGGCAGATGGGTCAGAGGTAGATATATGTGGAAAACACTGAAGCAGAGAATAGACAGATGGGGCCATGAGCCAGGAGACTGTGCACATGGCTGTTGGAAGCTCACAAAAGTGAGAAATGCATTCTTCCCTGAGGCTTCCAGGAGCAGCCTTGATTTCAGCATCATAGCACTGAATCCAGACTTCTAACCCCAGATCTACAAGGGAATACATCTGTGTTGTTTCAACTGCTCATGCTGTGGTTGTCATAGCAACAGCAGGAAGTAAATGCAACTGAGTATTGTTTAAATCCCCACCCAACACCATCATCCCCTTTTTCTGGATGAGTAAACTGAGGTATGATGAGATTAAGTCAATTACAGCTAAAAGTTACCAGAGCCAAGGCATGGACCTTGAGGGTTTAGCACCAGAGTTTAAGGCCATGGTCACTGCCCAAGGAAGGGGCAGGTGACATTGTAGTCATCTCTGGAGGATTTGCCTCTTTTTGGAAGCATGAGTATGACATGAATAGCAAGTAACCAGTTAATGCTGATTCCAATCAAGTATCAGATGCTTCTTTAAGATGAGCCAGGAGGAGGCTCTGCCTCTATACACAGCATCAGCAGGTCTCCCTGGATGGATGCTGAATGCTCCTTACATGCTGTTCCCAAACACCGCAACACCAGCTGGCTCTATCATTACTTCAAGGGCACAGAGGAATCCAGTGCTCAGTAAAGTCTTTTCTGTCTTTTTGATGTGTTTGTTTCTTTGCTTGATTTCTATAAAGTTGCCCAGGAAAGCACTAGGGTGATGCCTCAGTCAGTAAAATCCTGTCACTCAAGCACAATGACTTAAGTTTGGGCCCCAAAACTCATATTAAAAATGAAAAGGGTGTGCCTTGCATGATTGCAATTCCAGCACTGGGGAGGCACAGACAAGAGGACCTCTGGAGCTCACAGGCCTGCCAGGTCAGTCAGAGACCTCTCAAAAATAAGGAAGATGGTAGCATCTGAGAACCACAGCTGAGGTTGACCTCTGGTCTCTATATTATACATGTGTACACACATGTATGTGCCATGCAAGCTGCACATCAGCAAACCAGTGAAACAGTTCCAAACTAGAATCTGAGAGACTTGTGCTTCCATTCCTGCTTAGGGCTTCCAATGGGTCCCCTACCAGAAGTCATTTCTCTGAGTCCAGTCTCTGTATGCGAGTTTCCTAAACACTAGGCAAGGCATATGTCTTAACCCAAAAGCTGCGTTTTTCTACAAAACATTAAATCTCTGATGTGTAATACTTGCCAATGGCTGTGGTGTAAATGTTTCCACCATATTGATTTTAGGCTACCAAATACTTAAAATCTATTTTAGAAATGTCCTAAAATCTCATCAGTCACAGGTCACCAGATGGTATGAGCTGGTTCCATTGGGCTGCTTCCTGGTTCCTCTACCCCTAGAGCTAGCTTAACCAAAGTCTCAACAAGAAAAGCAGACAGTTACCACAAAACAGGAACCTGGGTGATTCCTATGTATATATTCCAATGTAAAGGAACTTGAATGTCTTGGCATTTAGAGGTGCCAGCTAAAATAGAGGATTCTGTGTCAGCTGTAAATTCAGGATAATTACTATGTTTTTCATATATACACATTTATCATCTATATTCAAGTTTATCCAATGTCTGTCTAAAATTCAAATTTCACTCAGCAGCATCTTCAACATGTGCTGTTATTCATCAGGTGTTAGCATTACTAGGCTGGGCAATGGAAAATCACCGTGTTGAATTGCCAGGGTGCCTATATTGGGATCTCATTTTTACCCTTCTCTTCTCCGTGAACTACTCTGTCTGTTTTTCTATTAGGTCACTACCCGTTCCTCATTGATGGATGTTAATATTCCATTTTCTTGTTTGAAATGTCCATAAGCTTTGTTTATTGGTTTTACCCAGAGGAATTTTAAACTCTTAGCTGACTGTGGTGGGGTATTAGAGTCATCCCATCATTGAGGGCAAAGGAGCAGATTATTGAGTGTGGATCCAGTCAGCACTACACAGAAAGATTCTGTCTCAAAAACAAACAAAGAAATCAAGCAAACAGAATTCTAAACTCTTAATGCAGTCAGATGACCACTCTTTCATTTTATAACAACACTGCTTTCCTGGAAAGTTAAAGATTGAGACCAAAGAGATGACATGAATTTGCTGAGGCAGAGTTCGCTCTGGGTTATGTGTTCCTGACCATAGCCATTACTTCTCTCCTTGCTGTTACTCTCCAAAGGTTATTGGGTATTTCTTCCTTGGTTTCCCTAAAAGTAACATGAAAGAGAATGACTGCTAGACTCTAAGGAGACTGTCCTGACTTGTCATTGGCCCATGTATTTCCTTTATTTCTGGTCCTCAGGGACAGGATGGTGCTACATTTTCAGAAACAGCAAGGCCCTCCCTCTCCCATCCAGTTGCTCCATCTACCCTGCTGCTCTGGGAGTGCCATATTCTTCCATCACGGATGGAAAATCTTGGCTGGAAAGTAACAAGACCACAGGCAGCAGCCGAAGGCAGCACTTAAAGCCTGGCCTTGGCAGTTTGGCTGAGGTCCGGGTTGCAGAGATTAAATACGGGCTCATGGCACAGGATCAGCGACTTGCTGAGAGGCGAGGGGTGATTACTGGCTGCTCATCTAACTTATGAGTCCTCATTAGGCTTCTTGGAGCTGAAAGAGTCTGCTGAGAACCGCATCACAATGCCCTTTCTGGCCTGGCCCCTCAGAAGGTCATAAAGCACTTTAATTAAGAACAGCTTTAATAATGGAGGACTCAGGATGCCACACAAGGGCACTGTGAGCATCCCTGAAATTAGGATGAAAAATCTCCCTGTTAGGTACCTTTGCTGTGGTCATTTTCTGCTGAGTTTAATGCAGTCATCCCAGCAGTCTGGCCATGGTAGCAAAAGCAGAGACCTGCTACCATCTGCTGAGGCATGACTGCTACCTGACCCACCTGTCTGAGCTAAACCTGAGGAAACCCAAGGGTGTTCCAGCTACCCTAGGCTTACTACATCTCTCCTTCAAATATACACAATTATTGGGCCTGTCACAATTCTAAGTGGCCTTTCCCTCAGTCAACCAAAGAAGCCTTGGGAATGTAGATAGCATCACCCAAACTGAGATGTTGAGCTGGATCAGCCTCTATTGTGGGGCTGCCCTGTGCAATTTTGAATGGTGAACAGAGCCCTGTCCTCCACCCAATAGATGCCAGGAGAACTTGTCATCCCAGTGGTGACAAGCAGATTGATCTGCAGACATTTCTGATAATCCCTTTTAAGGATGGTAGCTAAGTATGACAAGGAAATACTAGACTCCCAACACCAACTGTGGCCTCCACAGGCACACACAAACATGCACCTCACACATGCACACACACACACAACACACACACACACACACACACGCACGCACCATATATAACCATATATAACATACACATGATAAAAGAAAAAGGTGCTGCTCTGAGCATGTCACGTTTAGCTAGGTATCATAAATTTTATCTGGTGGTGCCACCTAAGAGTTAAAATTCCTCATATGCTAAGTAACAGCCCTAGAGCACCTGATCTTACTAGTAGAATATTAGAATGAGTTGATAGGCTCTCGAGCCATTTCTACACACTTCCCAACTAAAGTAGACACTACAGGGTAGGATCATATTACTGGTAACTCCATTTATCTTAGCTTCTCCAAGAAACTCTATTTTGTAGCTAGATCGCTAGGTGGAGAACTATTTGTTACAAAAAAACAATTTAATTAAAAAAAAAAAAAAAAGGACTCTCAATTCCCAGTGCAGACCTACTAAAGTCTGCTGTCTAGAGGTCAAGGTTTGAGAGCCCTGGGTGTAAGTCTGCTGCCTAGAGGTCAAGGGTTGAGAGCCATGGATGTTTATTGAGTTTTCCATGATTCATATCCCATGGTCACATAAGAGCAGGAGGTCTTGCCCTTGAGGAACATCCCAGAGTACACAGGACACCATATGTTTACAGATACTCCCCACACAGACTGGCATGTTTTGCATGTTTGAACAGTTGGCTAACAGCTGATGGCGATGGTTTGGGAGGTGAAACATTGCTGGAGGAGTAAGTCACTGGGAGTGTCCTTGAGGTCTGATACCCTTGGTTGGTCACACATAGATCTCTATGTTCTATTCTCCAAGATATGCATGAGCTGCACTGGGAGCTACCACCACCAGGGTCTGAGCAATTCCAGCTCCATGTATTCACCACCACAGTGGACTGGAACCAGAAGAAGGAAGCTCTCCTCCCTTACATCAAAGTGACTCATCTACAGAGCAAACTCCTTCTCTATCGCTGTCTCTCAGTCTCTATCTGTTTCTGTTTCTATCCCTCTGTTCTGTCTATGCCTTCCTGTCTCTCTGTCTCTCTGTGTCTCTGTCTCTGTCTCTGTCTCTTCTCTCTCTCTTCTCTCTCTCCACACACACACACACACACACACACACACACACTTTAGATTCCTGAATGCCATTTCCACAGGTTTATATTTGATAGGTCTGACAACAGTCTGAGAATATTCCAGGTAATGAATCAATAATTTCCATCTGATGGTGATGCCATTGGTCCAGGGACCCCACTTTGATGCTTGCTGGTCCAGAACACAGCTGGCCTCAGTTTTCTAAAATGCCAGAATTGTAAAAGATCATCAACACAACCACAGGAGGGCCCATCCAGGATACAAGAGATTGAAGAGCATGATGCCGACATTCAATTTAATCCTTGAAAAATAGCTATAAAGATGCTTCAGGACAAGAGGGAGAACCTGGCATAGTCTTAACATGAGCATTGCATCCATGTTCCACCTAACATCCCAGTTATGTGGGAGAACATCTTCCTTTTTAAATGGTGCAGACTCAAGTATTTAGAGATGGTATGCTATCTGTAAAGTCCATATTCCCATTCAAAGAGCACACTTTTAAAAATGCATGTGTGCATGCATGAATGCATGAGTGCAGTGTGTGTGTGTGTGTGTGTGTGTGTGTGTGTGTGTGTGTTTGGTGTGATAGCATGATAACACCAAGCACTGAAAAAGCAAAGATACTAAACTTATAAGACAATGAGTAAACACCAAAACAACTGTGGCTTGAGATGCACCACACAAAGCTGCCTAGAACAGCATCATCTTACCCTAGTGATGGGCTGAGGTGGGCTATGACCCTCCCAGAACTCCTGCAACAAGTATCACCAACTACAGTCTTCACATGTACAATTCTGAGGGCCAGATGTCTGAGTCCAAGGAAGTAGTAAGGTTGGTACTTCCTGGAGTTGGTCTGGAGAATTAGATGCACCTCTATATCTTGGCTTCTGCTACTTGTTCCAAATCCATGATGTTCCTTCTGCAGCCCCGCCTCCAGTCACTGCCCCTGCCATCTCATCAGAAGTCTAACCATGAAAATGGCGGAACATGTGTTCTCAGCTTCACGGTCAAAAAGGGAATCCAATCACCATGACCCCAGTGATGCATCTGCAAATTAAAAATGCATCTCATAATGAGCAGAGCCATTCACACTAATAATTACATAAGCTCTCATTATGGGTGGCCGTAATTACAGCAGGTACTTTTGGCAAATGCAAAAAGCAACTTAAGCTTTCCATCACCTGCATAAAGAAAATCAGAGGCAGGCACATCCTCATGTGGTCAGTCAGAGACGCCCTCCAGAAACACTGACACACAGTAAATGTGTAGAGGAATGCCCCAGCCCACTCTCTCCAGGAGGTAAAGAATATAAAGTGGAAAGGAGACAGAGGAGCAAAGAGAAACAATGAACACACAGAATGGAGGCACATGCCAGTCAGAAGGTTCTTCTATCATTTGCCCCTTCTGCCCTCAGCTTTACCAGTCCCTGAGTACCACATTACTAATCTTTCTTCTCTTTTGAGCATATATTTTACACTCATTTATTTATTGGGGAGGCATGTATGAGGAATTTCATGAACAATCCTAGTAGTCAGTTGTTTCCTTCCATGATGTGGGTCTCAAGGATAAACTCAGGCTAGGTAGCCTTTACCACTGAGCCATCTCACCAGGATCACCCCATTGTGCCATGCCATGCCCTTCAGTTCTGACACTAGTAAGTAGAGTGAGCATCTCACTCCACAAGTGAGGAGCTCCATCCACAGCAAGGCCACACATCAAGTGGCCACCAAATGGGTGAACCTCCCTTCAGACTTCTAGTTGACAGTGGTGAATCCAGGGTTCCTGTATACCTTCCTTGGGAGTAATAATTTGCTAGAATGTGCACAGAACTAGAGAAATGTGTTTTCTATTTTGAAGACAAATAGACTCTTGATCTATTTTGAAGGCTGCAATTCAGGAAGAACCAGGTAGAAGAGATGCACAATGCAGAGAACAGGAAAGGACAAGGCTGTCGTGTGCCTGCATAAAGCCTTCACAGCCAAGCTGGAGCTTTCTATGGATGCTCCATGACCTAGGTGCATCTAGTTCTCCAGACCAACTCCAGGAAGTGCTGACCTTACTATTGCCTTGAACGCAGACTTCTGGCCCTCAGAATTGCACATGTGAAGACTGTAGTTGGTGCTACTTGCTGCAGTGGTTCTGGGAGAGTCATAACCCATTACATCACTGGCCACTGTGGACTGGCTTATTCTTCTGCAGCTCCCTAATGTCAGAATGGAGCTGTCAACCCTCACTCTTTGACCATAAGGTGGCTGCTCTTGTCATCACCCTCATTGTCCTGATGCAGCCTCACCAAGATAGGCTGAGACAGGCTTGTGTTGAGTAACCAGGGAATTCGTCTCACCACAGAAATGCAGGAATTCTGTTCAGGAGAAAGGATGAAAATAGGATATGCATGGATGGCATAAGACAAGTGTATTGCTCTCTTCTTTGTAATGCAGAGTTGGGAGTACCAAAGAAGAGAATTGGGAATACTGACGGACAACAAGACTTCCATGCTAGTGAGAAAGAACACCCAGATAAGCCATTGGTGAATCCCAAAGTCACAGTGGTCAACCACCTACATCCTGTAAAGTCCAGGTTGGGAAGACAGCAGGAAGTAGAAGATGCCAAGCCTGGAGAGCACTGTGCTGTCCTAAGGTGCAGATGCTTAGGTATAGCCTGGATTCTGATCCTGTTTAGCCACTGCCTTGTGAACACAGGACTTGGCTCCTCTCATTTCTAAATAGCATCATTCTAGAGCCTTTCAGAAGTCAGTGCAGATGTGGGTTAGGCCCAGGATCATCCCACACTCTGTAAAATGCCGAGATCTCACTCTACTTCAGTTCTGCCCATGAAGCCTAACTTCATCTGAGTTCTCAGGAACCTTCAAAAAAACCAAACCATGACATAGGATCCCCTCCGTGCAAACTCCTCCATTTGTTAGCTAACAAAAAGCCATCTGCCCTCCCCTTAGTTGGAGTGATTTCATATTCCTCTACTTTCTGGCTTAGAGACAGGTCAATAGCAATGCTGATTCCCCATTCTGCCCTTACCATGGGCTGGGCCTTTAATTGCTTCCTGAAGGAGTCCTTTTGTTTTTTGTTTTTTGTTTTTTTTTTTTTTTGTTTGTTTTGTTTGTTTTTTTTTTTCTCTGAAAGTCCTGATTAAAATTTGTAAAGAATTATAATTTCCCCAAGCAAGCTCTCATTTAAAGTCTAAGACCTTACTCTTGGCACCTTAATATCCCCAAGGGCCTTGACTCAGGGGCCCCTTTCTGACTTCCTAAGAGGTGACCTTGGAAAATGTCCCCAATCAATACTTAAATGTTGCTGCTTGGCTTGCAGGGGTGACATGGGAAGATTGACACTCAGTTCTCAGACAATATCTGGAGAAACAGGTTCTTCATATGGAGTAACTAAGACCTTAAAGACCAGCAGTCCAAACAGCTATTTTGGTATGCACCATAGGTGTAAGCTGTAACTCAGAAGGAGGAAAGTCATAAGATCACACCACCACAGTTGGATTCTTAGACTATTCTGA
Organism: Mastomys natalensis; assembly: GCA_021653895.1. Taxonomy (NCBI): domain Eukaryota; kingdom Metazoa; phylum Chordata; class Mammalia; order Rodentia; family Muridae; genus Mastomys; species Mastomys natalensis. The sequence goes on from JAJTUV010000378.1 coordinate 719,803, forward strand.
TATAGCAACATGTCATACTTTTGGAGTTTGTGCACTTTTAAAAATTAAATTATCTTGTATTTAATTTTTTTCATACAATACGTTTTAATCATCTTATTTTCCTTCCCACAGTTCTTCCATATGTCTTCCTACCTATCCGCCAAACTTCACTTTGGTTTCTGTGTTTCTCCCTCAATAAAATAAAACCAGTAAGACAAAAATAAATAAATAAAAATAAAAACATGAAGTCTTTTTTGTGTTGGCCTTCTCTTCATGTGTATGGGACTCTCCACAAGTATAGCTGATATGCCCATTGTCGCTCCATTGGAGAAAACTGATTTTTCCCTTTTCCAGAAGTATCAATTGCAAATACCTGTTAGTTAGGGGTGGGACCTGGAGACCACTTCTCTATCTCAGTGCTGGCATTTTGTCTAGTCAGAACCTGTGTGGGTCTTGTGCATGCTGTCATAGTCTCCATGAGGTCTTATGTGCATTTGTCCTGTTGGGTGTGAGAGATGTTGATCTACTGGAGTCATCCACCACCCCTGGCTCTTACAACCTTTCTATCTCCTCTTCAGACTAGATTTTCAAGCTTTGGAGGAGAGGTTTAATGAAAGCATTCCATTCAGGAGGAGTGGGTGCTCCAAAGACTCTCACTTTCTGCACATTGTCCAGTTATGGGTCTCTCTGTTAATTACCATCTATTACAAGAAGATCTCTGATGAAGGATGAATGTCTCTCTGATCTATGGGCAGAGAAATTTGTCATAAAGATTCATTTTCTCATTATATTCCTTTAGCAGAATAATAATAGTAAGCTCTCCCTAAGGCCCAGGAACGATCTAGTTCTTGGCCACTTTAGCAGTGTTGAGTGGGGGTTCCATCTCTTGGAGTTGCCCTTAAATCCAACCAGAAACTGGCCGGTTACTCCTGTAACATTCATGCTATTATTACAGTGGTTTATCTTACAAGCAGGTCAGTATTGTAGGACACAGGGTTCGTAGCTGGGCGATATTATTTTCTCCTCCAGTAGCATGCAAACTAGCTTCCATCACCATGAATACTACTCAGTAGGAGCAAAGCTTCTAGTTGGGCACCAGCTCAATTCTCCATGTTCAATGATTTAAGTAAGTTGTGCCTTCAGCAATAGGACCTTACCATCAGGTTGTAGAGAGTAAACAGTAGACTTGGCAATGCCTTGTGATGCTTGGGGTGTTGGGACAGGTCTATAGAGGGCCTTTGGCCAACACCGCAACAAGATGTAATCCATTTCTAGTCCTGGAGGTTCACAGAAAGCAGAAATATGAGGCTGCCCCGTGTACTTCGTTATGTGCACAGCATGAAACCTAGGGACATGTTCTTTGCATCTCCATTCAGGAGTCACTCATAGCTAGCTATGCACAAGAATACAAGATGTGTGGCCATGGTTGTGATGTGCACCTGTCCCATCCTATGTGATGGTGTCTGGTGGTATAAGATGTCTAGTTGGGGCAGTGTCTCCCCCATTATATGGTCATTCTGTTTACATTCCTTTCATATATGTATGTATTTTCAGAAGCTTCTACTATGGTAGATTTCCATAGAGGTTTTCAAAAGGCCTTTAATGTTAGTGTGGGTTACCTCACTCTGTATGGTTGTTTCTAGATCCTTCCATTTACTTGCAGATTCCCTATCTGAAGGCCCTAGGAACCTGCAGTCCAAACAGCAACTTTAACATAAGCAGAACCTGTAATTTAGGAGGAGGAGGTGACTCACCTAAGGTCATAAGGTCACACAAATACAGTTGGATTCTTAAAAACTCTTCTAGCACTACAACATATCAAGACTTTCTGGGTTTGTGTGCTTTTTCTTTATTCTTTTGTGGTTTGTTTTTGTTGTTTGGTCCTTGTAGCCCAGGCTAGTCTGGAACTCATTAGATAGCCCCAGCTGACCTCTCTAAATCATTATAAGACTCCAAGTCATCTGTTTCTCCTGCCTCAGGCAGGCGAGTGCTGAGTACTGAGATTGCAGCACCCTCAGTCCAGACGCCAGTGCTTCTCAGTGCTTCCTTCATCTCCCCCCACGATCTTGAACTCATCCAATGCAGACAGTGGAGCAGTGTGCAGGACAGAGAGGGGAAACCAGATGGTAGTTGCCCCATTTGAGAAATGAGAAAACTGAGGCTTGAGAGTGTATGCAACCTCAGGGGGATCACAGAGCTCTGGAAGAGATACTACTCCACATCTACCAGGTAATGAAGATCACTGTCTTTGAAACTACACAGCCAACTTAGAGTTTAAAATGTGTCCACAAACATTCTTGTGGCACTCGTTCTTTCTAAAGACGAGTCCAGGTTCCTCTTTTTAATAGATGTTGGACTTATAACCCTCTCGAATTAAACAGACTTTGGGAGAAGTGACACTGTATCTCAGGACTAAATAAATCATGAGGCTTCTTCTTGCCTCTCTCTGATCATTGACTCAGGGGAGAAGAGGCAACCATATCCCATATCATGAACACTCAAACAGTCCCCCAGAAATACCTACACAGTGAGAGACAGGCTCCTTGCTGACATCCACATATAAGCCAGCTTGGAAGTGAACCTTCCAGCCTCTGTCATAATTTCAAACAGCTCTGAGCCAAAGTAACCCAGGTAAACAACTCCCCAAGTTCCTGATCCCTAGAAATGTGGAGATAATAAATATCTGTTTGTTCGCTGTAGTGTGTGTATGTGTTGTGTGTTCACTGTAGTGTAATATGTTGGTGTGTTCATGTGCACCACAGCTCTGCCTGCAGATCAAACTCATGAAATCAGTTCTCGCCTTCCTCCTTTAAATGAGTTCTTGGTATCTAAGTCAATCTGTGGTCTTACACTTCCCCACTGGGCCACTACCTTCAACAACTCTGTAATTTTATACTAACCACAGATAATTAACAGGATTCATTTTCTACACAGAAATCACCCAAAATGTCTTGACTTTGAACAATAATCATTTATTTTGCTGAAATGCCAATGACGTGGCATTTGAGATGGGCTTAAAAGACTGGCTCCATCATTCTCAGATGTTTTCCCCCCTTGGTGTGAACTGTAGGTAAAGCAGTGTGATTCCATCTAGAGTTCCTTGGCTGCAACTTGACCATTGGGAATTGGGCCCCCTGGCTGCTCAGCTGGGCTCCAGAGGATAAAGAAGACATTTTTAAAGTCTTTTCTCTGGGCTTCCTATGATCACTTTTGATGTATCCCATTAGGTCCAGCTAGAATTCATGGAAACCAATAAACAGTCTCTACCTCTTAGGGAGATGAACTGGACAGCTACAGTGACCACTGTCCCTGGTAGAGGAAGTTGTGAGCAGAAGTGGCTGTGTATATGGTCTACTGCAGAACCTGGGAGTATTTTAGACATAGGAGCAGGTGCCATCATCACCATTAAGACAGAAGCAGCTTATGATCTTATCCTCAATTGCAGATTAAAATCATTTAGATATGAAATGCACAGGTCAAAGAAGGAGTGAAAAATCTTGAAGAACTGGTCCCAGTTCTGACTACAGATGGTGACAGACCCGAATGCTAATAGATTTCCTGGAAAACACATCAGGGGAATGTTCCAGAAGCAAAGTATTGCTTCAGGCATTCATGGGTAAAGTACAGAAACAAATAAGGAATAAAAAAAAACCAACAATATGAAAGTATAATAGAGGTACGTTAGCTTTGGGCACAGAAGTTTGCAAAAACAAAATACTCATGCAAATAATCTTGATTGACTGAAGATGGATAGTAAAGAACAGAATGTGGTACATATTAACAGGTGATGGACTAACCGCTGTCCCGCTGCTGTTTTTCTTTGTAGCATGTTTTGATATCCGTAAGGGTGGAACTGGGAGGAGGGCAGGGAAAGGGGACTGTGATTGGGATGTACAATGAATAGAAAAGAATTTATGTTCAACTGAAAGTTCTATTTTGTAATAAATGTTTATTACACATTTAGAGGTAAGTTTACATATGTATATATGAGTGTTATCTATGTGTATTTACCTATTACTGTAAGTATCTATGTTTCATGTATGAATCATAGTTATTTATTATCTTTATGTGTATGTGTGTGTGTGAACACATATAGGACACATGAATGTATGGAAGTAAGAGGACATCCTCATTCAGTTTGAGACAGGGTTGTCACTGCCTACAATCTTACCATACGAGTGCTAAACGTATAGACACCTGCAAATACATCAAGATTTACACAGGCTCTGGGGATTTGAATCCAACTTTTCATCCTTATGTGGCAATAACTTTATCCATTGAACCAGATTCCTAGACCATAAAAATACTCTTGTATAAATATGACTATATGTCATATGGGTGACCACATTTATTTTACATATCACAGATATGTATGTTATAAATATCATTGCAATAATAGATGTATTTATATGAGATGTATGCATCTAGTCATATGAATAGTCATCTATTTCCCCTTGAGAAATTCTTACCAAGTTTGCATACTTTTATTTGGAACAAAAATGTCTTCTAGGGTTCAGTGCTGACCTGGTTACCAATAACTGGCAGCTTGACATGGCTTCGAATTACCTGGAAAAGGAGTCTCAGTTGAGTAACTGTTTTAGTCACTTTGGCCCACAGGTATGTCTGTGGGGGATAGTCTTGATTACTAATGTATGTGGAAGGGCCCAGCCCATTGTGGGTGGAACTATTCCCTGGACAGGTATAAGGATGCTGGCTAAGCATGAGCCAGTGAGAGAGCTACCAAGCAGCATTTCTCCACGGTTTCTGCTCCAGCTTCCTGCTTTGAGTTCCTGCCTTCACTTCCCTCACTTGGATGTGTGAGCAGAATAAATCCTTTCCCCCCTAAGCTGCTTTTACTCAGAATATTTTACCACAATGGCACAAAGGAAACAAGGAAAAATGCTTTGTTTGTTCCTGTGTTAAAAAGGTAATTTCACTGCACTTTGCTACACAGTAGGCTGTCTGTCGGTGCAATAAGAATGGGGACAGACAGTCTTCAGCTCCTTCATCTTGGTCCTGTGAACTTACATACAATGGGAAAAATTTAGTCCACAGAGACACTCTAGTACAATGTAGACCCACAAAAGTCTTATGTTTACTCTATGTATAGCTACATGTGTTATGTATATCTGTATATGAAACCTCAGAGGCTAACACAGACACAGGGTGTAGGCTCTCAGACTCCACAGGGTTGCAGCTGACAAACAGCTTTGCCATGGTCCTATAATTCTTGTACTTCAGAGCATGTGCCCAGCAAATAGGACATCCAAGCTGTGGTTGTGGAAAACATGAGAACCAGACTTGGGTTTGGAGACTTGAGTTTGAGGCCTGGTCTAGTCACTAAGCAGGTTTTTGAATCTTTGGCGGATGAAGCCTGGCTGGTCCTGGAGAGACTCCTCACTCACAGATTCTGGTGGTTCTGGAATGTAAACCTACCATGAAGAGAACATGCCTTCAACCACCTGGTATTGGGTTGTAACTGGGCTAGTGTCTGTCTGCCCTATTCAGCTAGAGTCATGTGTGGCACAGAACTAGAGAGAGTTTACATATACCAGAGTTTACCGGAATCCTTCAAACTAGCCAAGGACAAACTGTTTTATCCTGATTCTGTTCCTTCTATGGAAACTACATAAAGACTTCTCCTAGGAGTGGGACTAGTTGACACCATGCTTCCAGTGCAAGCCTGGGCACTTGAATTCCATGCCCAGAATCTATGAAATGAACCATTTACAGTATTCCTTGTACATGACTATAAAATACCTGCATTGGGGAGGCAGAGACAGATATATTCTTGGAGCTTGCTGGCCAGCCATCCTAGCCCAATCAATGAGCCAAAGACCAACAAGAAATCCTGAAAAAGGATAGAACACAACGAAATTCAAGGTTGCTGTCTCTTTCACACATATGCACACTCAAATGTATAACCATAGACACACACACACATATATATACCCTCCACATGTGAATACTACTGTCCCTTGGTCTCTATGCCATTTCATCACCACTCCTGACCACAGTGCTGGCCTGTATGGTTCTACATGGTATAGCATGTCCTCTGAGAAACATGAATAGCCACTTATATATTTTGATGACAGACATCACCTGACCTGTTAGCTTGTTCATACTTACCTCAGACTCCCTGTTAGCACACAAGGGTGCATCCATTCTTACTACAGGCTCGAGTCTTCTACCCTAAATCATGGGCCCTACATCATGTTGGACAAGGACAACATTTTTCTATTTTTATTTATTTTCATTGTTAGAAATTGAATCTAAGGCCATATTCATGCCCGAAAGCATTTTATCACAGAGCTATGGCTCCAGCCCTTTTAGCATTTACTATTGAGACTCACTTTCCCTAATTTTCTCAGTCTGACACTGAAGTTGAGAGTTTCCTGTCTCAGCTCCCCAGGGCAGGCAGGCTGACGCTATGTACCTTGGCAACACTTTAATAACTTCTGATTTGAGCTGGACTCTACATATTCCTTTAACCAGACTTAAAAGTAAATAATGGTTCTAAAAATGAAGCCTATGCAAATGCAAAATCAACACCACTTGGCACAAATAACAGGCAATCCTAAAACAAACAAAGGGCTACAACATACACAGCGGGCTGAGCCTGACTGTCTTCCCAGCTCAGGGCCTCTTTGTGCCAAAGGGAAGTTGGCAAGCTAGGAAGAGGTTTAAGGCCACTTGTATCAATCCAGGCCATTCTTTATGACAGGATAAGAGAGACAGAAGGAAATGGATGAGAGGATGTGGCTCACTGGGAGTTGTGGTATCTTGGGTCATACTGTACTCATACTAAAACCACTGGGTAGCAACCAGCACTCACAAACCTCATTACTGGAAACAACAAACACATTCATCTTTCAGCCTTGACTTCTACATTCTATTTCAGGACTGTGGGCAGGATAGGGGAGAAAAAAATGAATGCTTAATCTTGAGTCATTATAATGTTTGATAGACATCACACCTCCAGCAATGGCTTGGCCACCCCAAAGGGTGGGCATGATCTCTGATTTTCTATGATTGCATCTCATTAAAAAGAAACTTTAGCCAGGACTAACAGGACTGGCCAGTAGTACCAGCTACTGGAGACTGAGGGAGGGGAACTGCTGTTCAGTCTGTCTGGACAACTGACTGGTTCAAAGCCAGCCTGGATAACTTAATTGAGACCTAGTTTTAAAATAGCATGTAAAAGAGGGGTTGAAGGGAGGGCTGCACAGATGATTCTGTTAGGAAAGAGTTTGTCATGCAAGTATGAAGACCTGAGTTCAATTCCTAACATATGGATCGGTGAGATGGCTCAGTGGGGTAAAAAATCTTGCTACTCAACTTGATGACCTGAGTTCAGATCCCCAGAACACAAGTAAGCGCCTAACAGAGTAATGCAAGAACTTGTAATGCCAACCCACCTCTACAAGGAAAGGGGAGGCAGAGACATAAGCATCCCAGGCCGGCTAGCCTGACATATACAGCATTTGAAGCTATCCTATCTCAGACAAGGTAAAAAAGTAAAAACTGGCACCCAAGATTGTTGTTTCACTTCCACATGTACAACATGGCATGGATTAGCCTGTGCCAATCTCCCCTCTCTCTCTCTCTCTCTCTCTCTCTCTCTCTCTCTCTCTCTCTCAACACACACCACCCCTCACACACAACACACACACGAAAAGCCAGGCATTTGTAGCCACAGCACTGGAAGAAAGAGACATCTTACACATTCCTTATCCACACTAATTTGTTTATTTTTAAAGGGCTAGGGACTTAACTTAGTACTTGCCTAACATGCTCAAGGCCCTAGGTTAACAACCCCAGGACACCAGAAGGAAAATAAATAAAAGAGGAAAGGTCTCCATTAGTATCTGTTATCCAAACAGGATACCCCAAATGGATAAACAAGGCTGATGGTTCCAGCTGTCCTGTGAACACACATCCTCCCAGTCTCTCAGTGGCCTCTATTTGCCTCAGGGGACACCAAACAGGAATAGCATTTAGTAATCAATTGACTCCCCTTGACTTGGTTTGGTGCCTTTTCTAAATAATGAGCCTGGCAACATCAGAGCCTTGCAGCCATCTTTATTAAGGAAGCTCCTGGCGCCATGCAGAGAAGACACAGGCAGCGTATGCAAACGTAGAAGGGGAATTATTTCCATCAGCACCAGCTATTTGAAAGCAATTGAAAAGTTTCCATTTGAAGAAAAAAGTAATTTTCCTGATGTGAGTTTCGAGAGCTTGCTTGTGTGCCCCCACCTGACGCTGGCTTCTTCAGCTCCGGGCTTTCTGGATTTTATTAAACCACAGCTAAGTGGCATCATGCTGGTAAAATATTGTGTCGCCTTTTAAAGTGATATCATTACCTAATAATTTCGAGCGCTTTACTTTTTTTTTCCTTTGCCAAGGAAGAGAAATGGACCAATTGGCCCAGCAGCTGCCTCATAGCCTTATGAAGATGAGAAGAGCTTGGTGTGGTGTGGTGTGGTGTGGTGTGGTGTGGTGTGGTGTGGTGTGGTGTGGTGTGGTGTGATGTCATGTGGCACAATGTACCATGCCATGATACGGCATGGTGTGGTATGGTGTGACAATGCAGGGATACTGGAACCAAGGAACACACACAAAAAAACCTAAATTCCTTACTGAAAGGAGGGAGCAGATTCTTCACCAGATCCTTGCCACACCATATTTATAGAAAATTGGGATATTTATTCCACACAGCTTTTTCCTCTGGACATAACCAGTGCCATCTTGAGTTGGAATGGCTGGGGTTACCCACCCAAGATCAAGAGCACAGACATTTCCCTATGGAGATTAGTGAATGCAGCTCCATTGTAGCGCTCATACAAAGCACTGGAGTTCAATTCCCAGTCCCTCATAGACTGGGTGTGGTTGAGCCAACCTGCAACACCAGTAACCTCAGCCCTGCTGATTTGGAGGCAAGAGGACCAGAAGTCTCAGGTCATCTTTGGCTACACAGAAAGTCTGAGGCCAATCTGGACTACAAGAAACCCTGTCTCAAAAATCACTATTCCATAAATTGAAGGAAGAGGCTCAGGAGGCTTACAACTAATCAGAAGATCCCCAGGCAGCCCTTTCCTTCCTCAAGGTTAAAAAAAAAAAATTTAAAAGGTGGAGGGGGTCAGGCTGAGGCGGGGTTGGCTGAGGATGGATGTAGATCACTGTTAGAGGGCTTTCCTAGGATTCACTAGCTCTGGGTTCGAGCCTCAGCACTGCTAAAGAAACAAAATTTACAGTTGACTGGGGGTGATGCCTTTGGTAGAACCCCATAATGTTCTCAATGTTCCTGTAAGCTACCTCAATCATTGGTTCCCCGAACTGTCCTGGGGTCAGACTCCTTCCTGTAGCCTGTCTGTCAGTGCTCTATGTGTCTGCGTGAAGTAATGATTTTCCACATCTCAGTGCAATGGCATGGCATGTCAACACTCAGACATTTGCTTTTTCCTAGTTTTCTGCATTCACCTCCCGTCACAGAGCTCAGCACACTGTTGGTACACATCTATGTGTGCATATTTGGGGGTGAGGAGGGATGGTCAGAGATATATATCCATCATCATTTTCATTTAAGAGTTCACAAAGACGTCATGGTGGTAGTCAACACAGCCAGCACTCTTAACCCCTGAGAAGCCTCCTGCCTCTTTACAGTATCACTGTAAAGGCTGTGATCCACTTACATGGTAAGAACAACTACACATTATTCAAAGGAGCCTGCATCTTAGCAAGCAGCAGGGGATTCCTTTAGCTAGATAGTCTCCTTCCACACTCACAGCAATCTTCAAAACCAAGTGCTCAAGTGATGTGGTTTTTAGAGACAAGGAACCTGGAAAAAAAAAAAACAGAGAGGTTCCATATTTACTCAAGGTCACACAGCTGCAATATGAACCTAATTCTCCTAGACTCTTTGTTCTTGGTCACTGCATTCATAACACACAACACACACACACACACACACACACACACTGGGCGGGGGAATGAAAGACAGAAAAAAGATGATGAGGAAGAGAGGGGAAGGGGGCATTTTAAACTTGACTATGAATCTAAGCTGTGGAGATCACTGGGAGCCTCAGAGACTTCCTAAACAGGCTGAGCCTGGGGAGAAAGTGCTGCTCCTCTACTCCATTTCCAAGAAGGTAGACCAAAGCTACCGCCCGGTCACAATCTCCATTTTCAATCACTCATGCCAGCCGGTTTGGACTGTGTATTTAAACAGGATTTTCTTTCTTCCTTTCCTTTTTTTTTTTTTTAAATTGGAAGGGAGCTTTAAACACTTTGAATGTGGCCTCTGGGAGCAGCTCACAGCATGGTCCGCACACCCTTCTTTTGAGGCAGGAGTCCCTGCAGCCACATTGCCAGCTCTGTTTTCAATTACAAAAGCTTGTTTGAACATGGGCTGTCACAGAGGCTGTTCAAACAGGCTTTTGTAATTGAAAAGGAGGAAAAAACAAAAGATTTCTAACCTTCTAAAGCCAGGGTGGGAAGGAGCTAGGTTGAGGACCAGAGAAACAAAATGGCACCTATGACAAGAGGATTGAGGGCAGCCAAGAAGGTACCTGGGGAAAAACAGCCAAAGAGACAGCTAGAACCTCAGCCAACATCTGTCTCATATAAAAGCCATGAGTCCTAGGTGTAACTCTTCATCTTAGTGCACAAAACCCTGGGCACTCCCCAGTAACAATCTGGCTATTCTATTTTTGTATTTTTTGTTTTGTTTTTGAGACACTTTTATGCCATTTTCCACAGACACTACCTTCCCAACAAGTGTGTACAAGATATCTCTTGTATCTTTACCAGTACTTCTTTAGATTTTATCTATCTATCTGTCTATCTATCTATTGATTTATCTATCTATCCATCCATCCACTCACCCATCGATCTATCTATCTATCCGTCTATCTATCATCTATCTATCTACCTACCTACTTACTTACCTACCTACCTATATATCTGTTTATGTGTACAAGTAATGACACAACTGAAAGTCAGAGGACAACATGCAAGAGTCAGTAATCTGTTGTCATCTGGATTCCAGTAGTTGATCTCAGGCTATCAGGTTTGGTGGCAACCACCACTGAACCATCATGCTGGCCCTCTTGAATCTTAATGAGATATTATCTTTTCAATAACATCTCATGCAACACTTCTAAGTCACCACATTCAATCTCTTTCAGCATTCTGGGAAGCTACAATGGCAGACTCCAGACCTTAGCATCCGGCCACAGCTAGAGATGAAAAGCCATTAGTGCCTGAAGTCAGTAAGTCACCTTAAACTCAGTTTGCTCACAATGTTAATGGTAACCTTCCAACAACGCTGTTTGCTACCTATACATCTTTAATCCCTAATACTTTATCTCCCTTTTCAACAAACACAGAGTGTGATGGGCAGTAAAGATTGTCGAAGAGACAGCATCTAGAATCACCAAAGAAGTAAAGCCTCTGGCCATGTCTGTCAGGGAGTCTCTAGACTGGGTGGATTGAAACAGGAGATCCACTTGGATTGTGTGAAGTGCTGCTTGGCCAGCTATGGTCCTATAATGTACATAAATGGGGAGGGCACGCTGAGTGCCAGAATTCATCTCTCCCACCTTTCTGACTGAGGATAGCAGGTGACCATCTGGCACGTGCGGCCATGATGGACTGGACCCTGAGCTGTGGGCTAAAGACAACCCTTCCTTCTTTGGTTATTTCTGTCAGATATTTGGTCACACTGATAAGAAAAGTACAAGTTGCAAGTCTCTCACTAGGAACTCTTAGGAACCCACTTTGAATTCAGTAGAGGTTTCTATTCTCACTTTGTGTTGAGGAAAACAACCCCAGTTCCCAGCTTCAGTGTTCCTTAAAACTGAAAGCCATTGCAGACATGAAATGAGCAACAATCCTGGGGCATGTAGTATGGAAAAAGTCATATTGGTGTATGGATACAGCCAAAGCAAAGCACAAGATCTTGAGAATGTGTCCTGAGGACTCTAGATTGATAGCACAGTTGTGGCGTGTGGATTGTTGCTCAGGGTTGCTCATCTCAACTCAAGCACAGCTAGCTCTCCTACCCTGTCCAAATTTCAGTCCTCATCTCTGTAAGAGGAAACACTGAAAAGACTCGCCATTGAGGCTGCTCTGATTGCACAAGGAGCAATCAGCTCCATGTGTGATGACTGGCAAACTCTGATCATCACCCTCAGAAGCCTATCATGCAGTCAATGCCTACGATCTCAGCTCTTCAGGAGGCTGAGGTAGGAAGATCATTAATTTGATAGCAGGTTGGGCTAGTGAACGAATGCAAGACAAGCCTAGGCAACTTATCATGACCCTGTTTTTAAAATGGAAAGTAAAGTAGGGACCATGTTGAAGCTCAATGGTGGAACACTTTCCTAGCCTACAGGAGACTGGTACTGCCCAGTACAGCTTGTGTTCCTCAAGCTTAAATAGTGTGTGGATTTCCTGGGCTGTGGAAGTAGCTCAGTGGTTAAAGTGTTTGCCACACAAGTGTGAGGAATGGTGTTTGGCGACAAGTAAGGGGTGACACTTGGAGTTGTCCTCTGACCTTGACAAATTTGTCACAGCACAGGCTTGCTTGGTCTCCCCCACCCACACAAACACCCATACCACACAAAAAGAAGATATAAGCCTAATGAGTACGCCTGTTGGTACGGGCCTATGATCTCAGGCAGTTGATAGAGGAGATTCTTTATTCTGGGGCTTTCCTGGGCTGCTAAATGGCTTCTGACTTGAGGGCTAACCTGGAAAACTTAGAATAATTTAAAAGATCCTCTTCAAGATTAAAAGTAAAGATGGACAAGGGCTATAGTTTCATCATGGAGCTCTTGCCTGGTATAGAGAAGGCCCTGGGTTCTATACCTAGAACTACAGGCCAGTAATTTACCAATTACCCTATGAAACAAACATCCCTTGGATCTGCATGTGAGTGAACCTTATGGACCATATATAACTGAGGAGTGGATTTGTTAACTGTAGGTCTAGGTCTTGCAAATAAAGTAGAGACTGGGGTGGATACAAGTCACCCCACAATACACTATTGGATCATGGATATAGTAGAATCTGAATCTGTGTTTACTTTCCAATATATGATGAGGTGGGATAATTGTTCTCCGCATTCTTTTCTTTTACCCCAAAATTCCAAAACACACCCCCTCACATCAATGTGATAATCCCAAGTTCCAGGACACATTTCCAGAGATACCTAGGAGGCAGTACCTGGTTCTAATAAAGAAAATATTATCTTTGTTCCCTTCCCAACCCTTCACGGTACTCACCAAGAATGTTTTACAACTAAGATTTCCATATAGAGGTGGGTATTCATGAGTGGATTCAGAAAGACCTAGGATCTTCTAAGGTGTCACATGGTTAATTATTGATTATACACAAATATCCTTTCAAAGAGCACCAGACTTGAGTAGATGCTATCTATTCAAACTCTTCCCTCCAGCTTTGGAAAGATTGTCTTAGTTTGGATCCTGGTAGCTGTAATAAAATAGCCTTAACAAAAAGCATAGGAGGAAAGATTGATTGGTCATACAACTCTAGGTTCTAGTCCATCACTGTAAGGAAATCAAAGCAATTGGCAGGGACTTGAAACAGCTGGTCACATTCCATCTGCAGTCAAGAGCAGAGAGGACTGAACTGAGCATGGATACTGACTTTCTTCATTCTTACATAGTTCCAGAGGCCCTGCCTAGGGAATGTCACCACTCACAGTGGAAAACTATTCTCAATTTCAATTAATATATTCAATACAATCCTAAAGACATCCTCAAAGACCTGCCTAATCTAGACAACCGCTCACTGAGACTTCTCTCCTAGGTGATTCTAGATTGTGCCAAGATGACAATTGAAACAAATCATTACAATGAGCCTCCTGCCTTTGAGGCCTGGTACTTGAATAATGGTGGACTTTTGTCTCTCAACCTTGCCTGCAGCCTCTCAAGGTAGACCTTATCCCATGAGCACAAGGACCCGGTATCCCTGCCTGACCTTGCTGTCAGGGCATCACAGCTGGGGAAGGCAAAGATGTCACTATGCATTTGTTACAGTGACATCAGGCAGACATTGAGTGCCCACATGTAGCAGTGGACTGTCTATGCTGATCCAAGAGGAGACAAGGCAGCTTCAAGCCTGGTGGTGATGCAGGACAAGAAGGGAGAAGGTGAAGTCTTTTCTCTCCTCACTGTTATGGCCACAGCCAACACTTCTATAACCGGACAAGTTAATTGATTCATTTGACTCTAGAGCCTTCAGAATGAAGACTCAAAGAGGAAATGTCTGTTTTATGTTTAGTCATTTCCAGAGAAATGTGAGTGAGCAGAGCATGGAATAGTGGGAGAGGTCTGAAGCAGAAGCCAGTGAGCCTCTCAGACAGAGCTTTCTAGGTCTCTTAATGCAAGTGTTGCTTCTTCTAGGCTACAAAGTAGAACACCTCTACAACGTGGTTCTTGTCCCCATCCACCAGACAAAAAGAGGCCCTGTAATTTGTTCATGACCAGGTCCAAGACAAAAACATGAGGAAAGATAAGTTATCTGTGACTTTTTTTTAAAAGTCTTATTTTCTTTTATTTTGAAGTTATGTGTGTATGGGTGTGTGTGTGAACATACGTGCTCCTTAGTGCAAGTACACTCTAAAGTCAAAAAAGGTGTCAGATCCCCTGAAGCTACAGTTACATGTGGTTGTGAGCCACCCAGTGCGGTACTAGGAGCTAAATTCAGGTCCTATGCAAGAACTGTGTATGCTCTTTACTGCGGAGCCATCTCTCCTGCCCTTAAAACAACTTTAAAAGCATAGTTTGATGGTAACATAAAATTCAAAATTTTCAAATGTGCATCCCCATTATTGCTCCAGGGCCCCAGTGCATTCACAAGGTTGCCCAGCTACCACTTCTGTGTGCTTGCCAAGTAGGCGCCTCACCTCAAAAGAAAACCCCCACACCATTAACAGTGGCTCCATCCACACTTCCTCCAGCTCCTGGCAACCACTTGTCTGCTTTCTGCCTTTGCCCTTTTCTGTTCTGGACATTTTATACAAATGGAATCCTACAGTATGTGACCTTCGGGTCTGGCTTTTCTACTGGCAACCTGTTTTCAAGGTTCATCCCCATTATTGCTCCTGGAATGGAACTCCATTCCTTTGTAAGGTTGAATAAAGCCTAGCTGTAGGACAGAGCCTGTTTTTGTTTAGCCATTCACACACTGATGGGCATTTAGGCTGCTTCCACATGTTGGCTCTTGTGAATGGCGCTGCTATAGACCTTTGTGTTGGGGTAGTAGGAAGCATGGGGAAAACCTAAGCTCAATGGCACAGGGGCCTGAGGACCCGTGACCGTGAGAGGTGACTGTTAGCTTTAGTGGAACCAGCTGCTGGAGATCAGAAATCAAGATGGCCCTGCATTCTAACTGAGCAACCCAATCAGTGTAGGAGAAAAAGCAGGTCCCTCACACTGATGCAGGGGTTTCCATCAGAGTTCCGCCTAGAAGGGTTTCTTCTCTGCGCCAAACTGTTTGGCTGAGCAGATAGCTGCTCTGGCATCCCTGTGGTTCACAGCATCAAAGCAGCTCCAGGGATGCTAACTCTGGCTCTTTATCAGGGATGATAAAGATGGGCATAAAGAAAGCTGAAAACAGAATTACAGGATCAGAGTGTTTTCTGGGATGATTGGAAAGGTCTCTAGGCATCATTTAAGAGCGACAGCAGAAGACGTGGTAGCTAAGCATGGCTTGACATCTCCATCTCTCATCAGCTTTTGGTGTACCTTTGCTGAGATGTTGTGACCCCTGAATACCTCACTCCTGCTTATGCTGAGACCACTCTTCTTACTTACCAGTCCTAGGCTTCCTCCCCACCCACTGAGAACCTGGCCAAGACTCCTCACACCACAGCCATAGCCTCACACAGCCCCCCCCCCCTTTATGTCCATTTAGAATTGATTAATTTTCTTATTTAAATTGTAAATTTCCCTCCCCTGGAAGGCTTGCCTAAACTGCCCCATTACTGCTCTATTAGTAGCTACTGTCTCCCCTCTCCTTACAGATTTTCCGGTGTCCAGGCTATCACTTGGTGGTTAGTGAAATTACAGGCTGCTCCAGTGGGTGACCCTAGAGGGCCATGTGGGAGCTGGCAGGAAGTCCTTTGAACAGAGGTAGAAGAGACTGAGGGCACTGGCTGAGTTGTCCCTGTCCCTGCTCAGGCTGCCAGAGCTGAAGAGGTGGAAAGAGCCAGCCTCCTCCACCCAGCTGGGAACACATCCAGTCCAAATGCTGTCGTCTGCCAAGCCCAGCGGTTGCAATCTTTCAAAGACTTGAGCATTTTACAATTCCTCCTGTGGCGGGCTTCCATGTAGAATAGAGAAAGGAGAGCCGTTCGCCCTGAATTCCAAATCTACTTTAAGTAATTAAACCCATTTATTTCCATCTGAATACACGATGGGGTTGGAGAAGTTTATGGACATCTGGTGAGGAGACTGTCTAGATAAACAAACACTGCAGGGTGGGGTAGGGTGCTTCCTAGTAGGGGTGGGGTTTGCCAATGCCCTAAGCCAGCAATAGATTCCTGCCAAAGTGGTCTAGAAGCTCCATACCATAGGGAGCTCTCTCCTGAGTCCTGTGTCCATCAAGAGAGGGGAAGTTGAGAGACAGATCCAGAGGCTGTAGAGTGAGGGAACGAGAGAAGGATTACTAATGAGAATGGCGCTTTTGAGGGGGTTGTAAAAAATATTTCAAAACTGAATCAAAGCGACAGTTGCATGCTGAGATTGCCCTACATAACACCGAATCACTACTTTAAAACAGTGAATTGGGATTGGGGCTGTAGCTCTACTGATAGAATCCTTGCCTAATATGCACAAAGCCCTGGGTTCCATTCTCAGTACAGAATAAACACAGCATGCCTATGAATGCCCGGAATCCTCGGACTTAAGAGGTAGAGGCAGAAGGAGGAAGAGTTAAGGTCATTTTTAGCAACACATGAGTTCAAGGTCAGCCTTAGATGTAGGGACCCTAAGCAAATCAATTATTAAGTTAAATGACTATTTAAACAATGAATTTCATATCATTTTAAATTTCTCTTCAATTAACAACAACAACAACAAAAGGCTATTCACCTTTAGCTATTGATAGAATTTCCATATAATTTTTGCCTATGTAATTTATTGTTCAACCTGGAACACCATAAAATGGTTTCCCGAATTAAGTGAGAGGAATGGTACAGGGGTGTGGGGTTAGCCCAATCTTCAGTAAAATGTCAACCTTTCTCTAGAATAGAAAAGGAATGCCTCGTCTCCCTTAGGCACCTGTGTGACACCAGGCTCTGCTTGACTTACCTTCATACTCAGATCCTGAAGGATGAGGTGACCTGTGTCTCTAGGCCTCACAGAGTGTGCACACAATGGCCACTGACCCAGGCTTCTTCTGATGACCATGTATCCTACTTGGAAGGCTCTCCTTCTTCAGCACAGGAAAAGTATCTTCCCTAGGAACTACAGCCACAACACCCCTTCTCTGAGATGCTTGAAGGATACCTGGACCTCGAACCTGTCACTGAACATAGGACCAACTGTGGTTTACAACTAATACATGTCTTCAGGCTCATGTTGTGGCTATGTGGTGCTCTGCTAAGGATCTTTGGTGTGGAGAGGCCATGGGACCTTTCAAAGGTAGGGCCTTGTTGACGGATGTAAGATACTGGTTCCTGTTTGGTTTATGCTTCCTGCCTGATGGCCCCACTTTGACTCTACCATATCCCTCCTTCTACAATTGGCTGGGCTGATCTACCATAGCCTGCAGGAACCCTTTGCAATATGGAGGCAAACTAAACCTTCATCTCTTGAGTTGTACTGTGGTCACAGATACACAAAGGTAACTGATACACACCCACCACCCTTGACCATGATCAAAGAACTCAGAGGGCCATCACTGGGTTTTGAGGTTCTAGCCCTGCATATCTCTGGAAGATTTCAATGAATGAATACATTAATCCCAGTGAACTGGTCCATTAATTTGACCCATTTAACCGAATGCTTCTTCTCTCCCAGGCACTGGTGATGAGCTATGTAGAAAATGTCTCTGGCACTGAACTGCACACTTCAAAACAGAGCCTTGGGGTGACAAGATCCAGGCGGACATCTCTAAAAGATGACTGAACTAAAAATCTGACGTAAAGCCAAGGAGAACAGTCTTAGAGTAGGGGGTGTGTGTTGGGGATGAAGCACACTATTTTAGGAATTCTGGGAGGAGGAGATGGTTCCACCTGGAAACTGAAGGGAAGCAGTGTGGCTGGGAGAAAAAGGGAGGAGGGAGAAGGAAGAAGGGACAAGAGGAGATGAGAGCACCACAGAGATGGGTTAACACTAGGGAAGGAACCACTCCAATCCAGTCTGCACTTGGTAAGGGGTGAGAATAAGTTAGAAAATACATATGAGGGACCATGGAGAGGCTGGGTTCACCCGGCAGAAGATGTTGGCATGGACCAGGCTGGACTCCCACCAATTCCTGACTCCCAGGAGATAAGACTCCTGTGTGTATGTATGCCTAGTGTACAGCAAAGGCTGTGTAGGACTTCCTCATAATCCATGTCCTGCCTTCCCACAAAGCCTGTGTCCCATAGGAAGGCTCAAAACCCCTGGGCATTCTCCTCCTCTTTGATAGGAACCCTTATCTGGTCCTAGGCAGTCAGGTAATCTTGAGAACATGATCTAATATCTCAAAGTATGTGTGTGTGTACTAAAAGTTCCAGATCTCGGAAGCTGTTGGGAAGACCAAGTATGATTGTACCAACAATATGTGGCAAAGAGCTGTAGTACCTTCTTGCTGAAAATAAAGCCTTGAACACTTCCAACTCCATTGTTACTGGTGTTGGCATGATTCCCTAACAGTGGAGACCTTCCAGCAGCTCCACTTTGGGGGTGTGAACTGCATGCACAAGAATCTAGATTGGAACCCAGCCTGGCTCCCCGCAGACACCCTAAAATCACTTGTCTGATGTCAAAGAACAGGTGAACATCCTGGAAATAAACTACAAATTGTAAGGCAGGGTACTGTGAGGGTTCTGCTGGCCTATTGGCCTTGGCTCATCCTCATCACCCCTGGGTGTTCCCTGTGAGCATGGCTAGATCCAGAAGAGCAGAGCAATCCTTTGGTTCATACTTCATCTCAGCTAACTGGCACCCCGAGAGACTCAGCCGCTGGACTTGAAACTTTCCTTTCTCCGTCAGCACCGATCATATCCCTGTTTCCTCCTGGATCGGACACTGTTGTCTCCCGCTCTCACAGCTCAGCCCTGGAGTTCTGCCTTGGGGAAGTTAAGCTAATAAACCCACAGTGTGGAGGCTGAAATAAGAGGCTTAGCACTGGCCCAGTGCTGGACCTGCACCTCCCTCACCTGACAACCACTTGTGAGGATTTTGGAGGAGAGAAAAAGAGAATTGTCACAGAGACAGCCTTCTCAGAAATGAGTTTTAGGAGCCAGGATGTCCTGAGGGACCAAAGCTTCCAAATGACAGTGGGAGAGCTCTGCAGGACAAGGCATCCAGACCACCACCAAAACAATTCTTGGAGCTTTCTGATCTAGTCAAGGCAGTGATCTGCTGAGTTATCTGAGCAAGGATGAGGCGAGAAAGCTCTCCATTTCAAGCTATTTGGTGTCATTTATTTGCACCTACAACAGAGTTTAAAATCCCACCACCTCTCTATGGGCCCTTCACAGCCTCACACCTACCAGGGAGCAGGCACTGGAAGACTGAGAGGTCAGCGAGACACTGCCGAGGCTGCTGTGTGCCGTTCACAGGGCGGTGCATTGAAGCAGAGTGGAGTGCATCGTTTGCCAATGCTGACATCATGGGTTTTAATGTAATGACAACTTGTTTGGCTCAAGCTGATCATGTATCACATTGTCTTCTAAAACGCTGATTTCCCTGTTAGTAATTTAGATTCCTTTACAATGCTTACCACACACTGAATTATATTTATTTGTTTTCTTGTGGCCAGTTTTCCTCTCTGTGATGTGGGCACCATGGCTGTAGGGACCTTGAAAGACCTATGCAACTGTCTTCTTAGAGTCAACGGATAAGTACATGATGTGCTGTTTGTGGCATAAATGAAGAGGCATCATTTAAGACACAAGGGAGAGCTGAGTCAGTAGCTCAATGGGGAAAGGGCTTGTTTCACATGCAAAAGGAACTAGGTTCAGATCCCCGGCACCCAAGTAAACATCAGGTGTGGTGGCACACATGGTTAACCTCAGCAGAGTCTGGAAACTAACTGGAACTCACTGAAACTCAGTCAGCCTAGCAGCAATAATGATATATCAGTTCAGTGGAGACCCCACACTGAAAATCAAGGTGGAGGTTGCTAGGGGAACATTCTTTGCTGTTGTTTTTTAACCCACATATTTTCATTGTGCTAATTTATTAACTCAAGTATTACATCCCAACCCTCCCTCTGTCTTCTGCCCCTCCCACCCCCATTCCTTTTCCTATCCATTCCTCCTCCATTTCCCTTCCGAAGAGGGCAGGCCTCCCAGGGATATCAACCAAACTTGGCATATCAAGTTGCAATAAGATTAGGTACTTCCCCTCATATTAAGGCTGGACAAGGCAACACAGTAAGAGGACAAGAGTCCCAAAAGCAATTAAAGATATCAAAAACAGCCTGTGCTCCCTTTGTTAAGAGTTCTACAAAAATGCCAAGCTACACAACTAGTGTGTGTGTGTGTGTGTGTGTTGTGTGTGTGTATGGCCTAGGTTAGACCCATGTAGGCTCCCTGATTCCCTGATTATCGGTTCAGTCTCTGTGAGCCCCTATGAGTTCAGGTTAGTTGATCCTGTGTGTTTTCTTGTGGTGTATTTGACCCCTCTAGCTCCTATAATCCTTCCTTTCCCTCTTGGGCAGGATTCCACAAACTCTTCCCAATGTTAGGCTGTGGGTCTGTCCATCTGTTTCCATCAGTTGCTGGATGAAGTCTCTCAGAAGACAACTTGACTACACACCAACTCACTTATAAGTGGATATGAACTGCAAAATAAAGGTTAATCATGCTACAATCCACAGACCCAAAAAGGCTAGGTAACAAGGAGGACTCAAGGGGAATGCATGGATCTCCCTGGGAAGGAGAAATAGAATAGATTTTGTAGGTGGACTGGGGATGGGTGGGAACAGGAATGGGAGGGACCAGGTGGGGAGGAAAATTCTTGCTGTCAACCTCTGGTCTCTACACAGGTGAGGGCACCTGTACACATGGATGTAATGTGTAGAGACCAAGGTTGTCTTGATAGACAGAGGTTCTCCTCAACCCTCCCTTCAGGGATCACACCATGAGCAATTTCTGTAAGAATACAAAGAAATATGAAGGCATGTCATTTGCATCAGGTTATTAACAGACTGTAGCTTTCAACTTGGACACACTAATGTGATCTTGCCCCCCACTGTGTGTGTGTGTGTGTGCTCGTGCACGCATGTGTGTGTGTGCTATGTTGGGAGAATACTCAAACCTTCTCTACAGCGTCCCTCGTGACACATTAAGGCTGGCCATGAAATGGCTGAAAGAGTTTAGAAGCACTTCTGCCAATAGTGTGGACTGAACCTGGAGGTACATTCTAGAGTTATCTCTAAGCTCTCAGATGATGTCTGCATGGGAGATAGGGGCACCAGCTAACCCACCTTCTGATTCTGGCAAGAAAATAAATACTTATGCTTTGATTTTTTTTTATTTTAAAATCTCTCCTTCCTCTTGTCCCCCTCTGTCTCCATCTCTGTCTTTCTCTCTTTCCATCTATCTCTGTGTGTGTATGCATGTGTGCATGTATGTGCATGTATGTGCATGTATGTGCATGTGTGTGTGGCTGGGTATGAGTATGCATGTGTAAGTCAGTGAAAAAATTGACAGAGTCATCTTTCTCCTTCTACCAAGTAGGGTCCATGGATGGATGGTATATGTCTTTACCCACTGAGCCATCTTGCTGGCCCTATTTGTTCTAAGATCATTTGTTACACAACAGTATGTGACTAGAGATTGTTGTACGTCACTTTGCAGGAATGAATGCCTGACTCAGAATGCAGAAACTGTCCTATATTTTTCTCAGCCTATTTTGGGGTTTTGCTCTTGGCCATCATCACTGAGCAGATTGTTTGGAAATCTCCAAATGACATCATTAAACTTGAGCCTTCGAATCTCCATCTCTAAATCAGAAATCTGTTGGAATATGGTTTTGACCCTTGCAAGCTGTGTGGGGCCAGAGGAAGTCAGTTAACATGCCTGAGCTTTGCTTCCTTCAAAGGCAGAATGAAGGGGATCATTGCAGGGTGGGTGTATAGGATACCACGTGTTCGGCATGGTGTGTGACACAGGTAAGCTCTAATACCAGGTCAGGCGCTATTTTTATTCTGTTTTGGAATTCTAACAAAGATCAAGGGCAGAATTCACATTGCATCTAATTGTCAGTGTATCCATACTTTTGTTCTTCTCAAACAAAAACATCATATTACACCTTTGTGGTACCTCTAACCTTACCACACTTGACAGCCAGGGGGTGTAGAAAAAGATACACAAGGACTGGAGACATAACTTGGGGAATAGAATCCCTGGTTGTGAAGCCTCATAACCTGAGGAACCATGAGGTAGAAGAAGAGAACTGACTCCCTCAAGTCATCCTCTGACCTCCATATGCATGACACACACACATGCGTGTACACGTACATGCACACACAAACATGTATGCAGGCGAACACACACACGCACGCACACACATTAATGAATGCTCACATAAAATAAACCAAATAGAATAAATTCTTTTAGAAACCAAAGAATTAAATAAACAATGTCATCTTCTGTGACAAATAAGATGGTGTCCTGCCTCTGTGATGGGAAACTTATTAAATAAGGCCACTCTCATGGACCTCTTACTGTACTTCCACAAGCTAATTTCTATGAACAGAGAGAGACCAGCATCACACTGATAGCCGACGTGGCTTTGAAATGTCAAGGAGATGGTCTGAGGCTGCACATTCTCTAGTGCTGGTGCCTGACCTTGGCCTTGGCTCTTCTGACACCCATAGGATAACTGCTCTCAGGTGGTTTAAGTCTTTTATGAAGCTGGCCACTCCACCACATTAGATGTCCAGTGTCCCTTCTGCTTTTTGGTCCCAAGGCCAGAACTGGACAATCTGTTTGCATGTCTCCCATGGACCCTTCACTTTGTACTTCCTTTCCTCATTAGAACTTCACTTTCCTTGCCAAGCCAGCTCACCTAATCTCGTATCAACTCTGCCGCCTCTAATTATTTCAGTGTAATTATTTTTCCTTAACAAAGAAGATAAAACTAATCATAACATCTTTTTGTAAGCCTCCAAGAGTCATGCTTAAATTACCGCACTGATTTGAAAACCCCAGCAAGCAAATAGGAAATAATTATACTTTTATCTGGGTCGAGAGTGACATCTTGCCAAATACCCACTAAATTCTACAGAAACAATAGGTCACAAGTAGATGGATGACTTTGCCTGAAAGTTCCCCAGTGTGCCATGAATCATTTTTCTGCACATTGTGACGTGGTGGTTTGGGGTCAGTTGGAAAGAGCTGGGGGATCAAGGATGTAGCCAGTAAGTCCCCAAGCCACACTATTCCTAGGGAAGTCAGTAGTGTATGATGAAGGAGTAGCTGTTTCTTGGACACATACTTCTTGGAGGCTGTGTTCTATATGGATGTGTGCATCAGTGGGATACAGAAAAAAAAAAAAAAAAACACTTCTTAGTTGCTTATTTTGTTGCTCTGATAAAATACCTGACAAAAGGCAGCATAAGGGAGAAGGGTTCATTCTAACTCCTGGTCCATGAGATAGACTCCATTGTGGGTGGAGGAGGATGGCATCAGGATCCTGAGGCAGCTAGTCACTCTGCATCCACAGTCAGGAAACCAAGAAAGAAGACTGCTGATGCTCAGCTGGTTTCTCCATTTTACTGTTTGATTGAGTCTGGGACCTCAGTCTATGGTATGGTTCTGTCTACATTCAAGGTAGGTCTTGTCACCTTAGCTAAGCCTCTATGGAAGCACCCTCCCAGATATGCCCAGAGGTGTGTCTCCTAGGGGATTCCAAGTTCAATAAACAATTGAAATGAACTCTCACAACTATGGATGCTTTTGTGCACTCACTATGTGCTAAGCAGTGTTCCTGGAAATAAACACACTTTCTCTCATTAAGTTACCACATCAGCCATCTTCAGCACGTCCCTCACCTAGTCAGATGAAAACACTAAAGCTGAGTATTTGTCATACCACACTTATGGTGTGGTATAAGCAGACTGTCATCTCAGCCTCTTGCCCAGAATTCTTCAATGGAATCCAGCACTGGTGTACGGTGCAGCGGCTGGGATATCAAAGGCTTTCATACTCCAGCTGGCATCTTTGCTCTGAATCCCTCCTCCTGGAGAGGAACTAAGAATGTGCTCAGCATTTTACCGAGGGCCTAGAGATTGAGAGGAGGGGACAGTGGCCCAGGGAAGCAGTACTTATTTCAGTATCCCGAGGTCTCTAAGGATAGGACTCTGGTGTAACATAAGACAACAGGGACCTCCTTGCCTGCAGCAGACAAACCATGATTTACCAGTGACAATCCACTTCCTCTGTGATTGCTGGATGCTGTGCAGAGGGAATTCTTCCAGGCATGAGAACAGACATCAGAATACAATTGGAGGCTCCAGGGGATAGGGTGATCCATGAGATGGGCTAAGAAGATCCATCTGCAGGTGGGCCCTCTTTCTGCCAAATCCCTAGCTCTCACACAGATGACTGATGGCAGCTTTGTTCTCTCAAAACAGGTGCTAAGGCAGAGACCCAACTTGAAGGACTGAATCCTGGAGATGGCTATGGGTCAGGAAAGGGAGCAGGGACATGATCTGCATGGATAGCAAATTACCACTGGAGGAACAGAACTATAGCTTGACCCACTGGGGCACACTGGCAGCTGGTGCCCGGATGGCCCTCTGCACAGTAGAGAAGGGCCCTGAGTGCTTACACAATGTCATCCTTCTCAGAATCTCCAGGACTTCACAAGTTTGCACTTGTAGCCCTCACTGCACATGGGCAATGAAGAGTGCCCCTCAAAGCCCAGAAGAGATAATCTCAGGCAAAGGGATAGATTCTAATGTCTTGAAGCTGAAGTGAGCACTCCAATGGTAAATACAGAGGCAGGGCACCAATGAAGAGACAAATTCTTCCGTTCTACTCAAGTAACTACCCTGGATAAGTCCCTTTCTTTCAGTGGCCAAGCCCTGATCCAACCAAGTCAACTTTCTCCCTCTGACCCAGCTTCCAGGTATCCTGATTCTCTTTTCCTGCCTTCCCTGTTCTCATGGATACCTAGAAGAGGTGCCTACTAGCCAGCCACAGGAGTTCCTGGCAATTCTTTAACTTACTGACAGCAGAGGGGTAGGTAAGCTGACTCTCAGCTATGTGTGGGATGAAGAGGAATGTTTTTTTACTTGAGATAATGTTGGTACCTGGTGGATGCTGCAGTGAGCTGAGGTATGTGAACAGCAATGAGACATTGCCCTTTCCTATGTGAGGCTAGTTGGAAATCTGCCTGCCTAAAGTGGGGGTGGGGAGAGACAGAAACGAGCCTGTACAGAGTCCTACCAAGTCCACTTCCCTCTCAGTGACTCTTGCACTCCAATCTAGGCTGCTGCATAGAAAGAGTTCTGTGACCACTAGAGAGCGGCCAGGGTGACCTTAAGTAGCTTGCTGGGGAAATACACAAGTGGCTGGAGATGGTAGTTTTCTGTCATCTTATTCTGTAATGATAGTTTATACCTGACCTGGGCATTGCTCTTGGTGAGTGAGCCACCTGTGCAGCCACCTCCTGCAGCTGATTTGTTAGTTTGATCTTTATAGACGCAAGGTTGCATAGTGGTGTGGGGGATAGTCCCCAGGGACGCCACCAATCAGCTGGAGGTGTGACTTGTAAACTACACTCCAGGTACAGAAGACGCCCCATTGCAAGTATGTGGAGCTACTGACAAGGATTGGGGGGCTTAGGTCCCCTCTCCCCCCGACACAGCAGCTTTCCTTTATTGTGTCTAACAATGGCCTTCTCCATGGGGTTTATTTCTGTGTATCAAAGGAGCTGCGTTAGACAGTCAGGGATGATGTAATGCAGTGCTGTAAACTTGGAGACAAGCATACAACAGAAATAGTGTATGCCATGTGCATGCACGTGCATGTGTGTGTGCAGTTGCAGGTATATACCTACAGAGGCCAGAGGTCAGTCTTGAATGTCATTCTTTAGGTGCTGCCCAGAGTACTTTTGAGACATAGTCTTACTAGGATCTGGAAACTCACCAAGTAGATTATCTGAGTGTCCAGAGAGCCCCGGGAATCTGCCTGTCCCTGCCTTATGTGCTACCATAGACCATTTTATTTTTATACAGGAACTAGGACTTTAACTCAAGCCTCCAGGATAGCACTACAATGCTTCGCCAACAGGACCCATCTTCCTAGATTTTCACGGAAACTCACCACTCATAGTTCTGGATGTTGAAAGTACAAGGCCAAGGCATAGATGTAGCTAGCTCCTTTTGAGGGCTGCATTAGAAGCCTCTCCCAAAACTCCGGTGCTTTTTGGCTGTCTCTGAGATTCAATGAAGAAGCACCTCCCTGACTCCTGCCTTTATTTCAATGTAGCTTTCCCTTCTTGTGTTAATCTATGAACAAATGCCTCCTCTACACAAGGAAAGCAATTATATTGGGTTAGGGACCCTTCCTGTTCCAGTATGACCTCATCCAATTGCATTTTCAATGCCCCTAATTCTAAGTAAAGTTAGCATGAGAGGCACTGGGGGCTAGAACTTCGATGTGAAGAAACTAAATGGATGTGACTTAACCTATAAATCATCTGTCAAGCTCAACACAGGTTAGGTACTAGGTACCAGGTACAACACAAAACCAGCATATCTTATGGGTGCCTACCACCTCTCTTCGTGGCCAAAGCATTTGTCACTCACATTTGTGCCAGTATCCTTCCTGTCACTCAGCTTGTCAATCACGTCCCAGTGCAAAGTTGCTGGTGACCATCTACCAGTGTTAAAGGGGACATAGAAAAGACACCTTCTATTGTGTCCGTGGAAAGACAGATGAATTTTCAATGGTGAGTTCCTGAATGTTTTGGAAGAGGCCTGTGGAGAGCGTGCTTATTTGCTGAAGTTGCTGTGACAAAGCCCAAAGACCAGTGTCTTCTACAACAGAAATGATTCTTCCCATCATAATAGAGCCTGGAAGTCCAAGACCAATGTTCAGTGGGGTGGTTTCTCTTGAGTTCTCTCCATGGCAGCAGACACTTTTTGCTCCTGGTGCGCTCTCATGCTCCTCCTCCCCTGTATGTCTGTGCGCCATTCTCTCTGTATAATGACACCATTCAAACTGGAACAGACTTAAAGGTCTTATTGTACGTTATCATTGCCTTAAAGATCCTGTATCCAAAGGGAAGCATGTTCTGAGATGCTGGATTTAGGACATCAGCATTAAAGCAGGGGGTGATATGATCTAGCCAAAGGAAGGGAGGCCATGCCACAGTCAAATCTAATACCTGGCACCCAACACTCGGCTTGCTTCAATATTTCTCCCTTGGTGGTGGATTTTGGGGAAAGAGGTTTTCTCATTGTTCCTCCTCTAAAGACACACCGGAAAACTCACACTCATCCTGAAACAAAGCTTGCTTCTCAACACCTGTCCCCAAGGGAGGGAGAAGGCTCTGTGGGAAACAGGCATCAGAGTTGAGGGGTGTCTTTGTATTCTGCCAGCTGGACTTACAAGGTAAAGTGGCTTGCAGATTTCTTATTTAATAAATTCCTACAGAAAATTAGTTTTTCACAGTGGGGAGAATTTCAAGGCTTGCTGAGAGGAGCGGGCAGGATCTAATCACTGTTGAGGCTTTGTACATACACCAGGCATCGCCGATCTCCGAATGATCCAATTACTCTGCAGAGGCTGGTCCGCCTTACCTGCATACTAATCGGCAGACAAGGGAACAGGAAACAGGCCGGCCTTTCAGGAAGCTCCAGACGCACAGGGCTCCCTTGCTGACCTTCTGCCAATTATGCTCATCTCTATTCTATTAGCTCAGCCTTTGCCCAAAGGTGACATATGTCTGGCTTTAGAGGCGCATGCTGCCTCTACCAGCCTCCAGCAGCAAGGAAAGAGGGTACTGGCTCCAGCAAGTGCAGGCAGGGTCACTCCTGTCCCTTGAGACCCCTGCAGTCCACATCGACTGCTGATGAGGACAGTTGTTTCATCCGCTGGGTCCCTCCCTACCTCCTTCCTATCCACTTACTTTCCATTTACCTCTGTCTAAATGACAGTGAGTGTTCTGTGAACTAAGTGGGAAAAAAAACTACCCAGCGAGCATCTCCAATAGTTATTTTCTTTTACAAAGGAACATCCCTAGGTATGTGAGCAATAGGGAAGACAGGGGGATGCCAGGCATAGTCCCCAAAGAAGAGAGGTGTAATGGGGAGGCCATGTTTTGCTATGGGGTGGGTAGAAGAAAAATGGAAGGACAGAGAGGTGTGGAGACTACCTACCATGGTGCACCTTGATGTTAGATATCTTCTTCCAAAATAAAGCAAGTCCGGGGCTGGGGAAACAGCTCTGTAAAGTGCTGAGTGCCTTCAGACCTGAGTTGTGATCCCAGGCATTCATGCAAAGTGCCAAGTGTGGCAGCCCACAGTGTACACAAGTGACCTCAGCACTGGGGAAGCAGTGAGAGAAAGGTCCCTGGTACTTTCTGGCAGCCAAACCAGCTGCATTTACAAGCTCCAGGGTCTGTCAGAGACTCTGTCTCAAAATTAAAATGGAGAGTGACAGAAACAGAGGAAGTCACCTGACAATGATTCTGACGGCCATAACCTGCACACCTATATACACACAGCCATACCTGTGAATGCATACATATGTATATACCACACATACAAATGTGCAGATTTTTAGCCTGTATTTTCCATTAAAGAGTATATTTCACAAATACAGTATTCACCCCTATGCACACCCCATGCAAGTAACAAATCATCTCAAAGGATTACAACAGGGTCTAGGGACCCAATAACCTCTGTGGTGGAGGCCTAGAATTCCCAATGAGGAGATCTGGAATGTTCTGGGAGAGGCCTATGGAGATGTACTAATTTGCTGAGGTTGCATCAAAGTCACACAGACTGGTAGCTTTAACAATAGAAATAACTTTCTTATTTTAATGGAGGCTGGAAGGCCAACATCCAGGTTCATTATAGTGGTCTCTCTTGAGCCCTCTCTCCAGAACTACACTGCCATGTCCATGGGTTTAAGAGAAGACTGGGAAGGCAGCATCTTGGGAAGTTTTGTAAGTTGGTAAAAGCTTTCTTGTGGTGTTTAAAGACATGCCAGAGCAGACCATGGGTTTGGAATGGAAGAAAAGAGAGTGAGAAAGAATTAATGAAGTCCCTCATCCAGCAAAAATACAAAATAAAATGAGGAAACATTACTGCAGAGATTCTTTCTGTAGCATTATTCTAAGAGAGATTCTAAGGCTTGGAACTGTTGGAGCTTCAGTTCCAATTTTGCAGTTTGACAACTATAGATTGTGGAAATGCATATGGAGTGTTTCTGAGTCTCTATTTAGTTATCCAGGATAGAAGCTCTGCACTTATCTTAGCACAAAACACCTGGGAATAAGACATTTGGCACTGGGCTGCCATGGCTAAGGCCATGAGCCTTTCTACTGCTTTCAGTTTAAAT
Source organism: Mastomys natalensis (assembly GCA_021653895.1). Classification (NCBI taxonomy): domain Eukaryota; kingdom Metazoa; phylum Chordata; class Mammalia; order Rodentia; family Muridae; genus Mastomys; species Mastomys natalensis. The sequence continues at coordinate 749,549 of JAJTUV010000378.1, forward strand.
GCAATGGTCATAAGCAATAGGTGGTCACCATCTTAGCACACCTGTAAAGGCACATCTACATGAACCATCACTGAGACAACAGAGTTCAGACAGGAAAGAAGGCTTGCATTTCATCCTTAGATTATAACACCATGGCTAGTTCCACACAGATGTGACTATTTATCAAGGATAAAATGACCTATAATAGGCTATCTCAGCAGTAAAGACATTAGACAAGTAGGGCTTGCTATGGTCACATGAGCGACAATTGACGTCTATCTAAATCAATGACAATGGAGAGGCTAGCACAGACATGAGGAAGTCAATCTCAGACTTATTCAGAGAAAGAAAAGCAGAGAGAGAGAGAGAGAGAGAGAGAGAGAGAGAGAGAGAAGAGAGAGAGAGAGAGAGAGAGAGAACGCACCCAGTAGCTCAGTCAATGCTGAGATATGAGCCTCAATCCTTGTGTGCCTCAGTTTCTCCATATATCAGTCAGGGTCTCCTCTGGAGTTGGTGACTGACAGCAACAGAGGAGGCAAAGATCCTGTGGCTCCAAAGCGATGATTATTATGAATCCCTTTCTCCTGTATCCTATGCTTCTCTCTAACAGGCCCCAGTACTGTCAGACTCTTTCAGCAGGAAGGTGTTTGTCGCTTTCCTTGGTCCCAGAGGTCCCCAAACTGTGCAGACTCAGAGCTGGCTGTGATCTTTCAGGAAGAAGACACTAACTTGGCATTCTTCCTACTGACTGTTCCCCTGGTGACTCCCCTGGAGCCCAGGAACCTGATGCTTGCTCCCTAAGAACTTCATATTACTTGCTAAGAAGAAGTGATTTGTTTTTGTCCCATTGGCTGCTTTAAAGGACACAAACAAATTGCTGGGCTGGAGGCTTGTACTTGGGAGAATACGGATATGGAGATGTCTGCATGTGCTGAGAGCAGGGAGGCCATGATGGACGAGCCTGTACCAATGTCTCCTGGTGGACTTCCAGGCAGGGCAGGAGGGTCAGGGGAGGAAATGAAATTTCCACCTATTTATGCACAGGTGCTAAAATGAAAGTCTGTGCAGAAACGCTGTTGTTTGGAAAAATTGGCTCTTGCTTTCTCTCTGCTTTAGTGCATACAATTCTTTATACCTGGAAAACGCACCCTCTTCTCTTCACCCTCTTTGTTCAGAAACTCGCACATCCATGAAGCAATCAATAGGGCATCGAGCATCTACCTTGTGCGTAGTGTTGTGTTTGAAACTGGGTACCTCTTGGTGACAGCATCCCATGTCAGGCAGGCATGGTGGTGCATGTGTACTGTCGACAGATATTGGTCACTAGACAACCCCATTACAAAGTAAGCTAATGTTGTAGAGAGCCCTTCTGCCCTAAGAGCATGCTCTTTCACATGTATCCCAGTTGTAGTGATACAAGGGGGATTACAGACCCACCAGGTAACCGACACCAGAATGATCCGGGTTCTTTCCTTCTGATCCATTTGCTCCATGAAAGCCACTGGGTTCAGAAGACTGACCAGGTTTCTCCTTGCCAGCAAAGCTCTGATTTCAGCTTACTGCTGCGTCTGCGATTAACTTCTTTTAAATGTGCCTGTCCATCGTTCAAATGCCCTATCGTCCTCCCTGAGGCTTAGGTGATATCTTGGAAGGAGGGTCAGTCAAAATGGAAGGATGGAGCCAGAGAATGGGCTGGAGTGCTGTGGAAGGCTGTCTTTCAGGCACAGCATGGCTGTGGTAGTCTTGAACTTAGAACAGCCACACAAGAGCTACACAAAATCTGACATGGTGATGGCCTGACATGCAGGACGGGGGCAGGGGGAGGCTCCCATCAGGACAGAGGTGTATTTGGTGCTGAACTCCTCCTATAGTAGTGAATGGTTAATCAGGGAGGAGGAGACATTTTCTCACACTGATTCACACACTAGTAAGATGCCCACAGTTTGACAAATAGCCCCTCACTCATGCTCCTGTAAGTAACCCTAATGGAGTGTATTGGCTCACTTTTTTTTAAAAGAAAGACAAAAATAAAGGAAAAGAAAGAAGAAAAAAGATATGAAAATAGAAGAGAAGGTAGTTGGAAAGAAGATAGTTATCAACGAGAGTGGGAGAGAACAAAAAATGCTATTGGGAGTGACTAATCAAATAGTCTAAATATGCATGAAAATGTCATATATCCTCATGTATAATTAATGTATTTAAAACCACTTTTCAAAAGCTTTGGATTCAAATTCTGGTGTGTCTCCTACCTGGATGGAAAAATTCAGAGATGAAGTTTTCAATTTCTCTATGCCTTAAAACTATTCTTCTGCAACATGTGGAAATTTTCATTGCAATTTTTCATATAGGTTCACCCCCCCTAAAAAAATCTGTTACTGTTGATCCCTATTGCTGCCCCTCCCTCTTGGAAGTCAGGCTATAGTGTGTCCTCTATCCTCTGTATCATTCTCTAGTAGAGGTCCAGTTGTTTCATGCATGGGCAGGAAAGTTAGGACCTTGCTTCATGATGCACTGGAAATATTTCTTAAATTCCTGCTATCTTGAAGAATTATAAAAGGAATCCATTGGCATCTGGGGAGATGGCTTGTTTGAAAAAATACTTGTCTTGTAATCATGAGAACTTGAGTTTGATGCCAAAACCCAAGCAAAAAGTAAGGCATGGTGGTGCACGCCTGTAATCTCAGGGCTGAGGAGGTAGAGTATGGAGATATGTACACCTGCACACATATGAACATGCACATGCATATACACAGGGAGAGAAAGGGAGAGAGAGACAGAGAGAGACAGAGACAGAGAGAGAAAGAGACAGAAAGACAGAGACAGAGAGAGACATAGATGGATATGGAGACAGAGAGAGAGACATAGACAGATAGAGAGACAGAGACAGAGAAAGAAAAGAAGGAAGAAAGGAAAGGGGGAAGGAAGGGGGAGGGAGAGAGGGACAGAGAGAGGGAGGGACAGAGAGAGGGAGGGACAGAGACAGGAGGGACAGAGACAGGGAGGGACAGAGACAGGGAGGGACAGAGACAGGGAGGGACAGAGAGAGGGAGAGAGGGAGGGAAGGAGACCACCTGGAGTTACAAAGCTCAAGCAGGTAACATTCTAACGTACAAGGAGGAATTAAAGGTATCTTGACAAAAGGCACAATTTATTGTTAGGTGGTTGTTTCTCTGAGTTGAACATGACCACTGCCTTCCTGAAGCAGGTAGCTCTGATCACCCACATCACACTTTCCCAAGAGTGAGCTACTAACTTATCCACTTAAAACAGGGATTCATTAGACTTCACCTGAGATTCTAGCCACCCATTCCTTCTGGCTCTACAGCTCCACTTGTCTTGGGTGGAGGCACTCAAGCATGCAGCAAGTAGAAAGCTACCCAGGGTGGGAACTCCAACGTTGCATCTTTTATGATCAGTGCTGTGATGGGCTGGCACTTATGTTAAAAAGGACTGGGAAGCCACTGTACTTGTGTGTTGCAGCTGAGGGTCACCTATGACTCTGCTCTGTGAAGGTTCCCATAAACTGACTGGTTCACCATGATGGCCTTTTGTGGTATCCTTTCTTCAGTCTGTTGGTCCCCTCTCTATCAATAACAGATGCTTCTTCAGACTTCTGCAGGAGAAGTAACATATCTTGGTTGCCTTGAGGTTTACTCTTACATACTGCTATGACAGGACCAAAAGAGGAAGTTGGGGGAGTGTGGTAGTTTGAGTAAAAAGGGCCCCCATAGGTCCACAGAGAGAGGCAATATTAGGAGGTATAGCCTTGTTAGAGTAGGCGTGGCTTTGTTGGAGGAAGTGTGACAGAGAGGGTGGGCTTTGACATCTCAGAAGCTCAAGCCATACCTAGTGGCTCATTGTTTCTTCCTGTTGCCTATGAGTCAATATGTAGAACTCTTCCTCCAGCACCATGTTTGCCTGAATGTTGCCATGTTTCCCACAATGATGATCATGGATTAAATCTCTGAACTATAAGCCAGACCCTATTAAATGTTTTCCTTTATAAGAGTGGCCACAGTCATGGTATCCATTCGCAGCAATGTAACAATAGATAGAGATAGTAATGACACTTCTCTAAACTGAATATTACATAGGTAAAGACCAGCCTGGGCTCAGCACTGTCCCGGGTGCTGACGTGCATGCTCACAAAGCTTGTGCTTTCTCCTTTTCTGGTAAGTGGAACAAACCTCAAGGGTGCCTGCTTTTTATTTTCTCACATTTTGTGCATGCAAAGCTGGTGTTCCAAAATAACAGTGATCTTCCTGCATGTTTCCCATGAGGTCATGATGTTATGAATGTGAAATATTAAACACCGAATGCCTGAGATTTCAGAGGAGGATAGTCAGAAAGGGAAGGGCCAGCCGCTCTGCTTCAAAATGCCGTGTCAGGTGGCCTTTGTGCTTCATGGAAAGGAGTTGGGGGCAGTGAAGATAGGCTCCACGGGAAAGTGTTTGCTATGTGTTGTGATTTGAGTGAGAAACATCTCTGCAAAGACTCATGTATTTGAATTCCTGGTCCCAGTTGATGGTGCTGTTTAGGAAGATTATGGGTAGGAAGATTTCAGGAAGTAGAGTCTTGCTGGAGGAAGCATATTGATGAGGGATGGCTTTGAGATTTTAGAGCCTGCCCCCCCCCCTGTGTTTCCTGTGTGCAGATGAAATGTGATCACTCTGTTTCCTGACTATCAAGCCAGCCTCACACAGTTGCTTGCCTGTCTTCTCTGCCATGATGGACTTTGCCCCTCTGTAACTCTAAACCTTATAAATCTTTTCTCTCCAGAGCTGCTTCTTAATCAGGGCATTCTAGAACAGCAACAGACAGGTAGGCACAAGCATGAGTTTCTGAGCTTGGTTCACTAGGAACCACACAGAAGCTAGGCACTCAAGTACATGCCTCCATCCTAGCACTGGACAGGGAGACAGATATAGTGAAAGCCCTAAGAATGGCTGGATAGCCATTCTAGATAAACTAGAGAACTTGCAGTTCAGTGAGAGACATGGTCTCCCGGTGAAGAACTAATGAAGAAAGCATTGATATTGATCTTTGGCTTTTACATGTATGTATCTACATGGATGTGTGCCCACACACACAGGCACACATACACACACAGGATAGAGAATGGGAGAAATAACAGACATATCAGAGAAGGTGCTGAAAGGACAGAAAGTGGGGAGTTAGTTCCCAGTGTTTAGAAGGACAGGGGTGCTTGGGTGTCTCAACAATATCCTTGTCCTTCCTTACAAAAGGCTCAGTCCAGAAAGGCTGGAAGATGATGCCTCGTTGCAATGGAAACCGCTGAACCCCAAAAGCATTGCCTGCATCTCCTCCTGGGTGCAAACCTTGGCCAGCAGCAGGAGAGTTAAAGATCCTGGCCCCTTATCTCTGTATGGAACAAATGTTATATTGATATTTATGCCTAGAGTCCTCTGTTCTCTCCTAGTGTTTTTTCTACAGTGAGAACCCTCAGAGTTCTTACTCAGTATTTTTCCTTTTTTTTTTAAATTTGTGTGTGTGTGTTTGTGTGTGTGTGTTCTTTTGTAGGAGGTGTTTGTGTAGGTAGGAAGTTTGTGTAGAGGCCAGAGGTCAACCATAGGTGTCACTCCTCAGGGGCTTTCCCCTCACTTTTGAGATAGTCTTTCTCTCAGACCTGAGGCTCACTGGCCACACTAGTCCCTCTCCACCCCCTTAGCACTGGAAGTCAAGGCCTCAGAGACTGAGCCATCTCACAGCCCTTGTCCTTTCTTTATATCTCTTTCAGCCCCCTTCTCCAAAGAGCAGCGTTCTAATTATGTAACCAGACCCCCTCCCTTTGCAGCCACATTTCATGGTATCTGGCCCACAATGAGGCATCCTGCATGATGGTGGTAATGCTCTCATCTGCATTCAGTTCCTCCTGCCCTGGGATATGAATGCAGCTTTCCCATTCTCTTTGATTTAGAAACATCCCCAACACATGGTGATCACACCTTGAAGTCAAAGTGAAGGTTTAGCAGAACAATAAAGAGCTCTCAGATTACTACCAGGATGCTAGCAATACCTACTTTGTGCTGGATGTCTGTCTTGTGTGCTTAACATATGTTATACCATTTAATCCTTCCCACAGCCCTACATAATGACACTTCTACTTGGTAAACAAGGAAGCGATGAAATCAACAAGAGGCAGTTTTGCTCGGAGTCACAGAACACGTTGACTGTTGAAATGTCACACTGTGTTCGTGTCATCCCCAAAGCTGCTTTCTATGCATCAGGCCACATTGGCCCCCTTTCCAACTCAAAAAGAATGGAAATAGAGCTGCCAAGCTATCACTTTGGAATAAAATAAAGAGGGCCCCTCAGCCTCACTATTTCAAGCACATACATTTTCCTCTTCAATGACAAAGAGGTTGGTACTTGCTGGAGCCCTGCTATGAGTTGACTGAAATCCAGCTCCAGCTTCCAGAGACCAACAGAGAAATCTAATATCTGAGGCAGATAACGTAATGGACTGAGTCACCTCTTGCCTAGGATTCTCTGAGCTCCAGTCTTGTATTAAGTTAGGAAGACAGGCACCTGGACCACATTGCTTTAGCTCCCTCAGGAAACCGCCTTAACTAAGTTAAGTTTTAGCATTGTGACCTCAGCACTGGCAACATACAGGGTCAAGAAATGCTAGGGTTATGATTCTTTTGTTTGAGATACTGGATTTCTATTCTAAGATACATTCCTTAAATGTGGGTCCCCTCCTTCTGAAAGTACAGTGTTTGTAGATGTTCATGTAGGTGAATTCTTGACTTCTGGTACTATGAATCCTGTGATATCATGCACTGTCCTTTTTTCTTTCTTCAGGGAATCTTGGGGATTATTTTAGTGCTCTGATGGGTATAAGATCTCTTTCAAATGTCTTTTCAGCTTAAATGTCTCTAAACTATTTTGAAGCATTTTGTGTCAGCTGTCTTTGACTATATCAAATCAACTCAATTTTTAAAATGTGGATAGTGAAACAGAAAAAGTAAATCAGAGTGGGGTTAGAGGGAGCATGTGGGAAAATAGGGCTGTTGGATTTCAATATTAGATATACAAGTAGATAGATGGATTCTAGAGCCTGAAATAGATAGACACAAATACAGAAATGATAGATAGATATAGATGATAGGTATAGATGATAGATGATAGATAAGCAGATAGACAGATAGACAGGTAATAGATAGATAGATAGATAGATAGATAGATAGATAGATGACAGATAGATAGATAGATAGATAGATAGATAGATAGATAGATAGATAGATAGGACACATGATACATAATAGACAGTCCCAGAGAACACTATGTTCCCAGTGCTGTCATCATGACTACCATTAGTAAATCCACTAACATCTTCATCTGATGACCACCATGGCCCCTGAGTGCAGCCCAATTTTCAGATTTTGTTTTCACTTGCTTTTCAGGGCTACATGTTGTAGTCACATTTGTCATTGTCCTAATAAGTCTTGTGCATCCTACAATGCGCTGTGCTGAGTTCTCTTGTTTACAGCATTTCATGGCAAAGCAACCAGTGCTCAGCTGCTTATTCTCATTGGCTTATGAGCACCATCATAGTCATCATCAATATCACCACCACCATCACATTCAACATCGCAATGGTTTCTTTAATTGTCAACTTTCCACAACCTAGAATCACCTAAGAAGATATCTCAGTTAAGGAACTTGACTAAGTTGGCCTGCGACTATGTCAGTGGAGGATTGCCTTGAGTGCTGGATGATGGGAAGACCCAGCCCACTATAAGCAGCACCATTTGCTTATATTTGAGCCCCAGATTATATAATAGTAGCAAAGGCTAGCTCAGCAGTTAGAAAGCAGGCACACAGACAAATGCATTGCTCTCTGTTCTTGACTGCCGACGGGATGTGACTAGCTGCATGAATTCCCTACTTGACTTTTCCTCAATGGTGAAATTGTAACATGGAACTGTGAGCTAAGTTGCTTCCTGTCAGGATGTTTTATCACATAAAAGGAAATGAAACTACACTAATAATCATCACTATTACCATGACCTTATCATCATTCTTACATCATGCCAGGCACTTTATGAGCACAAACCCACCTCAATGATCTCAATCATTTAAGATGTTATTCTTCTTACTTTAAAAACGAAGGTGTGAGTCATAACAAGGTGTAATCATGGCATGGACACCCAGAGGATACTCCAGGAAAACAGGATTCCAAGCCAATCTGCTTTTAGTCACACTTAAGCTCCAAGATCCCAATAGGTTGATCTACTGACCTCTGTCAAAAATTTGGTCAAGCCTTCGATTCTCAGGGATACCAGCCAAGCCAGCAAGTAGTAATGCAGCTACTCCTGATCCTCCCTCCACATTCCTTGCTGCTTTTTCTGTTTGCCTTTCTCTGCATTCACTTTAAGCATCTGCCATGGTGTGATGTGCTTACCATTCATCGTGTGTCTGCTAAAATGTAGGAAAAAGAGCAACACTACGTTTGCTGCTGTACGTGTTCTGTTTAGTGATGACATAAATGTATATTTAAGAGACCTGGGAGGTGGCATTGGATGGCAGAGTGCTTGCCTCCCAGGCACAAAGCCTTGGGTTCAACTGATCCTCAGCATCACATAAAAGTAGCCATAGTGGAGAACACTGGTAATCTTAGTATTGAGTAGGTAGAAGAAAAAGAATCAGAAGTTCAAGGCCAACCTCAGCAAGCTGAAGGTCAACCTGGACTACAGGAGCCACTGTCTCAAAACAAATTAATTCTCTCAAAACCATATTCTCTCTGGATCGTTTACTTTGGGAGCCTGGCATGTACTATTAAAGAGGATACAAGTAGGAATCTACTCCGGATTGAAAAATGTACACCTCCTCTTTAGTCTCTCCAAGGAAGCAGCCTCCAGCCTTGTGCCAATGTGTGCTGTTCCCAGGATCCCTTGAAACAGGGTGGATAGCTATGGAGTTTTCCTTAAAGTCAAAGCAACAGATGGCTCCATCTGGTTTTCAAATACCAGAGCTCCATGCTTCATCCCAGCATAGCCTCAAGAATCACCTGCCCCTACTGATCTTCCCTAGTGTACCCACACTTCACTCACCTGAGAACCCTACATTAATCAAGGCTCTACCCTTCCTAGGCACAGAGCCAAGCTGAAAGGCTCCTCACCCCACTGGAAACTGATATCCTCTGGCAGTGAGGTGGGCAGGACCCCTCTACCATTTTACCTCCTTATGCATCCAATTAAGTGGCTCATGGTGATGGGGAAATGTTGGCTGTTTCCTTGACAGCAAATACCCAAACTGACTGAAACAATTAGTTTGTCTATTTTAAAACTGAATTCCAATGCTTCCATGGCAACCGAAGTTATTAAAAGATGTAAATTAAAGTGTTGCACAGGAATGATGGCTTGGCAAGAAAGGCTCTTGTTTGGGGGAAATAACACAAAGAACCTCAAGCTAGAGGTATGTCTCTGCCCAAAGCATACTGCAGTCATGGGAGGGGCAGTCCTACTCATGGGACCTTCAAGTGCCCTTAGCTTCTATCCGTTCCCCATATCAGGAATACCTGCCCATTATACACGTGAGAGAAATAAGGGGCTTTACATTTCTGAAGGCCAAGGAGGAGATCTGGGGAGGGGGCAGAGGTAGCAGAGCCAATCTTGATGTACAGCCAGCTTGATGCCCAGTAATAATGACATGTTGTTGATGTGTGTTTTGCTGGCATTACTCTGAGAGACTTGCATGCATTCTCTCACTGGATGTTCCTACTGGATGTGACAGGGTCTCAGTTAATTCACATTTCACAGATGGAGAAATAGAGACCCAGCCAAGCAAAACAACTGAAGGAGTCACGCTTTCTGTAAGAGATGGACCTAGGATTGAAATTGTACCTAAGGGACCATATTCAATTTTTAGAGTGAGTGACAAATTCTGTAGAATAAGATTTTTTTTTTTTTTTCTTTTTCTTGTTTGAAGCCTGCTGCATGCTAGACAAGTATTCTACCCCAAAGTAACATCTCTAAATCTCATTCTGTTTTGTTTGAGACAGAATCTCATGTAGCCCAGGATGGTCCCATACTCAGTATGCAGACTGGATGACCTTGAACTACAGATCCTCTTTCCTCCATCTCTCCAATGCTGGAATTACAAATTTACACTAGCACACCTGGTTGATGTGGTGCTAGAGATTGAGCCCAGGGCTTTGTGCATGCTGGACCAGCACCTGACAGCTGAGCTCACTCACCCCAGCACACACCATTCTGTGGCTGTGATCTCTGTTTTATTTTTTTCTTTAGAGACAGGGTTTCACTACGTTGTCCAGTCTAGACTTGAACCCTCTCTGGAGTCCATGCAGGCCTTGAACTTGTGGATGCTCCTGTTTCAGACTCTCTATTTACTGGAATTATAGGTATTCCACCAACTCAGCTTCTCTATACCTTTTGATGGTCCCATGTGTTGGTGTTTGGTAACAAACTTGAAAGCTCAAGTAAGTGTGGATCTGACTGTGTTCCCTTACATGTGGGTACTCTGCAAAGCAAAAGTTCTGAATAAGGTGAGCTCAGGTGGCTTCTTGGGATAGTCGTTGTTTGTGAAACTGGAACAGGTTTATCCTTCCACAGCGGTTTCCAAAAATCAGGTTTCAATGCACTGGCTTGGGAAGAGTGGGTGCTTTGTGTATCTGGCAGGGATGGGGGGCAGAGAGACTGTCCAACACTATTGTGCAGGGTAGTCTCCTGCAACAAAGACTGACCTGATCACAATCTCAACAACTGTGACCTTGAGAGTGCCCAGTTTATATAAACAATTAGTCAGCTGATGGATGGGTGGATGGATGAGTAGAAGGATGGATAGATAGATGGGTAGCCAGGTGGATGGATGGATGGATGAATGGGTAGGTGGGTAGGTGGGTGGGTGGATAGGTGTATGTATATATGTATGTATGGATGGATGGATTGGTGCATGGATAGATGGATGGGTAGGTGGGTGGATGAATGGGTGGGTGGGTAAGTTGGTAGGTGGTGGGTGGATGAATGGATGGATGGATGGGTGGGTGGGTGGGTGGGTAGGTGGACGGATGGATGGATGGATGGATGGATGGATGGATGGATGGGTGTGTAGGTGGGTAGATGGGTGGGTGGATGGGTGGATGGGTGGATGGGAGGATGACTTGAATAATGAGTCACCCTCCAGTTAACAACACAATGGTTTTCTTACATACAAGGTGAGCAGACACCAATTGTATGCTAATGAAAACAGCCACTGTGAACTCTTACAATTCCAGGAGCATGTGTCACTCAAGGGTTATTTCCAGCTTTCCAAGCATTTCTATTATTACTTACGATAACAATACAGTGAGGGCTACCTGTGACCTGTGCTAAGTACTTCAAATGAATCCATGTATCTAATCCTCATGTCTGTCCACCAGGACTAAGTTACAGATCAGGAAATAGGGAGACAGAGATTTGAGTTAACTTATCCCCTGTAACCCAGCTAAAAGGAAGAGTTCAGAGAGGGAGGTTCAGGACTTCTGAGACTGCCTGGAACCCAGCATATACTCTATGAGTGAATGTTTATCAATGAATATATAAAAATGAAAATCAATTCCTGCTTCCAACCTCGATAGGTAAATAAAATATACTTCCTTATTTGAGCTTTCAGAATGAGTTTCCCTGGGAAACAGCAGAGAAAAGACTCTGCAATTGAAGAGAGTTGAAAACTCAAATTAAGACAGGTGTCTTCTGGGGCTCTTAGCTGTGTCCCAAACACTCTGAGCATCACTTTGAGGACAGAAAAGAGATCTTTTAAAAATTCGGTGTGCGGTGCCTTTTTCTGCATCCCCTCTGATTCTGTTCCCTCGGCACAGGTTGCAAAAGTTCACGTTTTCAGCTAACATTTTTCTGATGCTTTTCTTAACCTTCTGAGTTGTTATTTCACTAGCAACTTCCCTTTGGGGGCATCTGATGACAGAATGGATGATTTAAAGGGGGAATGTATTTGAATCTGATGTTTTTTAAGCCTGTAGGAGTTTACTGTGACATTCTGGGTAAGAACAAGGCTTTATGTCGATGCGTGTGACATCTCTCTAATGATGTATGAAGTCTCTCTACAGTGGCAGACCTCTGAGTGGGTGGGGAGCAACTCATCAGGAAACCTGCAGCAGCCCAGTACACTGTGGCTGCCATCCTCCTCTCAGAAGTGAGAAAGATGGAAAGATCTGGAAGCTTCTCTGTTTGAGAGATGCTCATCCATGAGAGACTCAGAGACCATCTGTCTTAGCAAGCAGTCTCTGAAAGATCAAGAGTGACTGAAAACCTGACATGCAGGCCCCTGAGGCAGTGATTCCAAGTTACCTTATCACTTGGAACAAATGACTTCCCAAACCCCACCCTAGTGCCTTAGTGATTTGTGAGTGAAGCTACCTTGGCCCAGCATAGCCTAGCAAAACGGGGAAAGGATATTTTTCTTCCCAATCCAGAGATACAGTGAGCTGCCAGGGGACCATAGCCTCAACACAGTCTTGCCCAATCCAGAATCACTGTGCTGCAGGGGACCACACCCTCAACACAGCCTTCTTATAAGGAGCTGCTCAACTACTTTTCCTTCCTCTTATGCATTAAGTTACAAATTTACCAGACAACTGAGTCAAGATACAGCAAGTGAAGCTTTCTGAGAAAGACCACGGAAGTGGAACAGAAAGAATACAAGAAGCAGAGGAAGAGGTAGAGTCTTGCAGAAACACTGCCTGCCCTCCAGGTGTGATGTGCCTGCACCTAGGAACTGTCAGATTACCTGCCTTGACCTGCACAAGATTGGGCCTGTCGACATCCCATCCTAACGATGACACCTCATCTCTCCATGAAGATTCACAGCCAGTGTGAAGTAAGTAGAAGGAAGGGCCCAAAACACACACACACACACACACACACACACACACACACACACAGAAAAAAAAAAGAAAAGAGCATGGAAGGAGGATATGGAAGCAGAAGAGGGGGCAGAGACTGACCAGGAGGAAGAACATTCTCAGCTGGAGGGGGAGGAGCAGAGGCACATAACAAAAATGCAATGCTTATATATGTATTTGTGAAAATGCCATAAAAACCCGTCTTAATAAATCACAGATCTGGGGAAAGGACTTGTGGGGAGGAGAGAGGTTGATGCGGTAGGAGATAAGGAGGGGGGGTGGAACGGACCAGAATACCCACATATGTGAAATTGCCAGAGAACAAATTAATTAACAAAAATTAAAACGTGTATTTTTTCAGCAACAGTTTTAAACACACACACACACAACACACACACACACACACAATTTGATGTGCCCTTGGATATATTTCATTCAACCCAAAGATGAGAAAGGAGAGCTACAGTTGATCACTCTGTGGGAAACATTTTTAAGTAAAATAAAAGGACTCTTCCATGGTCTCTGTAAACATTATGTTGGCTAGAACTTAGTCACAGTCACTCAGATCCCTGGATTGCAGAAGAGGCTGGGAAATGTATTCCAGCTTCCTACCTGACCTGGGGGCGGGGGGGTGAAGGAAAAGGGTTTAAAGCATCCGCAGCTGTCTCTACCACTAGAAAATAAGCAAAGATCTGTAAGTGTCGCGTTAGTCTGGGGAGCCAGACTCCGAACTTCACTGCCATCCAGAGTCCTGGCCCATCGTCTGTACCCCTTTGTGAAGAAGGGCAAAGTGATCCTCAGGGCATTACCCAGAATGCACTTGAGTATCAAATTGAAGTACCACTCAAACAACTTGGTATGTGCCAGCCAATGTAATCAGCACCGCAACTGCCTTCTTTCACTCAATACCTACCCTAAGAGGATTACACCATGGCATGATCACCCCCATACTGTAGAGGAGAAAATGAGGTGTTGTCATCTGGTTCAGTAAATCACCCAGGATGCTATCATCCCAGAGTTCACGCACTTAACACGTCTCTCTTCATTTTGACTCATCAGTCAGATTCTGTGTTGTCCCTCAGGGAACGAACCATCAGGGTTCCCACTTCTGAATCAAATTATTTAAACCACAGTATTAGCTCATGGGAAAGAAAAAAAATGCTGTAAGAAGTTCAGAAGGTTAGGTAAGAAAATAAACACAAAAGGTACTAGTCAAAGTGATCGTCTTACTTAACTTTCATAGGCGACTGATGTCGAACGTGGAATAGGAAAGAGGAAGGAGAAAGTGGGATGGAGCAGCAGAAACCCCATTTATCAGGCACAGTGCAACCTCCATCAGACAAAGGCTCCTGAAGGCTCCTTAAGCAGAGAGACCCCTACAATCCCATTCCTCATTCCGAGCCATTGGAGGAGCTCAATGTCAGGACCACAGGTGCCCGCCATCCATAGCGGACTGCATATTACAGGGGCGGTTTACAGACCACTACTGTAGAATGGGATACCAAGACACACTTTACCATCAGAACTTACACAACAGCCTCACTGATACTGGGAGAATTTGAGGAAAAGAATTATTAGAGACGGTGTGATGATCAGTGCTAACTGTCAGCTCGACGCTGTATTCATCTGGAAATCGGGTTTCTAGCATACCCCCGAGGTTCCGTATTGATTATGCTAATTGATGTAAAATGACGCCTTTTAATTGTGGTTGGAACCATTCCTTGAGTAGGAGACACTGGATTGTATAAAATAAAGACAATGAATGCAGTCCTTGGCTTTCTGATCACGGCTGTGACGTCATCGGCTGCTTTAAGATCCAGCTATGACTTTCCTGCCATGGCAGACTGTAGCCAGAAACTGTGAGCTGAAACAAATCTTTTCCATTCAGTGGCTTTTGTTAAGAGTATTTTTGACTCCCCAACAGGGAAAGTAACTAAGACAGACTGCATGGTATTTGCGGCTCCGTCTTACTGTATATTGATTTATTTTCTCTTTCTCTAAAAAAGTGACTCGTTTCCATGTGCACGTGTTAAAAACAGATCAAAAATACTAGCGTGCTTTTAAGTCTGAGTGTGCATTTAATGTCGAGAGTGGCTTTTATACCCTCACTCCTGTCCCTGAACACCCTGAAAATTACAGATAGGCTGAGAATCCTAGTAAGCACACAGCCTCTAACAATGGAAGAATGTGTAGCTGATGCCACAGAGCAGATAATGCAAGGATCTTCTTCTCTTGCCCTATGGACCTAATTCCATGACAATGCAGTGACCACTTCTAAAGGCTTTATGCAAAAGATTCTAAAGCAAGAGCTGTCCAGATCTTTCATGAAAACACAAGTCAAACAGAGAGGGGAAAAAGCCAACAACTGCTTTCCAATTTCCTTAAAAAGAACAGGAAAAAAAAAAAAAACTAGGGCTACACTTTAAATTCATTTAAACATATAGTAATAAACCATTATATATTTTAATCTGTTTTCTGTTTGACAATATTTCATTTGCAGCCACTCTGTGGCTTATAAAAATAGACCCAGAGTCCAAATTCCCACATCGTGTGATTTTTCACATTCTCTAATTTGCAGTAATGTATTTGTGTCAAATTCACTCTAAGGCCTCCCCAGAGGAAAGCCTAGGCAATGTGCGCCTCTGAGGGACAGTCTGGAGTCTAAGTCCCAGCACCACACTGTGCTGGGGGCCAGGATGTTGTAGGGGCTGCAGGAGAATGAGGGCCCCTAAATTGTTGAAGATTGACTTTGATCATGAAACGTCTTTTAAACCTACCTTTGTTCCTTGATGATTTCATATCTACACAATCCTGATCTCTGCCTCCCCCACCTCCCCCCTCTTATTCCTTTTGATCCCATCAGGGCTCCCCCACCTTTGTGTCCTTTTTATTGTCTTGTAAATAACCAACTGAACCCATGAGTGCCTCCTGCAGGAATATGAGCAACCTCCAGGCAGTCCCACTTCTGAAGAAAATTGACACCCCCCACAAAAGCCATCAGTTGCCAAGAGCTCTTCAGCTTAGAAGTGGGAGCTCATAAGCCCCTCCTTCATTCACGTTGGAATTATGGACCAGTTTGAACTTGTGCAGGTAACTACAGCTGCTGTGAATTCGTAAGGACAACATGTCATGTCCAGAAGACAGCACATCACAAGACTCCTCCCCGCTTGCATAGGAAGTATGCTTAGACATGGTTATGAGGTCACCAGAACTATTCTTTGTCCCCCTGAGGGATCACAGCTGGACTCCATTTCTCAGGCCAGCCTCCCCTGGAGTTTGAAAGGACTCATGACAGGGTTCTGGCCAAAGGCAGGCAGGCAGAGGGATGCAGGATCTTTCCATCTGTACACCTTTCCCAGGGATGGGTCATCCTCACATCTTGCTGCTCCATCTTTCTGTAGAAAGATGCAGACTCCAGGCAATCCCCTTCACCTGGGAAGAGTCTTTATTCCATGCAGTGGAAACAATTGATAGGAATATACTGGTAGGAGGACAAGGGCATCAGGTATGTAAAAGACTTAGAGCACTGTGCGGGAGGACGGATGGGGATTCTCAGCAAAGCTACTGCTGGCACAGCTGCTGCAGTTGCTACTATGCTGATAGTTTTGATATCTAAAATGTGCTTGGTGGAGCCTCAGGGTCAGAATCAGTGTTCATAAATGCTGACCACCACAACTACTTCTAAATACATCTAGCAACAAATTCTACAAGGCCTGGTGAAATAATGTATGCAAAATCTGACCTTAGTATTAAAAAAAAACCATATTACCTTTTGTTATGCAGTAACTCCACTGAGAACATGTGGACACTCTAAAAGCCAAATAGAAAGTGTACATTGCCAGCCAGCAACTGCACGGGGAACTTACCCAAGTGATGCAGCCCTGTGCTTTACTGGTTTGTTTGTTTGTTTGTTTGTTTGTTTGTTTGTCTTGTATGCACAAAAACCACATCCTGGTTGACACATTTCATTTAGCAAGAATTGTTAGTGAGGAGTGAAAGTACAGAAGCCAAAAAAACAAGGCTAGTACATTTAGGGACTTTCCTGGATCCCAGAACTGTGGACGAGGTCTTTGATGGATTACGTTGTGTTGCCATTTTGGTGGGTGTTGGGGCTCGCATGCTAGGTTCTAAGGTCAGAATTGTGCCTCCAACGTGGCATCAGTTGTGTTGAAGTCTGGAGGCCTGTTACACTTTACCACCTCTCTCTCTCTCTCTCTCTCTCTCTCTCTCTCTCTCTCTCTCTCTCTCTTGTGTGTGTGTGTGTGTGTCTGTGTGTGTGTGTGTCTGTGTGTGTGTGTGTCTGTGTACATGTGTAAGCCAAGTACAACCTCTCTGAGATGCCCTCTCTCAGGTGCCCTCTATCTTGGTTTTTGAGAATAGGACTATCACTGAGTGAGAGTTTACTGATTAGTCGTCTCAACTGGCCAGCCAGCCAGTCTCAGGCATCTGCCTGTCTCCACCTACTCAGCGTTGGAATTATAAGTACTATGCCTATGTCTTGTCTTTGTTTTTTTTTTTTTTAATGTGAATTCTATGACTCAAACTCAGTTTCTCACGCTTGCATGTCAGCACTTCATAAACTGGACGATGGGCCCTGCCCGGCGCAGGTCCTTTGAAATGCTCATAGAGGGTATCATGAGAGTGCCCAAGACCAAGTGAGTGAGCACAGAAAAGCCAGGCTTTACCATTCTAACATTTAACCCTGGTCTCAGGTCTAGACTTTAGTTCAGGAGAAGCAGGGAGCCAATCCAAAGCCAAGGTTCTGCACAGGCAGCCTCAGACCCGAAATGGTCTGCCAAGTAGAATTCAGTAAATTCATGAACCTGCATAAAATAAAACAGCAACTTTACTTTTCCAACTCCCTTTAATTATACAGGTGAGCAAGGGAATCGCAGGCACATTACTGCCACCTGTGAATTTGTCAACAAAAGAAAGCACAAATTATTTTTAGGTCACATGACATTATAATTATCAGCGATATCTCCAAATATCATAATGCTTATTGCTACTTCCAAATTATGGTAATTACTAGACCTGCTTGCTTAATGTGTTAATAAAGGAAATAAAGATTTGACTGAATCTTTTTTTTTTTTTTACTCTTACACTAAACACATTTCAGTCTGGTTTCCTTGGTGATCCTTAGAACTTTGTACTATGTCCTTTTAAATTACTTTTTTATTAGTGTGTGGGGGCATGTGTGTGTTCCAGCACATGCCTGTGAAGGTCAGAGAATAACTTTCAAAAACTGGTCATTTCCTTCCATCTTGTCAGGGCAGGGTCTCTCCTCTTTCCACTTCTCTGAGTACTTCAAGTCCCTGGCCCAAAATTCCTGGCCCAAAAGCTTGGGGGAGTCCTCTTGTCTCCACCTCCCCTCTCACTGTGGCTGTTCCCTGATCACAGAAAAGGGTTGCTGCACTCTGTGGGTTCTCACATCCTCGGGCTGAAGGGACTTTGGCCAGCTGGAGCAGGATGAGCACGGCTCCAACAGCCTTATCCTTCTCCCCAATTCCCTTTTGCTTTGCTAAAAACCATCAGATCCTAAAGCTAACCATCAAGGTCTATTCCATTATTGGGTCACTTCCTCCGCCCCCCCATACCTGTTTACCCTGACCCCCACCCGAGGCTGACGACCAAGGTCCAGCTCTCAAAACATTAACATCCAGCAATCAAATGCCTCCTATGGCTGCCCTAATTAACATGCCTAATTAAAATGAAGCAGCTCACCCTAACAGAGCTTTCCCCTTACCTTTATAAACCATTTTCCTATATGCCATGTCTGTCTCCTTTCTGTTCAGAGGCAGCCCTTTGTCTTCCAGGACAAACATCCCTTCCTTCCCCTTCTCCCTTGTTCCCTTCCCCCTATCCCTTGTCTTTCTCTCTGCCTTGGTCTCTTAGTCCCTGTTCTCTGCCCCTCTGGGGCAAACAAACGAACAAAAAAGAAACCTTGATCCTGGAGTTGAGCGCTGTAAGTCTTTACAGGTATCCAGTTACATTTTAAGAGGTTAACAAGCTTGGTCTACTGGGGTCTTGAGGACCTTCAATCTCATATACAAGAGACTCAGTTGGTGTTTGTTAAACATCCTACAGTGGCTAGCTTCCTTCTTCCCTCCCTCTCTCCCTTCCTTCCTTTCCTCCCATCCTGGCTTTTTTTTTTTTTTTTTTTTAGCTTCCTGTTTTTTCTCATACTGTACCTACAAAGAAGATTTAATGTTATTCTTCCTAAGACTTCTGCAGGGTCATTACTATTCTAATATGAATCATGTGGATCTGCTGGCTAACATGAACAGATTCTACACAAATGTGGGAGATCTACTCTGTTGTCCTGAGGGTTATACAAGTCCCTCCTTCTGAATTGCCATGAGCATGCTGAAAGCATCGCCCACCTCCCATTCCTTCCAGAATGTTACAAGAGGAAAGTCACCAAAAGTCTTGAGTTGCAAAGGTCAGTGAAGGCAGTCAACACAGATATGGGTGAAATCCCAAATGTGTCCCTTACTATATCACATTGAAAAAAATAGGAAAAATTGCTTCACCTATATGAGCACATGACTCCTTATGCTCTTTAGTATGGAAAGAAGTGAGATGGGACCAGCTACATCATGCATGTTGCCTATCAGAATGCTTGTCATACAAGCTCAAGGAAGGGCCTGGTAAAGCATAGGGATGAGGGCATGGCTGGCCACCATCACCATTGTCACAGCTCTCTTCCTCATGTTGTGCCAGGTATATCTACATGCCCCTCATCATTTTAGATGCCTCGACTTAGGTGATACATTCCATATTGTGGAAGGGAATGGCATCTCTCTGTGTAGCGCTGATGAAATTTCAATAGAGAATCCTCATTCACTTTCTATGTTTTCCATGTTAATGCTGGAGGTATGAGTTGACACAGTGGAGTCTGAGAGAGAAGCACTCTGTGCTGACTGCTCAACACTCAGAAACATCCACTCTGTGGACTCTCCCTAGCATTGCTGAGCGTGAGATATGAATCAAAAATAGAGTTTCACTGGGTGGACCACTAGGACTTCCTAGCGAATGTATGACTTCAGCATTGCCTAGCTTCTCTTAATATTAGTGTGGTATGGCAATTTCCTCCCAAATAAAAACATTTAATCATGAAGGAAACCTCTATAATACTCAAAGTTTCTACAAGAAGGCTTACTAAGAAGGAAATTCTCAAGAAATGTTCCTTAATGATCAGGAAATAACTCAAAAGGCTCAGAAAATCCCTGATATTGACCAGCTCAACCAGCTCCCTCCCTCTTCCAGGTTATTTAATCAGAAAGGATGCCTGAGAGGCCTAAAAGAGGCCTCTCTAACCTGTTGATGTGCCTGTGAATCTCACAACGAGCTTCAGGATGTCAGGTTTTATGAACCATCACCCATTCTGGGGTAAGCCTTTGGAGATACAGCT
The DNA here is from genome assembly GCA_021653895.1 of Mastomys natalensis. Lineage (NCBI taxonomy): Eukaryota > Metazoa > Chordata > Mammalia > Rodentia > Muridae > Mastomys > Mastomys natalensis. Next base: position 769,825 of record JAJTUV010000378.1, read on the forward strand.
GCCTTTGAGTTATCTTCTCCCGTAAGTAACCCCTCATCCATAGTCCTGTAAGCAACACCAATAAACTCATTGGCTCACTTAGTTGGACTTTGGTAGTATTATTATGGTCTATCTTTGATGCCTTATAGGGTAAATAGGCCTGTGTTCACACCTCCCAAGGAACATTGTCTCAAAAAAAAAAAAAACTCAATAATGAAACACAGAATTATGAAGTCCCTTTTGGGATGCAATAGCAAGATCACTCGATCTCCATAAGACACACTTGGAGGTCAGCATGAGCCTGCTGCCTACCTGCCAGGCACAATGACTATGAAGCTGGAGAAGAAGAAACCCAACCATCAGCCCAGTCTCTACAGACTCTGGAAACCCAGCTTGGCTCATTGGAACAGTCAAAAGCCTCTTGAGACACTACATTTTCAGTCACAGCCCATGTTAGCTAAAGCCAGAAGCATAGTGTTTGCTCTCCAGAAATGCAAGAGGCCCTGAGATTTTCCCATTGGCTGCCCATGTTTGTGTGCTTGCACTGTAACAAGCCCTCCCCCCCCTTATCACAACGTTGCCACAATGGAAGTATCATTTAAGTCCTGCAACCTGGCATATGGGCAGAAAAACCTGCCAAGATGAGAATAAAGACACAATCTATCAAAGTCCATAGTTCTAGAAAAGTCCCTAAATGTACTAACCATGCTTTTTAGTTTCTGTAGTTCTCTTCTGGCTAACTGTTCTTGCTAATTGAGGTGTGTCAACTCAGGATGTGTTTTGTGTGTGTGTGTACTTTAAAGACTCACTCCAAGAAACGATCGGGACTGCACTTGGGTCCAGAACAGCCAATGTGGTAGCCATCTGGCTAATAAAGACTTCCTGTTGGCTTGAACCTACATCTGAATGTCTTTTCTAGTGAATGTCTCACAGCAGTGTGTGGTGTGGGTATGTGTGTTGGGGAGGGTCACATTTGCTCATGCAAGCACAGAGGTTAACATTGGATGTCCTCCTCAATTGTTTCTCCAGGGCTCTGACCGATCCTCACGGTTTTGATTAGACTAGCTAGCCTGTATGTAAGCCTCCAGAATCCTCCCACTTCCTCACCAAAGCACTAGGCATTTCTCCTGCCACAGCTGGCTTTTATGTGGGTGCCAGGGATCCAAACGCAGGTTCCATACTTAAGCAGCTTGCTATTTACCCACTGCTGGCTGCCCATCTTCAAGAAACAGATTATGGGATCAGAACTCCAACCTCAGCAATTGCTGAAAATGGCCCAGGGACAAGACTATCTTGAGCCATTAAATGTAATCATGTCTTTCTACAATCAATCAATGGTTATAAACTTGTCAAGAATTAGTTTAGATGTATTAATTAATATATTTATTTTGATAGCAAACTAATTACATTAGAATGACGAGCCCAGGAGGAACTAAAAGAGTTTTCAAATTCTGTTTCACTCCTCTTATTTAAATGTCTGCATGGATTACCACTTTATTCAATTTCTAGTTTTTTTTTTAATTTACCAGAAACGATCCAAACATCACACTATTTCACAGCCATCATCATTTATTCATAGCTCAATAGAGGAGGCCAGTATAGCAATAACTCTTTTTTCCCTCACCCCTAATTGTCATTCTGGTGAGAGAAGAGGAATGCCAGCCTCAAGTCAAGGAACATTACTGCTAAGCATCAGCCATGGTCGCCGGTCTCCCCCAAGTGTGTGAGCATCGTTCATCATGAGGGGTTTGTGCTGAGCAATGCAGACTCCCACCCACGGGCCCTGAAAGCCCACTCCTCCTATCTTAGCTTGCTCAGGAAGCAAAGTGCGTGGAATCAAATACTAACTTTGCCCAGGGCCGTATGGCCTTGGATAGATCCATAAACTCTTCTGAGCCTCGGCTTTATCATCCATTAAATGAAGGTTATAGGAATACTCTCCCAAGTCTGTTGGAAAGAATAAAAGAGGTAATCCATACAAAATGCTGAGCATGGAAGTCTGAATGCTCCAGAGACATTGTCTGTGTTCGCTGTCACGTCGGGAAGAAGCCAGTGTCAGGACGACTCACATATTTCTCACCCACATATCCAGGTAGACCTTCATCTTTCTGCTGCTCCATCATTCACCCACTAAATGTCCATCCAATGAATGAAATCTCTTTGCTTCCAATGAAAATGTTTTCAAAGCCAGGCATGACGGTATATGCCTGAAACCCTAGCACTGGGAAGGCCAAGGTGGGAAGACTGTGGAGTTTCAGGATGTCTTAGGATATATGAAGAGTCCAACACCAGTCTACATAGACCAGCCTATATAAACATGTTTCAATAAATAAGCAAAATCAAAAATATGAAAGATGCTTCTACTTATAAAAGTATGCCACAGAACATCTTATCCAGGTATGAGGCCCTCGATCCATTTTATTTATTTATTTATTTATTTATTTATTTATTTATTTATTTAGGACCTTCAACAAGGCACATGGGGGAGTGAAGGGAAGGGTCCATTGCATCCAAAGCCTCCTCAGGCTTCCTAAGGAACTACTTTTTTTAAACACTTTGCTACAGCTTACCTGAAGGTACCCAGTTGCTCATCTTGGTCTCCTATATCACAGGCTCTTTGAGAGTTAGAAATTGATGGCTAACCCATGTTAAGTCACCAGTGCCCTAAGGAGCAGTGATCAACATACTCTTTAAGCTTGTTGAACCATGCATGTCCTGCAAGGGGTTTGTCCTTTGGCAAATATATTTTTGCACTCCACTACTCTGGGAAACCCTATCCTACCTGGCTTCCACCCACAGTCCTTCCTTCTCATCCTGAATAGAGCTAGGATCCCTATTCATTTCTTTTCTTACATGTCCCATAGCCCTAAATGGACTCTTCAATCTCTCTGGCACCTTCCAAATTTGTTATTGTGTGTAGGTTTTCAGAATCAGGAAGCTCAATTCCCCACTTCTTAGCTTCAAGCATTCCAGTTCCCTCCGCCACCCCCATACCTCTTGCTTCTTCCCATGAAAGCCATGCTCCACAGGTGAAGCCACAACTCCCTTTGCCATTGACAAAGCATGCTGGATCCTTGAAATTATACACTCTTACAGAGGTTGACAAGCCAGAGCCTCCACCGCTGGGCCTCGTTTGGTGGACTGATTCCCTGAGCTGTGGTGATATATGAGCTCAAGAGCAGATCTTTTGATCGTAAACAGTCAGGAGGTTGGAATGTATAATGCAAAGGAAATAAATGGTGTCAAACCATAGGACATAATTGATGGTGCAGGGATGGGTTTTGTGATCACAGCACACTCCGGAAGTCTTAACACAGAGTCAGCCAGACTGATTGGGCTTTAGAATGGCCGACCTCGGAAGGGAGCATTTGGAAGAGGAGAGGCAAGGCTTTCTGTCAGTGTCCCAAGAAGAAGCCTTGGCTCCTGAAGCAATTGGGTGACTCCTGACCTCGCTTTCCAGGCATCCCTCTGTGCCTGACAGTCAGGGATGTGACCTTGACTCTACTCCTATTAGCTCTCTGAATGAACTGTGCTGAGCTCCAGTCTGCTTTCCTGTGAAAGAGGGAAGACAGCAATGCTTGCTTCCTAGGACTCCCAGAAGAACGAACTGAAATACGGTGAAGGACACAGAAGGACTTGCACAGTGCCTGGTATGCACTCACATACCAGTGGATGTCAGCTTTGGTTGTTGCTGTCGCTCTTCTTCATAACACCCCCTTCCAGTATTCATGTTCTCGTTGGAGACCAAAATCACAACGGAAGCACTTGAGGGTGGAAGGCTGTCATCTCCCTCATAGTTTGAGGGTGATGTGATCCACTCCAGTGGGAAAGTGTGAGGCAGGATGTGAGGCAGCTGGTCACATTGCATCTGAAACCAGGGGGCACACAGCAGATAGGGATGCAGGCCTAGAAATCGTCAAGACCCAACCGACCCAACCCATGACCAATTTCCTCCAGCAATGTTTGACTTAGTAAGCAGCGCCACAAGCTGGGATCCAAGTATATAAACACAGGAGCCTGTAGGGACATTAAACGTTCAGATCACAAAGCAATTGTGCCAGTGGCAAATCCTCAAGGCCTCCCAGCAACAGCCCATTTTAAAAATTTATTATTATTTATTCATTTATTTATATGTATGTCTCTGTGAATAATACATAAGTGAGGGAGCCCACAGAGGCCAGAAAAGGGATGTTTGATCCCTTGGATCCAGAATTACAGATGGTTCTGGGCCTCCTTGTATGTGCTGGGAATTTAACTCAGGTCCCCTGGAAGAGCAGCAAGCACTTTCGAATGCTCTCACAATTTCAACAGATCTCACCATTGCTCACTATCCATCTCCCAGTGTCTTTTAAACAGAAGTTCATGGAGTAAGGGGCTCCCGCAGATTCAAGGACTGATGCTTCCATTTGGCTTAGTCTCTGAGTTTGTCCTTGTTGGTGCTTTGTTTCTTGTAGCACTCAGAATGAGCTGTAAACACTCCCACCGAAGGTCACAATGAGTGCTGTAGATATCCACAGTCATTGTGAGTGTGTTCACATCACTCAGTGTCTGGGGTTCATACACAGGTAGTGACTGAGAGCCATGCCAATTAATGCTGTGTCTGCTGTGGCTGCTGCTTCTGCTGCTGCTGCTGCTGCCGCCGCTGCTGCTGCTGCCGCTGCTCCTGCTGTGACTGGGGCAGCTGCTGCTGCTGCAGTTATGGCTGTAACTGTGGCTGCTGTTGCTGCTGCTTCTGCTTCTGCTGCTGCTGCTCTTGGAGGGAGGTCCTTTCTACACCTCTTCCAAGACACTAGGTCTCTGAGTGTTTTCGCTGTAGAGGTCTCACTGGTTGGTCAGGCTGTCTCAGATTAGCAGCTGTCTTTCTGCTTATTTTTCATCGCTAGTTCTCAGTTCTGACTCCACTCTCTGTAGTCTCAGTGCACACACTTCCTTTTGTTTTGTACTGGGAAAATCAAGTTTGTCAGGTTTTCATACTCTCTCTGACTCTCTGTATGTGTCTCTCTGTGTCTCTGTGTCTCTGTCTCTCTCTGTACCTCTGTGTCTCTGTCTCTCTCTCCCCTCCCCCTCTCTTTCTCTCCTTCAACATTATCCACACACATTCTCCATCATTTCTTCTCTCCATGCCTTATCAGATAAATGATCTTTCCTCCACCCAATGGAAGGTCTTATGCTTTGGAAACACAACAGCTAGCAAGATCCAGTGCCCCTGGGAGTGTTCCGGTCTCCCCTGCTCTCAAAGAGTGCCTGCTCTCAATCTATCCACACATCCTCTGTGGCCTATTCTCCAACACAATGCCACTTGGAAAGTTGCTTCCAGAATTTTGCCTTGCCTCCAGGCCAAAGACCCATCATTCTCTTGGCTCAAGTGTCTGCCTTCATGAACAGCTGCTCTGTCAAGTGGCTTATATGTCTTCCTGTTTGCTTCTGAAGTCATAGCCACCTGGCTTCTGCTTCTACCTACAATGGAAAGGCTTCCCTGAAACACTTGAGATTACACATTGACTGAGTCTAGAACCACCAGTCTGGTCCTCCCTTCCCTATACCCCACTGGGGAATCTAATATGACTACCCCATTCCTCTAAGCCTCTTGTTCCATGGCTTCCATGAGGGTATTTGGATCTGCATTTTTATGTTCATTCTAGACTGTCTCCCTTTCACTTCCTAACAACATGAAAAACAATTTCCCTACACTTGCTCTAATGCTTATTCAGTGACTGATAAGCTTTCTCTCTGTCTCTCTCTCTCTGTCTCTCTTTGTTTCTCTCTCTCTGTTTCTCTCTCTCTCTCTCTCTCTCTCTCTCTCTCTCTCTCTCTCTCTCTCTCTCCCTTTCTCTCTCTCTCTCCCTTTCTCTCTCTCTCTCTCTCCCATGCCTTTGCTGCTGCTCTTAATATTTTTTGTTTGATAATAGCCTAGCTCACCTTCAGTACTCCCCTGAGGATCCTCTGCAAACACATAGGCTCACTCGAATTTGAACTCAGATCTGAAGCTTATATAGAGAGGGATGTGCTCTTGTGAGAATCTTGCTGCTCATGAACTGGCTGACACCAAAACGCTTCTTACCCGATCCTTCCCATAGAGTACCTCTCTTCTGAGGACGTGGCTGTGTACCGGAATTGTGTATGCATTGCGCCTCTGTGCCTAGTAATATATTACTCTGTCTTGTCAAAGTCCACCATAAAAAGCACTAACCATATCTCCAAATGAGAAATCTGGGCCCTTGAGTTCAGGCCAGGTGACCTTTCAGAGCTCTTGAAGTGTCCATTTGCTGTGGGTTTAAGGTCAAGGGAGATGATCACCATGTGACTTGGCAAAAATGGGCGGAAGCCAAGAACACTACTGTGAAAGGCCCTTAATGTTCAAGTGGACCTTGTCCCTGAGTGACAGAAAAGGTCATGAAACCCAGTGTGAAGTAAACCATGCAAGGACATCACTGCCCGGCAATGCTAACGGATTATAAAACTGTGTCCCCAGACATGGCTCTTAAATGATCACCCACTGAGTGCTTTGCTATCATTGTACTTTAGGAGAAAAGGTTTGAAGGCAGATTTAAGTCATAACAGGAGTTCAGTTTCTGAAGTCTGTTCCTTTCAAGACAAGAACCCGAATTTGAGTACCAGACTCACTTTTTAAAAAAAGAGTTGGGTGTGTGGTACATGTTTATCATCCTATGCAGAGGCAGAGATCAAAGGGTTCCTGGGGCTCACTGGCCAGGCACTCCTGCCTACTTGGCAAGTTCCCAATTATCATTTCTGAAGAGAGAGAGAGAGAGAGAGAGAGAGAGAGAAGCATTTTTGAAGACCTGCAAGGCTCTCATAAAGTATCACACATTGGTTGCCCTGTTTACAGTTCACACCAAATACAAGGCATTCTCTCTAAAGAACCATTTACTGAGAATTTGGTCCCCAGATGATGGTGCCATGTTCAGTGTTTCTGGAAACCGTAAACAGTAGAGCCTAGCTGCAAAGTATAGACCACTAGCGGTACATCCTCGGTGGGGGGGCATATTCTCCCCTAGAGACTTTCTGTCTCTCTCCACTATTCTCTGTCCCGTCTGCCACACAGAGGGATGAAGTGGGGTGCCTCTGCCACATGCTTACGCCACCATGATGCCTGTCCTCATTGTGGACCAGGATCAATAGAACCAGGAGCCATAGATTGAACACTCAGGAACTGTAAACCGAAAGAACACCTGTCTCCCTAAAGTGATGGCACGTGCTTTGTCATAGTGACAAAAGATATACACCATTCTGTGTGTGAGGTGAGGGATTGACTCCCACTACACAATGGGTCAGCTGTAAACTAGGAAGTCCCCTTTGAGACACAGACCCCATCCTCTGCCACCCTGCCCTCACAACAGTTCATTTGGTCCTCATGAAAAGTGCCAGGCTCTCCAATGAGCCAGGTGGCCAGAGCTGGTCTGCTCACAGCAAGGGCGGCTCAGCCCTTCGCGAGTACAGTAACCTCTTTTCAGTCAGGCCAGACTGCTTCGGAGTATCTTCCTGGAAATGCAGACTTAAGATGGGAAAAAATAAATGATATTTTGGCCTGGAATGAAGTCTCCTTTAGAAAGAAAAAGAAAAAAGTCACTAGGAGGAACACTCCACCCGCTTTCCTAGAGCCACTGTAACCAGCGCCCGTGTTGTCTGCCACTGCATCCTCTCCACCCGCTTCCCTAGAGCCACTGTGAGCAGCACCTGTGTCGTTTGCCACTGCAATTATTTGGGGTAACAAAACGGCAATATCAATCAATCCAGTTCGACTGCTCTGCCCTCAAACAGAAGCTGCCCCATTTATCAAAATGGAGGCCCTCCACTGGGTCTGTAGTACCATTAAACTATCAACAGGCGATCACTAAGGCGAGGCAAAATAAAAAACAACTGTTAACTGAAAGGAAATAATTTTTCTTTTATCCCAAACATCCTGGCCAGCAGAGTTCTTTGTCTGGCTGTCAGTAGAGTCAACGTGGGCTGGGTCTCAGATCTTTGTTTCCATGCAGCCTGTGTTTGAGAGGGGCCAACAGAAACACTTTCAATGCAGTGCCTGAGCCCAGGTAACCAGGTTTCTCTCTCAGCAGGGCAAGCTGCGTGACGATAAATAGGGGGAAATGTGTATGCATTTGTGTGATAAAGCAGGCTTAATGATTCCCGAGGGGAAGGAACCCGGGAGCCACGCAGTTGCAACTTAGGTTCAAAACGGATCCACGCAGGGCCAATTAACGTGCAAATATGTATGTGCTGAACCTGCACTCCATCCGTCATGGGCGCGTGGAAATTGGGCCATTTATCTGTTATATTATGTATGTGACATCTTAGTTTGGTTCTTACAGGCTGCTTGGGGACAAAGAGGCCATGTGCTTTGCAGCTAGCAGAGGGAATTTAAGATAAATTCTTCAGCTGTTGTCAACGTTGCAAGGCACGGAATTTGGTTGGAAGATAAAGCTTTCCGTCGGCAGGGTTTTAATGTCTCTCCATAGCCCGTGTGGTGTCTTATTAAAACTGTGTGTGGTGAGGGAGGGGCGGCATATGCCGTGAGGAGTTATTGGCACAGACAGCTTGCTGTCATGTTTCCTGAGTCCGGATTTAGCAAACGTTATTCACATATTCGCTGTCAATCTGCAGAGAGAAAAGAGAGCTGGCGAAGCCGTTCACGCACTCATTCCATGGCTTGTAATTCTTTTTTGTTTTCCTTTAACCCACGTCTCTGCCACAGGTAGAGTCTGTTCTGCCTAAATTACAACTTCTTGTCTGTATTTAGGCAAAAAGCAAAAAGAAAAGCAAAAGGTGACTGGAGACAGGAAAGGACCGCCCTGATGCAGTTCCCTGATATGTTGCTATTCACTTACAAGAAGGCACTGTTTGTCTGTGGATTCGAATCTCACATTAAATAACAGTGACCACTTGCTTTGATGAGTCACCATTAGAAATTCAATTAATAAAAGGTTAACCCCCTACAGTAGTGAAAAAAAATTATGTTCAGCTGCAACAATGACAACTGAGCCTTCAAAGAAACGGCTAGGAAAATGGAAGTCATTAAGATATGTGCTGTGCCTGGGGGAGGAGAAATTGGGCAAACTGGGGAATGACCTGGGTCAGTGTTTGCTCTGAGATGTCACCTGTGTGCTGGGTCCTCACATTCTTAATGCTCTTCATCCCTCTTCCCTATTCTGATCCTGAGGATGTAACAGGTACTATGAAGAACTGAATTTCAACCACAGCCTCCTGCAGAGGGTGTCCTGCTCCAAACCGTGGGAACAAATGATTTCAGAATGAGACCTCTAACACTATGGGCCAGATCAAATCTTTCCTTCTCATTTCTAGTAAATATTTTGCCCACAGCCTTGAAAAGCTAACACCTTCCTTCCCTTCCCTTCCTCCTCTCCTTCTTCCTTCTCTTTCCTTCCCCTCCATCCTTCCTCCCTTCCCTTCTCTCCTGTCCTTCCTAGTACTCTTTCCCTTCTTTCTATCTTTTCCAAAAGATTCATTTTGCTCACTTAGTGTTTTCCACACTCGGTAGTCCCTGTCTGTGGTTTATAAGGGCATGTCACTTACCTGTGGCTGAGTCTTGCTTGTGGCTGTGCATTCCAGTGCATCCTACACCATGATTTACTTATAAACCGGTTAATGAGCATGAGCTAGTTCCAGCAGAGAACCATGAGATTAGAACCTCCAAGAATGTTCCTGACTCTGACTGCTGGTGGGCAACAGTGTGAGCATGAATTTTCTTCAGCTCTACCAGAGGATCCTGGATTATCAAGTCTGCAAACACCATTTCAATCAAGACATGAAGTACTTCTCTCTTCCCAACCTATATGTTTTAATCAAGGCTATAGAGATAAATGTCTTGTCATAGAGGGCTGCTAGAAAATGGAAAGCAAAAAATATACAAGAGTATTTATTACTGTTGTTGCTGATGTTGTTATTGTTTGTTTGCTTGCTTGCTTTTGTTGACTGACTGTTTTAAGTTGCCCAGTATGACAAAAGTGTTAGGGCATGCCTTCACAAGGGCAAGGAGCCAAAAGAAGAAACGGGCAGTTGTCCGTGGTGCTGACCACAGAATCCTGCTTGTGGCCTCCATTCAGAAGTGGCCCTTATGAGTAACAAAGTAGGATTTACTGAACATGACCTGTACAGTTACCTATGTGCTTTACACATCATGGTAGTCAGAAGTCAAAAGTGTACTCTGACATGACTTGGACTCATTCCTTCACTGAATGAGTCATGGAAAATTTGAGTGTTCCCAAACCTCAGTTTACCTGTCTGTGAAGTGGAATTATGACAGCTGCTATAGCCAAGATTTCTGTGAGCATCCTATACCACAATAAATGAAAACATCTCTGTAATAGTGAGGATGTAACAGATACTTGATAATGGAACTCTGCATTGTGCTCCTTGTAAACCACCTGGACAGTTATCACTAGCAGCAATCTTTTCATAGTCTCAAAAGCCTCATGGTCAGGGGTGTCAGCAACAAGGTTCAGTAAGATGGCTCTGATGGTAAAAGTACTTGCAGCCAAGTTTAATGATCTAGGTTCTATTCCTGGGTCCAAATAGTGGGAGGAGAGAAGTGGTTTACAAAGAGTCTCCTGTGACTTACAACACACACACACACACACACACACACACACAGTAAGTAAACCAATAAATAAAATAATGTTTGAGTCTATAAGGTGCATATTGTTATTCTCATTCTCAAAAAGAGAACATAAAGTTTCTGAACATAACTTGTTCAAGTGATTAGCTCCATGATTATTTGGAAACAGTTAAAACTGGAGGCTCCCGGCCTCCACCACATTTCTAAAGCTCCTGACCCTTCCTGTGAATCTCTGTGCCAAATACTCACCTCAGTATTCAAGTTTGATTCCAACTGGCACTATTCATGTACCACACACCTTGTGAAACAACAGAGAACCATCCTACCCACCGGAGGACACTGCAGATCCACTCCTGAGTGGCCCCACATGCTCTGTAAGGTCTGTCAGAGCCACCTCCATGAGCTTTATTCTTCAACAAACATGTAATGGAGCACAGGAGTCACCATTATCCTTGGGGCAATGAAAATGGTAGACAGATGGGTCACCAATGTCCAGTTCACCAGACTTTGCTTTCTCCAAGTTGACTTGATAAGAGAGGAGAGGCTCTGTGGATGCCTTCTTGAGGAAACCACGACACTACAGACAATTTCTACCCAGTGATCACCTTGTTAAAGACCCATGATAAACATCTGTTAATATATTTTCTACTGTAATGCCAGCATCTGCTAAAATTCTCTTAAGGCCCTAGAAGCCAAGTAGGGAAGACAAAAGGAGTTTCCAAAGCAAGTAGAAGGCTACTTTGAAATCCTCAGTACTGTTCTCACTACTACTAGCTCTAGACTACTCATAGCATGCTCTGTGAGCAAGGGGCCAACCCAGCCCAGCACCATGGAAAATGTGCCATAGGAAGAAAAACCAGACACAAAACCACAGGGAGAAGCACAGCCATGGAACATGGTTCACTCCAAAAAGAAAGCCACTTCAAAATGACAGCAAAACCATGTTTCCTACCTCAGCTTGGTCAACAGCAGGACTCACCAAAACCTGCACATTGAAGAAAAAAAAAGACATTAGTATCGATTCAACAAGAAAGCAATTGCATTAATTGTCTTTCTAAAGGAGCTGGCATCAATAATTTTTATAACCAGAGGGGACTATGTGACAACCCCTATGAGCGTGTACACACACACACACACACAACACACACACACACGAACATGCACACGCACTTTCTCTTCCACCAAACACAGTAACAGCAGATTCATCTTCACAGTCCTGTGAAAAGGTGAAGAGGATAATTAATATTTTCAACACATTATAGCAAGCTTGCCAGGAAGCAGAAGGGGGAAGGCCATGTGCAAAGCCGCACAGCGAGGATTAAATGAATACCAAGGAAGCAAAGGCATTGATGACAATTCCTCTTATTAACGACACTTTTGTGGGTATTTTGTCCCTTAAGTTACAAGCCAGCCTCATGGGAAGTTACAAAGACAACAACACTGCAGCTCCCATGTTTGCAAAATGTCTGACAATATTGTGAAGTATAAAGTCCTGGCAGGCTTTATGACAAATTCTTCATGATTCTTTTTTCTCCTTTTACCCCCTAAAAAAAACTTTTATTAGCCCCTCTTCATAGATGAGAACACCAGGGCTTAGAAAACTTAGGTAACTTTCCCAAGATCTGAAAGTTAATAAGTAAAGAATATTAGATTTGATCCTGGAATAAAGGCATTTCAAACTCCCATGGAGAAGCCCACAGGAAGTTCAGATAGGCAAGCCACTGTGGCTCATAATATCCTAGGAAGGGCCATCTATCTAGGAGCTAGATGCATGTGCAGACACACACATGTACTTATGTTCAGGTGTCTGTGGATGCCAGAAGAAGATATGTATGCCCTAAAGCTCGAGTTACAGATAGTTGAGAGCTGCCCAGTGTTGGTACTGGATTTGTATGTGTATGTATGTATGTATATATGTATGTATGTATGCTGTGGTCAGGCATGTGTGGGTACATATGTGAGCATGTGTGTATGTGGAGGTCACAGAAAACTATTGTGTGTCATTCTTCAGGCATCCATCTTAGTTTCGCAGACAGGGTCTCTCTCAGATGTGTCAACCAGGCTGGACCATAGAGCCAAAAAGTCCCAGGGATCCTCATGACTCTCCCTCCTCAGAGCTTGAATAACAAGCACATGACACCACACACAGCTTTCTTTAAAATGAGTTTTGGGCAACAAATTCTAATTTTCACATTAGCAGAACAAGCCATTAACTGACTGAGCCATGGCCCCACCCCCAGGGATTTGATTTTTCAAATCACTTCTACAAACTTTCTGCCTGCAATTTTCCTGCTGCTTTAAAACTGACTCTGGCAGCTTCAGTGTCATTTTCTTATCAGAGAATAAGACTACTAGGTCATCTTTTTCTGTAGGTCCATCACCCTAACTTATCAGAAAGCTGAAACAAGAGAATCAGGAGCTCATGGCCTACCAGAGCCACTGAAGGAGTTCAAGGGAAGTCTGTCAACTTAGTGAGACCACACCTCAGAATAAAAATGTAAAAAGAGGCTGGGGATGTGTCTCAGTAGTAGGGCATTTGCCTTCCATATATCAACCAGGTCCTAGGCTTAATCTTCTTCACAGTGTGGGAATTTGAAATGAAAAGTACTAATAAACTCAGTGTACACTGAGTTATAACTGATTTAAATTCTAAAAAAAGAAAATCACACATTGATGTCTTAAACTTTGTGTGGAGATGTTTGAAAGTGAGACCTTAGGAAGGGACCACACTGTCCATTGAAATGACTTCACAAGGGCAAGGTCTCTGGTAGGTTGGTATCCACATGATAAAACACCAAAGGCTTTGCTTTCTGTCCACACACACACCCATACCAAGAAAGGGCATATAGGGGACACAGAAGAAAGAGAGATGTGTAGCCAGGACAGCAGTTGTGAAGCCATTGACCTTGGACTCGAGCCTACAGAATCACAAGCCTCCATTGCTGTTGTGAAGCTACCTGTCTGCGTTTTTCCATAGCAGCTGACTTAAACATTGACAGGTACCAGCTCAAGGCTGTGAATTCAACACAGGGCTTAGGAAGGCATGATACCTAGGAGATCAGCCCCTGCAGCTTATTCTAACTCTGCCTCTCCCAGTACTGTCTCACCCACAGTCAGCAGCAAGGCATCAGCCCTCCCCAGAACCATCTTCCCCAGAAAGGAAAGGGAACAGACAGAGCTCCTTTCCCATGGAGAAGCTTTCATGTCTCATTAGCTTCCCAAACCAAAGGCTAACCTTCAGACTGCCCTCACCCAACAGAGTCGTGAGCCGTGACCAAATGCTAGCCAGGCTGGATCAGTAGAAAGCACCATGAGGAATAATGGTTGTTATGGGCCAGAGTTATGCCATGGCTCCCTCTCCTGCATGACTCTACAAGAGCCTGAGATGCACCAGCTATTGCCTCATCCCTAAAGTACAAGGAGATCCCTCAGCTGAATAGCCTCCTTTGTGTGTGTGTGTGTGTATGTGTGTGTGTGTGTGTGTGTGTGTGTGTGTGTGTGCATGCGTGTACTCTTCCTTGTAGTCCCCAAGAGAAGTAATGAGGGATAAATCTGATGCTCACCAGCTGCAGGTTTCAGGCAGCCCCAGCTCCTCTCTCTACACACAAACAAGAGAAGCGCAGTCCTCAGTCGACCCTAACAAGCATGGGCAGCACAGTCCTCAGCCAACCCCTCGGGTTTCCTCTACTTTATCATCTGACTATTATTTCCTAACTTTGTGTATTTCCTGCTGCAATGTCCCTTGATTACTCCCCACAAATAGACGACCTCACTCCTCACAGTTAATGCAAATACACACTAACAAAGAGAAGCATACACAACAGCTAGTGTTACAAAGGATAACATGATACTAGCGTGATCAAAACACCACAGAGGCTAAAATATAGGGTTACACACTCAACTCCCTATAAGGGGACAAGTTGATTGAGACAGCTGAGTTTACGTAGAACTAGAGATTTGTTATCCCCAAGTAAAGCCATTTGTAGCAGCTTTTAACAGGCAACATGTGGCTCTAGACAAATAAAGTCTGAGTACCCTAGAAGTGGCTGTTGAGCTTAGTTTATGATCCAGTGTGCTTCTAACCTGCCACCATGGGGACTGTGTGGCTCAGGACAGCAGTGAATGTGACCTGATGCAATTGTAAACTTAAACATTCTGAAATTTTATCTTAGTGACTTCTTTTCCTGGAACTGCTGCATGGTTCTCAAGTGTAAACTCTGCTAAAGTGGTAAAGTCAAACTGCAACATCAAAAGGCTGGACATGCTGATAGGCCCAATACACTGTGATACATGTGCATTTTGAAACATAATGCAATGTCTCCGTGTGTGCATATGCACACACATACACAGGCACATCTGTGCAACACACACACAACAAACACACACACACACTACAGGAAAGAAGGGGGCACAGCACAATAGCATGCATAACATAGGAAAGAATGCTACTCTAGATAATGCCTATAAATGTTATTCGCTCTCCTCCCATACAAACACACATGCATGCCTAAAAGCTATCTAGTAGGATACAGAGAAAACTGAAGAAGAGCCTAGAACTTCACTGGGACTCATATGTGTGTGACAGGGAATTGTCCTTTCTCCAGGCTGTTTGTAACTTTCCCACAGAGGATGTATCCATTTATAAAGCTAAAGCCAAATTCAAAACAACAAAGAAAACACAGCCTAACACTATTAGTAAAAAGCCTTTTCGGAGCACCAAGGCTTCTCTTCTTAATCATGGAGGAGTGGAATGAAAATGACTCTCTGACCTGACCAGAGCTAGAGAGAGGGGTACCTTGCAATCAAGAGGCCCTGAGACCCAGATAAAAATGTTGGATGTTCCAACATGCACTTAGAATCTCCACACAGGAGAAGTAGAGACAAATGGCTCCCTGGGACATCTTGGCCACCTCCCCAAGCCTACCTGGAGAATTCTAGAGAAATTAGAGAATATATCTCAACAAACATGGTGGACTACATCATAAAAACAAGAGCAGAGATTGTCTTCTGGCCTCCATAGGAATGGGTACCTGTACATACACTCACAAAACAATAAGGCACACAGTAAAGCAATACTGAATTGCTTGTGGTCAACTGGAAAGCAGCCATATTTTATTTATAATGTATGACTACACATATTGAATAAACATAATAAGAAACAAATGTGATAGATCTGTATATTCTTTTCTGGTGCTGACAGCTTAAGGCTTACTCAGTAAGGTACACCCATAAACCTATGGCCTGTCTGTACCCTGTGATGGCTGCGTGCATACTGGACACACTAGAATGAACCCCAGAGGCCAATGGGATGAGAGTTCTTTAAAGGATACAGGATGCAACACTTGGCTTTGATCTTGTGCAAGGCAGCAGCCATCAGAGAATGTGCAGTGGGGGGACTGATCTGATTAGAGGCCTGCTGCTGGTGGGCCATTCTGTAGAGCAGCACAGGGCACAGAAGGGACACGGGAAATCCCCAGCAGAGCAGGCATGAATGCTTTGTTCTGGCTTTTCTTTGTCCCTTTAATCATTTCCCTTGCTCTCCTCTGGTTTCCGAATTGCTTTTGAAATTCCAACATGAAGGTGCTCTTCTTCCCTTGTGTTAGAAACTTGATGTCTGCAATTCCATTTCAACTCTTGCCCCCATAATGCACTGCCATGTCCCCATCCACAGACAGGGAACCCAAGACTAGAAACCTGAATCCTTTACCTCACATGACACCAGAAATGTCAAAAGCCTGAACGGAAGGAACCCAGCTCTGGTATTAGAAGAGACTTCAGGACAGACAGACATGTTGGCACCAAAACAGAGACGTCCACAGTTTCATAGACCCAGAGCTGAATCCACTGCTTCTGGGGAATGCACAGGTCATCCAGCCACCTGATCTCCCTCCACATGTTTCTGAGACATCTAAATACTGTTTGGGGCCCTAGCTAGCCTCTCCATCATCTGAACCTTCTGTACTAATAGCCTGTGGCACCTGTCTGTAGCCTGTGCACTCATGCTACACATGTCTCTTGATCCCACAGAACAGACGCCTGAAAGGATTTAAGCTCGGAGAAGAATGTATTCACATACTGGATAGACTCACTGTAAATAGTCCAGATAAGATCAAAGAGCCTTAATTACTTCTCTAGTAAGTGGAGAAACTGTGAGCTGAGCCCCAGCTCTCTACATTGAGAGATGCTGTTCTCTGTACAGCTTGGCAATACTCCAACCCAGAAATCCAGATCCAGGCAACCTTCTTCCATTCATTAATGGGACATTATCCCATTCCCATGTTGCTGATGGATGTGGAGGCTTTGCTATATCTTCCCCTCCTATCCTCCAGCATTCACTTCTGGGTCCCTGTGACTCAGCAAATGCTACTGCTCTTGGCCTCCCAGGCAAGAAGACAAAATTATCACATCCCTTCTTAAGCCCTGGCCTGCTGGGCCTTCAGATCTCTCTCTTCATCAGTAAATGTCACCACTGTGCTAAACAGGTTACCCTTTGCTTGTGAAGTCAGCATGTAACTTTAGCAGACCTTCTGGGTAACAGCCCATGAGGACACGATTGCTGGGACAGCATGGAAGTGATCTCTTCAGTTGATAAGCATCCAGATGAAAATGTTAAGTCGTCATGTCCTGGGGTCTGCTGGGTAATCTCTGCTAGGCTGGCAGGCTGTCTGCAGTTTATGAGATGCCTCACACCAGCATAATGAGTGAACATACAAAGCATGGAGGTTGGCTGCTTGTCGGCTTCTTCAGCTTTACTTTACTTTTTGGTTCTTGAAGGATGTCACAGGTTTACCTGTGAAGCCCAACACTCTCAGACCTGAGAGTACAAGCCCACTTCTATCTAGCTCACCTAGCTAGGATGGAACTCAGACCTCAAAAACACCACAAAGCTCATTTCTCCACCAGGCCAAGCTGGTCAGGCTTCACCAGTGGGGTTAACTGGAGGTTATAACAACATTTGCCTTCATTCCTATTGAGGACCTGTGAGTTTCGAGATGATCCAATGGAAGTCATGGAGGAGGTGGATTTGAGATATGTACTTAGTGCACCCAAGGGGACCAGCTTCAAGGTAAGGTGACCTTGGTGTCAAAAGATACTGAGAGAGTAGGTGGTCCTCTTTATTCATCTTGAGGTAACAGGAAATGTCTGGCTTTCTATCTCTGCAAAGTTACTGTGAACAAAGGGACCAGACATCAGGATGGGCTTTCTTCATGAACTTGAGTCAATTCTGCTTGACCTGACTGAATCTCTGGGTAGTTGCCCTTGGTATGAACATCATCACTTGATCTCTGTCATCAAAAAGTAGTGAAGTTTAACACTGACTTGATTTAGGTAATAAGACAAGTGGAGTTCCTGCCATTCAGAAATGCAGCAACCTGACAACTCCTCTCTGAGCCATGCCTTGGGAGTGTTCCAATGGGAATGGTGTTAATAAGTGGCAGCCTCTACCTCTGGTCCAGCTTCCAATGTATCTGCTTTGTGGTCCAGCAACCACCTCTGGTTCAGTGTCACCTGTGGCCACCATCCACTTATGGCACAACTTCATCTGTTGTCCAGCTTCTACCTATGGCCCAACTTCCAGAAGCAGTAGTCATATTACTGGGTATGATGGTTCATCTTTACCATCAACTTGACATATTTAAAATTACCTAGAAAAATTTAGAAGAGGTCCATGACCATTTTTTAGAAAGGATAAACTGCGGAAAGAAGACCCACCCTAAATACAAGCATCACCATTCCACAGGCTGGAGTTGTGGATGAAACGAAAAGGAAGAAAGTCTAGTGGGAGCATCCCTCTTTCTCTGCTTCTCAACTGTGATGCAGTGTGACCAGTCACTTCACATCCTGCCACTATTACTTCTGCTCTGTGGTGGTCTGTGTGACCCTCCACTGTGAGCCAAAAGATACCCTCCTTCCTAAAGTTGCCTTTGGGTGTGATTTTGTCAGAGCAACAAGCAAAGTGCCTAATCATACTGGACACCCAGAACTCTGAGGATGGCTCTGAAGTCAAGGCCACGCCTAGGATTTCATCGTGTCGGTGTGGCTGCTGTTTTACCACAGCCAGTGCAGGCATGTAAGGCAGCCTCACGTGTTTGCTGCAGTGAGTGTGGAGGCCCTTGCCTTAACTCATACATCCAGTCAGGTTCTGAGATGAACTTAACCAAAGATTCCTGTGGTAGAGACACTGCCACCTCAGAGACTGGCCTTCTAATGTCTGAGGTGGATCAGCTCCCTGGAATACCGTCTTCTGACTGAATGCCCCAAGATAGTCTATGAGAACTTGTCCAGACTTGTGGCTCACAAATCTTGAACATAATCAATAGTTAGTGAGTTTGGAGGCACTTTATTATACAACAATAGACAAACATACAAAAGGTACTTAGTGTTGCTAAACCTATAATTTTAGACTTAGAAAATGGAAATTATAATATTTTACAAGATCGTTGTGAGAATTAAGCAAAATAATACATTCAAAGTGCTTGGCTCAGTCCCTGGTCTATGGTAAGCAGCAGGTTCTGTGAGCCAGAGAGCGCCTGTGCCCCCTTGCAGGACCACATGCAATCATGACCACTTTTGTTTACTGTCACTGGGTTCTCAGAGCACTGCATCAGGTGTCCAGCTGGTAAAGCACATATGGACAGCTCTGGACTTAAAAACACTCATCTTTATAAATCCCCAGGGTCGGCAAGCTGAGTGTCCTGCAGGAGATGTGTTGCCCCTCTCTGAGTTTCTGTTTGCCCGCATTTGGAAATGGACACCAAATCCCATCTGGCTTTTCTGAATCAAGGTTTGATGGAGGAAAACATGAAAGAGTGGCCATCTCTGGCTTGGGTAGCTTTGTGCACTGGCTTGTATGAGCTTCCCACCTGTGCACACAGCGTATGAATCCACTGCATTGCAGATCACCCACAGGGTGCTTTTCCAAAGTCTAGATCTTGCCCCTCACTTTCCCACACCCTGTCTCCTCTAATGTATATGTGCAAACGGTGTGCCTGCATGTAGCACGTGAGTGCGTGTGCAGGCGTGCATGCACTTATGTATTGAGGTCAGAGGTTGCGCTGGAGATAGTTGAACATGCTTTACATTGTTCATTGAGGCAGACTTTCAGTTGAACTCAGAGCTCACTGACTCAGCTAGCCAGCTTTCTTCAGGGACCCCTACCCCTGTCTCCCAAGGACTGGGGTTAGAGTCACCACGGCCACCCAACATTTAAATGGGTCCTGGAGATTCAAATGCCTGTCTCATGATCCATCTCCCCAGCTCCCAGGACTTGGTTCCAAACACTGTGTTGCTAAACTTCATGTCACATTTTTAAAAGTGTTTTTTTTTTTTAAGGAAAGGACCTGCTCATGGATGAAATTCATCTCCTTATCCCCAACCCCACCCCTAATCAAAGTCTGTAGTCACCAGGAAAGTCCAATAAATATGTCTCTTAAAATTCTTCTAGGAGACGCACAGCACCTTTCTCCATATTCCTCACTTGCCAGAAGTGAAATATTTACTTGCAGTTACTTCAGAATCTCTGCAGCCTGCAACCTAAGGATAATCTGCTTATGGTGCCATTTTTAATCAAGGGCACATGAGGGATCAAGAAGTCATGGGGCTGAGATGGCAAAAACACAGCACTCTGAAGGCAGGAAGCCCTATCAATGCCTGCCCTTGGCTTGCCCTTGAAACTGGCTTGTCAGTAAGGTTAGGGTAGTCACAGCACCGGTTGATGGGTATCTGCCTCTGAGCTGCCATGTGCCCATCAGTCACTCTGACACATGCTGGAAGACACTGGGGAGGCTGAACTTGTGTGACAAGTAGATGCTGGGGCTCCCAAAGTCCCTCCCAGTGGTACCCCAACATCTCTGAAGAAGTAGCAAATGAGATTGTTTTCTTCTAAGGACCCCTTTGTTGAGAGTAGGATTCAAGAACATTTCTTCCTTTACTTATGTCTGGTGTTTATGTGAATGATGGATGGTGTGCATATCTGGGAGTCAGATGGCAACTCTGTGGACTCAATTCTAGCTTTTTGTGGGCTCCCTAGAATGAGCTAAAGTCCCCAGGCTTACAGGAAAGTGCTTACCTCACTGGGCCTTCTCAGCACCAGGATGCAAGGTTTAAATTGGCTCCTAAAAATGCTCTGTTTGCCAATATAACTTGGTGTATTGGGTATGTTTTGTCACTCTGACAAAAACACTGGAGGAAACAGGATAGGAAAGACATACTTTGACTTATGTTTATAAAGGTTTTAGTCTATGCTCAGTGGATTCCATTGCCTCTGGGACCACCTGTGGTGAGGCAGAGCATTATGGGAAAAGAGCATTGTGAGAAAGCTGCTTACATTGTATCTAACTAGGAAGTAGGGAGACATGAAGGAAGGAAATGACGTACCTTTCAAAGGCATGACATCAGTGCCCTACCTCCATTGTACTCTCAATAAGCCATTCACCAATCAGCTCAAGGATGGACTAACTCACTGACAAAGCTAGCATCTACCCTGCTTCTCCACTTGGCTCCAATCCTAACAGGCTATTCATCTATGAACTCTTCAGTGGATTAGTTCACTGATAAAGTTAGCATCTCATGATACCATCATCTTTCCATTCAATTTCTCAACCAAGCTAGGGACCACACCTTTAGCACATGAGTCTTTTGTGGGGGACACATCATATAAACCGCAATGTCTGGCAATATAGAAATAGAGATAAATTTGTTTTAAAGTGCTCCTTACCCCAAGTCTTTCATATATATATGAAATATACATATATATGCACATAACATATATACATACCTATGAAATACACATTTATGTAATACATACACATATATGAAATATACATATATATGTATATGAAATACACATATATAATGCAGCTAAAGGCTTATGACACAAAAATACTTCTTAGCATGTATGCATGCATGCAAATATTGCATATGTGATGAAAAATGTAAATAGGCAGTAAGCTGGATGTCCACTAATGGGGAACTGGCTCAGTAATGAATCCTGGTCCATTCCTGTCTCCTGAACAGCTAAAGTGAGCACAGGCAGAGTCTGCAGCAGCCTGATCAGAGAAGAGGTGAATATACAAATCTCCACTGTGTTGAAACAGGAGGAGCAGCAAGGCTGGGAAGATGGCTCAATAAAGAAAGTGCTTCCATGCAAGCACGAGGACCTATGTTTGTTCTCCAACACCCACATAATCCAGGTACAGTGCTGTGCACCTGTACTCCCAGACCTTGGGAGGCAAAAACAGGCAAATCCTAGAGATCTGTTGCTAAGCCAGTCTGGGAAACAATGGTGGGCTCCTGGTTCAGTGCGAGAGGAAGATACCTGAAGTTAACCTCTGGACTGTATGTGCACACACACACACACACATATACACTCATTCACACAACCTCACGTACGTAAATTCAGACATATACACATACAGACATACACAAACATACTCAAATACATATTCACAATACACCCACACAACCTCTCAGAGAGAAACACATGGAGCCCCCGTCTCTCTGTCTCTCTGTCTCTCTCTCTGTCTCTCTCTGTCTCTCTGTCTCTCTCTGTCTCTCTCTGTCTCTCTCTCTCTCTCTCTCTCTCTCTCCACACACACACACACACACACACACACACAACACTACACATGGTTTGGGAGCTGGGAAGATCAAGAATGTCAGGAGGAAGCATAAATGTGTTGGATTCTTTGAAATATCCAATATTCATTGGCTTCCTTCTGCTTCCTGCGCTGTGAGTCTTCTACAGTAAGCAACTGCAGAGGACACAATCGTCTAGACAGTGTCTAGCTCCTGCTGATTCTTCAGATCATCTACCCACTGTCCTAATGTCCTCTGCCTCAGGAACTGGTGACCCCACAACAAAGCCAGGCTGTGTGACTCCGACCAACACAAAGCAAAGAGATGAGAAAGTTAACATGGCTTTTCTGCATTTCATGTGTCAGCCACTGTGCTGAGGGCTTTATTTGCTCTCTAAGTCCTCAGAGCCCACCATGTGGGACTTTTCCTCACAATGTTGTCAATGCTACAGAAATTCAGGCAAGGGGACTTTCCCTGAGAACACAGCACATAAAGTTCTGTAGCCTAACCTTGTTCCTTTTCTTCTTCTTCATCAGTCACAGGTGGACAAAGGTGGGATGTGCTGCCTTCTCTGTGCCAGATTTCCCCCTGCCTAGCCCTCCCAGTGTGATTGAATTGCTTTGGAAGCCCTGCCAGAGTCCAAATGGTCTTCCTCCTGGTTACAGTGTCTAGCATCTCATAGTTTGGGATGCTTTCTCTCAGGTTTAAACGCCTTGATTCATGTTACATGTTCACCCTGGAAGTGCTATTACTCTGGGAGAGGTGCAGGACATAACATCTGGCCAGGAGTGGGGTGAAGGTGGAGTCAACATCTGGCTGGGATGTGTAATGTCAAGGTGAAAGTTGCTGGGCACCAGTTATAATCCAAGGCACTGGCTGAGCAGAGGAAATGCTTTCCTTTGTAGACATCCAATTCCATATGCCTTCTCCTCAAAACATCTCCAAATCCTTTCTGAGAAGCCACTCCCGCATGTTATAAGATCTCAGTGAAGAGGTGTGTGCAGATGGCTAGTCACCCCCTTGGGTTGTGAAAGGGGTAATCAACCAATCTTTTTTTCAAGGTTTACTTTTAATTTTTATTTATGTGGAAGCCAACATGTGCATGTGAGTGCAGCTGCCCAGTAAGACAGAATAAGGCCTCTGTGCCCCATCCCTTGGATCTGGAGTCACATGGGCTGCCTAATGTCAGTTCTGGGAGCCAAACTCAGGTCCTCTGTAGGAACAGCAATCACTCTTAAGCACTAAGCAGCTCTCCAGCTCCCAAGGCTCACCTTAATGGCTGCTGCACTTTAGAACCACACAGGAAGCTACATAAAGGATGCTGCTAGGTGCAGCCTGAGTATTCCAAGGTCAGAATCAATGTGAGCAAAGGACTAGATATGAGAATTTCTTGAAAGTCAGCAGGTGAGTCTGAGAAGCAAAAAGACCTGCAGATAGATGCTTTTGAACTAGGGATCTAGAGGTGGATGTAAATGGCTAGGGGTTATTCATCCCATTGCAATGTGTTTCTATCTAGACCAGCCTTGGCTAAGACCTCCAGAACTCCAGCCCTGTCTTGTTTTTGCCATTTTTAATTGGGTCTTCTATCGTCCTCCGGGTACCAGAGCTGCAACCTAACTCATTCCCTTTTATTGAACCTAGGTACTATAAAACATGGACAGTAGACATGGTGACTCAAAGGCTGCATAAGAAGGCCACCCATGAAGAGGCAGGCGAGTGTCCAGAAATGATGGAGTGTGGCTGGCGTGATGGTTCAGGTGTGAGGTGATTGCCTCGAAAATGTGAGAACCTGGCTTAAACCTTCATCGCCCTTTAAAATTGAAATGGAGAAATGACAAAGAGCACTTGCTGTTCTTGCAGAGGACCTGAGTTTGGTTCCAGTACCCACAGTGAGTGGCTCACAACCTCCTACAACTCCAGTTCCATGGAATCCAATGCCCTCTCTACTCTGTACCTTCATGCAATATGTGCATATCACAGTACATACTAATAGATAATAGATGATAGATATATAGATAGATGAGTAGCATATGATATGAGTATAGATAGATAATAGATAGATAGATAGATAGATAGATAGATAGATAGATAGATAGATGATAAATCTTTTTTTAAAATTAGTTCCTGCTGGGAGATGATGGCTCATGTGTTTAATCCCAGCAGTTGCGGGCAGAGGCAGGCAGATCTCTGAGTTTGAGAACAGCCGGGTCCATATAGAGTGAGTTCTAGGACAGCCAGGGCTACACAGAGAAACCTCGTCTCGAAAAGAAAGAACAAAAACCAGCTTATACTTTTGTTGATTTTCTACTCTGTTTTATTTCTATTCTAATAATTTTTTTCTGTTTTTGTTCCAATTACTTCCCTACTTCTGCTAACTTTTGACTTGTTGTTTTCTGATTCCTGGAGGTGTCCAGGTTAAACTATCATGTCAGCTGAACCTGTTAAGGTTGAACTTGGGATGTCAACACTTATGTCTGCTTGCCTCCCACCTTACACCACCTTTGCTTCATCTCCTGAGCTCTCATACATGTGTCTTCATTTTCAACTATTCTGAGATCTATTCCAAATTGCCCTTTGACTTTCTCTTTTATGAAGTGGCAGTTCAAGAATATATTCTTTAGTGTCTCTTTATTTGTGAATTTTTCTACTTTCTGCTACTGATTTCTAGTTTCCTCCTGCTGTTACCAGAAAAAAAACCTAGAGAATGATTTTAATCTTCTCAAATATGTTAAGACTTCCTGTGTAACATCATGAGATGTGTCCTTGCTTGTATGACATTATGTGACATGTCCATGTGGCTGTTTCATGTAAAGTAGAAATTATCTGATTATCTGCATTGTATGGTGTTAGATGGTGTGTGTGTTGTGCTGGTGTTAGATGGTGTGTGTGTGTGTGTGTGTGTGTGTGTGTGTGTGTGTGTGTGTGTGTGTTTGCTGGTTTATTGTATGTGTGTGTGTGTTGTGGTGTTGATGGTGTGTGTGTGTTGTTGGTGTTAGATGGTGTGTGTGTGTGTGTGTGTGGTTGTGCTGGTGTTAGATGGTGTGTGTGTGTGTTGTGTGGTGTTAGATGGTGTGTGTGTGTGTGTGTGTGTTGTGTGTGTTGTGGTGGTGTGTGTTTGTGTTTAAGTGTGTTGTGTGTGTGTGTGTTGTGCTGGTGTTAGATGGTGTGTGTGTGTGTGTTGTGCTGGTGTTAGATGGTTGTGTGTGTTGTGTGTGTGTGTTGTGCTGGTGTTAATGGTGTTGTGTGTGTGTGTTGTGCTGGTGTTAGATGGTGTGTGTGTGTGTGTGTTGTGCTGGTGTTAGATGGTGTGTGTGTGTTGTGTGTGTGTGGTGTGTTGTGCTGGTGTTAGATGTGTGTGTGTGTGTGTGTTGTGCTGGTGTTAGATGGTGTGTGTGTGTGTGTGTGTTGTGCTGGTGTTAGATGTGTGTGTGTGTGTGTTGTGTGCTGGTGTTAGATGGTGTGTGTGTGTTGTGCTGGTGTTAGATGTGTGTGGTGTGTGTTTGTGCTGGTGTTAATGGTTGTGTGTGTGTGTGTGACTGGTGCTAGATGGTGTGTGTGTGTGTGTGTGTGATGTGCTTGTGTGGTGTGTGTTGTGCTGGTGTTAGATGGTGTGTGTGTTTTGTGCTGGTGTTAGATGTGTGTAGTGTGTTGTGCTGGTTTAGATGGGATGTCTCTATGCTGAACTCAGTTACTGTGTTAAGATGTATAGTGTTGTTAATCTTTTAGCTGAGACGTTTCAATGTGTGTAGTTTTTGTCGCATGCATAGATGATCCAAATCTCATGTCAAAACTCTAGATTGACAATTTAGTATTAACAGTACTGATCACAAACTAGTACACTTGTTATAAATTCTATTCAATAAGCAGCTGTAAAGAGCAAATTATCAATGAGTATCTCTAATGTATCATCAAATTGATACTCCAGATGTATCACAAAGAACCCTAAACTTAGATGCACAATATAGTAAAAACATCCTAACCTAAACAACATAAAAGAACTGTGTCCATAAGCCATACATCTAGAGATTATACCACATAGTATTCCAGGATCAGCATGATTCAACAGATGAATTACAAGCGAAATTGTCTAGTGACTAGAAAATACCAATGTCAAACAATAAACAAGACCAAAAACTAAAAGTAAATAACTTCACTTAAAAAGAGTGTGCTACATAGAATAACCAAGGAGACACAATAGTATAACATTGAACTATTAGCAAATGAAGGAATTCAAGTCTAAAAACAACAACACAGAGAAATCAAAAATGCTCTGTTGAATGAGCTCAACGTTCATTCCCACAGAATGGCTCATTTAAAGTAAGTAACAAAGCAAGAATAAATGGACATGAAAGTGGGGAAGGGACTTGTGGAGAGGGAGGTGACTTTGTGGAATGGGATGATGTAACCAGAATGTATTATATGCATACATCAAGTTGTTGAAGAATCAACTAGTTTAAAACAGGTAGAAAGTCAATTAAAACTTCCATTTTAATAAGGCAATTTTATCTGTAGAGGTCAGAAGGCTAGAGGGCCTGTGAGCATCGGAAGGGAGGAGGCACTATGGTGTGAGAGGACAGCAGGACACATTGTGAAAATGAGTTAATGGTTTAAGCAGACATGGGGTTAGGGGGCACATGGCAGAGAAGAGGTGGGAGTGGGTTAGCCAAAACTAAGAATGCATGAGGAAGCCTTATGGGAATTCATTAGCTAATTTAAAATCACAAAGGAGGATGGGGCTAGAGAAATGGCTAGCTGCTCTTTCAGAGGACCTAAGTTTATTTCCTGGCACCTATGATGAGCAGCTCACAACTACCTATAACACCAGCTCCAAGGGATCTGATACCTTCTTCTGGATTCCTCAGGTAACCACATATATATCACACACACACACACAGACACACACATACACACACATGCATACACACATGCATACACACACAGACATACACATATGCATACACACACGGACATACACATGGGCATAGACACATGCACACAAATAAAAAAATTAGAAATAAATCCTCTGAGTACATATGTATCTATGGAAGTGGATGTGTTGAGGGTACCTGGGGGGAATGGGAAGCTGGAGATGGAGCTGCTCAATATACACTGTATACAGCTATAAAATGGCCAGAGAATAAATAAAAAACTTTCTACTAAATTTATATACATAAAACTTTTTAAAATATAGCAATTATATCCGTACCAACAACTAAGAGGATAAAATACTGGTGGATATAACAGTAGAATTTTGATAAAGAAAATTTAAAATAATTTTATTATTCATAAATTAATTTTAAAAAAGCATTTGTGTTTATGGACTGGAAGAGTGAGAGTGCTATGAAAATGTTCATACTACCCGGGGTGACCCACAGATTCTATGTGACTCCCATCAAGGTCCCAGTTACCCAGGGTGACCTACAGACTCCGTGTGATGCCCATTAAAGTCCTAGAGACAGAGAAAATCATCCAAAGATTAATATGGACCAAGAAGACTCCAAATTGCTAATACCTCTGTAAACATGGCTAAGTGTACTACATGCTTCCTAGTTTCAAATTGTCTAACAAGGTTCCAATAACCAGTGCAGAGCAGTACCAGGAGAAAACCTAAAATCTAGGTCAGTGGCCCTCACCAGGAATAAGTCCAACAAATCTAGAATCACCTGGGAACTAGGCCTCTGAACACGTCTCTAGTAAGTGGTTCTCAACTTTCCTAATACTGTAACCGTTTAATGTAGTTCCTTATGTTGGGATGACCCCAACCATAAAATTATTTCTGTTGCTACTTCATAACTAATGATGCTACTGTTACAAATAATAATGTAAATATCTGATAAGCAGAATATCTGATATGCGACCCCTATGAAAGGGTCATTTGACATCCAATGGCCTCGAGACCCACAGGTTGAGAACGACTGCTCTAAGGGATCATCCTGGTTACACTAACTGTGAACGGTGCCAAGACTAGGATTTCAGACTGGATGCATGAAGAGAGGGAGCTGGGTAGCCATGGTTTTCATTGCTCTCTACTTCTGTCTGTGTGAGAACTCTCAAGGTCCTGCAGCCTTGATGTTCTTACCATGCTGAGCTGTACCTTGACCTGGAAGCTAAAGTCAATCCTTTCTCCCACAAGTTGCTTTTGTCTGGGTATCCACAACAGGAATATAAACTGAGATACCCCAAAAGCATGGCTGGGAGTCCCCCAGCTTTAATTCTTGATACTTTTGTATACCATCTTGATTAATCCACACCACAAACCCATAGTATCAATTCACTTATTGCCTCCAATTTTAAAAAGCCATTGGTTAGAGAGGTGACTTAGCATCAGCTGACAGGCTGGTAAGTGGTTGAGCTAGTGTCTTGAACTCAGATGTGTCTAATCCCACCGCTGTGGCCTGGTCTCCAATCACAATGTCCTAGGCAGAGTCCTGTGTGCCTGGGCAAGGCATTTTTCTGCCATTAGTCACCAACTTCCCTAGCCAAGGGCAGCTCCTTTGAAACACCTTCTCAGGCCACTAGTGACTTGTGACTTCCCTGTCACCTCTGAACAGACATGAACAATGACTCTTTTTAAAAATGACACGGTATTTACGAAGCCACAATGAAAAGGACAGCAGGAAGGGATGCTGGAGACCTTGGACAGTGCAGAGATGACATAATTTATGTCCCTCTCCACATCTCTGCTCTTCCCAAGACAGCCTCAGAATTGAGGAGAAACTCGGTAATTGCTTTAGCTGGGCCAGGCCTACTGTTGACCGTTTGCTTTTCTTATTACCTCGTCCTGCCTAGTGACCCCTGAGTATTTCATCTTCTTTGGCAGGCATAGCAAATCTTAGGATATCTGTGTTGGCGTGGAGAATGCTTCAGGAGGCACAGAGGAGAAGCAAGGGATGGGATGCAAAGAGAACCATCTCAGGAAAATGTGTCAATCATCCCCTGGTGGTTTTGAAATGTGGACAGGAAGCACCCAGTGGGCACTGGGGGCACTGGCTTGCATCCAGTTAGCACACCCCTATGACATAACAGTTGTTTCCAGCAAACCATAGCTCTATCTCAGCAGAGACTGAACCTCCTTTACTTGAGTGGAACAATTTACAATCAAGACAAGCAGCAGGACAGCTGTTATCATAGCCCGATGAGTGCAACAGTCCTGGGTTGTTACACTGATTCCAGGAGTGATGAACCCACAAGCTGCTCCATAAGTGGAAGCATGAGCAACACAGAAAGAAGAGGGAGTGGGGAGGTGGCTCAGAGGGTAGAGGGCCAGCTTTGCTAATGTGAGGACCTGTGTGCTATCCTCAGTACCCATATCAAAGCCAGGGGTAGCAGTGCTGTCCAGAAGCCCAAGCCCTAATGCTAGAAGGCAGACAGGAGGATCTTGGGGGCTCATTGGCCAGCCAACATAGACAAACCCATGAGCTCCAAGTTGTAAAGCTGCTTTCAAAAAATAAAATGGAGAGTGACTGAGGAAGACACTAACACATATACACACTACATACTCACACATGCAGGCAGACACATGTGCATACACATGAACACGTATATACAAAGGAGGAAGAAGCAGGGCAAGGAGAACAGAGGTATGTGGGTGTATACATACCACAGGAACCTGGTATACATGACTGGGTTCCAGGTGACCACAGCTCATGTCAGAGGACATAGTACCTCTGGTGGCAGTATCTATTCACCTTATATCCTTTCCAGTCCAGCCACACACCTGCCACCCCTTTGAGATGTTCCTTTCCTCGCCTCTCTGTCCCATAGTTAGGACTCAAGCTTCTCACACCGTAAGCCATGAGGTGTGGGTCAGGGGTAACAAAGCAGGCTGGGGAGCTGGCCTCGAGTTGCTAGTTCCCATTGGTGCAGTCTAAGGCGGCCAGTAAGCCTCTCGGAGCTCTTCATCATTAAGTGGAAGCTGAGCAAGGTTGTTTGAGTGATAAATACGTAACTCAAGTAAAGCACATAGACCATTCTTGGCACAGAACAACCCTCCAAACCCTGCATTTATATTGTTTTCATTACTACTCCCATTATATGTTCCTGCCACTGGGTTGGTGAAGAGTCTAACAGTGCAGGAGGTGGATGCCAGAAACTGGCACTATCTCAGCACTTGCCCTGAGTTCAGATCCCCAGAAGCCGTATAAAAACCCAGGCATGGCCAAGTGATTACCTATAATTCCAGCACTGTTGTGGGCAGAGACAGGAGGATCACACGGTCAGATGTCCTATTACAGTCTCTATACTGAAGCATAGGCATGAGGTATATACTGAGGGCTCCCAGCCTGGGCCCTCAATAAACAGGATTACCTAGGGTGGCTGGAAGCAGTGGTGACAGAAGGTGTTTCAAAACTTAATCAAAAATTAATTAGAAACAAGATAAAGGACACACACACACACCCTAAATTAAAGCAAAGAACACATGGCAAATGTTTCTCTTTTGTTTTTTTTGAGATAGACTCTTGCTATGTATCCCAGACAGGCATCAAAGTTGGGATCGGCCTCCTGACTCTGTCTTCCAAGCGCTGGGTTGGAGTATAAACTATTATGTTGAGCTCATACACACATTCATAGCAAGCCCCCAGTACCACTTCATCATCTTCCTGACAATGTCTCACCCTGTGTCTCCCTTTTACTCTACCACATGACTCATGTCCAAGAGACTTCTCTTAGTCACTTGTTTCTCTCCTTTTCCTGGGATAACTGAAGAGCCATTCTGTGTTGTCTGTACCAGTAGGATGAGACCATTTAACTAGTTAATCAGAGGCCCTGTCCCTTCTCGGCACCAGGATTACAGAGCCATCACCAGCGAGGAGCTCCCAGCCTGGGCCCTCAGTAAACAGGATTACCTGGGGTGGCTAGAAGCAGTGGTGACAGAAGGTATTTCAAAACTTAATCAAAAATTAATTAGAAAAAGAAACAAGGCAAAGGACAAACATCTGCGAGCAGAGGATCCACAAAGGAAAACAGTCCAACATCACATTCCATTTGAGTCAGGAATGGGAGCCCGCTGAGCTGCACCAGCAGGAGCTAGAAACCGGCTTTGAGGGGAACAGAAAGCCAATGCTTACTTCTTAGGGACAAATGACAACTGGACACAAAGTTCCAAAGACACGGGAGGGACAGGTCTCCCTTCAAGATCTTACACACACTATAGGGAAGCTTCGAATCCAGGAGACACTAATAAATAACCACTAAAACACAAAACCAGGAAGGATGCCTCAGAATAAAGGGTCCTGAGGCAGGAGGAGGTTGCTATGGGCAGAAAATCAGGGGATGGATAGCTCTGAACACAGATATTTCATCAGATGGAAATCAGGAGAGGGGCATGCCCACTGATGTGGGGCCCTGAAACTATAAGCTTCATACATTAGGAGACAGTGAGCATGGAGCTGAGAAGTTTCTAGATCAGTGCAGTGAATGTGTCTGTCCCCTTACGGTATTCTTCCTGCT
Source organism: Mastomys natalensis (assembly GCA_021653895.1). NCBI lineage: Eukaryota > Metazoa > Chordata > Mammalia > Rodentia > Muridae > Mastomys > Mastomys natalensis. The sequence goes on from JAJTUV010000378.1 coordinate 801,422, forward strand.
CCCACACCGCTCTTCTCCACATTTCCCTTGAGTTTTGCTGAGAGGCATTCTTTAACTGTACTAAGTGTACATGAGGTGAGAGAGGGTGGGGTGTGGGGCTTGGTCAGTAAAATATCTGTTGTAAAAACATGAAGACCTGAGTTCTTTGCTGAGTGGGAGAGGTCTGAGGTGTGTTGTCTAGATATCTGCTGATATGTCTCTTTTCCTTTTTTTGAGTCAGGGTCTTGCTATACTACCTAGGCTAGTCTAAAGTTTATACTCCTCCTGTCTCAGCCTCTAGAATGCTAGGGTTACAAGCATGAATCATCACAGCCGGCTCAAGGCATGGTTTTTTAGCATGCTATCCTTGGCCTTCTTGACTCCTTTCTTCTCCCATGCTTTGAGGGACCCCTGCTCCCAAAAGACACAGGTTTCCAAAATCCTCTTCAGGGATTGAACCTAAGGCAATGACATTGGGGAGCATGTAGGACTGAACATGAAAGGAGCTGGTGACATGAAAAAGGACCTTGCACCCACAGTTACCCCTCCATCAGTTTAGTCCTTACTGACCGGAAGTCTCAAATCTCTTATTAGATCAATAGCTGGGTGACCTTTGCCATCATCATTTCTCAATGACATAAGCTCAAATTCAGAGCAATGAATTATTCCTCCTCCATACCATAACTAAAATCAGAAATTTGTTCAATGTGATTATATCTCTGACCCCCAAGGAGATCCCAATGGACCCCATCCCCTCTATTTGACAGGCAGCCAATGACCTAAGTCTTCCTTATTGGGTTTCTCATTGCCTTAAATCCATGACTTGGAGGATGGAGTGTCACCCAAAGTGACACAGGTTGAAATTAAGCCCTGGAGAATGAGGGAATGGCATGGATCCAAAAGTAAATGTATTTGTCATCAAGGCAAAGGACATGAATTCCATCCCATACAGTGGAGGAAGAGAACAGATTCCATCAATGTGTCCTCTGACCTCTGCCCACATGACCCCCCCAACAAGCACACACACCAAACAAAAACAGCAATAAGAAATTCCTATTGTGAAGTGTTGTGGGTGGGAGTCTGATACCTTGTTGAGATGTCTTTTGGGAGGTGACAGCAATTGACTATCAAGATGGATCAACAGTTGAAGCAGGTGATGCTATAAAAAGATAGGGTCTGGAAACATGGTAGGAATGGGCCTGTCGCAAAGTGCCTGCTATGCAAGTGAAGACCGAGTTCAATTCTCAGAACCAATGTAAAAAGCCAGTCATGGTAGAATGAATCTATCATCCCAGAACTGGAGAGGTAAAGACAGATAGCTCAGTGGAACTTGCTGGCCAATTAAACCTATACTAAACATAAGCACAGGCCAATGAGAAACCCTGTCCCACAAAATAAGCAAGCAAAATGAAACAATGCAGAAAATAATAGCAAAATACAAACAAGGTGGATGGTGCCTAAGTAGTGGCATATGGGGTTGCTCTCTGGTTTACACATGCATGTGCACGCACACACACATTCACAGAAACACACACCCATAGCACACACACACACATTCACAAAAAACCACACCCATGTGCATGCACACTCCCCAAACACAAGAGAGAGAGAGAGAGAGAGAGAGAGAGAGAGAGAGAGAGAGAGAGAGAAGAAAAAGCCTAACTAATCCTTTAGTCTTACAATACGATCCAGCTGTCTAGAAACTCCCACCCTAACTACCCTGGATTTCTCTCCCCATTTCAACCACATTTACTCTAAATAGCCTGCTCCACCTCTTCCCAACCCAGACCCAATCAGTGTGAACACTGGGGATTCTCCCACTGGCTGTGGATATGCATATGGAGGACAGAAGTCAACACTGGGTGGCTTCCACTGTCACTCTTTATTTCATTTTTGAGACAGGGCCTATGCAGCTACAATAGATGGCCAGCAAGGCCTAGCACTCACCTGCCAAAATCCCCCAGCACTGAGACTGTACACATGCATTACTGCACCCAGCTTCTCCTCATGTAAATACCTGAGAGCTGAACTCCAGTGATCCTGTTCACACAGCAAGCACTTTAAGGACTGAGTTCCCCCTCCCCCCTCTGACCCAGGATGACATGGATTGTCTTATGGTCCCAGAAAACATCAAACTACTGTTTTGAATGGTGTTCTGGCCCCTGCCCACCCCCCAGGGACCAGCCCACATTATATTCATCTTCCACCCCCAGCGAAATGCATGATGTGCTGGTGACAAGAATGACTTAGGTAATCCATCTTAGGCACCAGGTAAAGAGGTGCTTCAGGGCTAAGGTCATTAACCTCTGGAACAGACATAAGAGGCTATAATGTCCATGGGAAAAAAAACTAGAAAAATACTGTGGGGTATCCACCATAGAAGACTGTCTGGACACAGATATAGAAATTCTTTATTATCAGGAAACAGACTACACTTGAATGTTTCCGATCCTAGAGTAGCACCAAGCCTTTCTTGGGTGAGCTTTCAAGCACAAAATCATAACCTGGGTTGACATACTTCAGTTAACAGAAGCAGTCAGCCAGAAATGGAAGTACAGAGGCCAAAACTCAAGGTTAGTACATTTAGAGAGTTTCCCTGAACTGTGGATTTTATGGGAAGTGCTGGCAGAGTCTATCTGGCTGTTGAATTGTAAGGTCTTTGGTTTCATTTTGGTAGGTGGTACTGTTTATGTGGTGAGTTTTATGGCCTGAATTGTACTTCTGTCATGGAGTCAGTTGTGTTAATGTCTGAAGGCCTACTAAGGTCTGGAGCACTGTTATAGCAAAAGGCTGAAAAAGAACACCCATTCCTAAGACCCACTGTGAGAGGCCTGAGTTCTGGGAGCTTGAGACAAGTAAGCCGGGCCCTGAGCTTCAAACAGCTCTATTGAAGATCTCAATAGAGAAGACAGGAATAGTTGGCAGCATTTACATCCTCTGCAAAAAAGCCACCCTGAAGACCAGACCTGCCTCTCATAAAACCTCATCATTGCCAGGACTTGAAAGCCAATGCCAGTCTCATTTCATGTTATTTTGAGACAGGTCTCATGTGACCAAGGCTGGTCCTCCAACTCATGTAGTCAAGGAAGACACTGAACTTTTTAATCTTCCTGCCTCCACCTCCTAAGACTGGAATCACAGGCCCGTAGCACCATGCCTGAAGGACCAGATGTCCTGCAGCAGAGCCACATGTGAGGCAAATAGGCTGTTTTCAGATGTTTTTCAGATGAAGAATGTGATGTCAAGAAGTTCTTCTGTCAGACACAAAAAAGCAAGAGGTCTTGCCCAAATTCCTTCCTGCACCTCCCAATGGCAGTATCAGCCCCTGAAAGATGCTATGTTCTACTTACGCAAGAGCCATAGGCTGCTCACAGAAGCGTAGTCCTGAAATCATTGTCACATTCAATGTCAGTCTGCAGATGAGCATTAGAGACCAGCTGGGTTCTTGGGGCCATTTGGGCACTCCTGTCTGTCTCCTGCTCTAAAGAAGCATGCAAAAGCTAATACTGTCTTGGCGGGTCCTGTTTCTCTTCTCTTCCCATGATCTGGTGGAAAAGATGGTAATTTTCCAACGAACCACAGACCCATGAGATTACCTGTTAGATCAGCTCATGATGCTGTGTTTGTACCTGGCTGGACAGGTTACTGCCAGAGTCAAGCTCTGGAGTCTGGTTCTCTCTTGAAGGTAGCCAAGGGGAAAGGAATGTTGGTGGGGCAAGACTTGACTCCTGAAAGGTTGTTAAGGTCACTCTTTGCCATGGTTTTCTATCAGGAAATCCCCGGCCTCAATCCAGCTGGGAAAGAGAGTGGCTTTCAGAGCCTTCTTAGGGATCCTTGGACTGCAAGAGCTTCCAAATGTAATCCTCGCTTCATGAAATAGTGGCACCTAGACCTTGAACTAATGAGAAAAATTGAATCTAGTGTCCATGGGACAAACAACTGTCCTGGTTCCATGTCCTGCAAGCTATGTGCAACTTTGCCTGTGACAGTCCTCATCACTCTATCTACTAAGAGGAGGAGACGCATCTCCTAGCTGGGTGGACATGAGGATTGGTGGAGACCATGGGCAAAGTCTGTCTAGCTGTTGAATTGCAATGGGCAGATAACCGAGCCTGAAAATACTCTCTGGTTGTCTACTCTTTCTCATCTCCCTGTCCTTCATTATCCTTCCCAAATATGTCAAGAATGGAGTGTCTGAGGAGCTTAGGATGGGTTATCCATACTTCTCCCTGCCCCACTCCCCCATCACAGATGATGCTATGAACCTTCACCAGGGCCATGTCTTCTCTACATCATCTCTATCAGATCTTATTACATTACCTTCAAAAGACGGATAAGACAAGCCAGCACAGCCCTTCAAAATTTCCCAGAACAGCAGAGACAGGCTGTATCTGCACCATCCCCAAGGCCAGTGTAGACCTCTGGAATGTGCTGTTGTGAGTGAGGATTCCTCTTAAACATTAGCTCATTTTTAATTCCTTTATACTAAGTAATCACATGTGAGTGGGTCGGACCGCCCATTACAGGGGAGTAAATAAGATTTTAGCCTCATGTCCAAGGTCATGAACTTGGACCGTGGTGCCTGTGACAGTTGATCTGCTTTGCTCCTTCAATGCCAACAGCAAACAAATCCCAGAGCACCAGGCTCGCTGAAGATTCAGCCAGACTGTGATGGGAACATCAAGCAAGCTGGGGACAGGCCCAGAAGGAGGAGGCCATGAATATACACAATGCTTTGCAAACTGTGAAGTTCAGTTGGAGGGTGGGACTTACTAAGAACCGCCCTTGGCCAAGGCTCCTTCCCCCTCTTCTGCTACTCTGTTAATCATTAATTAAAGCTTAAGGGATTTGGGATACAGGCTTCTGAAATTTGTGCTAAACCCTCTGTGTTATTGAAAAAGAGAAAAAAGAATTTTGGGTAATTAGCTTTTTTCCCTCTAAGTATTTCTGGGTCTCATTACAAACCAAGTTCTGGGCTAATATACCTTGTGTTGTGAGTGCCTCCCAGTTCCTGCTAATTGAATTAAGCCCATTCCCTGCAAATAAACGCTTAGTGTTCTTAACAGCAAATAACTTTCTTTCTGGAACGGGTCATTAGAAGGCCCTAATTACCAGGATCTAGACACAGAAAGCAAACTGTCTTTGTGCAGGCTCCCGACAATGACGGCTCTGTTAAGATCAAAGTCTCATCGTGCCCTTGGAGTCTTCTTCCTTTTCTCTTCATATCACTTCAAATGTTTAACAATGACTAATCAGATTTCTAAGATGGCAGGGAAAAAGACAGCCTCCCTCCCCTAACTCAAGACAAGCATCCAGAAACCTACACACAGCCATTCCCCTTCTTTGTCCCTCAGTACAATTTGAAGTTTCTGGTTAGAGGATTGTGGTCACCGACGCGTAAGCCGGTCCAAGGTGAAAGCAGGTGTGCCACGTGTTACTCGTGTTAGGCTAAAATGGATGCCACTGCCCGTGTACCCCACACCATTATCAACAGTGGGATGCCAGTTACTTAGAGGACAGTTCTTCACCACTGGACAGGGTAGGAACTTGAGTCCACAGCTTTTCACAGTAGCATCTGTAATCAGCCACAAGTCAGATCCTAAAACTTCGGGCTGGAAACTCTGCTCTGATATATAGGTTGCAGAAATTGAGATTTTTAAGTTGGAAAAAAAAATGAGGAAAAAGTCACACTGGAGACAAACAGCTGTACTTTTTAAACTCATAAGGTTGTTTGATATCCCAAGGCCTTTGGCATTGAAACTGTTAACTCTCAGTATGAAAAGAGCCAGCCAGTCACCTTTCCTCAACTCAGCAGCCCATCCTGGCAGCTCCAGAGTTGAGGGTACCATGTGCGCATTCTGCAGAGCTTCATACATACCTCCCTAAGGAGCCCAAATATCGCCTTCCTTCAAGATATCACATCTCTTCTTTACAGCAGAACTCTTACTCAGCCTACAAAGCCCAAAGTTGATAACCCTTGAATCTCACTACTCACTTCTGTTTCCAGGTATCAATCTCACTTTATATGTCATAGGCCCTCAGGAGGAAGAATAGGCAGCATGCAAGCTTAAGAGAAAGACAGGTCTGGGCCAAAGGAGAACAGACCTAAGCCAAGCTATCTCTCAGAACATCTGTCTTGTCATCTACAAAACAGGAATGACCACAGTGCCCTTGCTCGAAGCAATGGTGTGAGACCCAAAGGTTCAGACATTAACAATGTATGGAGAGTGACTGGCATACAATAGGTATTCAATAAATTACTCCAACCTGGTCCACATAGTAGGACTAACACACTGTGTCAGTGATTTTCTCAGAAGCCCATATCCCTGACTGGGAAATCCATTCTTTCAGGGAAAGCTTGACCTCAAATATTTGGATAGTCCCCACACTGAGAAGAGAATCATAAGCATTTTAGGAATCAACAAATGATCAGCAGACAGATAGATGCGCAAGTGGACAAATGGATGGACAAACAGACGGAAACTACAGGAACTTAGTGGCTAAAATCAAATGGGTGTGGCCAGCGTATATCAGGCTGGGGAGATGGATGACTTAGTAACAAGGTGATTGCCATGGAAACGTGAGGACCAGAGCTCAATCAGCCCACAAAAGAAGATGCAAGCATGATGCTATGTGCTTATAATCTGTTTAGGACTCCCTTGTGGGGACAGGTGGACACTTGTCAACCAGCATAGCCTACTGGTTATGAGACACCCCGCCTCTACACACGCGCACACACACACATACACACACACACACACACACAGTTTGCTTATGAATGAATGAATGAATGAATGAATCCCTACCACAACCATCCAGGGACTTAAATGGAAAACAAATGTCAAGATTGAGACTTCCCACAGAGAGAACAAAACATGCTCATCCCTCCTGGCAGAAGCAGCTTGCCTCTGCTCTGGCTACACCCACTGAGTTAAATTAGCATTTAACTGCTGCTCCTACGAGGAAGACTGAGTCTCACCAGGAAAATCACTACCAGTCTCTCAGTGCTGAGAACAGCTGCACAGAACACATTCACAGCCTCAGACAGGATTCCCTCCAGCAAGCCTGAACTTGACCCCAGAAGCTCCGATGCCTGGTGACTCTGGAGAGCTAGCTCCAGGAATCTGACACACAAGAAGCAAGTGGCATGTCTGTGTTTCCTGTGACTACGGGTACAGAGGGCTCTCCAAGCCATCCCAAGAAAAAGAAAAACTGTCAGTGTCTGATTCTATATCAGCCTTGGAGTGCTTGGCTTCTGAGGCATCCAGAGCAAAGCAGGGTGTGTTTTGAAGCAGATATATCTAATGCTGGTTCTCTCAGCCTGGGTAGAAAGGAGCTCCCGCAGCCATTTCAATAACTGGGCTTGGTTGCACCTGTCTACTTAGTGGGCTGGGATTTGGGTCTTGTGGCTGTGGGAGACAAATGATATCCAGGATATCCACTGACATGTGAATGTTGGATGCATTACATTGTGTGTGTGTGTGCATGCATGTGCTTGCATGTGTGTGCAACCAGACATTGACAAATAATGTCTTCATCAGCTCATGTCTCTGTGAATAAATGCCCAAGAAAACTCCCAAAATGGCAAGGCTTGTTTTAGCCCATGGTCACAGAGGCATTGGTCATGGATCCCTTGGCTTGTTGTCTCTGGGCTGTAGTGAGCAGAACACTGTAGCTGGGACTGGAAGAGTAAAGCTGCTTACCTCATGAGAGACAGGAAGTAAGAAAGAGATAGGAAGTGCTGGGTCACAGTACCTCCTCTGAGGGCAAACTCTATGACCTGGTTCTGCCAACCAGGTGCCACCACCTAAGGGTTCCACCTCTGCCCAGTAATGCCATGAGTGGGGACAGAGCCTTCCATTCCCAGCCACTGTGTCTCTTGTTTTTGTGAGCCAGGGTCTCTCACTGGCCTGTGCTTGACTAGTAGCCTAGGCTGTCTAGCCAGCAAGTCCCAAGAATCCTTCTTTCCCCATGTGCCCCCACTGACCCAGGGGTGTGATTACAAATACGCAGCACGGTGCCTGGCTTTTTATGCAGACTCTGTGGGCCAAACTCAGATCCTTAAGGTTGCATGGCAAGCACTTTACCAACTGTGCCATCTCCCAGCCCCACAACTTGCTTGTTTACCTGCTTCCTCTGTTAACCTTTGGTTGAAAGGACAAGGAGAGCCATCCTCTTGTGTTGTCCCTACTCTCTAGCAAAGGAAAGATGGATGAAAGAAGAAAGTGATCTGGCTCTGAGGTCTCTGGAGCAGCAACAGACCTGTGCAGTTAGAAAGGCTCTCCCTAGTCCACCAACGTAGGTTCAAATCCCATCTCTGTCACCTCTCATCTTTGAGCTCAGAACAATTTACTTCAGCTCTTTGCATCATCAGCTCTTCATGATTCAGCTGGTGGAAGGAGACAGAAGTACCTGCCCTAGGGAGTATTCAATGAGATGAGGATAACCCATGTGAAGTGCTGGCTGAACACAGAGCTGAGATACCCGGCAGCAAATGATGCCCCTCTGTGGCTCATTCCAGCTTTTGCCAGCTCTCTGGAATCCACCTGAGATTCTGCAAGCAGGGTAGGGGAAGGAAGCTGCCCTGAGCTCTAAGCTGTACACAATCATAGCTGTCAGAGGTACACCAGCCAACACACACACACACACACACACACACACTCAGCCAATGGCTGCCTTCCCACTCCAAAGCAGAATGGAATGGTTGGCAAAGCTCAAAAGTTCAAAAAGCCTTGAGCATTTGCCCATGAACATGTCCATTTCCCTCTCACAGGCTTCACTGACAGTTGTTGCTGAAAGAGATCTCCACAAACTCAGTGTCTTCCAGCTTCCCAGTGTAGAATACCACGTCATAATGGTAGGCCAGAAACCCAGTCTGCCAGTGGCCGGGATCAGGTGTTTTGAGTCTTGGGAAGAGCCTGTCCCTTCCTTTCTATATTCTTCCCTCCTTAGTTCAGGCCTCCTGCCTCCCTCTTCCAAACAAGCCACCCCAACTCCACTCCCACCATCTCACTGCCACTTCCTCTGGCTCCTCCCGCTTCATGATGGTTGAAATTAATTGTCAGTTTGGTGGGATCTAGCATCACCTAAGAAATAAGGTTCCAACACACCTGTGAGGGATTACCTCGGGTAGACTTAACTGAGATAGGAAGACCCACCTTAAATGTGGGTGGTGGCTCCATCCCATGGATTGGGGTCCCAAACTGAATACAAAGGAGCAAGTAAGCCGAGCACCATCTCCCATCTCCCGTTGCTTCCTGGCTGCAGATGTGTTGGACCCTGATAAGTATGTTCAAGTCTATCGTTGTCTGGATAGCATTCTGAGCTCAACACAAAATGGGGGACACCCTTTACCAGCAGGGCTTCTCCTTCTCTAACCTGGTCTGGGGAGCTTGAAACCCCCAATACCTCTACTTGTGGCTGTCAGAGAGCCTTGGTGAGACTACAGGTTCAGCTTCCTTTCTCCCAAAAGAAACCTGCCCACTAAGTACTTAGGATCCTGGAAAGCCTCTCATGCAAAGGAGGCATTCATAGAACCTTAAACTCTAATCAATAATTTTCATTTACCCCCCCCAAGCCTCTTTGCACTCCAAAGTCCGTATATATGCCTGGTTCACCCTGAATAAAGTGTCTGCATACAAGCCCACACCACATAAAGGTATGTGCACAAGCTCAGATAGTCTCAGACAGCTGTTTCATTGAAGATCATCAGATAAGACCTTTGCCTAAAAGAATTGTAACACTACGGTCCTCAGAGAAGGATCTCTCCCACTACCTCTCACCCCTGGCACTCACTCCCAGCCGGACAAGGATCTGGTAGAGCCCCATTCATTCCGGATTCCACTTCATCTTCCAGCCTGGTGTGCACCCGAGAGGGAAGAAGTGGAGGAAGCAGAACCACATCTGGTCCCCAAACTGCATGCCACACAGATAGAATGTCACAATCCTGCTGTCTCAACTCCCCCACTGACAGTCTGTCCTAAACTGTGATCCAGAGTCAACCCTTCTCTCCTTAAGTTGCCTTTGTCAGGGGCTTTTCATCATAGCCACAAGAAAAGTGACTGATACAGGATCCTTAGAAAAGGGAGGATGTGGGGGTGGAGGGGCTCAGCCCTCTGCTTATGGAAGACAGTGAGAAGGCGCTATCTACCAACCCAGAACCATCACTCACCAGACATCAGATGTTTCAGCACCTTGACCTTAGCCTTCTAGCCTCTAGGACCTTGACAACTACATGACAGTGATTTAAGCTCTATGGTTTGCATCATTCAAACCCACTAGCTGGCTAGCATTCCAAATGGCACCCTGCAGAACAGGCATTGTGCATGTAGAGCCCACCTCATGGCAGAAGCTGCTGTCCCATAGTAATCAAGGGCCTAAAGAGAGGCTGGCACTTAAGGTCTAGGGTGAGCCAACATTCTCAGCAGCCCCAGGGCCCGTTGCAGGTACACCCAGTACTTATAGAGAAGAGCCCACCTTAGGGGAATGGGCAAGGCCACACAGAGTCCTGGCTTGTGGCAATCATTCCATGTCTACTATGGCCTGAAGCTCCTTCCCCAACTCCATGCCTTCTAGAATTCCGTATTCATGTGCTCATCCTAATAACAGAAAAGAGTTGTACTTTGTGCATCATGAAGACTAAGGCTATGGGGTGGATCACCATGAGCCCATTAAATGTAAGAACAACAGGCAAGCTTTCTCCTCAAGGGAGAAAGCACAGTGTTCTTGGGGCTGGAGCCTCAGCAAGCATCGTCTCAGAGTCTGGTAGTGCAGCCTCTGGGACCAGCTTAGTTCTCCAGACTCTAAAGCCTGCCTGACTCATTGCTGTACAGATGCCCTGGTTCAGGCAAGGACAGAATCCTGGGTAGATGTGGGGAGCAGGCTAGACTGGGCCTTGCAATATCTCAAAAGTGTCCTACATTCATTTCCTGGCCTGTGCAGCTATTCAGAGAAGTTTTGTTTGTTTGATTGTTGGCTGTTTTCTTTTGTGGAGACTGGGTCTTGCAGAGTGTATATTGGCTAGCCTCAGACATTCTATATAGTAAGGATGACCTTAAACTTCAGATCCTTCTGCCACTATATCCTAATTTCTGTGATCACAAGGATTAACCACTACTCTTAGTGTTTTCCACACTGGAGATGGAACCCAGGGCTGAGCCTGAACTTTTAATGCTACTGAGCATAGCTTGGATCACCTACCTCTAGCCTTCCCATTGACTGAGATACCTGTACCCAACTGACAGCCCTGAGTGGACCAGGTTATTTGTAATGCGGAGTTGCTTCAGGTTAAAGCAGGCTGGATGAAAGATTCCTCTTCCAGTTGAACTGGAAGAACAGATCTGGTAAACCTGGCCACACAATGCCAACAGGATCTTTAATAGCTGGAGAAAGGGCTGAAGAAGTCAGGGTCTCATGCTGAGAAAATGGCTTGGGTAGAAGCTTGATACCAGTGAAACACTTAGTTCCTCCCCAGCTAGAGACCAAGAGAACATGGGATTGGTGTACATGTGCCTGTGTGCTGCCTGTGTCTATGTGTGAGTGTGTGTGCACCTTTTGTGTGTGTATGTGTGTACATGTGCATGCATTTGCACATGTGAGAGTATGCTGTATGGGCATGTGTGCAAGTGCACACAGAGGCCAGAAGTTGCCATTAATGTCTTCCTCTATTGCTCTCTGTTTTATATTTTGAAACAAGATCTCTCTCAGACTTTGGAGCTCCACATCCCAACAAGTGTGACTGGCCAACAAGGCCCTGAAATCTTCCTGTCTCAGTCTCTGAATCCTGGGTACAGGTGTGTGATGCTACATCCAGCTTTTTACTTGGGTGCTTGGCACCCAACCTCAAGTCCTCATCCTTGCACAGCTAATATTGCCCCTACTGAACATCTGCCCAGCCCCTTTCAAGTGACTTCCTCCCAGGTCAGGACTGAGCTGAGGGTGGGATGTGCATCCGGGCTATGAGCAGAAGCTGCTGTGGACAAGTTTAATGCACTTTTAACACCAGTCAAAGCTTCCTGATCTCAGCACTGTTGCAAGTGGAAGTGAAATTCAGAGTAAATCCCTGGCTTTCAGCATCCTCCTGCTCACAACACAATGTTTACTGAGATCTCTGGCTTCTTCCCTGTACATGCTAAGAATACACACTCCAAACTGAGAACCCTTCACTACCTCCAGACATGGATACATGTCCCCTGGGTGCAGAAATACACCACTGGGAGTGATTAGGAACACTACACTTCACACACACACACATCACACACACACACACACACACCACACACACACCACAGTGTCTGCCATCCAGTCCATCAGAGAAACTTTTACAATAGGGAATGGCTCAGTGGCAGAACACATGCCTAGTGTGTGAAGCTCCCTCCAATATGTGTGTTTGTGTGTGTGTGTGTGTGTGTGTGTGTGTGTGTGTGTGTGTGAGAGAGAGAGAGAGAGAGAGAGAGAGAGGAGGAGATAGAGAGAGATAGATAGATAAATAGAGATAAATACATACATACATACATACATACATAATACATACATACTCAAGACCATATTAGAGCTTATTGAAACCGGGCACATAAAGAGAGACAGAGCACATAAAGAAATATGATCAGTTTTTGCTGTCCTATCTTATCTCTATAAGACAGGGCTTCACTATGAAGCCCAAGCTGATCTTGAGCTCCTGGTTTCCTGCTTCAACCTCCTGAGTACTGGAATTACAAGCATGTATTAATCACCCCGCCTGAAAAATTTAATTAGGGTAGTTAATATAACATGCATGTTTGTGCTTAAGACAAGCTCTCACTTGTGTGGACCAGGCTGGACATGTACTTGATGCCGAGCCTCATGAGTACTAGGATTGTAGGCATGCACCAGCTCCAGTTTTTGTTCTTGATTTGACTGCTGATGTTCAGCTTTATTTATTTTTAAGCAGAGTCTTACTATGAAGATCCTCTTTTTCAAGGGCTATCATGGTCTCCCAATTTGGGCAGTGGCTGGAATCAGAGGCAGGAATGGAAGCTGAGCCAGGAAATTCCAGCTCAGCAACCTTCACCCACACAAGGAGACCAAGAGCCTCTAGGGACAAAGTCAATGGCTGGCATCAGCCTGAAGAGGTGTCTTCCTCCTTCTCCCCCATACAGGGAGTGGGTGGCAACTGGAGGGCTTGAAGACAGGAAGTGGGGGTGGTTTGGAGTCACTGGGAATTGGAACTTGAGCCAGCTCTGAGTAAGGCCCTCTCTGACTCATGGGCTAAGGCATCAGAAGAAACAATGGGGCCCATGAGATTCTTCTACCAGAGTGAAATCTCCTCTACATCATCGGTGACCTTCTGAGCTGCCCCTGTGAGCGTGATCCAGGCAAAGGGAACAGCAGGTGCAGTCAAGGGACTCAGGGAACTTCCGGAACACCTACAGTTTGTCCATAGCAGGAGAAGGGTGTCAGGAAGGGAAGGGAATTAAGATAACTGTGACTCAGGCTTGGCACAGAGCTGGAGACAGGGCCAGAGGTAAGGGCACAATTTTTATAAGGAAAGAGTGGGGCTCTTCTTCAGGGCACATACCCAGATGGATACCTCTGGTGAAAAGCATCACACAGTCATGTTTCCTCTGGAGACATGGCTCTGGATTCAGGCTGGAGGAGATGACAGGCGAATCATGTCTGAAGACAAGAAGACAGAAGGATGTCTTTCCTCCTTGCCTCTTCTGCCCTTCCTCCCTCCTTCTTGGAACATATGTCCTCTGTCTCTGGGGTGACTTTCTTACCCAACTGCCTACCCAGGATTGGTGATATGGGGAAGCTGTTCCTGCTAAGAGAAGGTGATTGGCTGATCTGGAGCTAGACCCACAGTCTGGCTGTCCTGCCCCAGGACCTCCTTTCCACAGCAGGAGATACATGAGGTTGTTATTACTTGGAAGTGAGATGTTCCAGGCACCAAGTAGACTGAGAGCAAGGCTTTTGCTGGTAGCCTATATATAAGGCATAATGGTTCCCTGACAACAGTGAATGTCCTGGATTCCAGATGTGCATACAACTGAATGGGGCAATCCTGAATCGGATGGGAAGGGGAGAAATGGTTTGAGAAGCATCTGGAAAGAAATCCACAGGTCTAGGCGATAAGTTAGACATAAAGGAGGAAGAGTAAGGAAGAACCTAAGCATCTCCTAAGGAAGGGGGCAGGGTCATAGCTCTGCATGCTGGAAATGGAAAGACAGTGTGTTGTGAGACCTTCCCCAGGGAGATGTGAGCTGACACCCTTTTACCCCATCTAGGGTACTATTACCAAAGGAAATATTCCAAGTATTACTTGATGAACCAGTGAATGTGGTTGTGACTACTCACGTGACTCCCTCCACTCATGATTCTCTCCCATGAGGGAGGATGAGCAGCCTGGTGTGGGAGGCCACCAATGGTACTACTGGTGAGGGGGCTCTTCACAGGATCATGGACAAGGGGCTGCCTACAAGAGTATGGGTGAGAGGCTACTCACAGGAATATCCCTTAGAAGTAGCTGTACCACTAAAGGCAAGAGTCTCCTCTCCCAGCCACTGCTAAAGGTTTTCAACACCTCAGGGAGGGGAAGGTCTCTCTTGCTCAGCCTCCTGAACTTTCCCATCTTCTCAGGGGGCAGTTGTGGGGTTCTCCTGTGTAGTCACAGTGCCCTGGCTTCAGGACAGCAACATTCTCTTTATGATTGCAGGATAGGGTTCCACAATGCAGGGACAGGGACAAGCAATCCCACAAGGGACTTATTGAGAGCAAGCCTCTAAGGCTCTGCTTCCAGCTGTCAACAACTTCCTAGTTCTGTACACAGAATCTCTGAGGGCCTGATGGGCCTCCTGGGCTTCCTGGGCCTGGAAGTCCCAGCCCACCAGATTCTCTGTGGACCAGACAAGCCTCCCCAGAGCCAGAGTTCCCCTGGTGGTGATAGAAAGAGAAGCTGCCCTCCCCTCCCTCTGCCACCAGGAGCTGCTCAGCCTCTGCACTAATTAAACATCTGCTCCAAGCCACAATTTACTAAATTGCCTCACACTCTAACTTCTGGCAGAAATCGAACTGATTTTTCAACTTGAGGGCCAGACCTCTCCCCATACAGCCACAGTTTCCCAATATCCTTTAGTCTTCCACAAAATTTGCTGTCTTCACCACCCTCCTGGGACAAGGAGAGAGCCTGGGTCAGGGACCGTGATAAAGACTCTGTCCCTTGCTGGGACAAGAAGCCTCTGGGTAAGTTCCTAGATGAACTTGTAATCAATTGTCCCCACATAAAGACTAGAGGAGGATATGAATAAGTAATCAGACCGAAAGGCATGCCAAATTGGGTTTAATCAAGAGCTAAAACGGGTGAGGCAGGAAATACGTTTCCATGAGGGTGGGAGATGGGGCCGCTTTCCTTAAACAACCTCCAAAAAGGGGAGCCTGGAGTTTCTCAAAGCAGGGTCCATATGCCTCAGAGTCCTGCAGGAACGCAGGGATGCTATGCCTTGGAGTCCTGCAGGAATGCAGGGATGCTATGCCTTCGGAGTCCTGCAGGAACACAGGGATGCTTGCTATACCCAGTTGTACAGGTTCATGATGCCATAGTCTGCTAACAACAGGAGTAACACTCAAGTTTGTTTCCCATGTAGCATAAAGAAGCCTGGCAGCACTGGGGTAGGCAATGGCTCAATGGGCAAAGTGCTTGAGATGCAAGCATGAGGACCTGGGTACGATTCTCCAGAACCCTAGCAAAAACGCCAGGCTGAACAGTGCTCATCTCCAGTCTCAGTGCTGGGAGACAGAGGCAGGACAGTACCCAGAGCTCACTGGCCAGCCAAGCCAGCTGAATCAATGAGCTCTAGGTTCAGTGAGAGACTGTCTCGAAAACTGCCATGGAGAACAACTGTCTCAGTTAGCTTTATTGTCAACTTGACCTAGCCTGGAGTCACCTGAGAAAGGAAGTCTCAACTGAGGGATTGCCCAACTGTGGGCAGGTCTGTGTGAAGTGTCTTGGTGATTAACTGCCGTAGGAGGGCCCAACCCACTTTGGATAGCAAGGTCCCTAGGCTGATGGTCCTTAGCAGAATAAGAAAGCTGGCTAATCGTGAGTCCATCCATAAAAAGCCAAGAATCAGAGAACCTCAGTGGTTTCTGCTTCAAGTTCTTGTTTGAATTACTGCCCTGACTTCCCTTGGTGATGGACTGTGACCTGGAAATATAAGAGAAATAAATCCCTCCTTTGCCTAAGTTGCTTTTGGACAGAGTGTTTTTATCACAGCAACAGAAAGGAAATTAGAAAGTCAACAGTGACTTCTATAGCCTCCACAGGCATGTGCACACATGCATACCTTCAATCACACATATGCACATGCGTTTGCACATGTGCACACAAATGCACATGTACATGCTCATGCACACACGCAGCCCCCAAAAGGCTGACTATTGAACACCCAGGTTCCAAATTGCAATGTGTTGCTCAAACTGACAGACTCGTTCACACTGGGCATCTGCCATCCTGGCTGCTATCTAACACTCTACCTCGCTGTTCCTGCTGTCGGGCACTCCCTCCCTCTTGTTCGGCTCCACATCCTCATTCCCCAACTGCCTTGACTTCCATCCCCATCCCACGACTGAGCCAGGGACCTCTGTGTCCCTGCAGCCCTGTCACATTTAATGACACAAATATGTCCCATAAAGCCACCCCAACTCCCTTCCTCAGAGTCGTCATCCCAGACAGACAGCCCTAGGGGACAAACACCGCTTCAGTGGAGCAGCTGTAGGCTGGAGATGCAGTTCAAGGGTGGAGTGCTTCCTAAGCATGTGTAAGGCTATGCATTCAATCCCCACTCTCACAATGAAACAAAAGAAAAATGGGTTGCTTGGTGCAGCCCTAGAACAGAGAAAGGATACCAGAGACAGGGAAGAATAACACTCTTAAAGACTCTCAGTCTCTTGGATTCTTGGAAGTCCACTAATTCCATTTTTTAGGTCAGATAGCGTATTATTACTTTATAGCTAGTTCACTTAGAACTCACTATATATATCATGCTCTTCTTGGATGTGAAGATATTCCCCTGCCTCTGCCTATCCAGTTCTGGATTACATGCTATATGCCACTGCACTTGGCTTTAAGAATACTTTTTCTCTCCCCATAATACAGAGCATCTAAGAGACATCTCCCACATCTTTCCAAAATGAGAATGATTTCGATGGGGTACTGGTGGAAGAAAGCGCTCACAACAGACAAGCACACGGAGTAAGACACATGCCTGTCAAGAAAATCCTCCAGCGTGAGGCATACTGGGCACTGACACCCACACTGGGTTTACCAGTCACCAACCATCCTTGCCTTTCAGTGGACAGAATCCCCCTGAGATTGGCTTAGTTGGCAGCAATGAATCAGCCTGGAAAATGTTATGACAGAAAGAGCCAAAAGTGCAAGCTTGCTACGTCTTCCTTGACAACCTTGCACAAATTCCTTAGTAACAGAGATCTCATTCCTGAGCTAGTCAGTTACAAGATATCAGCTTTAAGCACAGCTTTGAAAACAAAACAAAAAGACCCAGAATGGGTTTCTCACAAGGATTCCCAAATTCTCTACCTGACACCTAGAAGTCCATGAACATATCACACATAATGAAAACAAAAAAATAAAACAATAACAACAATAAAAACCACACTGCTCAAGTACCTATAGGGGTTTTCCATCATCTTTCACTTGATTTGTTTGTAGAAGGGATTGCCTTGCTCCAGGAAGCATCCTACGCAGAAGATTGTTTCAGCAGTGGGTTGATCAATGCGATCTAGTCAAGTGCACCAAGGCTTTCCTTATCCACCAGGCACCTCCTTCCTTGTTGTGAACCAGTCTCCTAGAGAGCTGGAGGATGTGGGAAGACTGGGATCATCTCTTCTTCCTCTCTCTACTTTTATATCATGAATGACTGCTGTGGTCTCACTGCTAGTTCCATGATGCTACAGCAAGGAAGCCCCTAGGCAGTTTTATTATTTACACAGAGTAAGACCCAGTGTTGTGATCAAATACCTGACAAGAAGCAGCTTAATAAAGGAAGAAGAAAGGATGGGATTGAGAGATGAAGGGAGGCAGGAGGAAAGGAGGCCAGCACCACTGCTGAAGTAGGCTGGGAGATGGTGGAGAGCTTGAGTCAGCATGGACTATCAAAGGAGCAGGGAGGCAGAGAGAGCCTAAGGTCACAAGATGGGAACATTGCGCATGCTGCAATGGAGGTGCACAGAAGAGGAATCATCAGGCTCTGACCAGTTTCATGACCATCCATCCCAGTGGCTCCTTTTCTGCAGGAATCTCACCCCAGCTCACCTCCCAAAGTAGACTCCAGACACCAAGCCAAGCACACAGCGCATTACCACAAAAGCAGGGAAAAGTCCCCACCCTCCTCACCCCTAGACCCCACAGTGGAGAGTCATAGACATTCCTCTTTTATTCAGCAGCTGGTTTCATGGGCACCGAGCCTGCATTAAGTCCTGTTCATTTCTAGACTTAAAGGGGGGGAAAAAAGCCCTGAGGAGCAGATGGCTAGAAATTCAGTGTATTTTCAATGTCTTTGGGTGCCTGTTATGTATCCCTGGAGCTCCAGGAGCATGATGCTTCTAACACCACCACAACATACAGAAAGACTCAACATTGTAGACAGTGAGGACGTCATGAACTCTATCAGGGGCTGGGTAAATTGCCTCTAACCCAGCACTCCATAGAACCGATGATGATGATGATGATGATGATGATGGTGATGATGATGATGATGATGGTGATGACAGACTCCAAGCCATGTCAGGGACAAGTCCTGAATCAGCATGACCCAGGAAATACTGTCTCGAAACTAATCATCAAAAACAACAAAAACCAAAATAAAAGAAAAAGGGAGGGAGATGAGGAAAACGAGGAGATGGGAAAGGAGATGATGGAAGAGGCAGAGAAAGAGGGAGGGAGAGAGATGGAGAGGGAGAGAGAGAAAGAAGAGAGAGACAGAGTGGGGAGAGGGAGAGAGAAAAGAGAAGAGAGGAGGAGAGAGATAAAGAGGGGAGAAAGAGGGAGAGAGAGAGAGAGGAGCAGGAGGAGAGGGACAGACAGAGAGACAGAGAGGAGAGAGAGAGAGAAGAGAGAGATAGAGAGGGAGGGACAGAGAAAAAACAGAGAGAAGGAGAGAGACAGGAGGGAGAGACAGAGAAAAGAGAGAAGGAAGAGAGAGAGGGAGGAAGAGCAGAATGAGGAGAGGGCAACAGGAAGAGGGTGTGGAGGAAGAGGAGAACAGCAGGGGAACTGTAGCCTGCAGTCCAAGCTTTGCTGAGGGGAGGTGTCTTGCTATCTAGGCCAGTAAGTCATCTGAAGGGGGGAAAGTCTTTTATTCTGCTTGTCCCCCCTTTGAACAACTGAGAGGTTTTCCAAAAGGTTCTGTCTTCCCTTTGATTCAGAGCTGCTGTCGATGGTGTTCAGAGGCCTTAGGGGTAACAGGTACATTTCAAATGTGTGGAAATCACAAATAAATTGGATCCAGGATTTACAGCATTAGCGATGCCTTTGTTCTCTGGCATTGATGCCTGGCTTATGGACAGTGGATCTGAACAACCCCCAGGAGCCCATGGAGATGGGGCAGGGCAGACTGTTGAAGGGAAAAAGAGGTGGGGCAACAGAGGGGAGCAGACTGGTACCCAGGTCCTCAGAGGCACCTCACTGGCACATGCTTCAAGTACTTCTTCCAAAATAAGACCTGCTCCTCTCTCCCATCTCCCCCATCTCCCCCATATCCACCTGCTGCCTCCACCCTCATCCAAGTCACCCTCGGTTCTCTGCCATATGCTTCAGCAGCTTCCTGAAGGTTTACCTTGCATCGTCTCCATCTCGTGCCCATCAGAGATGATCTTTGCAAACTATACAGCTTCTCCTGTGGCTCCTTGTGGGAGACATTTAGTCAGCTTCCTGTAGCATTTAGGGTCTTCTGAACACTGGGCTTGTTGTGGCCTACAAGTCTCTGCAGGGACTGCCCTTGCCTTGTGTTCTTCTCTGTACCCACCTCTGTATTGCAGGCAGCTCCTTAGAGTGGTCCCCACTTCATGATGTGGGAAGTTCTGTGAAGTTTCTTCCCCTAGAATGGGCACTGAACCATGACACCTATGCCTCAGATCTGTATATAACCATGGTGAGAGAGTCTCTCCAAACATCCTTACCCAGCAGGAGCCCTCATACCAAAAACTTCGGTGTATGATACTGGAGGGGACAATACCTGAGGCTGGCCTCTGGACTCCATATACATATCTACACACACACACACACACCCTCCACACTCAAAGATGTACTGACCCTTGATCACACATCAACAATGAAAAAAATACTTCACACCATTTCTAACACAATCTGAGTACACCTAGTCATCTAGTACAGTC
Source organism: Mastomys natalensis (assembly GCA_021653895.1). Lineage (NCBI taxonomy): Eukaryota > Metazoa > Chordata > Mammalia > Rodentia > Muridae > Mastomys > Mastomys natalensis. The sequence continues at coordinate 821,789 of JAJTUV010000378.1, forward strand.
CAAGGCACCCGGGTATCTAGAAATGACAAAGTCACAGGTTTAATGAATCCTGTTGTGGTCTGTGTCTAAGTCCATACACGAGGGGCACACCAGATTTCAAATAAATGTTGAGTCAAATTTCAGAGAGAAGGAGGAAATAGCAGGGAGTAGCAGCAGAGTGGACATGGGTTTTCGATTTGGGATGACAGAAAGTTCTAGAACGAGAGAGCAGCAATGGTTACACAGTTCTGTGGAGGCACTCAGAGCCTGGTCGAGCACTTTAAAACAGTTCACCTAGTGAACTGCATATTTTGATGGGGGTTTTGTTTGAAGGTTTTGTTCCTATATGGTGCTTTGGCTGTGCACTACATGCCTGCAATGCCCATGAGGGCCAGAAGATGGCATCAGATTCCCCTGGAACTGGAGTTTCAAATGATTGTTCGCAGCTTTGTGAGTGCTAGGAATCAAACCTGGCCCTTGGGAAGAGCAGCCATCTTAATGGCTCTTACCTGCTCTTAACTGCTGAGCCATCTTTCGAGTCTTGCTAAGTTATCTTTTTACCATGACAAAAACACATCCTCCATCCAGAAATGATGATGTATATTTTCCCACCCACGTTCATGGACCCTGTCCCAAACTTTGTACATGGATTCTAGGTAAAGACCTAGAATATTCTAGATGTTTCCTTCCAGCCTGGCAGATGATTTCAAGCTCTGCTCTGAAATCTGCTATGATTACCCATGAAACAGATGTGAAGCAGGATAGAGTGGGAGATTTGGACAAAAAGAGGTAAGGGGAGGAGGAGGGAAGTGGCCTAGAACACCTCTGTCATGGAAAAGTGGGGAATCTCTACAACTAGGATGCCTTGCTTTCACTCATTCCTCCCCAGATGGTGCCTTTCATCTTTATATTATATTGGGGTGCTCATTAGTTAAGGGGTACCTGCAGGTTCTCACAGCCTCTGTGTGGAAGAGCTGGACTTGAACTTGGAAAACTGACCCCAGGCACTCGACTACACCAGAAAGTCTTCCATCCCTTCCCATTTGGACTTTGTACCCACAGGTGGAATCTCTTGCCATCTAGTCACAGGAGGTTTAACTGTCAGCAAGGAAGCAGAAAGACAGAGCTCACACCTTAGACCTTGTATACCAATTCTGGGATGGATCCTGGGCTTCTGTCACTAGCCTGCCCTGGAGAAGTATCTGAAATGAACTGCCATCAGACCCCTTGGGAACCAAGGGTCCCTCTGAGCATCACCAGGTCTATGTGCGACCTGCTATGCAGCCTTTCTAAGACCTCCGAACTTACCAGGTTCAAAGTGTCCATGGTCTCAAGTAGAAAGCAATGTCTGAGCCTACAGCCTGGCAAGACAGAGGCCTCAGATGCCCTGGGAAGGCTGGGTGCCTAATTGTAGAACTCAATTTTGTTTTCATAGGAATCAATTCGGAGGGATTTTCATTTTCAATTATTCAACAACATCCAATTTTCCCTCTACACCTCAGCCAGACTGGAGGAGAGAAATTGCATATGTCAATCACCCTGGCAATCTGCTGGCCAGCCTGAGGTCATCCCGCAGCCCCTTGCACTGAGGGAGTATGGCTAAGGTGTGGGAATGCACCATGACAAATGGCCATACCGCATGACTCTTGACCTGGACTCGGAGATGCTGTCTGCCAATTGTCCTCATGTCAAAACAGGAAACAGAAATCTTCATGCCAATGAGAACAGCACATTCAGGGAGAGTTGGGGAAGTAGGGTCTCTCCCACATCCTCATAAGCATCACAGAGGGTACCTCTAAGGCCCCCACAATCCATAAGGATGTAAGTGTCAGGTAAATCTAGAGCAGATTCCTGAAGCTCCTCTTCCTCCTCCTCCTGTCTTCATGACACCAAGAAATACAAGAAATCTACCTCACTCATCCTGTTCAAGACAGGGTGTCTTTGTAGCCCAGGCTAGCTCTAAACGTGCAGTGTGGACAGATAACCTTGAACTTTTGAGCCTTTCCCTTCCACCTCCAGAGTGCTAGAATTACAGGTGTGCAACACCACGGTTGGTTTTGTGAAGTGCTAGATACTAAACCGAGGGTCTCTGGCATGCTAGACATGTATTCTACTGTTCATCTCTAGCCCCTACAAACAGCAATTTAAAAAATTGCACTTCTGGAACTTAATCGTGATGGACAGCACCTATGTCTATGAATACTGCATTGAATACTTGATGATTATGAAGATCTCACGCTAAGTCTCCATCCCTGCCCAGTCTACATGCATGTGTGTGTCTTCCTCCAAAGTTACCATTGAAATTTAATCCCCAGTGTACAAGCACTGGGAGACTCAGCAATTAGGATGAGATGCTCATAAACAAGAAGGCTTCACAGTGAAGCCTGATTATCCCAGATAATTAGGAGGCATGAAGACCTGCCTATGCTACTGAATGAGTTCAAGGCTAGCCTGAACAGCTCAGTGAGTCTCAAAATATAAAATGCAAAGAGGGCTGAGGACTGGACTCTGTGGAAGAGCAGCTGCCTAACCTATGAGAGGCCCTGGGTTCTGCTCTCTAGCACTAAAGAGAAAAAGAAAATGACTGGAGGGAAGCAGCTGCTGATTCTCGCCTTTCTGTGCTCCGCTACGTGAGTATGCAGACAGGAACCTCATTGAAGAGACAGAGTGGCCTTCAGCAGAACTGAATCTATCACTGCCTTGATCATCAACTTCCTTGCCTTTCTGAAGGCAGAGGAAGAAATATATGTTTAAAATTCCTTCATGAATTGCCTGGTCCTGAGCATTTTGTTCCAGCAACTAAGACTACACTCAGAAGAAGACAGTAGCTGCGGGGCGGCAGGGGTGGGGGAGGCGTGATCGTTGGTGATGTCTCTTGTCTCAACAGCAGTGACGGTCACAAAGCAGATGCTTAGCCCTCAGCTCAAAGAGATGTGGGCAGTAATTGTGTGAAGGTATTAGTGTCTCAGATCCCAGGAAAGCAACTTTACTCACAACTAGAGTTCTCCAACATCCATCTACCAGCTGTGGTCCACACTGAAGCAGAACTAACCAGTGCACAGATACTATTCTGTTCTCTTTATTCTGGGCATTTCTCTGCATCTCTCTGAGGGATTCAGTGTTTCCTGCTAAAGTCTCACAATTTTATGATTACAAACAAAAGTGTCAGGGCCCCAATTTAAAGGTGAAAAACCTGGGAACAAAAAGCCAAATGGCCAAATGATTTGCTTGAGATCTCCCAGGTAGGGGTGGGGATTGTCCATCCTGAGAATCCTCAAGAAAGCCAGCCCTATCATGTGATTATGTTGTCATTCACACCACTGCCATCACCAAATGAGGACTAAACTGGGAAGTTCTGGCTGCCAGAGCAGAGGGTCCTGTCTGGCAGTGAGGGGCAATGGTACCAATGGGTAATCCCCACACCCCAGCTGTGGTGGAAGTGCCCAAGTTAGCTGTGGCCTTCACTCTGGTATCTGGGGTGCTTTCCATTCTCTCTCTCTCTCTCTCTCTCTCTCTCTCTCTCTCTCTCTCTCTCTCTCTCTCTCTCTCTGTCAGAGGAAAAGAAACACAGGCTGCAACATGGAGCCACTGCCCATCCACTCTGAGGAATGAGTTTGGTCCCAGAAGAACAGAGGCAGGAGAGACTCAAGAGGAAGCATCTGTGATAGGCACAAGATCAGGAACAAGAGAGGAGAGAAGTAGATTCTTGCAGGTGTCCTCTGCCGTGTCCTTATTATCCCCTGATGGGAGGTGGTCTTCCAGATGGACACCATCCATGAGGCCCACCTTCAGCATTCGGAGCAGTGTTTGGGAACCACTTCAGTCAGGAAGGGCACAGCTCCATCCAAGCTGGAGATCAAGGCTGCCTCTGATTAAGAAATTGCTGCCAAAGCCAGGGTTGGATCCAGACTGATTGTTTAACAGTCTGATCCACTTAAACCCTTGTGAGACAGGAGCGTGAGGTAGACAGGCAGGGCCTCTGTCAGCTGGGGCTCTGCTGCAGTCATGCCACAGTGATTCAGGACACCGCTGGACACTCTTCAGGAGAAGATTTCATATCTCACCCGCAAATAAAACAAAACAAACAAACAAACAAAAGCCCCATTTCCAGAAGTTTCTGAAAATTGGCTGGTAAGCACACAAGGGAAGCTGGGAAAGAAATTAACTGGGTGACAAGAAGCATGGCTGCCTTCCTTCCTGTCTTCAGGTGTAGGTGCAGTTGAGGAGAGCAACCACCATGCCATGCTGAGTGTGGCTTGTCACCAGTCAGGGGACATGGAGTAAACCTGCCTCACGCTGTCTTTTCTTGGTCCTGTGCTTTGCTCCTGATTTGTGTTCCTCAGGCTCTTATCCCACAGGATCAGGTTTCTTTAGCCAATACCACTGTGCTGGAAGGCACCCAGGACACCAGGGCACAGTGGGTAGGAGGCATCCTGGAAATTGTGCCTTAGGGAAGGGGACTTCAGAATTAGTTGCAGTTTGAGTCCTGACTGTTGGCAAGTGGAATTAATAACAACCCGGATTCCTAGAGGTAGTAGAAAGATTCAACTCGACGGGAGGTTCCATGCAGAGAGGCACAGGCCCGTTGATGGGCAACTCTGCATAAAGTGATGGGGATGTTGCCCTCCAGGCCAGATCTCTCAGCCTGAAGGAGATCAGGGGCTTTAGAAGAAATGTTTCCAAGGCAGGTGGTAGCTCCTACCTGCATTCCCAGTACTCCATAGGCAAATTCTAGGTCAGCTTGGCTTATACAGAAAGTACCAGGGCTATATAGGAAGACTCTGTCTAAAAGATTAAAAGGAGAAAACCCTGAGAATCTCAACTAATAAACTGCTTGAAGACCTGAGGTGGATCCCTAGAACCTATATATAAGACCTGGTGTGGTAGCATGCTTATACGCCCAGAACAAGCCAAGTGGAGGCAGGAGGATGGCTGGTGCTTGCTGGCCAGCCAGTCCAGCTACTCGGTAAGTCTCAGGCCAGTGAGAGACCCTGTCTTAAAAAGTAAAGTAACTGGCACCTATGGAGTAACAGGATACTCAAAATTGTTCTCTGGCCTTAATATATACACACATATGTGTGTACCTTCTCTCTCTCTCTCTCTCTCTCTCTCTCTCTCTCTCTCTCTCTTTATCTCTCTCTCTCTCTCTCTCTCTCACACACACACACACACACACACATATACACACATACGCACATGATTTTCAACCATATGACAAGATTACATGATTAGAGGGTGACTTTCTCTGGCCAAGAATGAAAAAAGACAGGAATGGCAGCTGCTTGCCACAGGTGATCATTTTTCCATCTCCAGATCCTGAATGGGTCACATTGAGAAAATATTCCAAAAATACATGTTGCAAAAAACCACATCTAAGCCTTACAAAATAGGCAATCAGTTAACAGAAGACCCAGCAGACAACAAGAGCAAGCAGAGGAACCAGCCTGGGCATAGGTCCAAACCCATGACTGACAAGAAATGCCTGATAGTTCAGCCTTGAGGTGACATGAAGCCCATAAGGGGTGATTGACAGATGACCAGACTCCTGGCAAAGAGAATCAGACTGTGGAGGACCTGAATTTCTGACACAGGGGTCTGCTCTGCATTAGACAGGAACAGCAGAGCCTCTGCAGCGCTCAAATAGAGAAGCCCCCAGTCTTGTACTTCTGTGGGATCACTCTCCAGCAGAGGGACAGCATGGCTGAAATCAAGAATGACACACGAGGAGATGATGCTTAAGTCCCAGGCATTCCAACTTGAATACCTTTGCCCACCCCAAAGTCCACATTGAAATCCTAACCTCCAAATTGATGGTATTTATTTAATGTGTGTGTGTGTGTGTGTGTGTGTGTGTGTGTGGTGTGTGTGTGTGTGTGTGTATGTGTGTATGTGTGTGTATGTGTGTGTGTGTGCATGTGTATGTGTGTGTATGTGTGTATGTGTGTGTGTGTGTGTGTTTGTGTGTGTGTGTGTGTGTATGTGTGTGTGTTTGTGTGTGTGTTCACCACCAGCTGGCTGGCAGTGTGGCCACAGGCATATGGAGCTGTGCCCAGCTTTTGTGTGGGTGCTAGAGAACCAAACTCAAGTTGTGTTTGCATAGCAGGTTCTTCAGCCACTGAATCATCATCCCAACATGATGTTTGGAGTTATAATATGTTAACAATGACTATCAGTTCAATTTGACTGAGCGCCCCCTAGGGGATTGCTTGGGCACCTTCTCAGGTGTGTCTAATAGGAGTTTACCTAAGGAAAGAGAACTTGCCCTGCCTAGAGACAGATGGAAAGGGAGGATCAAGAGGAAGATAGCAGGTGCAGACATTCATTCTCTTCCTGGTGCCTGTCCACCCCCTCTCCAGCTGCCACTAAAGCTATGGTGTTACGTGTGCAGAAGCAATAGAACTAAGAACTGACGTCTCTGAAATCATGAGCCAAAATGAACTCTTCCTCCATGGAGCCATAACATCACAGGTTTTATCAAGAAAATTCACAGCACCTGGGGCCTGTGGGAGGTGCTCTGCTCTTGAAAGTTGAATATTTATGAAGGAAATAGACATTCTATAAAAGATCATTTTGGCATTGAGACACAACGTTGCCATTACCAAATTGAATTATCAAGTAAAAAACAAAACAAAAGAAAAACAACAAAAATTAAATCTCACAATGATTTTTCTAAGTTTACTATTTTATGTTGAGCTGACCTCCTAGCTATCCTTGCCTGCATGCAGCCCATGGCTTGTGGGTAAGACACACTTGCTAGAGAGTAATTTGCTTTTTTTTCCCATGGGGAATGGCAGAGGAACAGAAACCAAAACCATTCCTTTAGGAAGTACACCTCACAGAACAAAATCAACTAGCTTCTGGTACCTTCCATCTTAAATTTCCAGCCTCCAGAACTTTAGGCATACATTTCTGTTATGTATCAAGACCCAGCCTATGGTGTTTTGTTACAGTACTACATCAAGACAGGAAGAGAACAAGAGCAGCAACAAGAGATATAGAACAGGAAGTATGACAGAAGAGTCGTAAGGGTTTAGAGATAATAGAGAAAGAATTTGCAGATTTACCCATGGGCTAGATTGAGGGAAGGAGGTGACCAAGGATGGTGGTGTGAAGATCTGCAGAGGAGCCATGTAGTGGGACCAGGAGGCAGGAGAGTGCTCTTTCTAATTCACACATGGGAGCTAAGGGGTGATGTGACATTTAAGATACATTAGCCATGGGCAGTGGCCTTGAATCCTGATCTCAGGCCAGACCCCCTTCCTTGTCCACCATGGTCAAGATGTTCCATTTTCTCCCCACCACAACAAAAGTCCTTAGAAAATATTAGTCCTCTGCTAAGAAGATAAGTTGGTGGGTAAAGCACTTGCCTTACAAACAGAAGGACCCAAGTTCAACTCCAAGGACACATACAATAAAATACCAATGTGGTTATACATGCTTGTAATTCCAATGCCATAGGCATGTCTCTGGGATTCAACAGCCAGTCAGCCCAGCCCACTTGACACATTCCAGATCAGGTAGATCCTGGCTCACAACAAGCAAGGTAGATGGCATTTTTGAAGATGACATCTGAGGTTGTCCTCTGGCCTTCATGTGCACACACATGTGCATATGCACACAACACACACATACACACACACACACACACACACACACCAAGAGAGAGAGAGAGATACACATGCATATCCACACAGAAAGACAACATGGATTATAGGCAAGTGAGTTGTCCTGAGGTGAACCTCAGATGGAATTTGAGTCTGTCTTATTGTCTTACTGACTTACTAGCAGGTGGGTGGACCTCCTGTCTCTAGTATTTATTCACACAGGAGGAGCAGGGAGGGGAGAAACAGGTTTCCTTGGAGCCTCAAGAAAAAAATATACAGGTTAGAATCTTTCTCTCCACCTGGCACTGGGGCTGCAGAGCTGTTGAGGAAGGGAAGTCTGAAGGAGGGGCAGGGTCCGTTGGAAGTTGGGATTCAGAGATGAAGGGTGAGTAACACCATGAAGATGCCACCAGGTGCTGACCACCAGCCCCTGACTAGCAACTTAGAGCCAATGTCATCAACATCCAAGAGTCCCTACCTTGAGAACAGGAGACTCACACAACATCTCCTTCAGCGGCAGCAATGTGGTCACATCTATGGGTCCTTTTCTATCGAGAATGCCCAAGGCCATGATCATAGCACAACTGTAGTTACTGTTGAATTTTAATTCAACCAACAGATCCCAGCAGCATCCCAATACCCACATGATAGCCCTACTACCCCTGCAGGCTTCAGACTTCAGGTCGTCCTGGGCTCTGCCCCCATCTGAGTTCATTAGTGAGTCCCACTGTGGGCTAATAGCAACACCAATTTCTCTGGGCTACACAGTTTCCAGAGAAGGGATAATAAATGTGTTCGGAAGTGTGGGTTGATTTATTAAAGTGCATTGTATTGCAAGGGTTTTACAAGAAGATTAATTTTTAATAAAGAAACCTATTACCTCAGTCTTTGAGGACCTTCGCACACCTAAGAAAAATGATTCTCTTTGCCTCCGTGGAAACTGCCAGAGCTTGTTTTCCTGGAACAGTTTGCTTTGTTCTTTCCAGCTCCTCCTGGGAAAGGGAGATGGGCACTCTGAGTGGGGCCTGGTGGACCACAGGGTCTCCTTTTGGTCCATTAGTAACTGCATGTCCACTTTCTAGGCTGATATCTGTCATGCCAGTTCAAGTCAAATAGCTCCTATTCTAACCATGAAATGTGTTAGGGGCTGAGTATGATCCCCAGAGCCTCCAGAAGGGGCTTGCTGGACATGTGGCAGGGTTTCAAAGAGACCCATCTGTGAGCCAGATGTTGGTGGGTCATGCAGGAGGACAGTGGAAGGGGATAGGGCAATGGCTCAGTGGGTTAAGTGGGTACAAATGTCAGGACTATAGTCCCATCCTTCAGAACTCATGTTTAAAAAAAAAAATTCAGGTGTGGTGGTATATGATTATAATCCCACCACTTCCAGATAAGGAAAATAGAAACTGGCTGACTTCTTGCTTACTGGCCAGCCAGCCTAGCCCAGTTGGTGAGTTCCAGGCCAGCGATGGATCCTACCTCAAAAGGAAAGATAGATAGTACCTAAAGAGTAATCTCTATGATTATCCTCTATAAGCACAAATGCACATGCAAATACACACACACACACACACACACACACACACACACACACACACAAACACCGCACGAAGGAAAGGAGAGAGAGGGGGATGTAGATAATTGAACAAGGATGGGGTGCTACCATAATGCTTTTGAGTAAATCGTGTGACCTCTGAGCCTGGATCACCTTGCCTGTGAAATGGGCATGATGGAACCTGTGGGTAGATCAGACTCAATCAACCAAAGCAAGCCACCATTGCAGCACCTCACCTAGCCTATGTCTTGTAGTCACAGCTGCTGGTGGCACCATGAAGAAGAGAGACTCACAGGCTTATCATCCCTGTGACTCAAGAGGCTGAGGATGGGGCTGTCAAAATTCAATATAGATCTGTCTGAGCTACATAAGGACTTCAAGGCCAGCCTGGAAGACCTACTTAGTGTCAAACTTACAAACATGCTAGCAAGAAAGCACTGAGTATGGTAGCATGTTGATAGAGCATTTGTCTGGCATGTGCTAGGCCTTGGGATCAATGGCCAGAACTTCAAATAAAGTAGTAACAGTAGGAATAATTAATAATAATAACAGGAAGAAGGTGGTCGTGGAGGTGATGGTGGTGGTACAGGCAAAAGTGGGGTTTGAGTGACAGGAAACAGATCTTTGTATAAATGAAAGGTTTTTAAAGGGAATGAAATCCATGTGTCTGTTCTGTCAGGAATAGTGTTTAAGGAATGGGAACATGGCTTGCAGGAGACTCGGGGAAGGCTGAAAAGGATAGTATGTGAATAGGAATAGAGACATGGGTAATAGGAGACCTGGAAGACACCATCACTGGAGGACTCTAAGCAAGGACAGCTTAGCAAGAGTAATTAGGGTGGAATTCACTTGGAGACAGAGGGTAGCCATTTAAATTAATAATTGTTATCATAAGTATCATTATGGTCATAAATGCATAAAAGAACTCACATCAGACAACAGAAATGGCTTGAGAAACCCCCATGTGCCAACCCTCCAGTCCTTCCTACCATATTTCAGTAATGCAGTAATCCAGGAATGCAGATTGTACATTGTCTAGAAAGGATTTAATGAGTCCAGTGTTAGAATAAAATATGAAAACTCCCAAGACCAGATTTAAATAATAACAAAATACTAAATAACAGTTAGTAAATATTAAGCATTTTATCTGTGCAGAAACTATACCAAGTATTTTAACATACCAGCTCACTTAAAACTATAGTATGGACAAATTTCATCACCTGATAAAAGATCCATCTTATACAAAGAAGATTTAAAACTCAACAATAAGGCCTGCCTGTTGTAGATACTTAATATGAATTAAATCCAATAGTATGAGATCTTGGGAGAACTCTGCCTTCTTTCACTAAGCACAGTGTATTATATGATCATCCATGTTGCAACATGGATTAACACTCCATTACTATTCATGTTTGTGCTCACATGTATGTGTGTGCATGTGATGCATATATGTTTCTATACATATGGATGCATATGCACATGTGTAGGTGTTCATGTATGTAGAAACCAGGGGTCAGTTTTTGGTATTGTTCCTCAAGCACTGTCCACCTTACATCTTTGAGACAGTCCCACCTGTGTGGGACACAACAAAAGTAATAGCTGGCCAGGGAGCCTCAAGGATTCACCTATCTCTGTGTTTTCAGTGCCAGGATTCTAGAAGACTTTTGAAACTGGGTTCTGAGGATTGAACTCGGGTCCTCACACTTTTGAGGCAAGCACTCTACCCAAAGAGTCATCCCTCAACTCCAATATTTCATTATTCTTATCCCCAAATAATATACCATTGTGTGACCCTATCATCCAGAAATCTAGTAGGTTAGCCTGATGCTGCTTGTTTTCAAATGCTAATCTTGGGCCCCAAGACCTGGTTGTCCCAGAGACAGAGAGTCTGCATGTAGACCCAAGTTACACGGTGTGGCCTTGCTCCCAAGTTATTTTTGATTGGTGAATAAAGATGCTGACAGCAATAGCTGGCTGGACAAGACATTGGTGTTGAGGGTTCCTGGGCTTGGAGGTCAGAGAACCACAAAGGGGAGAAGAAGGTGAAGGAGGAGAGAGATGCCACCATGGGTTAGGTGGGCCCAGAGAGCTGGCCAATCGGAGTTAAGAGCAGCCCAGATGAAACATAGTAAATAATAACTCAGGGTTTTCTACAGGAACGTAGTACAATAGTACAGACGGTAGATATCTGCCCAGCTCTAGTGCTGGTTAAGGCTTATTGTAAATATGAAGGTTGTGTGTGTCTTTTATCTGGGAACTGAATGATCAAGGCAGGATAGAAACCCTGAGTGGGGATCAAACATTTCACACAACACAGAAAGACAGCAAATGGGCTACAGGGAAGGTCTGGAAGAAACAAACTGAAAAAAAAAAATGAATAAGGTTCCCCTCCAGTCAACACTCCTAAAAAGCTGTATGGCAGGAAATGTCATTATTGGTAGATGTGACTCCTAGAAGCACTGAAGAATCTTGCTGCCATACTCCTCAGGGTTTGGAGGATAACACTCTCCGTGATAACACCCAGAGGCTCAGAGCACTGCGCTTACCCCTCAGCAGCTGGTGCATCCTGCTCTCTTGGATTCTCCATGACTCCTGCTCGTGTTTGAGAAACATTGGTCTAGATTCTAAACTTTTTTGAGGCTCCCTCCCTCCTGGAAACGAGAGATTCCAGAACCTTCTCCTGTTCTCCCCTCCCACATTTCTGTGTATCTTATGCTGGTGTGGCTACTGGGTAGTAAGCCCTGATAGCAAGCTGGTTTCTGCCTTATTGATTTCTGGTTGTGTGAATGTGTGAGTCCTGACCTAGTTTAATAATATTAAACCAGATATATTGTATCAGGTTGACAGTTAAAGCTATTACATGGTTATATCCAACTTAGGTTTCTGATGCTGTAATAAAACACTGACCAAAAGCAACTTGGAGAGGAAAGGATTTATTTCTGATTATACTTCATCATAAAGAGAAGACGAGGCAGGAACGTAAGGGCAAGAACTAAACCAGAGGCCGTGGAGGAATGTCGCTAACTCTCTTACTTATTCTAGCTGCTCCGCTACCATCCTTATACAGCCCAGGCCCACCTGACTGGAAATGGTACTGTCCACAGTGGGTTAGGTCCTCTGCCAGAGAGTAGCAATCAAGAAAATACCCAGCAGATATTCCCACAGGTCATGGACATGCATCTTCAACCAAGGTTTCTTCATCCCAGATGTATCAAGATGACAGTCATGATTAATCATCACACAATGGAAGAGTGACACATAGTTGTCACCCCCAAGTGAGGAATGAAGAAGATGTGATTCATATTGTTCCATGGACCCCAGAATATGTTTATGTATCTTATGGCCTGAGGCTTCCACAACTTGAGCATCCCATGCCAAAGCGCGCACACTGACCAGGCTTGACAGTATCTACAGGACAGGGTGGGAGACCAGGCTTGACAGAGAGTATCTATAGGACAGGGTGGGAGACCAGGCTTGACAGAGAGTATCTACAGGACAGAGGTCTTGCAGGGATATGTCCCTAACAGTCTTTGGTTTGTATGTTTTCTTTTCCTGGGTTGTGCCTTCCTGGGAAGGGTTGACAATTTAGGAGAGAGGCCAGGAAGTAGGAAGGCTCAACGTAAGAGTTCCCAGAGGGCGGGGCTGGGCTGGGCTGGGCTGGGCTAAGCATACCAAATTCTGTCTAGCATTAAGCAAGGAAACAGATCCTGGGACAGCACAGAGTCTGCTCATGCTCAGCTTAATCTCCCCCACCAACTGCAGTCCCTTTCAAGGACCTGGATTCTTCATGAATGCCCAGAAGTTGACTTCAATCTCATGGTTCAGTTCAGCCACTACAAAATGAAACAGACTGGCTTAGCTTACTTCTGGTTGGCAGTGATGTGGCCTCTCTAGAATTAGTGCTGTAATATTTCCTGAGCTGAAATTTCAATGCCAGCCTGAACTCTACAGTGAGTTCCAGACCAGCTCTGTCCTAAAAGGAATAAATGAGGAGGAACTAGCTAAGCCCCTTTGCATGCTCTCCTTCTTTCCAGGCAGGGGAGAACACAGACCTCAGCCATCTTTCTTTTTCCACCTCTGTTACCAAGTAAGTATCCAGCAGAAGTCCACCCAACTGAAATTAGCACACAGACTGTGGCTCCAGACTGTGAGAAAACATATCTCTTTTCTTCCCATTACTTGGCCTCAGGAATTTTGTCATAACAACATAAATAAGACTAAGACAACTTTCTCTGGGTAAATGAAGGAAGGGTGGAAATGGGGTTACAGAATGAGAGATTTTTTTGGTAAAGGCCTGGTAAATCGCAAAGCCTAGCTAACTTCAGCTTCAAAGGCAGATAGGACCAGCCACCTAATATGTCTCTGTGGAGATGGACAGGCCTTAAACCATATACCACCTCCCTGACAGCTGGCCTTGTGCTGGTATCTGTGTGAACTGACGTCACTGTATATCTCCTGGAAGCAATGCTTTCCCATTTGCACCTGTGTCCACCCTGCTGAGTGTTCATTCAGGCTGCCCTTCATAGATATTAATGAGTCTCTATCCTATTGAATGTGATCAGGGAGAAACATCAAGACCACAAATGGTTGTACCATAAAGCATGGGATTTGCTGGAGTAACCTTCTCCATACTGCCTCTTTGCTGGAATATGGGCCAGTTATGCTTTATCTTCTCCTAATGGCCAGTCCTGTACCACATAACTCTCTGTAGTATCTTTGGGTTCTGAGAGTACCCACCCCCATGCCTTGGCTTTTAGGAATACAGACAACTCCCCTTTGGTACATACACATACACACACACACACACACACACACACACACACACACATCTTGGATCTTAGGAATACAGACAACTCCCCTTTTGTACCAGACTCCAACACAACACACACGCACACACACACACACACACACACACACACACACACACATACACGCGCGCGCGCGCGCGCGCGCGCGCACACACCCTGGCTCTTAGGAATACAACAGCTCCACTTTGATACCAGACTCCATGCACTTCTTAGCTTCTCTAAACCCTTTGGTCATTGCTCCCCTATTAAACTCTTCCCAGTCCTCACACCCATCCCATTTATGATGTAGACTTGGAGCTACCTCAAATATGACATAGTTGACCCCACCCCTCAAAGTTAAGGCTGAGAAAGAGGTGTAAACAGCTTTTGGAGGTAGCAGAACTAAGAGTCAGAATCCAAGTTCCCATGACCTCCCAGGGGGCCTCCCATCCATTAATAGTATTCCAAACTCACAGACACAATTCTTATCTGAGATGTGTACATTGGCAGTAAATAAATGTCTGACAAACTAATAAGGGTGCTCAGTGATGAACCCATGGGATTGGACAGTCCAACATAATCTAGCCCCAGAAGGGCTCTATCCCAAAGTGCTCAGCAACAGCTTCCATGAGTCACTCAGGCCTCAGCATCACCCCTAAACCCAACCCAAGTCTCCTCAAAGACCCATGGTCAAATGATCTCTCACTTCAATCCCACCTCTACCCACCAGAGCAGCACCTTCAGAGTGCAGCATGTCCAAAGCAACTCCACCTTCCCCAGATCTCAGAACTTCCAAGTCCCTCCATTCCTTTGCACTTCATCTACAAATTTTTCCAATATACTTCAGTTTTAGTGGGACTATTAAAAACCTGTCAGAGAAATGCAGGTAACGGCAAAAACATTTCTCTGGAGCCGTCAGTCCCCCCATCTATCCATCAGAGCCGCCTTGCACACCAAGGCGGGCCTCATTTAGAACTTGTCAATTCTGATTATTAATGTGAGGAGAAAGCACCCGCTAAGTACATTTGTCTGGGAGGGGAGCCTGCAGGCCGCAAGGGCAGGCAGCTGCCATGGTGGCAGAGACAACTCTGGTGTCCAGGCTGGGCTTTCTGGAAGGTTACACAATTAATTAGGATTTGGCTATCACAGCCCCTGAGGGAAAGAAGGCGGACAGGGCAGATGGGGAGGGGTGGGCAATCTACAAAGGCCAGGCTGCCTCAGTCTGGGTGCAGTGCTATTCAGATCTAGAATTCACAGCAGGCCAGCATGTTCATCTGTCCTCAGAATTAGTAACCTGTGAGTTTCCCAGGGACTGTCTACAAAGCATCCTCAAGGTGAGGATCCTGCCTGCGGTGAACACTAACTCTGCTGGCTGTGTCTGTAACTGAGGCCCTGCTGGGTCTTGGGGGTTCCACCAGCAATGCCAGTAAATGTATCTATCTCTGTGTTAATTCATTTGTACAAACATACTTAGTATATATGCACATAAATGTATTATTTCTGTATTAATGTCTTAGCCATATAAACCTTAGTCCATGTATCTTTCATATAGAATTCATTCTTCTCTCTCACCTTCCCATTCATATAGTCACCTATGTGTGAATGTGTCTCTCTTTCTCTCATCTACTCATCTACCTACTCTCCCTGTACTCTGTCATGAGTTTGTACAAATGCTTTCCTCTTTTCCTAACCATCCATTCAGTTAGCTATGTTCTCACATGTACCTGAGTGGTTTTCTCTCAATCACTTAACCATCTATGTATTCACTGACCTATGTATTCATTTTTATATGCATATCCCACACTCTTTCTCCCTTCCTTAGCCACCCATCCTTTCATCAATCCATCTGTCCACCCATCCATTATCCCATTTATTAATTTATGTATGAAAGATTTCTTTTCTCTCTATCTTATCCATCTATCCATTGACATATGCTTGTCATTTAGGTTTTGGTTGGGGGGGGAGATAAGATGAAGGATAAAGAGGAACTGATTATATCCTTATATCATCAAACCTTGCCATGGTCCTTCTTATCTGAGAGATCTGAGATCCATAGCTCCAACTCTAAATTAGTTTCTGGCTGCCCACATGTAGACAGACTTGTTCATCCTAGACAGTTCTGAATGTCTTTCACTCCAGAAAGAATGTGTATGAATGTTTATCTATCTAATTGACTGTCCATATAGATATGGATATAGACACAGACATAGACTGATACAAATATCTTCAACCCACCCTTCTGTCCATATAGCAATATATATATACTCATTTAATTCTTCACTCACCGGCATCTACTTAGCAACTATTCCATGCACCATGAAGGCATCAAGGATTACCAAGTTGCATTAGACTCTGGCCTCAGACTTTAAGGAGTTCTCTAGAAAGCCAGCTAGCCATGATGGAATGGATGAGTGAGCTGACTGCAGTGTTGAGAAACGCCTTTCCAGAGGAACTCTCCAGCCTGAGTTTTAAGAGGAATAAGTTTAGCAAGTAGAGAATAGCATGATCTCGGATGAACAAGGATGGGTCTACCTGACAGGGAATGTGACAAAGAAGGTCACTGAGAGCAGAAATGAAAGACTAACAAGGAAATAGTCAAGTTCTCTGAAGTCTCAAAGCCTTGACCATAATCACAGACTCATGAGATGGTGTCATCGTACAAAGGGACCAGAGAAAAGGTGGCACCTCCCACTCAACCTGACATGACTGCTATGCTTAAGTATATGACCCCCAATTCTGTAAGAGACCATGGTCCATTAGCAGAACTCCATCACTTCATTAATTCATCCTCCTTTCATCTAGTTGTTCATGGGAGCCCAACAGAGGGGGCTTTGAGTGAGAAGGTGACACAGGCTCCATGTCCATGCTTCCTGTTCATTGCTTCATTCCCCTGTGAACTCCCGATGTGTGAAACTCTACTCCTCAAAGCACTTGAGGAACGTAGAGCCCAGGGGAGATGGCTTAGTAGGTAAAGTGTTTTCCATGTGAGCACAAGGATTTGACTTTGGGTTCCCAGTATCCACATAATAGCCAGGCACACATCTGTAACCTAGCCCTCAGAAAGGCAGAGATAGACAAATTGTTAGGGCTCAAAAGCCAACTGGGATAGATAATAGGTGAACTCCTGCTTCTGTCAGTGAGAGAGTATATCTCAAAAAATGAGGTAGAGAATGAGAGAGTGAAATGCCAAACATCTTGACTTATCCTCTCTCTCTCTCTCTCTCTCTCTCTCTCTCTCACACACACACACACACACACACACACACACACACACACACCCCACAGGACTTGCTAAGAGTCATATAGGTGGCTGGGACAAGAGAGGCCATGTTAGGAAACCACAGAACTTTGTTTCCGGAGTACCTGTTATTTCTCTGCCCACTTTCTGCATCCCTTCCAAAGCTAACAGAAGGCTCTCGTGGAAACATATATATGCCCAAAAAAGGCAAACCTGGAGCCCAAAGGCACACAGAAACTTACTTGTTACCAAGGATCACAAAAAATTCAAAGACAAGAAGCAGGGATACTTGCAACAGTTGTGTTCTGTTTAGGTTTGGATTAGGGAGGGGTAACAAAGAATAGAAGGAAAATGGCAAGATACCCATAGAATGAAAGTCTGCCTTTGGTTATGTTCTGAGCAGATAACTATGAGTCTAGGTCTGACTTAGTATCTGGCTGCCTATGAAGAGCCATTGACAAAGATCTGAATGGCTTTCTCTTGACTTGAGGAAGAATGCACCTGGACACACAAACCTGTGAGAACATGGCAGACTGGAGAACTGAGGGGTTAAGATTACCTTCACCCCAGCAATGGCCACTGCGCCTGCAGATCTCAAGAGACAGGGAGTGTTCATATCCATCCTACACAAGGAGGAGTATCATAAAGTCCTGTTGGCAAGACTGTAGACGGTCAGCATCTGCTATGGTTTTCGTAACAGATGGGACAAGGCTGATACCCAGCACCCCCTGCCCCCAGAATCATCCCTTCATCATCCAAAGGTAGTGGAGGGAGAAAGAGAGCTGTCCAGGTCTTCCCGTCGCTCCAGCTCAACAGCTTCAATTTGAGGAATTACTCGAGGCTACCTTTTGATGGGGAGCTTAAAGGGCAAAGTTTGGGCTGCAAATAAAATTGAGTGCATGGAGCAAGGGAAGCCAAGCCACACCGCAGCGTTTTAAGGAGCTTAGAGGCAACTCCTGAGAAGAGCTTATTATACCTCAGCTTCCAAGGAAGCTGGGGATCAGATTTAATCTCCAAACAGGCTCCCAGTAAGGTCTCATCCCCAGGTGAACACAGCCTCTAGCAGAACCAGGCTGAGCCAGGGTTCCCTCCCAGTCCTAGTGGAGAAGCATGCACAAGCGCTCAGCCCTGCGTGGAGAAACAGCTCACTCTAGACCCTTTCTTCAGCTTCATTTCTGCGCGTGAACTATGGATGCTCTCTACGCAGCTTCCACAGTGGGCAGAAGAAAATGACCTGACTTTTAATAATGCTTGGCAATCACTCTCTCTCTCTGCCTAACAGCCTAGGATGTTAAAAATAAATAAATGAAGAGAAAGAAGAAATAAAATGAAAAGTACACACACTGCTAAATAAATCCACCAGATGGTTCTACTCCAAGGACTTACACATCATACCTGCCTTTGTGTGGCTCACTTTGTAAATTGTAACCTTTTAGCAACCATCTCTCCAATATTTTTTGCCTAGTTAGCCTTTCCACCTCGTTCCCTGAGTAACCAAACAACTCCTATCCCTCCCCAACACAGCCCTGCCCCCTCCCCCAGCCTGCTCCAGACACATATGTCTTTTGCTCTGGGACCCACAGCCGGATGCCAGCCAAGTATATTACTGCCTGGGAAATTAACTCACACACTGAGAATAATCACAGAAAAGAAATTTGTTTTCCTACAAGGGTTTTTTCCAGCTGTTTTAATGCAGACAATTTTACCCCGAAACCCAAATTGGGAGAGAGAGAGACTTTACAATCTCCATAATTTGAAAGTGCTTAATGTAAATTAGATAGATCAGTCTAATTTTATTTCAGTACTTTTTAATTGCATTTATAATTAGTAAAATACATTAATGTGCTGCATAGAAGGTCAGGAGTTCTGGGGTTGGGTGGTGATCAAATACCCTAAAGCATGGCTATGTCACACATGTCCCCAGAATCCTGTGGTCTGCTTCCAGCCATATTCTGAACCTGGTCTGTTTTAACCCGTTTATATTCAAGTAAGTTATTGTGATTTCAGCACATGGGAGGCAGAGATCATGAGTTCCAGGCTTACTTAGGCTACATGGTAAGAAATGATAGATGATAGATAGATAGATAGATAGATAGATAGATAGATAGATAGATAGATAGATAGATAGATAGATAGGATATAGATGATTATATATAAATACTGATGATATAGCTATAGATTAGATATAGAGATAAATAGGTATAGATGATAGGTATAGATATGGATGATAGACATGGGTATAGATTATAGATAGATATAAATAGAGGTAGAGATAGAGATAGAGATAGAATAGAATAGAGATAGAGATAGAGATAGAGAAGAGATAGAGATAGAGATAGAAACTTTAGGGTTGAGGGTTAGACTTATGGTTAAAGTTAAGAGTTAGTAATAAACTTAAGTTAGGTTTAGGGTTAGGGCTAAGGTTAGAGTCCCCAACCATATAGATATGCCAAGATGGTTCTGAAAGAAAAGGGATTTTTTGCAGAAGCTTGACAACCCTGGTTTGATCCCCAATAACTGACAGCAAAAGGATAAATACATTCCTGAAAATTGTGCTCCAATTGCCACACATGCAGTTTCTTCTCTCTCTCTCTCTCTCTCTCTCTCTCTCTCTCTCTCTCTCTCTCTCTCTCTCTCTCTCTCTTTCTCTCTCTCTCTCACACACACACACTAATAATAACAACAACAACAATAACAACAAAGTATCAGGATTTATTTTCTAGGCAATATGATTAGATATGCAACACTAAAGTTAAAATTTTTTATTTAAGCTTTTAGAGGGTTTGGCTGTCTTAGAACTCACTATGCAGTCTGAATATCCTGAAACTTTCAGTAATCCTCCTGCCTCTGACTTCCAAATGCAGGTATGTATCATTACACCTGGCTTTTCTTTGTTGCAGCCGTTGTTTTTAAGAAAGGGTCTTGCTGCAAGCACAAGCTGGCCTCAAGTTTCAGAAATTCTCCAGATTCTACCTCCTTAGGTCTAGAATGGAGGTATAATATAAGCTCATAAATATAATATAATATAGCTCATATAAGACCTATTCAGTCATCAGAATTTCTGCTTGGTGCCTTTCCGGATTCTCCGCCATGTCTGAGACGTCAGCCTCCATTTGTCTTTGTGAAGAGACATTTTCCAATTGTTACCTCATTCCCCTTGGCATTGCCTCTCTCATCTTGGTCTTCACAAAGCCTGGCCAGCCTATGTGCTCCTCCCTTTCCTCCTGATCCACCTAGCAGCATCAGGGAGCAAGCTCCATTCCACAGAGTGTCTTACCTTCTAAGGTCCTAAGCAGCCTGATTGGTGACCTTAAAGCAACTGAGGACAGAAGTTCCTAATAACAATCCAATATCATAAACCATGGAACTAATCATTTTTCTCTATTTCGTTTTTCAAAATTCATCCTGAAATAAGTCACAGGCCATTGTAAGGCTCTGAATCACAGAGTTTTATCCACATCACTATCCCACTATCTAGGATTTCACAAGTCTTTGTCTGCTGACCCACCCTTATTCATTGCCTGGAGGCACCAACCCTGTACATTAAGATCCTTCCTTGTTCACTTGTACCTTTTCAGGGTTCACGGGCACAAGAGGACCTAGGTTGTTACCAGCACAGAGACACAATTTTTCACTTCTCACTTTGTTCATCAAGTTCTGGCCACAGGACACTGCTCCCAGCCAGCACTTCCCTTCCTTTGCCTGGTGAACTTTATAGACACACTAAACAGGGAAGGCTTGGTTTTTCTTTAGAACTCTTGGTTGCTCTTAACTTAGTCAACACTCACTTGGATCCACTATATTGGATTCTGTATGGTCACGGGATCAGCCACCCTGCTCTGCCCTTCATATATTTTTCTGATTTTTTTTTTCTGGAATGACCTAGCTTAGTTTATACTTTACTTATTAGTTGCATTTTTTCCATGTTTCAGATATAGTACCTCAGGCTTCCACATTTGTATATGCAATATACAGGTATGTCTTCAACAGAAGTGAATGCTTCATGCACTGTGTATAGGAAGCATTCTATCTTCTTGCCTGTACACAGACAGAAATAAATAAATATAGACACAGAGGAAGTGCAGCATAAGCACACTGTATATAGATAGGATGCACACCTCAGCAAGGAATCCCATATATTATTATTAGACATATATATACATATATATGACAAATACATATTAATAGAGAAATGAAAGATGTATACACATATGTAGTGTGTGTGTTGTGTGATGTGGTGGTGGTGATGGTGGTGGTGGTGGTGGTGGTGGTGTGTGTGTAGAGAAATGTATATTCACCTTCAGAGGACATATGTCTGCATTTTGTTCATGAAAAGAATACCCATGTATAACAACACTCTCTTAATTTTTTATTAAGTTTAAGAAATCAGTATAGAGGTTTCTGATTTCAGTCTATTCTCTGAATTACTTTAGCTGTCTTACTCTTAGGCATTTTCCTACATCTGCATTTCACAGAGATATTGGTTCATCCATGTTTACTATAGTGCTGTTAGCAATACATACGTTACAGAACCAACCTGGATGCCCAGCAACAGAGAAATAGATAAGGGAAATGTGGAAAATATATATATATATATATATTAATTATATATATATATATAGATTTTTCAGCCAAAAAGAATAACAAAGTTATGTCATTTTCAGGAAAATGTATGTGACCAGTGAATACCAGAGTATGTGAATTAAATCATTCCCAGAGAAATGGGTAGTGAATGATGAATTTTATTTGTGGTTCCTAGGTTTTACACATGCACACATGTACACACATATGCACATGCACAAGCACGGGGAAACAGAATGGCCATTTCATCGTTCTCATCACTACATGCACACTTCACAGAGATGGGGTAAATCAATCAGCACAGAGCACATTTACCCTCCTGTGGTCCTGATGCTCATCTAGTGGTAGCATGTCCCCCACTCCAGCTTTAAAGGCCTATGGATAACAGGAAGCTTCAAGTCCTTACACCTTTGTTTATGTAACACCATCTACATAGAAGTCCTTGACCTTGCTGGTCCACTGAATAACCAACTCCAACCTTTGAAACTGATGACAACAAACCCATGAAGCCTTCTCTGATCCTAGCTAGGACTTGCAAGGAACACAGCCAGAAGGAATCACCTCTTCTTGGAGAACCAGCATTCCTATGTGAGGGTAAACTCTGTCCTACTCACAGTCACACTGACAATAACAGCAAACCCAGCAATGTATAGCTGCCGTTGTTCTACACACACCACTCCTTTGACTTCTCAACTCAGCCCAGTCACATTTGTCTGTATTATTCAGCTATGTAAGTGGTGATTCTAAGATGTTGAGGAAATATTCAAAATCACACTATAATGAAGCCCCAAATCAGGGACATCTGCTTTGTACATGCAGAACTTTGCATACAGTAGGTGTATAGTAGCTGCTGCCTGGAAGACTGAAGCATATTTACTGAACCCCTCTCGTAGTATGTCTCAACCAATTAACTCCAAGCAGGCAGGGTGGAGACACCCTTCTTGATACTGTCCCCCTGTCTTCAGGCACCAAGACTTACGTACAAGTCAATATTTCATTAGGAGCCTATCACCAGGGTCAGTGTAATAATTAATGACTATCTGTTGGTGTGACTGCTTATCGTATTTTAGCTTAATTCCAATAAAATCTAAATGGTCTATTAATTTTCCTAATAAATTTAGATATGGCCTCTGACCGCAATCTGGCTTTGATTAGCTAACAAAATATTTGAAGACAGGCCAAGCCAGCCCTTTCAAATATTTCAAGCAAATAACAGTTAAGTGGATTTGGGATTGTCTGCCTCAGCTTTTGGCTGTCATAAGCAGCTGAATAAGAGGCAGGGCAGCTTGAAACAGGACTGGTCCCCACCACTCAGGGCTGAGTCATACTGACAAGCCACTACAATAGATGACAGGAAGCCAAATGTGACCAAGATGAGGAGGTGATGTGTGTGTGGATCATAAGGATCAGAATAAATATCTCCAGAGCTCCGGCCACAATACCAAGAACTCAGAGAGGTAGTGGTAAGGCAGCTTGTTCGGTCAGCAAAATGCTTGTCCTCCATGCATGAAGACCCAATGTCCTCCACGCACGCAGACCCAAGCTCAAACACTAGAACCCACATAAAAAGAGCCAGGTGAGGTGGTACATTTTGACATATTAGCACTGAGGAAGTAGAGACAGTCATATTACTGAGACTCGATGGTCAGCCAGCCTAGCCAATTTGGCAATCTCCAGGCCAGATTCAAACAATAACGTAGAAGGTGCCTGAGGGATGATACCCAAGATTGTCCTCTTGCCTCCACATGTAAACACACACATGCAGCTACACATACATGAACATGCACACATGCATGCACAAAACATACACAAAGAACTGGGCACAGAAATATAGCTGTGATGAGATTCTTGTCCCAGCGATGTCTACCCATCATCAGACCCAGTGGAGACACAGTATGGCTTATGCCCCTAAAAGCATGAGGAGAGATGGAGACTGGACATTCTTCCCCAGTTTATCATCTTCCTTGTTCTTTCCATCCCCCAAGTTCCAGGGTGAGTGTCAACACTGTGAGGGTCTCCCGCTCTCCCAGGGAGGACACACTGACCCACATTAGTCAGTCTAAAATTTAACAGTCTTGATGGGACTTATTTGGCTCTCTCCTTTTAGAGTCAAAATAGCTCAAGGACTGAGATGATTTGCCAGGTCCTTGGCACATTTGGGAAGCACAATAAACAAATAAGGAAGTTGTTGGGAGATAAATGATGGAGAGTGGACCATGTAAGGGCCATAGGCTAGAAACTGGTAGGAGGAAACAGCAGACATAGAGAATAGACTGGAATCAAACAGGTCCAAGTTTTGTAACTGCCACTGGTTCAGCAAATGATTCTCGTGTAGCCAGGCTAGCCTCAAACTATACAGCCAAACATGGCTTTGAATTTTTTTAATCCTTTTGCCTCTACCTCTCAGCTATGGGATGACCAGTGTCCACAACCATGTCCTGTTTATTCGGTGCTAGGGATGGAACCCAGCATTTTGTTCATTTTGATGAGCATTCTATCAACTGAGCTACATCCCAGGAGCTCTCATATAATATTCTTGAGGCCAATGATCATTTTACATAGCCTCCCCAGAGCTCTAGGACTTACAAGGAAATGGGCACTCAGTCACAGGACTTGATTCTGGCTCTGACGCGGGATTGAACAACTCAGTCTAGTTTCTATGCCCTTGGCCTTGTCTTCTGGAAGACTGAATCTTTTCTTGAGGAATTCTCCCTCCATGTCCACTCTCACTCATGTGACTGCATTTACCTCCCTCCAGATACAAACTTATGTGTGTTTTAATGGCAGGTACTTCCTTTGGCTATCCCTGATTCCAGTCTTGGACAGGTTATTATTCTCTATAATAGCTACCCAAAGTCCAGCCATGCCATCACAGGGACACAGATTCTTATAATCCAGACTGAACTAACTTCTAGGGCCATCCTGCAGACATGAAGAACCAACTGCAGTGGCCAGGTTCAGTGACAACAATGGCATCCTGGTTCTAGAGGAATAAGGGGGCTAACTCACTAGAGGATGTACTGGAGTGGTGGAGTCCAGATAGAACCGGAAAGCTGGGAAGAAGGCACATGCCACTTCACTGGGCAGAGGAGGAGAGACTGGAAGGTAATACCTTCTAGGTCCAAAGTCAGATATAACAATATCTCAATGAGAACAAAGGGGAAATGGACCTTTCACAAGACACTGTCCTCAGGAAGTGTTACTTAGGGCAGGATACATTGCTCAATGGGTAAAGTGAGATAAGAGGAGGGCTTGGGTTTGGAATTCCAGCATCCACACAAAAGCTAGGTATGATGATACAAGCCTATAATCCCACCACTTGGGAGGCAGAGACAGGAGGACACTAGGGGCTCACTAGTCAGCCAGCCTGGCTGAATCAATAAGTCCCAAGTTCAGTGAGAGACCCTGTCTCATAAAAACAAGAAACGTAAGAAACAATGGAGAAAGAGGCCAATTATTGACCCCTTGGCACCCACATCTGTGTGGAAGTACGTACAATGCATATAAAATAAACCATAATCATACGTGAGGACTGTCTATTGTAAGATTTGTAAGAGACAGGACCAGAACTGTGAGGAACAGGAATCTAGACTAAGGGAGCAACGTGGTGGAGATGAAGAGGTGGAAAAGACCTTAGTCCTTTCATGAGAACCGAGATGCTCTGTGTAGAGAGGTAGGAAGTGGAGCGTGTCAGGGCCATGTTCCTCCATCCACATGTCAAGGCACTGTCCACCTAACACTACACTGCCCCTTTTCTAAGAGTCTGAGAGAGATATGAATGTGTGTGTGTGTGGGGGGGGGTTGTTTCAGAGAACACTGAGACAGTGTGTGTACTGGGATTCCATATGAAAGCTAAGCTTTGCCTCACAAAATGTCGCCATTATAGAAGCCTAGCCTCTCAGTTGCTAATATGTGCAAGATGCCAACAGCCTCCACCTAGTTTTAATATTGGTTTAGCAGTCAGGAGCTAATTAAATGTTAATGTTCAATCATCTGAAATTAAACATCAGGAATCTCAGCTTTATTTGTAAGTTGCTTAAGCCAGCATTAAGGTGTTCTGCTTGGCTCCTCTCCCACTGGGCTGCTAGTTCCTTGGACTGACTCTTCCTCCACCCACAGGCAGACTCATCTCACTTACCACATGCCTTGACACAAGACATCTGACGTGCCCTGAAGTTATGCTCCTCCATGGAGTAAACCTGAAAGCCTGAACACATAGGTACATCACACACACACAGACACACACACGTGCACACACAGACACTTACTCATGTATGCATACGTGAATGCATGCACACACATACACACACCACTCATATAAACCCGCTGATGCTGAGTTCCATGGGGTGGGGATCTAAGCTAGCATGATGGATAGGCCTATACTTGTCATAGTTTGCAGATGCCACAGAGCTTCTAAACACATAACTGAAATTGACCTCATCATGTGGTGATGGCTGTAAAGACCTTGATGATGCAAAGAGTAGTGGTGAAAGGAGAAGAAGGATGAGAAGGAAAATGGAACAAAGATTAAGTCACTTACAGGCCCTTTAAATTTCCATGTGATGCTCAGATACACTCAGTGCAGACTGACATCATGTGTATTTTACAGACAGATTGAAGCCAGGAAAGAAGACATCATCAGCTCAATGTGCTGAGTCTGAATACAAAGGCAGAGACCCCAGATGCTCCATCCCTCAATCATAGTGACCAGATAGAGGAGAAAAGTTCAGAAGTTAAGAGGAGTGTTCATACACTCATAGTTGCAGAGCCTTACCCATCATCATGCCAAGCATGAAAGAATGAAGAGAAGCTACAGGGGCTCATCCTAGATCACATGAGGATTGGAGCAAGAATCCTAGATCCCTATTCCCTATGAAGCCTGGATGTACTCATACACAGATAACATGCTGCGGTGGTGTGGTGGTTTGAAAGAAAATGGCCCCACAGGCTCACATGTTTTAATGTTTGGTCCAAAGTTGGTGCAACTGTGGGAGGAATTAAGAGGTGTGGCCTTGTTGGGGGAGATGTGTCACTGGGGGTGGGCTTTGAGGTTCCAAAAGCCCACATCCTCCCCAGCCCCCTCCCCCTCTCTCTTCCACCCTCTTCCTCTCCCTTCCCCTCCCCTTCCTGTCCTTCTACCTCTCCCCTTCCTCTTCCTCTCCTCCTTCCTCTCCATTCCCCTCTCCCTCTCCCTCCTTCTCCTTCATGCTGTGGCTCAAAATTAAGCTCTCAGTTACTGCTCCAGCCCCAAGTCTTCCTGCCTGCTTCCATGCTCCCCACAACAATGAGATCATGGACTCTAGCCCTCTGGAATTATTAGTCACCTATAAACTATTTCTTTTAAAAGATGCTTTGGTCAATAGAAAATTAACACACACACACACACACACACACCACACACACACAACCAGTTTCCTACAAACCTAGAAACCAATAAGTTGCCTCATCTTGTCTCCCACAGATCTCTGACAACTTGCCGAGTTCACTGTTGTGTCTGAGATAATTAATGGAGGTGAGGCAGGAACACAACAGCTCTTCTTAAAAGAATAAGGCGCTTGTGCCTGCCACACTTCTGTTTCAGCACTCTGGTCAACTCCGTGACACTTCCTGCAGCTTCCAGCGGCTTTGCAGGCTGGGAGAGGCAGAAAGCCTCATCTCAGTACCTATGCCAACCTGCTGAATTGAGAATCAGGATAAACTGCACCTAGGGAAATGTCTAATCAAGGCCCAGGTTTGCATTTCCTCTTCAAAGGCATGTTGATAAAACAAGAGGAGACAGAAACAAACACTGTTAAGCTGACTCTCGGAGGCCAGCCAGCACAGAAGGAAAGCAGCAAGGCCAAGCATTTGTACACGGAGCTGCATGCACAGCAGGGCCACACTGCCTTGGCACTGATCAGAAGTTAAAACGAAAATTCAGGGGGCATAGAGGGGTTTCCAGGCGTGTGACACCCCCCTCCCATAGAGGAAAAAACCAGAGGCTGTTTCTGAGCAAAAACCAACCATGGGGTTATAGAACCTTGTCTCCAGGGTGTGTAACGAGCTCAGAGGACCCACAGAGGTAGCTTTGTCAGTCACTTTGTAAGTCACAAGTGCCTTACAGGCACTAGGAGGTGAGATGAATCCCCAAAACCCGTGTATTAAAATTTTGAATTGGACATGATAGTAATAGGTTTGTAATCCCATTACTAAGGGATCAGAGACAGATGGATACCTGGAGCTCATTGGTCTGTTAGCCTATACCACTTGTTGAGTTTCAGGTCTCAGTGAGAAACAATATCTCAGAATAATTTAAAAGATGGAAAACACCTAAGGAATGATACCTAAGGTTGTTCTCTGACTTTCATATTTGGGCAAAAATGCCTATATATTCACACAACACAAATACAACCCTAAAAATTTTTAAAAATCTCATTGGGAACTTGAGATTGTTAGGTCAGGAACTAGAACATGCTACTTATTTCCAGGATCTACTACACAAATCCTGACACTGAGATCCACAATTTTAAGTCATTTTTCATAAACCACTTGAGAAGGAAAAAGAAACCTTCCTATCTCCAATCTCCATCCTGCTGAATAGTTTCAAACTAGCTAGTAGATCACCATGACAGTTCTTAGCTCTAACACAGTCACAAAAAAAAAAAAAAAGGAAGGGCCTTGCTCATTTCACTGCAAGCACTGCACATGCATGTATTGTATATTATGAGTTATCTGTCTCTTACCATGATTTCTTTTCAAAAAGATCTCTCATGATGATAGGAAATTGTGAAGCCATTTCCTCAGAACTGAAACATTCCATCCTGAAAAAAGGCTGCTTAAGACCCAAAGAGCAAACACAACTCACAAGTCTCAGGGAGTTCCTGAAACTTACAAGAGTCACAAAGTCCAGCCCCAAAGTTAAATAAGAAGAAGGACTGTTAGGAAGGAGAGATTCTCCCTAAAACTACTTAGAGTCAAACTTCCTTCAAGTTCTACAAGAAAGTCTAGAGGTGTGGTTTTCACAAGTCATCACCTATTCAGTGGTGAGTTTTTGGTGATATAGCTGCCTTTGAGTTATTCATGCTCTTTGAAGTGACTCCTCACCCAAATTTTATAGGTAACTCTAGTAAACTTATTGTTTGACCAAGATAAACGTGTGTGATTTTTTCTTTGATTTTTTTTCATTTGATAATGTCCATTTACTATGTTCATTTCACCTTCATCCACAGAGATGCCATCCCTTGGGGATACACAAAGCCTGAATGACCATTGCTCATTTTGGCCCAGCTTACAACACCTGATAGGGTACTTTTACTTCTCCTTTACTATGTCATCATTGCTTGCATTTTATAAACATGTCATGATTCATCCATCTACTTGCCATTCCAGTGCTGAGAGTCTCATATAGATGGCTTCTGCAGTATTCCTTTCTATCTCCCACAGGAAGATTCTTGGGACAACATCTGCAGCCAGCATTTCAGTTCCAAGTGAATTAAAATACTGTAGTGTCTTCTATCCCAGTCCCAAAACACATGGACACTATTCCATTTGCCTTCTCCCCATGAGCCTTCAGCATATTGAACATTGTGAAGACACCATTGCAGTCTAGGAGGTGATTGAGGGCCATCTCACTCCACATAGAGTTCGGTACAGGAGTCAGAGGTGAAAGGTGGTGCTTCATGGGATAAACAAAGAATTGTATGTGCTGTAAAGTAGACCTACACAATAAGCAAAAGTGATTGTAAAGCAATAGTTTAAGGGAAGAGGGCAGCTGAGAGAGTGACAGTTGCATACCATAGCCACAGATGAGAAGAACACCAAAGGATAACTACTAGAGAGTGAACATGACAGTTACAGATGAGAAAGCGTGAGGACTCGGTGATGTGAAACAGCTGCCTGCTTAGTAGAAGTCTAGTGGGCCACATTTGAATGTGAGGAGAGTTGTGATACTTGCAAACTCTGGGAGACTTTGGGAAGGTCACTTAAACTCTCTGGGTGTTATGATTTGAATGTGAAAGTCCACGATAGGCTTGCATGTTTGAATACTTGGTCCTTAGCTATTTGAGACGGTTGAGGAGGTAGAACTTTGCTCTAGGAAGTGGATTGCTGTTGTGGGTGTTTCTTGAAGCTTTGCAGTCAGCTCTACTTTCTGCTCACCCTCTACTTCCTGCATACACATGTAATGTGATCATCTGGGTCCTGGCTCCTTGCCACCATGCCTTCCCTGCCTGGTGTCATATCTGCTATGCCAAAGTGGAATGGTTCCCTTGAGATGCAAGCCATAATTAAGCCTTTCTTCCCTACATTGCTTCTTGTTACAGTTATTTGATCATAGCAGTAAGAAAAGCAGATAACATGCTGATATTCAGTGTTGCCATGAGTGCTAACCTATGGTTGGCCTGAAGCATAACATCAAGTGAACACACTGTGTTCCCTGTCACTGTGGTACCATTATTAGTGTCACCAATGAGGACAGTAGAAGTAAGCTCACACATTAGCATTAACCCTGAGGATGTGTGTGTGTGTGTGTGTGTGTGTGTGTGTATTTATGTGTATATATATTAAGTATATGTGTGTATGTGTATATGTGTATATATATATATATATATATATATATATATATATATTCTTATATATATATATACTCACACATATATACATATGCATTTGCATATACTTATACATATGCATGGCCATGATCATGCACACACATAAGTGGTTCAATGACTACTAAAAGTGCAACTCAATACTAGATCATAAACTTATTTAAATCATGAAATTTTTTATGCATTTCCTTTGCATTTCCTCAATTACATGGATCTGAAACAGAACGTTTTTAGATGAGGCAATAACATCACATTTAATCTTGAGGTTGGTCACACCTGCTAGAGACACACATGCAGGGATGAATAAACCTGCATGTGGGCTTGTGAGCTTCCTAAAGTAGCTTCTTGTCAATAGAAATGATAATCTGTGTCCCTTTTCTGTCACTCTCCACCACTCTTTACCTTCCCCCCCCCAGGCGCTGGTTCCCCGGCTTCTCAGAAATGATAATTAATTCATACTTTGGACTTGCAGGATTATAAGGTATTATATGATGGCAGAGCTAAGACAAATGCCTTAATTCACCAGCTGCCATGTATTTAATTAGAGATTTTGATGAATCCTCCCTACCCAGACATGGTTTCTTATTGGAGTGGCATGCAGGAGCAGGAGAGGGAGACAGAGTGGGAAGGATTTGGATGCAAGGACTTCAGGATATCAAACTTTTTGTGAGGATGAATGGCTAGTCTGTTACATCCATCTGTAAGTGGAATGGTGCTGGCTACCAGCTCTCAGATGTGCACATCTGGTGGACAGGGGTGGATGTCTCAAAGGGGGCTTCTGTTTGCTGAGGATTTCAGGATGGAATCACAGAGATCTACAAAGCTTCTGGAAGCTCACATTTTAATTAGTAATTTTTTTTTGTAGTTTGGAGATAAGAGGTGGAAGAAATAGCTTGACGTTCTCACTGATATTACGCTTGTGTTTGTGTGCATGTGTGTGTATAAATACGCATGCATAGATGCACAAGTGTATATGAGGGGTAGCCTGTGTGAGTGTGTTTCTGAATGTGTATGTATGAATCTGTGTGAACTTGTGTAAGAATGTGTGAATGGGGCACACATGACTCATGTTGTATGTGCCACACTCAGAGAGCTGAAAGCACAGTAAGAATTGTTTGATCTTAGAGAAGAGCACAGTTAATCTTTGTTTAAAGAAACAAACAACAAAAAAGCCAGGTTGCACTAACCATCTCCAGTGAGAACAACAGTTAATGAAACTTAAAATAAGGTTCAAACAGAAGGATTGGCACACCAGAACACCTAACCATGTTCTTCAGATGAAGGTAATGTGACTCCTTCTGTGGTCCTCCTGGCAAAGGCTTCTGGGAATGCACTTTGCAGGACCTCCAAGGTAGATCCTTGATCCCTGCTCCAGCAAGTTCCTTAACAAAGTCAACAACAACAAAGTCTCTAGATGCACATCCACATTAACATCACAGTAATCTGAATGTATAACAATGACTGTGAACACAGGCACCATGATCATTAGCCCCAGGACTGGATGTAAATAACACCTTCATTTTTAAAACTCTCATGTAAATATGAGCATGAGAGCTAATCTTCATTGGTTCTCACAAATTTTTGTACAATGTGTGTTGATGATATTCACTGCACTCCCCCAATTCCTCCGCCATCCATATACCTCCTGACCTGTATTCTCAACTTCGTGTCCTGTCTTTTATTTTAAAAGGTCCAATTAGTGCTTTCTATATATTCTTGGATGGAGGGCATGGTCTACTGGATCATGGTCCTCCTACCATAGGTCACACCATTAAAGAAAACTGACTCTTCCTCTTCTATCAGTATCATTACCAATATCCCCTCACCCAAAGGTAGTACTTTATGTCTAACCCTCCTCTCCATGCTGGTACTTGTCTTGCCTTGAGCTTCCACAGGTCTTGTGGATGCTGTCACAACTACTAGGAGTTTATATGTACAGTTTCTCCACTGTGTCTAGAGAATAGTGTTTCCGTATAGTAATCCCTACCTCTGGCTCTTAAAACTTTTATGCCTTCTCTTCTGCAATGATCCTTGAGCCCCGGGACAGAGTTGTGATATAGATGATCCATTTATGCCTGAGCATCTTTAGTCTCTGATTCTCTGTACTTTGACCAGTTAATGGTTCTAAATTAATCACCATCTATTGAAATAAGAATTTTCTATCTTGAAATTTGAGAGATCCACTAATTTAAGAGCATAACAATAAGTCATTAGAAGTCACTTTAATTATATGTCCACTTATCAGAAAGATAGGGATAGATTCTCTCCTATATATAATGGGGGCCTATTATCCATATAGTCTCAGGTTCTTGGTCATCACAACAGTGCCAGACATAGATTTCATCTCATGGAATGGACCTTATATCTCAACAGAAAGTAGTTTGGTTACTTTCGTGGCATTTGTGCCAATGTTGCACCAGTTAGCATGTATAGCCAAGTAGATGCTGATTTTAGGTCTCTGGTTTCACAGTTTGGTAAGATTTTTTTTAAAATTAATTTAATTTCATAATATCCTCCACCACTGTAAGAACTAGCCAGAAGGGAATAGGCTTCCAGGTAAGTACTAGCTGGGATGTTTCATGTCTTATAAAGTGTGTTGTGTGTTCAGCAGTAGTGACAGTTAATATTGTTTCCATGGGTCTAAATTAGGTGCTTGTGGTGGTTAGAATAGCACCCCCTCACCATAGACTCATGTGTTTAAATACTCAACTCATAGAGAGTGACACTATTAGGAGGCGTGGCCTTGTTTAAGTGTTTCCTTGTTGGAGGAGGTATATCGCTATAGGGGTGACTTTAAGGTCTCCTATGCTCCACACAGTGTGGAATCCAGTACAAGGGACATTTATATCATGTTAGCTAATATTATGGTCTTGCAATTGTTTTCATTTGGAAATAAGGAGAAATGATTATGCATCAAGTTGACAAGGAGTGGATTGTGGTGGCTATTCTTGGTTGTCAACATGACTATATCTAAAATGAACTTCAATCCAGAAATGGTGGGCCCACTTGTGATTTGGATCTTGAGGCAAGAAGACAACATGCCTTTAGTTCAAATCTTCAGGCTGGAAAACAGAGGTTTTGATGTGGGATAACACATGCTTTTGATCTGGCTCTACACATTCCTTTTAATCCAGATCTTGAGTCCTACCTTTAATCTGCTCTATACCTTCCACTGACAAAAATGTATGGATTAAAGGGGCACCAGGAAGTAGAATGAAGCTAAATTTTATGCTCAAGAAGACAAACACATTAAACATATTAAATGGAATTAGGGGAGTGGTGACCTTGGGGTAGGATCACACTCAGCTACGCTTCCATCTTGTGAAAAGAAAAGCTTAGGTGGGGATACACGCCTTTAATCCCAGCACTCAGGAGAAAGAGGCAGTCAGATCTCTGAGTTCAAGGCAGACTGCTCTACAGAGCAAGTTCCAGGACAGCCAAACTTAGGCAGTGAAGGAAACCACTGAAAACAAAAGCTGGTGAAAATATGATAGAACAGGGTCAGGTGGGGTATGTTCCAGCCCCAGCAAGCAGCAGAACTTGGCAGCTTTATCCATGTGGTTCTAGCTTTAGAGTAAAGAATAGAAGAATGGGACTATGGGATCTCTCTCTGCAACTAAGGAAAGTTGCTGAGGTCAAGCATGTGGCAGACGTGTCCCTGCATGTCTGTCTGGAGAGGCCACTTAGTGAAGCTGTGAAGACGAAGCCTGGATTGCCTTGGAGACCCCCAAGA
This sequence comes from Mastomys natalensis, assembly GCA_021653895.1. Classification (NCBI taxonomy): domain Eukaryota; kingdom Metazoa; phylum Chordata; class Mammalia; order Rodentia; family Muridae; genus Mastomys; species Mastomys natalensis. The sequence continues at coordinate 855,851 of JAJTUV010000378.1, forward strand.
AGTTAGAGATGCCAGAACCATGGATACCTGCCAAGGAACGCTGTTAACAGTGAGTGGAACCAGACCAAGAGAAAGAAGTATGTTGTAGTCAACAAAGCTGAAAGGCGTTGGAGATCTGAAGAGCATTAGATATCAGATGTTGAGATGTAGCATTTGGAGTTGCTTAGCTGGCTGTCCATCTTGCTTTGGTCCAGTATTTCCTCACTGTGCTCCCTTTCTTATGTTTTGGAATAGTAATGTATATCCTGTGTCATGATATATTGGAAGTATGTGATCTGCTTTTTGCTTTTGATTATATAAGGGATTATAGTTAAGAGATTGCATGAATCTCAAGAGACTTTGAACTTTAGACTTTTAAACATTGTTAAGACTGTAATAGACTACAGGGACTTTTGAAGTTGGATTAAATGCCTTTTGCATTATGTAATGGCTACAAGCCTATGAGGACCAGGGAGTGGAATGGGGTAGTTCAATAGGTTTGGCCCCCATAAACTCATGTGTTTGAATCTTTGGCCCATGAGGAGTGGCACTATTATGAGGTATGGCCTTGCTGGAGTAGGTGTGGCCTTGTGGGAGTAACTATGGCCTTGCTATACCCTAACTATGACAGTGTTGTCTCAGTGTGTCTCTGAGTAACCAGATGAGTTAGAGGCTTAATGAAAGCAAAGAACCTCCCCCATGTGGGTGAGCATCACATGATCCAGGTCCTTGGATAAAACAAAAGGTAGAAGAGACAAGTCCGTGTTTCGCACTTGGGCTGGGACATGTGGTTTCATCTTCTCCCTTCAGACTGGGAGTAGAAGCATCTGCTACCCTGGCTTTCAGGCCTTTGGACTTGGGCTGAATCATGTAGCTAGATGTCTGGGGTCAGAAAGTATACTGGGGAATCTTGGGACTTCTATAATCCTGTGAGACAAAGTCCTTTCTATAAATACATACATACATGTATACACTTATAAACATACTCATATATGCATGCACATATACATGTATTTATATACACATATATATATTTGTGCACATACATACATATATATGTACATGTATATGGATTTTATATGGGTGGGTATGTGACACTATTTTTAGAGAGAGACAAGAAGAAATATTTATGTGACCCCAGATGGGGGACCAATGATAGACTAAGGTAAGGATACCACCAAAGTCCAAATCCAATAAGTTTTATTGGGGTTGCTTACAGGAATATGGTTTGAGGTTACCTACAGTAACATACAAAAATAGACAGAGACCCACCCCAGCATGGGTGGCAGCTCACAAGAAGCCCGAAGCACACTGCACAGCCTATGATCAGCTCAATAGCTTCAAGAGTCTCTTCCACAGAGCGTTTCTCTCTGGCTCATTCAGGCAACTCAGCTGCTCTGAGCTTGTCTGCAATTATCTTCCAAAGTCCTGACTGCTTACAGAAGCATAGGGGGTGAGGAGCCTAGTGAATATGGTTAATTTGGGGGACTTCCTGGAGTTATTGAGTTCATTTTTTTCTACCCTTGCTACCCAGCTTTCCCACAGGGCAGGAATGTTGCATCTCCCTTAAACATCCTTCATCTTATGGAGCATCACCCCAAACTGCAGTGTTTTATTTCAACAGCAACTGTAACCTAACAGTGTATGAGGCAGGAGAATGGAGTGGAAGGTGACATCCTGTGTAATGACTATAGAATTAACATTCAATAGAAACCAGCTGTTAGTAAAGAAGCCTGGGAGTAACCACCATCACCCCAAGACTAGTTAACTAGTTTGGCCACTTTACACAGGTGCTGAGGCACCTCAGAATTTCTGAAGGTAATCTATGGTTCTCTGCACACTCCTGGGTACACATTTAAGGTGCTAATGAGACACAAAGTTCATGAAGTTCTATATGGAACTTCTATATACAACAGATCGAGGAGAGGCAGAAGAGTCCATGCTGTACACACGAGACAGAAAGCCCACATCGTGTGACTTCGGAGCCTGAGGCTTTGTACAGTGAGGCCATGTGAGCTGCTGAACTCTCTGTTCCAGCTCCCTTCCTCCCATGGAACTGTGCTCTCCTTTAATGAATTCACTTGGCTTAATTACTATTCATGAGTCTCTGTCTACATTCTGTTCTGGAACACAAGAATCTGGGATCCCTCTGGAAATTCCCTCCAAACTCTGTTACCCAACAATATCATGCATAAGGGTATATCATATTAGTCACATATGCATATTTGTATATCATATTAGTCAGAGAGTCATTCTCCCTGAAATCCATGACTAGCACAGGCTCACTATAACCCATTTTGACATTTTTCTTCCTCTGTTTCTGATGTGGGCCAAGTGTCTCCTGCCACTTCCCTTTTAGAGGTACAATTCTCAAAGCAACAATGTTAGGGGTGGGACCTCCTGGGCATATTAGGTGAACCTCACATAAATGGTTTGACAGAGGGATTTGACCACTCACCTCCCTTTTGACTCCTTCACTATATGAAGATACAGATCGCCTCTGGTGGATATACAGAATCATGATCACCTGACAAAGAACCTAATAAGGGCTCAGTCTTCAACTTCCCAGTTCCAGAACTGTGAGACATACACTACTGTGCTTGGTAAGTGACCCTGCATCAAGTTTTTTTTATTATAGCAGCACAAATAAACAGAGATAATCTCTCTCTGAGGAAGCCACCATTTCCTGATTGACAGTGTCATACTGGATGGCCAGCCTATCTCCCTGAATTCCTGTATGGCAGCACAATCCCCAAGAACAGGGCCACTAAAGTACTACCCATAGGCAAGCCCCAGCTTTATAAATAAAGCCCCAGGTTTATAAATAAAGTTTTGTTGGCACAAGATGACACCTGTTCATTAATAGATCATACCACCCAACAGAGTCTAGTACTGCTATATAAAGCATATGGTCAGGTAACCAAAAGAACACAAAATAGTGGCTCCCTGGATCTTTTCAGAAAATGTTTGTCAAATCCTTTTTTGGAGAACATATACAAGATACACGGTGTCACAGTCACTGCATGGGGCTATACCACACATATATAAGACATAATTTCTCCTAGCTATGGTATACAGTAGGAATTGACTCAACCAGACCTCTAGACACTACCCTCCAGAAAACTCTGTTCTAGAAGGTTCTTATCCTAGAAGAAGTTTCAAACAAAGCTTGACTTCTAAACAGACAGTGCGGTACTCCTGCCTCCTCTTAAATAAATTACCCACTCCCAATATTCCTTTTTTTTTTCTTTCTAACTTTAGGCAAGACAGAGCGTGTTTTTCACCTGCCTTAACCTCGCCCAGCTTTGGGGGCTGCTGCTTGACAGACTGCCTGACTGTTCCCCGAGGACAGTTTTAGAATCAAGGAGAAGAGTTTTTAAAGTTGCCAAACTCAGGTTTAACATCGACAGAAGTACCCCGCAGGACTCTACCGAATTCCTTCTCATCCCCTCCCTCTCCCAGAGGGACCTGTGAGGGTGCTGTCTGTGGACCCCACACTGTGTAGGCTACAGAGCTCTTTCTGGATTCAGTACATGAGATTCTGCTCTGAAAAGCAGGCAATGCCTAATGTGAGTTTTCAGATTCCGAGAGGAGACAGTGCAGGCAGGGTTAGCTCAAGGTAAAGGGGTGAGGTGAGCTTGAACCAACTTTCCTCGGCTTTTCCTGGGAATGCATTGGGGTTCAACACTGGAATTCACATGAGCACAAGCCCTTCCTATTATTTTAATATGAGAATTTTTGACATTTTATTTAATTCTCTCTCTCTCTCTCTCTCTCTCTCTCTCTCTCTCTCTCTCTCTCTCTCTCTCTCTCTCTCTCCCTCCATTCTTCCCATAATATTACATGTAACCAAGCCTGACTTCAAACTCAACTATGGAACTGAGGACAACCTTAAACTCCTGGTCCTCCTTCCTCTACATTCCAAGTGCTAGGATTACAGCCAGCCCTCAGCACACTATTTTAAAGTAGATATTGCCCACATTGCTTCCAGTGGTTTCCCAGGTATAGAATCTGAGCACTGGCTGCTTCGCTCAGCTCCAATGTCTGATGCAATCGATTGCCAGCGTTCTCTGTGTGTGTGGCATTTTCCTCTGACCTTGGCTTTCTGGTACTATCACACTGATGTAGAGGTTATAGAATATGGTCATAGGCCCTTTCATCCACGTCGGACTGTGAGATGGAAGGGGAGGAGGGATTCAGCTGAGAGGACTCAGCCTGCTTTGCCTGTGATCATCACAATGGCTGTCTCTTTAGGATACTCTTGGCGTTTGAATACTAATGCTTGGTCTGCTTTCCATTTCAAGGATTTTACTTTTTAATTAATAAACAAGGTCAGATATACTCATGGTGTGAGTGTTTTCACTTCATATCCATCCTTCATCTCCAATCCCTAGTAGAATGCACGATGCATTTCAGGCTTGTGATAAATGTTAAATGAAAGAAAGGAGGAAGGAATGAAATATCTCCCCTGACCATCCTTCTTTTACATAGGAGGAAAAAATGTAGGTAGAACCTAGAGAGACAGTTCAGTCCATAAAATGGAGAAACTAAAAATTAAGAAGATCACAGGCTAGCCCAGACCATGGGGTGAGGAAGCAGAAAGCCAAGGCCTGCAGGTAGATCCCACAGCCTTCCATGATGTCTCTTCATCACCATAGTATTTGGCATCTGGTGCCAAGTACCCCATCACTCAACAGTAGCTGGTCCCCTGTAGAAGCATATCACATCTGGAAACATTCCCAGCATAAAGTGCACCAAGTCCAGGAAAAGAGAGGCAAGAATACTATACTTATAAACACTCCTAAGAAATAGTCCTTCCAAAGGACCCAGCAGAGACATAGAGGTTCCCACAGACATTTGATTCTCCAGTTTCAACAGAACAGAGCTAGAGCTTCCCACTATCTGATTAGGTCTAAACAGCATACACTATAATGCTGTCAGAATTTGCCTGGTAACTACTCAGAACGCTGAGCCATAGGAGTGGTGCCATGTTCAGGTCCTGTCTGGGCTACAAGTGAGTTGAAGGCTAGTGTGGGCAACTTAGTGAAGCTGCCTACACTTAAAAAAAAAAAAGCTGGAGATGTGACTCATTGGTGGAGAATTTGCCTAGCATGACCGAGGCCTTGGGTTCAATTCTCAATAGAGAGGGAGTGGGGAGAGGAAAGAGAGGAGAGAGGGGAGAGAGGGGAGAGAAGGGAGAGAGGGGAGAGGAGGGAGGGAGGGGAGAGAGGGGAGAGAGGGGAGAGAGGGGAGAGAGGGGAGAGAGGGGAGAGAGGGGAAGAGGGAGAGAGGGAGAGAGGGGGAGAGGGGAGAGAGGGGAGGGAGGAGAGAGACAGAGAGACACACAGAGAGGGAAGAGATAGGAAAGAGACAGACAAACAGATACACAGAGAGAGGGGGAAAGAGAGAGAGAACAACCTGCAAAGTTGGTTTTCTCCTCATACCATGTCAGTTTCCAGGGATCAAACTCAGAGAATCAGGCTTAGTGGCAAGTACTTTTACCTGTCATAATTTTTATGAGCTGCATAGAACTGCCTAACTCCAAAGTACAGCTTGGGCTGAGATTGTAAGAGAAGCAAAACTTGCATTTGGAAATTAAACCATGTAGGCCAGGTTCAAATGCCACCCCAGCAAGTGACTACCACACTGCATAGAACATTCTTCACCATAGTCTCCTGGATAGGCTGCCTGAAGGAAGACAGACAACACACATCCCATAAAAGACATTCGATAGGCTCATGAGGGGTGGAGGCAGTCTGCCTGAGTTCGAATCCAGCTCTGTCATGTTCTAGATAGGTACCTGTTGGGTGTGACGTTGGCAACTCCTGGTCAGTGCTTTAGGATAGACGTGGAGGCTGCAGATGCAGCTCAGTGATGGAGTGCTTTTGACTGACATACTCATGTGTGTATGCATGTGCCTGCACACACACACACACAGTAGGTAAGGGTTATCTCCTTTTTTGTTCACAGTTTCTTTTCAGATGAGACTTGAACCCAATCCAGTTCTGAAGGCTAAGGTTTTGTCTAATGCCAGCTGAATATGAACTGACTTAAAACAGTCGCCTCAGGCAGGCGAAGGGCACAACACTTTACAAACAATTCTGGACTCACAAAGAAAGCAAAGTATGGAAGCATAGCCTGTTGGGGAAAGCAGTTACAGAAGACACTTTCCAGAGATACAGGATCTCAGCAGTGCGAAGACAGATCACGGACGGGCAAATGCTCCTTGATAATATTTATGGTGAAACCTCAGCTCCAACCCAAACAGCCTTCTCAGAGCAAGATGAAACCATAAATTATTTCTGAGAACATTGTAATGCCAGGGGAACTCACTTAATTATCCATTATCCTAGAAATGTAGGCATAATGTTAATTAAAATGAAGGGGGAAAGCCATTTCCATTTTTTATTGAGATGCGCTGGGCTCTGGAGGAGCTCCTTGGCCCGAAGGCTGAGCCAGGTGATGGAGAGCTCTCTTCAGGAGCCTGGGCTAGCCATCTAGACAAAGGCTGGGATATCAGAAGGTCAGGGGAGGCAACCCCAAAAGGAAGACCTGCACAACCCCTGCTCCCCAAAGATTCCAACCCACCAATACCTGCATTTTTACCATTAGAAATGTGTTTCTTGTTCAAGCTGACAGGGTATGTAAGCAGGTAAAGACAGACATCTGCTGCCAACCAAGCCTGACAACCTGAGTTTGATGCCTGGAACCTAGTTGGTTGAAGGGTTCTGACCTCCAAGTTCAAGCACAAACACCACACACACACACACACAAGCACAATAGAAATCAAAATTTTTTTCCCTCTGTGTGTGTCCATGTCTGTGCATGCCCATGTTTGTACAGATATGCATGTGTATTCAGGTATGCATGTGCACATGTGCATGTAGAAGCCAGAGGTCAGCCTGAGATGTCACTCCTCAGGTGATACTCACCTTCCTTAAGACAGGTTCCCTCACTGGCCTTGAAGTTCAACTCCTCTGGGATCCTCCCATCTCTGTCTCTCCAGCACTGGGATTACAAGCATACACCTCCATGCTACATTTTTCACATACATATGGTGGTCTCAAACATATGTTTGCATGTGTATGTGTAAAGCGCTTCACCAACTGAGCCATTCCCTGAGCCCCAGAGATTGGCTTGCCCTTCATCTACACACTGCCAGGTCACTGTTGTCTCAGAGCCCTCAAATTTCAATGGCACCAATCTGTATGTCCAATATATTTATCATTCCAAAGATACAAGAAGGTAAATCTGTGCTTTCCAGCATGGTCTTTCCTAGGTGAGATGCTGCAGCTAGATCTAGATGGGAATAGACAGGTGCACCTTGGCCTGTACATGGCCTAAAGTGGTGGACCATGGTTTACATCCCACCTCTGTGAAACCAGGCTATTTTGCTTATACAAATGCAACCTGTGGAACACGAGAGTGACCAGATGGTATCTCTCTTCTTCCATTCTGAATATCCCAGTCAGGCCTGTACCAGATCCTTGGAGCCAGGGCTCTTCTGCATCATCTTTCTCCTGAAGCTCAGAAAAGACCTGATGTGACCCAGACTAGTCCTAGAGAACTGAGATCACAGAGGATACAGAAGATCAGGGCCTGAGAAAGGCAGGCAAGGTGAAGGGGATTGAACAGTTGCTTTAACACCCCAGGAAGCATGTGGATCTGGGGATGCTGTAAGGAGCCCAGAAATGGAAGAGACATTGAATTGATTTGAGGAGTGTAGATTATGTTTCCTCTATACCACCATGTGATGGTCACTGTTTGCTGTGACTTTATAAGTATGTGGTATACTTCCAGTTTTGTGTGAGATGTGCTTGGGAAGCACAAAAACGGGAATATTATTCTTTAAATAACTGTTAAGGGTTCTGGAGACAGCTCAGCCAGAAACACGCTGGCATTTAAAACATGATGTCCTCAGTGAGATCCCCAGAACCCACATAAAAAATCTAGGCATGGTGGTGTGTGCTCACAATCCCTGTCATGGTGATATGGGGGGTAGGGTAGTGTGAGACAGTTGGATCTCTGGGGCTCATCCAGATAGTCTCACCTGCTAGACAAAGTTCCAACCAATGAGAGATTCTGTCTCAAAAAAAACAGTAGAGGTTGCTGCCTTAAGAACACCCTACATTGTCTTGGATCTCCACAGTCATGTACACACATTCACCCCACATACATGAACATACACACCCAATTAAGTACATATTAAATCCTCTGATGTAGGGAAGTGTCCCCCAGCACCTTAGAATCCTCACACAGAGTAAGCACTGTTGAATAATTATTGGATGGTGATAGCAATAGACATGATCAATCAAGAAACTGCTGAGTGACTGCAGCACTCACCGAGCTAAGTCTCAAAGTTGCTAAACCACTCCACTGTGGGGAAGGTGGAACAGGCTGTGGGGGATGGGAGCCGAGCCAAGCTATGTGTAGACAGTACAGTACGTGTGTGACTGCAGTCTCTGTGGAGGAGAATTCTGGAAGTCATTTAAAGTTAACACCAACTAGCATGTCACAGTGAGCCATGTAGCCGAGTCTCTGCATGGACACAGAGATGCTTGAAGAAAGTTTTCCAAGAGAAGACTGTGAGGGTGGTCTGTGAGTCTGTCAGCTAAGGGAGGTTTTCTCTTCCCATCTTCCCAAGCAGTTTCCTGTGCCTCAGTTTTCTCATCTGTATGTTGATATCGACTCCTCTTCCTCTTCACCAAACAGCTAACAGTGCACATTCAAGGTGATGGTAATAGACCAGAGTCTACACATAAGGCAGCCATGTCTATAATGACAAAGTAGTGCACATACCACATTATGTATGGGTGGAAACATGGTATTGTCAATTCAAATATAAAAATGTCCATGACATTTACCTGGCAAATTTGTTTCTCAGAAATAACCCTATGCATGTCTTTGCTCAAGAACAACAAACACGTTGTGTCAGAATGATTGGTTATGCTGCATGTTTTACTAATTGAGAAAGATTCGGAGACAAGACTGAGCTCAGGGAGAAAGCATTCTGTGATCTATTAGTGATGTCTGTCATAGGCATCGAATGAAGTCTGTGATATGTGTGCTGCTTTCTAGATGGTGTACATCCTGGCAGAACATCAAGTGTTTAAACAGTAGACTAGGTGAGTTACACACAGCTTTTAATGTTAAACTGTGATTCCTTTAATCACATGAGCCACTGTAGTAGAACCTGTGCATTCATATCTCTTGGGAACTGCCAGAGTTTCAAAGTTTCTCTCTCTTTTTCCTCTCCTCCCCTCCCTTTTTCTCTTCTTTTTCTTCTGTTTTCTTTTACTTTCCCCTTTCTTCTTTCTTCCCTTGTCCTTTTCACTTTGTGACAGGATCACAAAGCCCAGCCTGACCTGGAGCCTCTCGTATACGACAGCCTCAGCCTCCCATGTCTGAGATTCAAGTATGCACACCCTGCCCAGCATTTTTGTACTTTCCAACAGTGAGTCCAAGCCAGGAGACAGCTTCTTTGTGCCTCACCTCTCGCTGATGTCAATTCTCTTGGCTGGGGTGGAACACCCACCAGCATCTCTGAAGTCCTTCTGAGAGCTTCCTCCACTCATCAGCCTGCATCAGCTTGCTGAAGTTGCTGTGATGAAGCACCTCAGACTGGGAGGCTCGACAACAGTTCTCCTGTCTCCAAGTACAGAGGCCAGCAGTTCATCTGAATCACCTGTCTGGCCTCATGGTGATTTTGTAAGGTTTTAGTAAGAAGATTTTCTGCCATTACAACCTTTGAGAGTCTTAATCATGCCCAAGACGTTCCTACCCATCCCATTCCTTCCCTATCCCTCCCTGACTATGATAATTTTTATCTCTTAAAAAGGTAAAATAGATCTGAGGATGGTGCTTAGCTGGTAGGGCAAATGCATGGGACCTTCAGTTTGATATCCATCCCCCCAGAAAGAGACCATGATGCTGTACCACAGTAATTGCAATACTCAGGAGGAGGAAGCCGGAGGAACAGAAGTTCAAGGTCGCCCTTGGCTACATAGTGAATTTAAGGTTACTCTGGGCTACATGAGACTGTTTCAAGTTTAACAAGAAAGAGAGAGAGAGAGAGAAAGGAGAGAAACAGAGAGACAGATAGAGAACAGAAAGGAGAAAAACGGGAGTTTGAGCAATGGCTCAGTGGACAAGGGGCCCTGGTTGCTCTTTTAGGGATGGGAGTTTAATCCCCAGTACCCATATGGTGATCCCTGGGATCTGAGGATCTAATGTCCCCCTTCTGGCCCCTGAGGACACTGTGCATATGTGGTGTACATGAAGGCAAACATTGCTACACACACACATAGTAGTAGTAATAGTAGTAGTAGTAACTATAGAAGAAGAAAAACAGAAGTGGTCTGTTTGAGTTAGATGTAGTACACTCCTGCTACCCCTGGCTCAGAAAGCTAAATCAAGAAGATCTTAAATTCAAAGCCAACCTGTGCTACATAGTAAGTTCAGAGTTAGCCAGGGTTACAGAGTGAGACACTATCTGAAAAGCAGAAAGCAAACAGTGTGATCTAGCACCCAATACCAAAATCAATTCCACATTTTTTTATTTTATTGGTGTCTACTCTTTGCACACAGTCCTGGGTTACGTGAGGACACGGATTTACCAGCACACATTTGCTTCCCATATACTGCCATAGCCTCTTCTCTGACTCTCACACCATAGAAGCCATCACTTTAATTACTCTTCTCTCATACATTATACCTTGGCATCAGTTTCTCCTCTCCCCATTCCTCTCAGCCCATCCCTACACAATCTCCCCTCTCCCCCCGATTCACCTCATCTCTGTTTCCCTTCAGAAAAGAGCAGGCCTCTCAAGGGTATCAACCAAACCCAACATAACAAGTTGCAACAAGACCAGGCACACACTCTTGTATTGATATAGCTCCTGGAAGCAACAGAGACCTGCTCACCACCCCATGCCTACTGAGCTCATGTGGGGTGGCGCCCAGCTCCATCTGCCTCCCGGACAACAGGCAGTCAGCTCCACCCTAGAGTAATGTAGAGGTACAGGCTGAGGTGACCAGACAAAATGGCCACCAACCCAGGTGTTGCCATGTGGTAGCTTTCAAACAGAAGCTGCCCCTGTATTCTGTTCGGACTGAAAACACGAAGAAAAATAATGTGTTGCATCTGGCACGAGTAGCCGTCCCTCGGGCATCCACCTATCACACCTCTGCAATGGGTGTGAAGACTGAAGCTCCTCCTCAACCAAAAGTCCAGGACAATGCTTCTAATAGCAAACCAGCAAAACATCACTGAATCCCCTAAGAAATCTCCTTAGCCATTTCTCCAGAAGCCCAGGCACCTTAGGGACACCAGTTCACTGAGCATTCCAGGGTTGCTTATGTTAAAGCTGGGGTTTCTGTGCTGAAATAAACTCCTCTGTCTCCTAAACTTCTCATCCCCTCCAAAACCTAACCTCGGGGGTAAATCCTATATGCATGCCTACTCATCAAGCATGCACACGACAGAGGAATCCAACTTAATGAAAGCTTATTTGAAGAGAATACTTATTTAAATGTAGTCTACTCTTGCAAATGGAAATGGGTTATTCTGGGATAATTGCAGAGCCAGATGAACCGTGCCTCCACACTGCTGGGTGGTCCACCTGTTCCCTAACCTTTCCTCACCGGAAAAACACTTTCTTCCATATGTGGAGAGAAAGTAATGAGGCTTCACTGGGCCAAGGGTCAAGGGTATGGTCACAAGACTTGAGGACCAAAGAGAATTGTGAATGGGAATCCTCAGAGAGGGATGCTGAGAGCAGGGAAGGAGGCAGGCTGAGCTGAAAGGCCCTCATTTTGATACTGCTGCGTATTGGGCCCAGCAAAGACAACTAATGAGGGTGTTTAACTATCTAATTGCAGTAAACAGTCTTCCCCTTTCAAGTCAAAAGCTTCATTTATGCTGCTTTTAGGAGTCAAGAGGGAAGCCACCCTATAAATTATAAATACCATGGAGAAGATGTGGAGCATGCCCTATCAAGACTTTTGATATCCTTGAAAGGCTTGGGACAGTACTAGGATGCTGATCATGGGTTCTTAAACAGACCCACCCCCAGGTGGTATACCAGTACTCTTTTGCTTCCACTCAGGGTGCCCTCAGGTCCTCACATGTCTCTCCCCAGTCATGAGTTGCTGAGAAACCTGACAGCCTTTTTCTTAGCATTTGTCTTAGATACAGTGACGTCTGGTCTTTTCAACTCCCTGGACAGCAAGCAGCCCTCACTCCCATTCTTCCAGTATGCCTCCATCTGCTCACCTCCCCTGACAGGCAAAGAATGTGGGCTTCCAGAGTGTAAGAGGAGGTGCTGCCTTGTAGATTTTTATTGTCTGGGGTCTTTCTACCCACCCTATCATACCTCCAAGTTCCAAACCAAGTGCTATAAAGGATCTTCAGGTGTGCAAGATAGTCCCCAACTAAAATGGTGTCAGCCTTGGAAGACTGATGAAACTCAAGAGGTTTCTGAAACTCAGAAAACAAGAGGCTGGACAGATATATTGGTAGGTAAAATGCTTGAGCACCTGAGTTTGAGCCCTACTAAACCAAACACGATGTAAGTGCTTATAATCCCAGTTCTGGGGAGACAAAGACAGGCAGATCCCCCAGAGCTCACTGGCCAGCTTAGACTAGCTTACATGGTGAGCTGCAGGTCAGTGAGAGACCCAGACTCAAAATAATAAAGTGTACAGCACCTGAGGAATGACACCCTCTGTGCTCCACATGCATGTGTGCAAGCATGCACATACCAGCATACACACCTGTACACACAGGAGTACACACGCACACACAAAACGACAACCAGAAGTAGGAAACAAACTAAATGAAAAGGAGATTATGGGAGTAATTGTACAAGCCACTGTCTGCTAAGAAGCCCTCGGTCTAACTAACCAGATGCTTAAAGCATGGATGAGTCTAGAGACCTCAGTTCCTTCGTGGGAGATTCAGGGCAATGAGCTGGACTTGGAGGAGAGGCAGAGTAGATAGCCTCCAAGGCCAGAACAGAGGAAAGAGCTTCCAAGACAGAAGGAGGGAGAAGAGGCTTGGCTTTTCTGATTTCCCTTGATTGATGGTATGGTGGGATAAGGATCCATTCTCAGATGCTGATGCTCACAGACTTAGACCTGGCTGGCAGCTCAAGGAAAAGACTACCATGGGTCTGGCTCACCCAGATTTGGTTCCCTGAATCTATCTACTTATGGCTATTAGACAAATAAAAAGCTAAACATTATCTAACCCTCAAGGAGGAGCAGTGCACATCATTCCTGTTTGCCTTCCATTCTGAGCCTCAACATGGTGTGTGTGTGTGTGTGTGTGTGTGTGTGTGTGTGTGTGTGTGTGTGGTGTGCATATATGAACTGCATGTATGTTCCTGTTCATATGTAGCACATGTACACATGTTCCTATGTGATATGATGTGATGTATATGTGTGTGTAGGAGAATGTGTATGCATGTATGTAGGCCAGAAGATGGCTTTGACAGTTCACCTTGTTTTTGTGAGTCTTTCACTAACCTGGAAGTGGATGGATAGTCCAACCAGCAAATCCTAGCGATTCCGTCTAAGACTCTTGAGCACTAAAGTTACAGACATTAGCCACCATATTTCTGGTTGGTTGGTTTGTTGGTTGGTTGGTCTGCATATTGAACTCAGGTCCCTCAAGTCCCCAGCCTAAGCATTTATTACACATCTACCCTAAAAGAGGTACCCAGCATATGGTATCTATCTGAGTTTTCACTAGAGGCCCAGGAAATAAATACCACTTTTTCTTTACTTGACTGATGAATGGGAGAAGGGTTGAATGGTACAGTGGCTGACCATTCAGATATCAGACCAACCTTTACAGCTGGAGATGATGATGACCTAATGTTCAGCATCTCTCCAATCATGACTGTGGTACAATAAACCTCCATTCCAACTACTGGGAATCCCATCAATGGGTGTAGAGAGGCTCCTAGATAAATATAGTAGCTGGACCCCAAGAATTCACCGTTTCTTCTCAAGACTATTACATGAGTCCCTGAGTTCAATGGCCCTTGTCACATACAGAAGACACTGTTTCTCAGCAGTGTTCCCTGACCTCTGACTCTTAGAATCATCCTGGTTCCTATTCTGTGAGTGAGGTTGCTTGAACCTTAGGCAAAGAAGATGGATATAAGACCTGAACAAGTTCAAGCCATCTAGCATTCCAGCATGGATGGGGAGGGCCTCACAAGGCCCAGTGTTAGCTGAAGAGCTATTGACAACTGATGGTGTAGAGAGTCACTTCTTTCCAGGAACATGGACCCTGGCAAGTTTACCATATTTGGGTGCCTAGCTCTGCACCCATGCATACAGAGGCAGTATTGGAGGCAGCGTAGATTCTGGGAGGAGATAGAAGGGATTGAATATGATCAAAATACACAGTGTATCATGCATGAAATTCTTGAAGAATAATACATTTTAAAACAAAGGGGGGGGAGAAGAATCTTAGCTCTGGTATAATGGCTGTGCTCCACTATGGGCACATCTGGAATTTTAGGAGTTGTGAGAACTTAGGACAGTCAGTCATGGGTAATGTGGGGTCCTAGGTGTGAACTACATGGCATCAGTGACACACATGCATGCCATCAGTCTACCCCACAGCCTCTTCTAAGTTACAAAAGACTCCCCAGTTGTCTAACCCACCCATGAATCTATCATTAGCCACATATTTAGCACCTCTAAGCACACCAGTGAGGACGCAGCCACCATCTAGGAACACTCTCCACTGGCGAGAAAGATGGAAAAGCCAGAGAAGAAGGAAATGCTCTGCTGTGCAGGAGAGGCAGCTCAATTGGAAGAGGGCTTGGCTAGCATGCAACAAGCTCTGAGGTTTGATGCCCAGAACAGTATCAGTCCAGCATGGTGGTACACGTCTGTGATTTCACACTCAGAAGTGGAGGCCAGAGATTCTGCTGGGACAGGGAAGGACACTATCCATGACAAACATGCTCAAGCCAGTAAATAAGTATCTGAAAATAAAACAATAGACCCAGGAGAGGGCAGAAGGAAGTACTACATTACCCAGCCAGGTCGGAATCCTGTGATCCTGAGAGGCAGCCCTGGCAAAGCCTGCCTGAAAGAAACCCAGCGATACTTTGACTCCAGGGCTCCACACATTGGCTCTGCAGTGACCCTGAGCTGATGAACCTGAGCCAACCAAATAGCTGAGGGTAAATCACTTTCAAAATCCAAGTTGTTTTTTTTAAAAAAAAAAAAAAAAATACCCTTGGAGTGAGCATTCTCTGATTTGTGCTGACTTCAGGAGGCCAGCAGACTGCCTTGGTAGCAATTTTTAAAAATAAAATGAAAAGCAATTATGTTCCATCGCAGCAATTTTACTCAGTGAAAAACTAGGGTGTGCAAAAAATTAAAAAATAAATGCAATCTCTTTGACTCTCCTGGGGTCTCCTGGGCCAGGGGCTTTCCTCAAAGCCAGCAGTTGGCTCTCTCCCTCTCCAGGACATTGACTAGGCTGTCTGCACAACCCCTGGGGACAAGTAAGCTCACACTAGTGAGGCTGGAGCCAGTGGCCCTGAGCACAGCCAACTAGGACAACCATAGGGCAGAGACAAAGGAGAGCCAGCCTGTGTTTCCCAGACATGCTACTTTCTAAGCAGGAAGCAGCCAAGCCAAGCCTCCTGAGGTCTGTGAATGTTGAACTGCAGTCAAAAAAAAAAAAAAAAAAAAAAAAAAAAAAAAAAAAGCTGAGAACACCAGAGAGAAGGGAAAAGAGGCTGCTGGGTTCTGTTAACTTTTAACCTAGCCAGACATCCAAGTCTTCCTGACTGGCACATTGGTACCCCACTTTCTCATTGGTGTCCCCACACTAATGAATCCCTCTGTTTGAACACAGAGATATTTTAAATGCAAAAGCAGCACATGTTCCAAATATGGAGCAAAGGAAACAAAATAAAAGGCTCATCCTCAAGCAACAATCCCAACCAACCAGAGCCCCCAGGGTCTAAACCACCAGCCTGGGAGCGCTTAGGGAGGGACCCATGGCTCCAGTTATATATGCAAGGGAGCTATATATAAGTGGGAGAAGAGATCCTTGGTCCCATGAAGGCTGGACGTCGTGGGGGGGGATACTCGAGGGTGGGGAGGTGAGGTACAGGGGAGGGTGGGTGGGGGTACACCAACGTGGAGCAGGAGGAGGGGGGAAGGGATAGTGAGTTACTGGGAGGGAGGGGGGGAAATGGGGTAAGGAGAGAACATCTGAAATGTAAAAAAAATTTTCCAATAAAAAAAAAAAAAAAGGCTCATCCTCAATGTCACCATCAACAATAACTGTCCCTGCGATGCTGTGTAACTTCCAGAGACAGATCTCAGGACTTGTTTCTCTCCTTCCACAATGTGGATCCTGGGATCTAACTGAAATCATCAAGATGGGTGGGGTGAACGAGTATCTCTCCCCTCTGAGCCACCTCACTGGACTATGAGTTCAGTTCTTAAGCAAGCCGTAGCCATGTGACATGTCATGAACCATAACTTCTCATTGGAAGAACCACAAGAATCTACATGGAAATGGGGGCTATCCAGACGGATTCACCAAGTCATGGTGAATGCTGCACCAGATCCCACTTTATAGCCAGACCACCAGTTACTGGAATTTTCATTATTAAAAGTATAAAGCTATGAGCACCACTGGCTCCCGCACTGATCAACTATTTACAGGGTGTTTTTTGAGGCTGGAGTACAGCATTAATTATCCCCCAGGAGTTCCTGCCTACATAGCCACAGGTCAAAGCATCAGCTGTGTTTAATGCTTTTGACACAAGTAAATTAGTATTATAGCCAGATTCCCCAAAAAAGAGTGTTCTAAGTTGTACTTTTACCAGGCTCTTGGAGCCAACCAATGCCCTGCCTTCTGCAGACACCTACTTTTCTTTCTGTCTTTTCCGTCCTGTGATCTTTCCCTAGATGGAAATAACATCTCCTTTCACTTTCCAATCCCTCCTTGCTATCCAGCCTGAACATTTTTCTGTATGTGCTGGTCATTTAATTTTCTTTTTTGTGTGTGAATTGCTTATTCATAGCTTAAACGATACATCTTAATTAAGTCTAGGATGAAGAGGAAAGAATAGAGAAAATTAATAATTATTGCATGCTTGTCGTTTGCCAGAAAGTATGTGCTCCTGGCTTTGTGGGGGAATTCATTTACTACCACACGATCTGTTATCATCCCAGCTCTATGGCTGATGGTGTCACAACGTGGAATACCGCATCTACCCAAGGACACTTGGGTATCCAAGTTCTTGCCCGTCACTAGCTTCTGGGATCTGGGGAAAGGCAAAACCAAAGATGCTTTGGACCTAATTCTCCTGTGGTGTTTCGGTATTTTTGTCGTTGCTTTTGTTTGAGGATAAGTCTCATGTAGCCCAGGTTAACTCTGAATTCAGTGTGTAGCTGAGGATGGTCCAAAACTCCTGCTCTGCTCCATCTGTCTCCATCTCCCTGCCTGCTCAGATTGCAAATGTGTGTCACCACCTGGCTCTTGTGCTTTGTTCCTTTTTCTGGCTGACTAATATTTTATTGTGTAGATACACCATCATGTGTTTATCCACACCCCTGCAGATGGAAAATTGGACTGATTTCACCATCTTATCCTTGTGAGTGATGTCACCTCCATCCTAGGAGGACTGATGTTTGAGCCCTTGCTCTCAATTCTAAGCATCTGTATTCAGGAGCAGAATGCAGCGTTTGCTTTTGTTTTCGGATTTATTCCACTGTTGGATCCTCAATGGAAGAGGTTTTATCTTGTTTACCAAGTTACCCCTGGTGCTTGAAGTACTCAACTCTTAGTTGGCCAGGGTCCTGGGTTTCAAAAGATATGGAACTTCTAATAAAACTTTGCACACTCTAGTATTGTAGAGCATGGTCTCAGCACAAAACCAGTGTTTATCAGATCAGCTCTGCTTGCCTGTATCCAGCCCTAATTGAATGCAGATCTTGGAAGATGCTAGAGTATATAGGCTAGGGAAGTTTCATTGGATGGGATGCCACCTATCTGGTATAGGCAAGCCATCATCCATGCTGGATTAAGACTTTCCAAATCAGTTGCTTTAGGGTCACTCATGCTTCCTTCTGTAAGCCCTCACTCATGCTATGTAAGTAAACACAGAGAAGGGACATTTTTTGTCTGGCTAGAAGGGACAGAAAAACATCTGCCAGTGAGAGGGGCAATCGTCATATTTGTAAGAGGATCAGAATGCAGAAATCACCTCAACATTCTAAAGGCAGATGTGATGGGAGTTGGCAGGAGAGCTTCATTTCTGCCTGAAGAGAGACCTGGGGTGTAGTGAAGGTGGCTCTGTGAGCAACATGCTTGCCATACAGGCATGAGGATTTAGATCTGGATCTTAAAACACATCTGTAATTCTGGGCTGAGGACAGGAAACAAGAAGAAACCTAAAGCTACTTGAAAGCCTAGCCAATGGTGATCTCCAGGTTCAGTGAGTGATCCTTTCTCAGAAAATCAGATGAAGAATGACTGAGGAGATAACTAATGTCAATTGCTAGCTAGCGTTCACCAGCATGAACATATACCCACATCATGTACACACACACACACACACCACACACACACATACACACACGTACAAATACACCAACACACATACACAATGAATGAATGAACGAACAAATGAATAGTGAGAGACACAATCATTGCTTGACAGTGCTGGCCCAGGGAATCTCCTACTTAATTAATAATCACTGAAAACAGATTGGATGACGCTGAGGCTATAACTCAGAGGCACAATGTTCACCTAGCTTGCAGGAGGCCTGAGTTCTATCCCAAGTGTGTAAGTTTTTTTTTTTAAAAAAAGAAAGGAATGAGATCCAGGAATTGTTAACGAGACCCTGAGCTTGGAGTTCATATCAAAACCCAAAAATTTGTGTATATCCTGATGCCACTGTATGGCATTTCAGGGAAAGCCCATAATCTGGGTGGGAGGAGGTTATGTGGGTGGGCTGTAGTGTGCAGAAGAGTACGATGCAGGAAGGCACATTCTCAAAGGCAGAAGCATGAGGGATCCAGTGCACCAGAACAAAGGATTCACACTGTGGGCAAATGGCATTCAGATTTAAGGGCACCCTCATGATCTTGTGAACTATCCTGGAAGCTGTACCGAGACTTAGGCCATAGGCAAATTTGGGTATTCTAAGCTAAACCTTAACCTCTTACATAAGGGTGTCAGGTGAGGGTAACCATGCAGATGCTGCCAAAGATAAGGATCGAAGAGAAAGGTAAAAACAGAATCCCTTCAACACAGCCCCTGTTACTCACATCCCCTTTTAGTGGAGGTGGAAGTGGGGGGTCTGGTAGGCAGAAGGAATTTGCTGAGAGCTGGGGGGCTCATTCACAGTGAACTGTGGCCAGTGACTTCTTCCATTGTAACTCACTGCTCACCTACATCCTGTTAGTCTTCCATGTTGGATGTGCAGAACATCCAAGCTGAGTCAAGGTTAAAGTTCCCTGAAGAGTTAGCAGCACTTTTCCCAACATGGAGCACGAAAGAACCTCACGTTCTAGGTGGGAGATGTGCTAGGCAGAGGTGTGTTCCTAAGCTTCCTCTGCCACGCCCCCAAAGCAAAGGCTCTGAGTGAGACAAGATGTCCGATTCCCCATTCCCTGTTGCTTGTGACATCCAACACCTTGTAGTCACCTCCTCTCCTTTCTGCATTAGTGATCAGCACAACCGTGCTCAGAAGCTTTCCTATTCTGGATCTTAATTTCGAACATTTTCAGTTTCCATGGAGATATTACATTCTTACATTCTACGAGTGTCACCGTACAACAACGTGGAACAAAAAAAAAACTCCACAGAAATGGCTCGCTCTGGACCTCACCAGGCAACACCTCCATCAGCAGATAGGACCACTGTGCCATGCCCCAGGGTTAATTGCTGAGGCTAAGTTGTCTTCTTTCTTTCCCAATCTAAGAGACACTTTCCATGCCCAACCTGGGGGCCCAGCACACATTCACAAGAGCATCTCTGGGCCTTGCTGTTTCAATTAATGGACTGCTGTGATAATAGAGTCAGGAGGTAACTATGGCAACATTATTCCAAGGATAAATACCACAATATAGCCTTCAACTCCCCCACACACAAAGAAAATGAAGAATTGAGAACATGTAAGACTAATAGCATCACTTGTTAAGAAGCCATGAACAGCAGGGTTCAGGAATCTGTATGAGTGAAGCCTTTCCCTGGCTCAGCCTCCTGCTTCCCCCACATCCACTACACAGCAGGCACATGTAGGCAGACAGCGTCTGAACCCAGGAATGCTGAACTTAGGCCCCATCAGACACATAAAGCTGGCTGTCAGGAAGTTCATGAGATATTTTCCCAGGAGGTCAGTGCTGTGGGCAGTTATGAGGGCTGAGCAGCCAGAGTGTGACAGAACAGGAGCACTTGTGATATGGACCAGAGTATAGAGAGACCCAGAGTTGTCAGCCCAGGTTGCCTGGAGGTCAGCCACCTTCACTCCATAGCTGGTAAGGTCTCCTTAGTGTTGACATTTACCCACGCTGAGGGGAAAGAGCTTGGGGAGGTACAGATAGGACTAACATAGTGACCACAGTGTGGGAAACAGCCAGGCAAGTTGTCAATTCTGCTGCTCTGTGACCTCCAGAAAGGCACCTGGTCTCTCAGAGCCTCTGTTGTGACCATGTTAAGATAACACGATCTAGGTGGAATGTTCATTATCCCTCACAGTCCCTGTGCCTGGCAGGGACTGAACAACCTCGGGTCTTAGCCACATGGGTAAGAAGGCTGGCCCATGTGCCACGCTGAATCCTGGCAAGACTCATCTCCAGACTTCGTGGGGCTTCTGTGATTCATAGACTAAGGTAGACGCTTCTTGGTGGCGATAAGTAATGGAGAACAAATTGAGAAAATTAGTTATCAATTAGTCATCCAATGGTTTCGAAGGCAGCAGCAGGCACAAATGGGGCCAGATTAGTTAAGCCACGATAAATTTTATTGCTCTACAAGGAATGAGTCTTTATCAATTACTTCTCAAATTTGTCTTTATTATTAAGCCCAGGACATGAGACAAGGCCTCTATCTCGAAGGAGGATTTTTTTTTTTTTAAAGAAGTCAGGAGATGTGGGAGCTGATACAAACTTCACAGCAAAGATGTTTCCTGGTGAGGCCATTTCTGCATGAGCAGGGTAGCAAGGGTTAGTGTTTGCTCACTGCTGTCTCTATAGGGTTTCTGGTTTTCTTGTTAATTGATTAGCACACCATGCTATGTCCACATGGCATTAAACATGGTCCATCCCCTGTGGGAGGTAACTGGCCTTCCTGTGCTTACCTGGGGGGTGTAAGATGTAAGCTCACAGGGCTGACAGGACAAAGGCTCATGGAATCTTCTAGACTTCCCATCCTGGAACTGCCACCTGTGTTTGTATTTCTCCCCCCACCCCCATACATAGTATATCGATAAAGCAAGCACCTACTTAAAACTTCTCTTAGTTTTCCACTGCATTCAGTACGAACTCACAGCTGTCACGGTGGTTTCGGAGTCGTTCCAAACACTAGCACCTTCCTGCCAAGGTTTTTTGTTGTTCTTGTTGTGATTCTTTGAAGCAGGATCTCATGAGCCCAGGCTGGCCTTGAACTCACGATATAGCTCAGTCTGGCCTTGAAGTCCTACTTTTCCTAGTTCCACCTCCCAAATGCTGGAGGAATTACAGGTCTGTGTCACCACCCTGACTCCTACCTATCCCTTAATTCCATGGCCCACTACTCTCTCTTCTTCATTATGCTCTTCAGCTCTAAGATAAAAATGGATAGAAGTTGATAACATAGACACTCAGTTGAAAATGCTCTTTTCTGGTCAACAAACTCTTTCAAGTCGCAGACTGTCAGGCGAAGCCACTACTTTAGTCTACATGACACCCACATCAGACAACTTAATATGTTCCACATGCTTAAACTGTTTATTGTCCCTAATGTTGAATGAGTGTTGGCTCTTAGTATCACAGAATAGGTGGTGTCTTAATTGATGGTATGGTGGTCAGCTTTAATTGCCAACTTGATATAATCAAGAATCATCTTGAAAAAGAATCCCAATGAGGGACTGTTTACATTGGTTTGATCCGTGGGCATGTCTATAGGAAACTGTCTTAGTTTGCTGATATGGAAATACATAGCTCACTTTGAGTGGCACCATGCCCTATACAGAGGGTTCCTGAACTGTAGAGAAAAATCAGCTGAGCACTATCAAGTAAGAAGAGAGCGTGTATGCTCTCATTCCCCTCTGCTGTTGACTGTGGATGTGATGGGACTAGCAGTTTCATGTTCCTGGTGCCTTCACTTTCCCACATGAAGGCCTGCAACCTGAGATCTCTAAGTTTCTTTGGGTCAGAATATTTTATCACAGTAAAAGAAACCAAAACAGATGGCTTCAGCATCTAAGTGAGGATAGGAAGGATTTGTCCAACACTGAAAGACCAATCAGATCCCCTTGCACTGGTCCAGCCAGACACTCCAGATCATTAGAAGAATCGACAAGCCTAATCAAGTCCTCACTTGTCTGTCAGAGCCATAAACCAAAGAATGACCCACCCATCACACACACTTCATAGGAAGAGCAAACACATCCATAATGCTGACTGGGGTAAGGCGCGAACACTGACCATGGTGCGTGTTCCTCTTCCCAAGCATCTTACAGTGAAGGTGCCATTGTTATCAGCATTTGAGACTTAAAGGGATTTGCCCGTGTGGAACAGAGCTAGCAGGAACAGAGCCTATGAGAGGGCTCAGTGAGAAAGGATGCCTGTGGCTAAGACTGGCAACCTGAATTCAATCACTGGGACCCTTGCAGTGGAAGGACAGAACTGACCTATGCAAGTTGTTTTCTGATCACAAATATGCAATGGCATATAGTCACGTGTACGTGCTCACACACCACACACACACACAACACACACACACACACACACAGAGAGAGAGAAATATAGCAAAAACAGATATTAGATATACCAAGACAGATGCACATGTTAATAATCTCAGTCCTAAGGAAACAGAGGCAGGAAAACTACAAATTCGAGGTCACCTTTGAGTATATAGAAGGTCTGAAGCCACTAGCAGGTCGCTGTGGAGAGAACTCAGGATGTGGTCTGTAGATAGGAAGGGAATCCAGAAAAAGTCACACAGGGCTACTGAGTGAGTTATGTACCAGTTTAGACTCTGTAGCAACACCCATCTCAACAAACAGATAATAATCTGCCAGGTGTGCAGGCTTCCAATGCCTATTATACTACATTTACTGTCACAGTGATAAAACACCTGCCCCTATCTCTTAGAAACACACACACACACACACACACACACACACTTACTTTTGTCAGTCTTGTTTGAGCAATGTTCTACACACACACTTTCCTCCCCTCTGATGTATGTCTCCAAATAGAACCATCAGCAATAGCTCAGTGGTGGAGTCCCAGCCCCAGGCCTGGTGCTTGGTAACTTCAAGTCTTCCTGTTTCTCTGCCATGACCTCCTCTCTCATTGACAACAGTTCAAAGAGTCAAAGAGAGCAAGCTGCGTTTGGAGAAACCATAATACATACCATCCATTCATCTCCGTCCTTCTCAGGGGGAGAAAAGAGGAACCCATGAGTCAAGGTAGGGTTAGAGAGTCAAACAGCAAGGCAACCTCACTGAGCAGATACACTTATGGAGAACTAGAAAAAGAAAAGAGAAACTTCAAATGGTTTCCATATGCAGGGATCTGGCGGAACACACACTATCAGTTTGGGGTCAGTTTGTTACTTTCAACAAAAGAGGGGTTGTTAAATAGTTGCACACTGTACAGTTCCTCCTAGACACCCTCAACATCAAATCCCCTTTCCTGAAATGGAGTCAAGGCTCTTCTTACTTTTGTGTGAACATGAGTAGGTGTTTTACTCTCTCTGAGCTCCTAGAGTCACCTCCCCTCACTGGCCCCACTGCCCAACAATCTGAGATGAATGACAATTTGTGCAAATCTACTTGACTTGAAGCAGAAATCTTCTCTGTGATATCTTCTCTGTCCTATGGAGAAGGTTTCTGCCTGTTTCCTGAAGATGGAGAAGGAAGAGGAGGAGAGGGGGAGAAGGAAAGATAGACCACAAATTTCCTAGAAGACGGTCTCAGTCTTGAGCATAATGAGAAAACTGTAAGCCCCTCATAACTGTTGCTGCCAGAAAACCCTTTGTCCCACGATCTGAAAACCTCTCATTACACTTGGCATTTTTAAAATCTGACTTAATAATTTTCTTTTTTTTTTTATTGGAAATTTTTTATTGGAAAATTTTTTTTTACATTTCAGATGTTCTCTCCTTACCCCATTTCCCCCCCCCTCCCTCCCAGGAACTCACTATCTCTTCCCCCTCTCCTCCTGCCTCCACGTTGGTGTACCCCCTTCCACCCTCCCCTGTACCTCACCTCCCCACCCTCAAATACCACCCCCCACGACGTCCAGCCTTCATGGGACCAAGGATCTCTTCTCCCACTTATATATAGCTCCCTTGCATATATAGCTGGAGCCATGGGTCCCTCCCTAAGCGCTCCCAGGCTGGTGGTTTAGACCTGGGGGCTCTGGTTGGTTGGGATTGTTGCTTTCCTCATGGTGTCTCGAATCCTCTCAACTCCTTCAGCCTTCACTCTATCTTCTCCATTGGGAACCCCATGATCAGTTTAATGGTTAGCTGTAAGCATCTGCCTCTGAGTATGTCAGACTCTTGCAGACCTCTAATAATTTTCTTTACCTTTAAAATTCTCCCCATCTCAGGCTGCTGTAGATTGGCCAGGATGGTATACTTCTAGTCAACAATGCATTACCATATGATACCTGCTGATCCTGAAGAACTCACACCTGGAGTTTAGCAGAGTCTGTTCTCAGAGTCTGTTTAGCAGAGTCTGCAGTAAGCACTGGGCATTTTGGATCACTGGTAAGTCTTCTATCCCTGTTCCCACCCATACACATTTTT
This sequence comes from Mastomys natalensis, assembly GCA_021653895.1. Lineage (NCBI taxonomy): Eukaryota > Metazoa > Chordata > Mammalia > Rodentia > Muridae > Mastomys > Mastomys natalensis. The sequence continues at coordinate 880,849 of JAJTUV010000378.1, forward strand.
TCCCCTTTAACAAAAGTTTCTTCTCAAAGTTTCACTTTAAATATAAAATATGTCCTTGTGAAAGCCGTTACAAATGTCACTACTTTAACCAGCCCAAATTTATGATGACATTGAATTTTAATGTAGCCATAAATGTCCAGTGTAATGGTGATATATGTTCCCCAATAAATTGTTATGGAGAAATATAAAAATAAGTGTAAGATAAAAGATTGTGTATAAAATATGTTTTTACATCTCCTTTAATGATTAAAAATCATACAAACTTGATATTCTAAATCACTGGGAACTGCCACTGTGCTGTGCTCTGAGAACACTCTAGTCACAAAAGGCTTTCAGAGACTGATCTGATGAGGCGGTGGTCAGAAATCACACCCACTTTAATGAGAACATTTAAGATGAGTTTTATGTTAATGTGGGGGAAAGGTAATTAGCATTAAAGATAATGGATAAAGCAGTAGTCTGACCCCCGCCCCGTGCCTTGAGAAATGTCCCCTACCCACGCCACCATGATGGCACATGACACACAGAGGGGGCTGACGGTTCTGTGGCTTCTACTGCTGTCTTGAGGGTGACCCTGCCACTCTATGGTATCTTGAGTGACTGGCCAATTCCAAGGACAGGAGAGGAGATGGAACAAACAGGATGAGATGAAGTGACACCCTAGGAGTGGGAGAAGATGTACTCAAATTTGCTGCAGAGGACTCCGGGCTGTTGACCCATGTCCACCTTCTGTGTCACCTTGGACAAGCAACTCCAGTTTGCAAGCCTCTGTTTCTTCTTTTACAACAGCCATCAGCCTTCATATAAAGTGGTGACAGGGCTAACATAGGGACAATTTTTCTTTCTGAATCACCTGTCCCATTTGCATGTTTTCATTAGCATTCCAGGTATTCCTTTAAGCAAACACCCCGTCATGGTTTGGATGTGAAATATCTCCTTCAGGTTCATGTGTCTGAATGCTTGGTCCCTGGTAGGTGGCACTGTTGGGGAGGAATAAGAGGTGGAACTTCACTGGAGGAAGTGAGTCAAACGCAGCCTCCACTTCCTGCCCAGGTTCTACTTCCTGATCTGTTACACTGTAAACCAGAACCCACTCTCAAAGCTATTTCCATGGAACTCAGTCCTGCCGTGCTTTCCCACCATGAATGACTGGATTCCTTTAAACCACAAGCCAAAATAAATCCTTCCTAGAGTTACATCAGTCTAGTGTAGTATCACAGCAATGGGAACACAACTTTTTTGTCACCATGGCAACCTGAAAGTAATACCAAGATGTGAGAAGACCAGTCAGAAAATCAAAACAAAAGAAAAATTCCAAATATTGTCTGAATCCCTGGATCCAGCCGTGCCTGAAGCTAGGATCTTCAGTGCATGAGGTAGCAATGTTGGTTCTTGTCACCTTGAGGGTGACCCTGGGTTTGGTTTTCAGTCACCAGTAACTAAGCATGTTCTAAACACTGGAATGGCTCCTGGGCGTGCTGTGAGGCCGGGTAGCCCACAGAATGTGATTTCCCCTATGATGGTTAATGCCAGTTGTCAGCTTCCTGGGAGACAAACATCTGGACGTGCCTGAGATTGAAGTGGGAAGAATTACCCTAAGTGTGGGCAGCGCCATCCCATAGTCTGGGGTCCTGAGCTAAATAAAACAGGAGAAGAAGACAGTGTCCCAGCATTCATCTCTCTGCACCCTCACTATGAGCACAATGTGACATACTGCCTCATGCTTACACACCATGCCTTCCCTGCCATGACAGACTGTCCCTCAGACTGTGAGCCAAAGGAAATGCTTCCTTCCTTGGGTTACCTTTGCCCTGCACTTTGTTGCAGAAATGAAACAACACACACAGTCAACTGCAGAAAGTCCCACAGTGAGTGCCAACTGATACTGTTTTCTCTGTAATCACGAACATCTGTGCCAGCCACGTGTCTTGGGGTCTGGGTTGTATCTGCTGTACCTAAATCCTAAGACTGAGCCACATTTGCAGCCCTGCCCTCTGGCTGGCCTCTCATTACCTCTGATTGATCGCCAGTGTACCTGATGGATATCAGAACTGGCCCCAGCTACCAGAAGAGTCCAGATTCTTAAGCCAGAAGCCTGCTTCCTCTCAACATGTTTGCTTCCTTCGCTGGCTCCCCGTGGCTACTCTGCCCTCTCTATCCCAGGATATGGCTCCATTGCCAACAAGCTCCAGGCTTCTGTTTGCTATGGAAAAATACCAAGTTCACAGAGAGCTGCTTACAGCATCAACCCTCTGCAGCTGGCCACACTTGCTCCCTCCCAGGGTTTGGCAGCCACTCCGCCTCCTCCCACCTCCTCTGCCCTAGCTGGGGACAGCATCCGTTTATTTTTTCCACTATTTTTGTCTTTTTAATGTTCAAAGCTTCTGCTTGGAAACCTGGAACGAAGAGTGCTAAAATGGGGTCTAACCTGGGCATTAGCTTCCCTGTCTAACTGCTCTCTACCCATATACTAAAAGGACCTTATGTCTCAGCCCCATCCTCTTGCCTCTCCTAAAAGTCCAGGGACCCTCCATTTTCAATCTTTGATGAACAACAAACTCCATTTCAGAGGTTCCCTTGAATGTGGCTGTGTTTATAGAATGTTCTCCAGTTTTCTTTTCTTCTTTTCCAGCACTTGCCCCATTTCCTACAGATTTCAGGGGAATAAAGATCAAATTACAAAAAACCCTACAAATAGCCCTGTGCCCCACACCTGCTATGTACCCCATCCCAAATTCACACATCCTAGTCACAGATCTGCAGGTAATCCACAAGCAATAGAATGTGCTTCTATTTCCTTTAGATTCAAAGGAAACTGTATGGGAACCACTGCGCATGTCATTGGCTTGCCATGTCCTGGTTGTTAGGAGTCATGTAGGCATCTTTAGTCTCCATCACTGCAAAAGGGGGCACTGAGGCAGAGGACAGTGGGCAGGAAAGGCCTTTTTCTTTCTGGGAAGTCCAGATTCTCTGACATACAAAGAATAGGCAAATGGTTTGCCCAGTGCGGGCAAGAGAGAACAGAACACAGGAAGGAGTTGGCAATGTTAAGGTAAGAGATGCTCTTCAGAGTCAGCTTCCTAATGACATACAGATTTTGTAACCATCCTGTCAGCTGACATATGGCATCAACAAAGGCAGACCTATCAAATGCCTGAGAAATGATAAGAAATGGAAACGGCCCTATTACGCATTAAGATAGTTTAAAAAGATGGGAAGAGAGTAATGGAAACTCTTTCCATGAGAAGAATGGAGGGATGGGTTTGGGAGGAGAGGAGAGGTAAAGGGAGGAAGAGTAGGACAGACTGAGAAAGAGATTGAAAGGAGAAAGGACAGCAGAAACACAGTGGCCCCAGGACGCAGAGAGCAAAACAGAGAGTCAAGATGGCAGAATGGGCAGGCGGACAGAGACAGGAAGGAGCAGAGTGTGTGGTTGTAAAATAAGATAAGAGTGGTTTTTTTTTTTTAAGTCTGCACCATCTTTATCTTAAAATCTAGACGGAGGGTTCACGTAAGCTCCACCTGAGCCCTGCCAGGCACTCCAGATGATGAAGTGGCCTGCTCCTCACAGTGGGCATCAAAAGTTGGCGGGGAGTAATAGGCTAAGGCTGTGGCAGATAGGAGTCATTATGGCTGTGGTTTGCTGAATCTTCCTGTAGCTCTTCTTTCTCTATTCTGGTACACTTAAAAGAATGAAAGGATGGGGATATTTAATGAGAATGGTACCCACAGGTTCTTACATTTGAATGTTTAGTGCCTAGCTGGTGGACCATTAGGAAGGATTAAGAGTCATGACCTTGTTAGAAGTGGTATCACTGAGAGTGGACTTTGAGGCTTCCAAAGTGTCTACTCAATGCTCTCTCTCTCTCTCTCTCTCTCCTCTCTCTCTCTCTCTCTCTCTCTCTGTGTGTGTGTGTGTGTGTGTGTGGTGTGTGTGTTGTTGTCTGTCTGTCTGTCTCTCTCTCTCCCTTTCCTTTCCTCTCCTTCCTGCATGAAGATTAGGATGTGAATTCTCAGCTACTCCTTTGGTGACACACCTGCCACCATACTCTCTGCCATGATGGTTATAGACTCACCCTCTGAACATGTAAGCAAGCTCCCCCACATACACAATTAAATTCTTCCTTTTATAGGTTGTATTGGACATAGTGTTCCTTCACAGCAGCAAAGCAGTAACTAATACACAGAGATCCTGTAGACATTGAGGCATTAAACTTCAACATAGAGCAGGCAGCCCAGAGTCCCCATGCCCTCAACCCTAGACTTTCCAGAACATGGGGCTCAGAATCTCCCCAGCACTTGTGCTTGTCCAGAAGTATAGGGCAGTGAGACCACTGGGTTATCCACTGTGGCTTTCAACTTCATGGATCTAGACTCACATAGGAGGCGAGCCTCTGGGCATATCTCTGAAAGAGTCTCTAGGCTGAGTAACCTGAGATAGGAAGAACTACTCAAAATGTGGGTAGCACTATTCCATGAGCTGCGATTGGATGCCAGCCTTCATCTCTGCATCCTGACTGTGGATACAATGTGATCAGCCACCTCACACTCCTGTTGCCAAGCTGTTTCCTCCATGGCCAAGTCTACTCTTAAACTGTGAGCCAAAATATGAACCCTCCCTTCCTTGAGTTTCTTTGACCAGGTATCTAGTCACAGCAATAAGGAAAGTAATTAATAATCCACCCTTTCATTGTCACCACAGTGCTGAATAACCAAAATGGGTTTACCTATCAACCGAAGAGTGTACATGTCTGGCCACCCATGAACTCTAAGGTCATGCCTTCTCCCTCAGAGACCCTCTGCACCAAAAAGTTGGCAGAGATGAAATACAGAATTAAGGAATTCTTGCCTGTGCACAGGTGCTCACATGCGTACATGTTCGCACATAAGCGCACGTACACACATACACCCACACACACACACACACACACACTGCCCTCCCATCCGGGGCTCAGGATGGACAGTGAATGTGCAGCCTGTTTCCTACAGCAATATTCACACAGGCTACAAACTCACTAATAAGGAGCAATTTAATGGAGGGAAGGCTGTATCTGGCTCATGGTTTAGAGGGATCATTCCATCATAGTGGGAAGTATGGTGGCAGGGCTAAGACATAACTGCTCACCTCACATCCACCATCAACAAGCAGTGTGAGATGAACGCAGGTGCTTGGCTCATGTTCCCCTTTTTACATACACTGTGGGACCCCAACCCATGTAATAGTGCCACCCATATTAATGATGATTCTAAATCTCATCAAGTTAATAACTGAGATTAGCCATATTAAGGCCATGTCTGCCTTTCTGGCCTCTGGAAAGAGCTCAGGCATGACAGGAAGAGCCCTTGTGGTCTGCAGAAATACAGGTCCAACACTTCCTGGGTAGAGTGGATGGTGAAGATATCACAAAACCTAGGGATCCTTTAACATTCTTCTTGAAGCCCACAGATGTTCCTCTTTCCTTTGGTTCAACTGAAGCAAGGATGCTACCAAGATTGTACCATGATGTTTCCTACCATGCACTATCCCTATGCCTAGAGATGTACCTTAAATCAAGTCTATGCTGCAAAGAATGGCCACAATGTGTTAGCTTTAACATACTTCTCTTCCTTCTCTCATTTGCCTTCAGTTTGTACTGTGGTTTAGGTTTTGAAATAACTACTACAATTCCTGTGTTGTATACTTGGTCCCCAGAAGGTGTGGCTACTGAGAGGGGACAGACTCATACTAATAACAATGGGCTTAATCTATTAATTTCATACTTCATAGACTGTTACAGGTTGAACTTGATTAAATGAAGTGGATCTCTGAGGAAGTGCTTTCAAAGAGACTATCTTGACCCTAGACCCCTTCCTGTTTTCTCTCTGACACACACCTCTCTCTCTCCCCCTCTCTATCCCTTCCCCCTCTCCTCTCTCTGTCTCTCTCTGCCTCTCCATCTCTCTATATATCTTCATCTCGTTGTCTCTATCTTTTCTTCTGTCTGTCTCCACGTCTCTGTCTTTCTCTATCTCCCTCTCTGTTTCCTGGCTGTCATAAAATAAGCAGGTCTGTACACTACTCCTCTCCCTGCTGTGAGACAGGCAGCTGTGAGGCTCTTCCTTACCAAACTCCTCAGTGATGGGGTCAAGAGAGCATGATTTAAGCATCTGAAACGGAGAGCCAAAATAAGTCCCTCCTCCTTTAGGTTTTTCTCAATTATTGCCATACCAACAAAAACCTAACCATTTTGCTTGTTCACCTTCAACTCTGCAGCTGCCAGTAGCTACCAAGGTTGTAAACACTAATATATCTTCCTTGTGTCAGATGAGTACAGCATCCAGGGTAGGAGCTAAAAAACTGGGTCCTTCTTTGCACAGCTCACATGCACCTTAGACAGAGCATCAGCCAAGTCCCTGCCAGTCTAGCCGTAACTACTGTTGGTTTCAGGCCAATGAGAGATTCTGCCTCAAAAACATCAAGGAAGACAGTACCTGAGAAACAAGAACACAATAAACAAGGCTACCCTCTGGCTGTCATATGTATGTGCATGCATGTGCATCAACATGTATACCTCCTAACATACATAGACACATGTACTCACACACAAAATGTTGCTAGTGCAGAGAATGAGGATCAGAAAGGCATGATGTCATGTACAACCATTCAAGCCATTATCTCAACCCAACCCAGAGCCTCTGCCTGTCCCTTACGTCTTGCTGTCACCTCTCATTTCTGCATACTCTGACAAGTGCCTTCCAGCCAGGCAGCTCCCACTCCACAGTCCCGGAGTCCTGGAGAAACAGTCACATCACCAACGGCTCTGAGCTGAGTTGCTCTGAGCCTTCTGGGCTGAAAAATCCAGTCCAGCACTCATTGTCAATTTCTGTAATTTTAATGAGGAAAGGCCATTCCCCCTTCGCTCCAGGTCTTTAAACTCTTGAATTTTAATAACCAACTCCGCTGATGATTTACAAATTTCAAGGCAGGAATTAGCAGAAAATTCCATATTTCATAGACACTGAATTGGACCATTATCTCCAGGCAGCAGGTACCAATTTCCCATCAAATGGTGAAATGCCATAATTATCAGAAGAATTCCATTCAAGTTCTAAAAGTAGATAAATAACCAATGGGAATATCATTTATTCATTAGAATATGAAAAAGAGTAGAAATATTACCCTGTTCAGGGCTGCAAGGAGGCCGCCTTGTGGGGGAACACAGGCTCAGTGATGCAGGCCAGAGGATTCCAGCTTCATTAAGCTCTCAGCACGGCAGGGGAGAGAAACTTCCATTAAACACCTGAACAGACGAGATAATGGGCCACTGATTGAGAGGCTAATGTGTGAGATATGGTGGTGCCTTCTTATTTTGCTTGCCATAGATAGAAGGCACATATTAGAAATTGCTGGAAAATTACCCCAAACCTCCCAATTCCCAATTGCTGGTCCTCCTTCTAGACCTCCAGTCTGGTTATTTTTTTCCTGCTCATTTCTCCTACTGTTGTCAGCGCAAATGTCCTATGGACACAGAGATATTCTTCTTGTATAGCACTGTCTTAGTTAGGGTTTTACTGCTGTGAACAGACACCATCACCAAGGCAAGTCTTATAAAGGACAACATTTAATTGGGGCTGGTTTATAGGTTCAGAGGTTCCATCTATTATCACGAAGGTGGGAGCAGGGCAGCATCCAGGCAGGCGTGGTGCAGGCATTGCTGAGAGTTCTGTATCTTCATCTAAAGGCTGCTAGTGGAAGACTGACTTCCAAGCAGCTAGGATGAGGGTCTTAAACCCATGCCTACAGTGACACACCTACTCCAACAAGACCACACCTCCTAATAGTGCCACTCCCTGGGCCAAGCATATACAAGCCATCACAAACCACCTCCCTGCCCCCACCTTCTCTCTATCTTTCCTATACTTAAAATGATCTTCTTTCAAATAATTCCAACATTCAGACCCACATTATTAAACTTTATATGCCAATACCTCAGGCAAGGGAATCCCTCTACTCTTCACTCCAGCTTCAGAAGCCTAAGGTTCAAATTTCAGCCCCTTGTATGAGTCTAGATCGTTTTTGTCATGGGTAAAATGAGGATAGTCACAGTATAAGCTTAGCATGAAGTATGTAAGAACTGACACAGAAAGGGTTTCAGTTGTACAGCAGTGGCAAGAGTGTTAATTTATGATTAGCATATATGACGGTGATATTAATAGTGATGATGGTTGTAGCGATGATTATGATTGAGGTGGTAATAAAAATGGTGGGGGTGATGATGAAGAAGATGAAGATGTCAACAATGAGCATGGTGTAAATGACAGGGATTGTGCTAATCATGACGCTGCTGATGGTGATGGTGGTGTTATTGGGATTGGAAAGAATAACATCAGTGGTGATGATGGTGGAAGCAATGTTAATATTAGTGTTGGTGGTGGTGATGGTGGGCATGATCGTGATGCTGATATTGATGATGGTAGTGGTGGTAATGCTGATGATGTTAATGGCGGTTGTGGTGATATGATGATGACAGTAGAGCTAGCAGTGATACTGGTGACGACGGTAAAGCTTGGTGATTGTAGTCCCGATGTTTATTGTGGTGACAATGATGATGGTGCTGATAGTGTTGGTGACAGCAGTGGTAGTGCTAGTGATTAATGGTGATAATATTAATGACAGCGGTGATGGTAGCGTGGTGATACAAATGCAGACAGTCATCCTTGAACCCAACCAGATCTTTGTGTTGGGGATAAGGAGGCTTTGTATCAAATTCCCAGGTTTAAACATTGGAAGGAAGAAAACTGATGCAGCTTTGTAGTTGTTGTAGTTAGGTCACGTGACCCCCACCATGCTGTGATTGAATGACACAGGGACCTTTATAACATTCTAGAATTCCTTCCTGTATGATCAAAGACAGAGCATAAATACTAACCATGCTTTCTTACACGAAATTTATAAGTGTAGTGCAGATCCTCTACCCATCCGGGTTACCATGAGACACAAGAGTTGGGATGCAGCTGACTCTGGATGAAGATGGGACAGAAGTGACCCTCTCCACGGATATAGACAGGAGGACTGTTCCTGTCCTAACAGGTGATGGACCCAGTAGCTTTCTCTGTGAGTGCCCGTGTGGTGTGTGTGTGTGTGTGTGTGGTGTGGTGTGGTGTGTTACATGTCTGTGTGTGTACTCACACATGTGTATAAGTGTGCTGGCACATGAGAACAGGTACATGTGGAAGCCAGAGGTCAACTTCTAGCATCATTCTTTAGAAGTTGTCCACCTTGGTTTTTGAGAAGGGGTTCCTTACTGAACTGGTATTTGCTGGTTGAGCTCAGCTGGATGAGCACTGAGCCCCCAAAATCTACCTGCCTCTGCCTCCCCAAAGCTAAGATTATAAACATGCCCAACCACAACTAGCTTTTTATTTGGATTCTAGAGGGAAGTTGTATTCTCATACCTCCACAGCAAATGCCTTACTACTGAGCCATCCTTATAGCATTGAACTGTTGCTAGCTTTCTTCAAAGATGGTCTCTTTCCTAACTATGGAAACAGTGGGCAGCTTTTGAGGCCATAACTGATTTGCACAATTAGCCAAGGGTGGTTGCTTTTTTCCAACAGTGCTGAAGGTCTCCCAGATCTTTTCTTTGGTCCTAATACTAGGATAAGCAGCTTGAGCTGTCAGTTCTCTGTGACTTAACCTCCATTTATATGAATAGAAGAATAAGGGTGCCCCTTAATATGGGATATCTCACGTAGTGGGGCAGAGTTTACGGCCTCTTGATATGGGATAGCTCAAATAGCAGGGTAGAATTCATGGCCAATTCTTCCTTTGTTCAAGACATCTCATGCGTTCAGAAAACATGCAGATGTTCTTGAGTTTCCTAGAGAAATAGCATCATTGCAAGTGTTGCTAAAAAATAGTATTATTATTGTCTTGTGGGCTAGAACAGGACTCAAGTCTCACCCACCCCCACCAGAGTCTTTGTACTGAATATGATTTTGAGGTTTATGTATCCTAGTTGCAATCTACTGACCTAGCAGATGCCTGATAGAAAACCAATAGCCCGTTTTCATGGCTGGGAGAAAAACTCACTCTGCTAGACTTAGTGAAGAACTGTAATGATTTTCAATTTTTTAGACCTCAAGAGAAATTTGACTCACTCACTTCTTTTTCTTAGGTTTTTCTCTCTTCTTCCTGCTAGGATATGGAATTTAACAGTAGGTATGAGGCATCCCCATCAAAGGTACTATAATCCCCATTGGACAGATGACAGATGAAAACCCCAAAGTTCATGTCATTTGCCCAAGGGCACACAGCTTATAAATGACAGAATTAGGTCTGCTGGTCTCTAAAGGCCACACTCAGCGTTCCAGTCTACATATATCACCACCTCCCTGACCCTTCTGCCCTACAGGGAAAATACCCTGAAAGGATTGGGACTGCCGGAGAGGTCATACTTGTCAGAGAAGATGCTTGACAGGCGACGTGGCTATACAGGTAGGACTCACCCTGCTTTATAGGCTTAAGGTAAGATACTGAAGTGTGTCTGAGTGCCTCTCAGAATGAATGTTGACATGTTCAGGCTCTGGGCTGGATGGAAAGACTAGAGAAAGAACATGGAACACCGCCAGAGATTGGGGAGTGGTGGCAGAACAGAGTGGAACCAGCGAAAAGTGATGTGGAGCTCAGAGCACAGAAGAGCAACTTCTGTGACAGAAGGGATCTTATCTGAATAAATCTGGGCCATGAAAAAGGAAAGGGTGAGAGCAAGCCCATGGGAAAAGTCTTTGGAGAATTCCTAGAAAGCAAACCATGCCCCAAACCCACAAAAGCCAGGAGACTACACAAAGGTGAAAATAGTATCCCATATACTTCTTCATTTTATCTACAGGATCTTTGAAATCCATGGACACTTATTAAGTGGGTGAGATGGATGTAGCCCCCACCTGAAGGCTGCTCTACAGCAATGGTTCACAACCTGTGAGTTATGAGCCCTTTGCGGGGTGGAGTAGAACAACCTTTTCATAGTGATCATCTAAGACTATCAGAAAATACATTATGATTCCTAACAGTTGTAAAATTACACTTATGAAATGGCAGTGGAAATAATTTTGTGACGAGGGGTTACAACAACATGAGGAACTGTATTAAATAATCACAATATTTGGAAGATTGAGAACCTCTGCTTACAGGATCCTATTTGGTAAGAATGGCTTCCTTAAAAAAATTGCTTCCTTGGGCAAATATACCAACCAATCCCTTTCAAATATTCAAATGACATACAAATGAGCATCTATGCACTCCTTTGCTCTTCTGAATTTTTGCTTAGGAACTTTCAACCAGCTCCCAACTGGAACAACTAGCAGACTTCATAGAGCCTGTTTCCCTATTCTTTAACAGATTAAAACAAAAACAAAAAGCAAAACTACCTCCACTGGACTGTGTCATTGGGAGATGTCAGTGGTCCAGAGCCTGAAGGTTCTTACAAAGCACCTGGTCTACAGAGAAGGCTCAAGAGGCATCTCACTACAGCTGCTCTTGCTCTTCATGCTCCAGCTGAGAAAAGGAGTGAAAGATCCAATCACGACAAAGATAAAGCTCTTATTGATGAGCATAGACCATTTATGTTTTACTGTGGATGTCACTAGAAATTTGCCCAAATAACATGTCAGAATTTCATTAATAAAAGCAGCCACATTACTGAATATAACATGCAGTGCCCAGCAGTGCTTCTAACAAAGCCTGGAAGATAACACAATGTGAGTGCTGGGGGTAGATAAGCAGAGTCCTGCCTGGGCTCCAGGCTGTGGACAAAGCCTTTTCCAGGCTGATATAAAAGGACACACAACTTGTCCCAGCTGCAGGGTAAATACAGAGTGGAGGACAGCAGCTTAATGAAGACCAACGTCTAGCACACATGTGGCAACCTGGGCAATGAATGATTTGTTCTCTCTGACTCAGGCCTGGGAGGACTGAGTTCTTGGCAGGATGCAAATGGGTAAGGGCTTGTCACATAACAGATCACGAAAAGAGACCAGGCCTGATAAACCTGGCTCAACCTCTTCCCACCTCCCGGGATCAGAGATAGTGGTTATAATGGGCAATTTATCTGCATCAGATCCACTATGACAAAACTGATTGATTCACAGAGGCCAGCAAAGCACTTTAGGAAAAAGAAATTAAACTGGGGCCAGAAGAGTTTAAATCAGAGAAACCCATCCTTCTCAAAGAGCAGGGCTTTTATTTGAAAATGTAAGGCAGAGAAATCTAGGAGACTGGGAGAAGCAAGATTCAGATCTGTCTGCAAGATAGAAGGAGCTAATGTTGCAATCTGGAGACCAGTCTCTGGAATACAATTTGTATACAGTCGGATGCCAGTGCTATTTTGGCATGGCGAGTGATTCAGAGCTAAGCCATCAAGTCCCGTAGGCAGATGACTGCTCAGCACAGCAGCCTTCCCACAGCAGGTTCAAGACAGATCTGGCATCCCAGATAAATCTAATAGAAGGGAGGCAGCAGCTTGTTCCATCCTGGAGAAGCGCATGCTCCTGTCAGGCAGGATGGTGACAGACCAGAAGTGCTCTAGAGGTTCAGCCCAATCTTCTCTGACACTGCAGACCTCGGTGGTGCCTCTCTTGCTCCCCTCTTAGGGAAAGTAGAGATCATGCGATCACTTCTGCAGGCTCAAGGAAAACAGCCACTGAGGGAGCTTTGCCTCTTCTGATTACTTTTCTCATTTCACTGACAGAACACGGGATACAATCGATTTAAAGAAGAAAGGTTAATTTTGGCTCACAGATTGAGGGCACAGACCATCCTGGTTTAAAAGTCATGGCAGCAGGGACTTAAGGCAGCTGGCTGCATTGTACTCACAGTTAGAAAGCAGAGTGAGGCGGATGCGGTGCTCACTTGCTTTTTCTGCTTTATTCAGTCAGCGACCATGCTAGTTTGATTTCTGTTGTTGTGATAAGTCACTCTGGCCGAAAGCAACTTGGGAAAAGGAAGACTTATTTGACTTATACTTCCATCTCTGAGGAAGTCAAGGCAGAAAGTCAAGCAGGAGCCTGAAGTAGAAACTTGGAAGAACACCGCTGGGCAGCCTTGGCACAGGCACAAGCCAGAAGAACTTTCCTTTACATCCCAGAAACATCTTCCCAGGTACAGTACTGCTGCAGTGGGCCAGTTCCTCCTATATCAGTGAATAATCAGGACATTCCCCACTGATCTCAGTGTCATTCCCCATTGCATGTCAATTGACCAATCTGATCTACGCAGAGGCTTTCTTCTCAGATGACTCGACACGGTCAAATTGAGAATTAGAACTAGCTATAACAGAGACCCAAATCCATAGAAGGGTGCTACACAAACTAAGGGTGGGTCTTTTTACCTCAAATAAATCAATCTAGAGACCCCAGCACAGAAAACCTAGGGTCTTGTCTCACTGGGGAGTCTAGATCTTGTCAAGTTAACAGGCAATTATAGAGCATTTTTTTCACACTCCCTTGCCAGCACCTTAGTCTTTGCTGACCTGTATTTCAGACTAATGAGGGTCTCCCAAGAGTCTGAGCTTTGGGGACACTGCAGGGTCTCTGATGGCATGCCCTCTCTGCACGAGCATCTCCTGGAGAATGCACTGATGATCATCCCATGTTAGGCAGGACTGAAGCGTAGGCATCACCCCTTCCAGTACACTGAGCCACCTAGGGTCCAGCCTAAACATGGTTTCCCAACAGAAATAATGCCAGTGGCACTCTGTGTATATGACAGGAATTCTGGGATTTCTACGTGGAGGGCCAGGAAACCGGCTTCCTCAGAGAAGATGTAGCAAGTAATCCTGCTGGCTGTAGCACACACAAATGTCACTAAACCTCAGGAAATCCCTGTGAAGGTGGAGCTTGAGAAAGGAAGAAATCAAATGGCCGCCTGGGCAGCATTGCCTGGTGTGCATGCATGAGTGGACTTACTTAGGCAGCAGTCGTTGGGGTTTAACCACAAGCAGGAGCTCCTGCATTAACACCATGATGCCACTGAAAGAATGGAGCTCAAGTCATTGCTCCAGTCTGCAACTCCTGAACATGCCCTGGAATCCCAAAGTTATGCCTATGTATGTCAGAGACAGTACCTTTGAATCATCCCACTGGGCCTGCAGAGACCGCAAGGGCTTGACTCATTCTCAGTGGCCACTTTTCCAGAAGACTTCTTGTTGGGTATCTCCAGCCTTCAGTTGTTAGCCAAAGTCATGAATCTAAAGAGTGGTGTTCCCTTCTGAACGAGGTAACCTGTTCTGTGAGATAATCAACATCATGGCATGGTCTTTCCATGGCACCATGAGGAGAGACATGTTTTTAAGTGGCAGGCAGTCTACACACACACACACACACACACACACACACACATGCCTGCACACATAAGCCAACTCATGCATGCACACTCAAGCAAGAGGCCTTTCTAATGCCAGGGGCCAGTCAGGGCCCCTCATTTCCAGATGTGACCACACCAAAACACTTTCCAAGTGGAATCAACTTTAAAAATGGAAGCTCGGCTGGGGAAATGGCTCAAAAGTGCTTGTCACACAAGTGTGAGGAATGAAGTTGGGATTCCCCAGAAGTGTGCATCTTGTACTCCTGGTGCAAGATGAAAGGCAGAGACAAGAGAATTCGAAAAAATCTTGTAGATCAGATAGCTTGGCATGTGTAATGGCAAGAGACAGTCACAGGGAAGTAAAAGTGAGGACGCCACTTGGAAGGTCGACCTTATGCTAACCTCTACAAGCACACTCTGGCACATGCTTGTACACACACACACACACACACACACACACACACACCAGGGTGAGGAGACATTCTAAATAGAAGCTGTCATGAGCTTAGTACTTGCTTCCAGATGCCTGTATGGGGCCTACTTTTCTGTAAAGACAATGAAAAGACAAATCATGGCCCAATCTAAAGCATGCCTACCCCAGTGTCTAATCCTGAGTTTCCTGGAGGCAGTCAGGAGGTTCAGTTCTGCCTGCCATGCAGCCCACACCTCACATGGGAGATGAATGGAAAGGTAGGCAGGCAGATGCATGCCTGTCTTGTAGGAGACACTGTGTGTACACCAGTCACCTAGGCACGTCCTCTAGGGAAAAGAAGTTGTTCATAACTTCTTCCCAAGGACATGTAAAGAAAGAACAAGTGGACAGTCATTTTGCATGGGTGAAGTCAGGATACAAGGAAAAGCCTAGAAAAGCTGAGGCTGGAGCTCTCGCCAATCAGCCTACCCTGACTTCAAGTCCTGGATGCTTGTCTTGGTCACTTGCAGTTGCATCTTCCTTGGCTGTTCTGTCACTGTCTGGAAAGGAGAGAACGGGGATCGTGTGACAAGAAGATGCAGAAACCACAAAATGAAGCAGATGACAGAGAAGAAGGATGCACAAGTAGGAATTCAAATCTCATAGGAGTCTTTGAAGTACATCTTAGGCACTGAAGTTGAGAGCCAGGGTACATCAAGAACTACACAAGCAAGGGATAACCCATATATAAGCAAGAAATAGCCCATATACAGGCAAGGATACCAAACAAGCAGAATAGCCCATAATAACAAGGATAGCCCATATATAAGCAAGGGATAGCCCAGACACTCAGTGATATCCATAAAGCCATCACCTGAAAAAGTTCTGGGTGTGTTGGATAAATTCTACACCTGGGGTGAAGTCACCTAAGGGCTACCTTCAGGTATTAACCCTCAGGTCTAATGTCACTATAGAGATCTCATCCACATGTCCCCCAAAAAGAGGTAAGCTTGGACCAAACTAAGTTCTGACACAGATTGTGGGTGCCCTCTCTCTGTGCCCAGGGATACTTGGCCATGAGCTAGGTAACCATGATGGGCTTGTCTGTGACTGAATTTCTCCATAAGTGTGTGCAGAAAAGCCTGGCAGAGCCCTTGACTAATGACTTTCAAATATAATTAAAAACATATTTCAATAGACAGCATCTTGCCAAGTCTATCCTGGCAAAGTGAAATTAACCTTCAAACAGTAGTGGGACAGCAGAGAATCGTAAGGGTTTGTACAAGATGAGATATACTACAGTCTAATTATGCGACAATAACTCACCTCATTAATCTCCAAGGAAACAATACCGACAACAGTTAAACACTGTAATTAACAAACCCCGTTTCAAAGTTGATTTTAATTTTGTAGGACTTGGTGATATTATCCAACTGAACTAGGAAAGAGACAGAATGTGAGTCCAGCAGTCTGTTCTTTTTTAAGGGCTCTCAACTAATGTGGTTGAATAATTACCTGTATGCTCCATCCAAGTAGAGACTTGACTCAAAACTATCATGGGATGGGAAAGTGGGGTGCTACAGAGATAAGAGTTACACACCTGTAAGACATCCAAAATGTAGTCTGTGTAAAGTCAAAGGCTGTACTTGTTGACATTTGGGAGCAGAGAATATATGTCAGTCGTCTGGGGGATATTCATTAGAGTTGGGATGCTCCAAGTGAGCATCCACTGCAAAGTTTCAATGACCAGGATTGTTACAGGTTAGACCACAAGGACTGTGACCATTTACAGTAAACTGGCAAGAGCCAAGTGGTCTGAGGACATAGCTCAGTCACTAAAGTACTTGTTGTCAGCATGAGGACCTGAGTTCAATCACAGAAGCACATAAAATATATCTAGGTGTTGTGCTGTACACTAAAAACTCCAGGACAGGGAGGTGGGGATGGATGGACTCTTGGGGGAAACTGCCCTAGCCTACTAGCCTGGTGAAGTCAAAATCGGTCTCATGATATCAAGGTGGGTGGCACCTGAGGAATGATACTCAAGGTAACACACATACACACACACACACAACACACACACACACACACGTACACATAATCCCGATCAGAACTGATAAACAAGTTCAATAAGTTAGCAGAATCCAAGATCAATAGGTGAAAATTAGCAGTATTTCTTGACACCTTCAATGTACAACTTGGAGTAAATTTAAGAACACAATTCTCAGTAAGAGAGTTATCAAAAAGAAAAGAAAATATGAAGATATAACTCACCCAAAGAAATGCCACATATGTGTGGGAAATTACAAAAAAAAAAATACTCAAAAGAAATTTCACACTGTCTAAATAAAGAGAAATTCCCAATTTGTAGAGTTGAAGACTTAGTAGTGATTAAAATATTCCCCAAATAGATCTAAGGATTCATCATAATCCCTTCCAATATCAACTGTCTGCTTTGCAGACACCAATGAGCTGATCTGAAAACCCATTGAGAAACATGAAGGACCCAGAACACTCAGAACCATCCTCTAAATGCAGAGGAGATCCACGCTTCCCAAGTCCAAGGTTTTTTTTGGTTTTGGTTTTGTTGTTTGGTTGGTTTTGGTTTTTTTTTAACAAGTCACTGAAATTAATAGGACCTGGAGCTATGTAAGGGCTAACAGGGAAGTCAGTGAACTTGGGACTTGGGCCAAGAGTATGTAAGGCCCTGGGAGAGAGACAGAGTCAAAGAGGGATAGATAGATAGATAGATAGATAGATAGATAGATAGATAGATGATAGATAATGATAGATAGATAGATAGATAGATAGATGAATAGAATAGAACAGAACAGAACTAGAACAGAACAGAACAGGAAACAGAGAAACAGAATGGCAGACAGGGAAAGAGGAGAGACACAGAGATAAGTAGAAAGAGATAGAGAGATAAGAAAAGTCAGTGACAGAAAGAGAAGAGACACAGAGAGTCACACACACACACACACACAACACACACACACAATATATATAGATAGAAGAGAAGAGATAGATGAAAATAGAAAACAGAAAGGAAAGAGACAGAGGAGATAGATAGACAATAGATGATGGGTAAGTAGATAGATATAATATATGATAGATGTGTTAGGAAAGAATCACCTTTTCAGCAAAAAAAGTTGAGATTCTGGATGGTCATGGCAGAAGAGCAAGACTGTCTCTTCCTCCTCACACACAAATGAAGGCAGCTGAGTCTCAGAGCTGCCCTGTCAGACCTGTGCCTATGATTCCCTCAGAAAAGAACATGGGAAGTGGAGCCTTGTAGCCTTGGGCTAGAAGAAGCTAGAAGAGGTAAGGAAAACATGAACTACAAGAGAAAAAATTATCAGAGTGCATAACATGCAAAAGCTTTCCACTGGCCTTGTCATCATCTAGGAAAAGTGAAAAACAAAGCCAGAGCCAAAGGGTGTGAATGTCACACATCTGAAAAATTAGTAGTATCCAGAACATGGAGGGAATTTTCATAATTCAGTATCAAAAGAAAAGAAAGGAAGGAGGAAGGAAGGAAGGAAGGAAGGAAGGAAGGAAGGAAGGAAGGAAGGAAGGAAGGAAAGACTAAAGAAAGAAAGAATATGCAAAGGAGATGGCTCAGTGGTGAGTACACTCGGAGCTTGTTTGCAGAGGACCTGAATTCAGGTTCCAGGTCAATCAATTTACAACCACCTGTAATCCAGCTCTAGGACTTCTCACGCTCTCCCCAGCCTCTGTAGGCACTCTACACATGTGCACACACCCCACACAGACACACATGTACACCAAATTAAGAACAGCCAGGGTGTTGTGGTGCATGCCTTTAATGCTAGCACTTGGGAGGCAGAGGCAGGCAGATCTCTGTGAGTTCAAAGTCAGTCTGGTCTGCATAGTGAGTTCAGGGACAGCCAGAGAGATTCAGTCTTAAAGCAAAACAAAAACAGCACAAGAAGAATAAAATAGTCTTATAGGTAAAAAATAAACACACAGATAAATAACAGAATATGAAGAACTAGAGACACAATATAGATAAATACTTCCCTGAAGAAGCATGTATGCACACATTCACAGGACCCTTTTCAAAAGTTTGCTTTAACCTTTAATGATAATCAATGTGAAGTGTCCATCTCGCACACGACTGCCCAAATTCCACAAAAAGCAGTGTGAAAGCCATCATGTCCCCACCTCTCCCCTTCCTGTGTTGCTCTTTTAGCACAGTAGAAGGATTGAATGTGGGAATTATTAGTGCACCACTTTTCAGCTGGGAGAAACCAGACAAACACAGCTGTATTGTCGTGATTATTGAATGCCCTGGGCCTGCTGCACTTTCAGTAAATATTTGTTAAGAGAACAATGAATCGGCAGATGAACTTGGACCTCTTTCAGTTGCCTTGGTCCACGAAGACGCAGTTCTTACAGTGGAGTGTCCCTGCTCACAGCAACAAGTTTTCTGTTTGCAACTGGACATCGCCAAACCTCCCAAAGCTACTGTCCGGAAGTCCCCCCTTCCACTGCCTGCTGTCCTAAAAGTTTCAGTTTGGATGAGGCAAGCCTCTGTGCCTCAACCTCGAAGAGACAGCATGGAGACTACTTTTACGGAAAGCAAGAAAGGTCAATCCCATAATTCCATGTCCCAATACCTGAACACTGTCAAAAGAAAAGGAGAGATTAGTCAGGGCCCTTCAAACCTGGAGCACATGGTGCATCTGAAGTGTCTGAACATGGCCTCTGCATCTCCTTGAAAAAGATAGTCCAGGTTTGAGATATCATAAATATCTTGCAGTGTGATGCCCGACATCCAGAATGTCCTCTATTCTTGAGTGAGCATGGAGACCACATAGGATGGGCGTGTAGGTGGGGTGTGTTGAGAACATAGAGACACCCCTGATTTACAATGGAATTGCCACACAAGTACAGTTTCCTGGAATTCTGGAAATAAGGCAAACCTGCTCTATATGGCTGTTAACAAAACAACGGGCTCTGTTTTCTTCGTGTAACAATATCCCAGTGGTCAGGGCTTATGTGTGCCAGAGGATGAAGGGCAGTGGAGGTGTGAGAAGCCTCAAGTTTGCTGCACAGAGTGCATGCAGGAGGAAGACTGCCAGCCAGGTCATGTGTTCATTTGTAATCACTTAAGGCAGATGCACTGTTTTACTTTAAGCCTCTGCAGGCCTATTCAACAGAATGCAATTAGAAGTATGGTTACCCACTCATCCAGAAAGCACAGCATCTGCTGCTCAAGGCTCTGAGATAAGAACCCACACAATGACCCTGGCCCAGTGCTCACTCCTGCCCATCTCCTCATGGCTATGAAGTGGGAAGAATAGCAGTCCCCTTTATATTTTTGAGTACTAAATACATCTATACAGTGTGTTTTAGTCAACTCTGTCCCCCATTCCTGCCCCTTCTGCTCCTCCCCCAAGGCCACTCCCCCAGCTTGGTGCACTCGGTTTTCTTAAAGTGCATCTTTGCTGAGAACAATTTGTCCATGAGGTGTGTACAGTGAAATATAACTCAGGGGAGGGGGCAGGTTTTGTGTGTATGGCAATCAGAGGACACCTTTGACATTCCTCCAGTGCGGTCTGTTCACATTCTCTTTTGAAACACAGCCTTTGATTAGAGAGTGAGTTCTACTGGAAATCGCCAAGTAGGCCAGACTGGTTGCCCAGCAAGCCCAAGGATCTCCTGCTCTGCCTCCCAGGGTTGGCACTGGAAGCAAAACACCATCATATCTGACCCATTGACATCACCATGCCTGACGCATTGTTTTCCACATGGGTTCAGGGAACAGACTCAGGTTAGTTCTCATGCTTGTAAAGCAGGCTAGGGAATCACCTGAGTCCTGCAGAATAACTCTTATCATTATGATTTTGGTTATCATTTCCTTGCCCACAAATAGTTATAATTTTAAAGATGACAAACCAAAAATGTTCACAGGTAACATCATAAAAGGCGACAGATTTTATCCTCTGTTTTTGAACTTATTCCCATGACCAGTTATAGTCCAAGCCAGCCCTCAGTGATGGGTACAATTCAAGACAATGAGAAATTTGAAATCTGAGCTCCAAACCAGATATAATAGTTTCTGCCTCATCTCCTGGCCTTACCAAGTTATCTGGCTGTGCCCAGACATGGTAGGAAGTCAAGCAGAGGAAGAAAGCAACAGGCAAGGGTCCTTGCTGCCAGAAGTTTCTTTTCCCACATGTGTCTGCACAGGTGCCACAGGAAGAAAGACCATTGTTGGTGGCAAGAGGACTCAAAACTTCCAACTGAGTCTTGATGGGAGATCTAGCCTCTCATGGGACCTAAAATTTATGGAACACAACAACAAACAGTTTTGCTTTCTTTTTATCTCCCTAATACATGGAAACTTCAGAGAATATGCTCAGAAAGGCCAGAGGACCTGAGTTCTGTCTGAACACCTCCCACACAAGGTCACTGGAGATCAAATTTAGCATGAATACCTGACAATTCCTCCTGACTCCTGGTGAGGAAATTGCTACACAGTCTCTGCTATCTCCTTTCAAAATCACACAAACAAACCATCTGCACCCTTCAAGAGGCAAACTAACATCCCAGTCAGGAGGGTCAGGGTGCATAAAGTTTTCTGTGACACCATGTGTGACGTGTGTCATCAGATACCATGGAGAAATAGACTGGAGTGATAACTCAGCCATGAAAGTGTCTTCCTTGCAAGCACGACACTGTGAGTTCAGTCTCCAGTTCCAGCAGGAAAGCAGCCAGGTGAGGAGGTACATGCTTATAATGTCAGCATTGCAAAAGCAGCTATGAAGAGATGGGAGCTTGCTGGCCAGCCCACCTTTGATAGATAAGTTCCCAGCCAGTGAAAGATTTTGTCTCAAAAAACAAGGTGACTGATCCTTGAGGAATTTCACCCAAGATTGACACATATATACACATGCATACATATGTACCAGCACACACATGGGCACCCTCAAACATACAAACATGCACATGCATTATAAACACACACACAGAGAGAGAGTTTTCCACAGTCTTCTCCACTACCCATCAGACAGCATACTTGGCTCCCTCTCCTCTCCTAGAATGGACTTTTGAAAAAGATGAAAGGTCTGTGCCTCTCCAGATCAAGCAGCTTGGACCTTTGCATCCTTCAAAGGGGCATCATTTGGAGAGACAGACAAGATATCCTCTGTGGGAAAGAAGTGGGAGGAAGTTGGGAACTGAGGACACAGAGCCCAGATTAGCCCAGGCAAACGAGTATTATTACTCTTGAAAACAGCATATGTGAACCCAGGGCAGCCTCGCCCCATCTTCTTGGTTTAAAGGTCAGGAGCTTCTCACCACCCTCCCTTCACTTGTGATTCAGGCCCCTGGCTCTTCTCAAACCTTGTCCTGTTCCTTGTTTTCATCCTTCTCTTAAAGGTTATAAAAGATTAATCCAAAACAGAGTGTTACTTAAAGTATTGTTGGCTTCAACTATCAACAGTGCTAATCCCAGATGGCTTAAGCAAAAGAGAGAAAGGGGGCTAGAGAGACGGCTCAGCAGTTAAGATAGCTTGTGCCTCTTCTACGGGGCCCAAGTGCAATATTGCCAGCACCCATGTTAGGTGGTTTACAATCACTTGTGACTAAAATTCCAGAGGATCCAATGGCATCTTCTGACCTCCACGGGCACCTTTGCACCAGACACACATGAAACACACACGCACTTTGCCCACAAAGGCTCCATCCTGGCAGGTTCAAGCTCCTTCACACTTATGTTTCTCAAGAACTAAGCCTGTAGGCTTTCACTTTATAACGTGTTCTTGTTTTCCGGATGGTAAACACCCAGATGACTTAGTAGGTTCACAAACCCAACCTGGTCACAGTTCCCATCCTCAGACTCACCCCTACCAAGTTCCAAGTACCATCTTTTGGCCTCTCCTAACAAGCCCTTCTGTCCTTGCCCCAGGGTTTTTGCCCCTGCTCTTCCTTCCGCTTGGATTACCTTTCTCTAGCTAATTGGTTTCTCTCCTTTTCCTTTGACTCTCAAACACAGTACCACATCTCAGGGAGAGCTTTTCAAGCCCCAGAAGCAGGAGCAGGACCCACCTGTCTTTTCTTAGCTAAGAGGTGGAGCCCCGAGTCACTAAGAGCAGGAGCTATGATCTGCAGCTGTGAGGACACAAATCTGATCATTACGACTTGCATGTGTGACCCAGACAGCTTACCTATGTGCCTTGATTTCTTCATCTGTCGAATACAGATAGTAGTAACTCAGTAACAACACCCTAGGGCCAGTGGGCAGGTAAATTTACCATTAGTAAATGGTGTTTAGAATGTGTATACTTACTCTGCAAGCATTTACTTAAATTAGCAAGGTGCCCCATATCTGCAGAGGAGTTGCATTTATGACTTCCCTACTATGATGGCTGCATTATTACTGTCTTACCTTCCAGATCAAACACCTGAAAATCCACGGCTCTTTGTGGCTCTGACCATAGCCCAGTTTCAGGAACAAGACCTAACCCATGGTAGGTTTTTAAGAAATACATATTTAGTGCATGAAGAAAAACTTATTTCTGTCTCTAAGCCCTCATCCCTTTGCTTCCACCAAGAATCTCAGGTCCTTCCTGGCCTTTCCAAGTCTTACAGCTAAAAATATAGCTGGCAATACAACCATTAGTAATAAGCCCAGAAAACACCAGGGCTCCCCGAGGACCAGAGCCGGTAATGGCCTACATATTGCTTCAGATGTTCCGGATCACAAAGTGATCATGTCTGAGATAATGTATGCATGGTTAACCCCAAATTCCATCACTCACTCCCTCTAACAGAGCTCTGAAACATCCTGTATGCTATCCTTCCTTAACCACAACAGAGCAGAACATGAACCCTAATCAGAGAGGAAAACATTAATTGTAAAGCTATCTTGAGAGGACCCAGGTGCCAGGCCTACCAGCCTTACAATAAGGACAATTGGGACAACATTGTAACCTGTGTTTGACAACATCTGCAGCCCTAGCAAAGTCCCTTCCCTCCATTCTGAGGACAAGAAATACAGATGATACAGGACAGCAAAAGAAGATGGACATACCCCACTTCAACCTGAGATGGAAGTGGATGTATCAAACCTCACTGTCACCCTTGAGCTGTCCAATCAAATCTGTTGCCTGTTTCCCCACCTGTAAGGAGAGTGGGAGCATATTTATTGTTTCTGGACACTTTAGATACTTCTGTCTCTAAACAGACATCTTCTGGGAGTCCTGCCTGCATGTGAGATGACTGAATGGTTCAGTCAGCCATCCAGGAGCTGGTCCAGATCACTGGTCCAATACTCCTTCATGGATGTCTTAGCCTCTTAGATGCTCATCTGAAAGGGCAGCAACACCCACCTCACATGGCTGCTGTGAAGAATAGGAATGCCAATGCAGAATCCAACAAACTACAGTGGAGTTAGAAGAGTGTCTCTGAGTCTAGAGGTCACTCACTGAGATTCCCAAATTCCTGTGACCTGATCTAAGACTTAGGCAGGTGGAGAATGACAGAAACAGAGACCATTTATTGAGAGGAAGGGAATCTGAAGAACAAAAGTGGGATGGAGAACCTGGACAGGGATGAGTCTCAAATCCCTGGGCCAAAGGTCACGACCTTCCAGAAGCCACTTACATAGAACCTGGTTCCTCTCACATTTGAGTAGCATGTGCTTTTCTTGTGCTGATATCCTACATGTAGGTGGGATGGGGATTCCAGTCCTCCTCTGCCGTATATTATGTATTTCCCTTGATGCTTCCTGTCATAAGGACTTCACAAACAGGTGTTGTCACTGTGAGGGTTATATTTATAAGGACTTGCTACGCCTGCTGTAGAATGCAGTGTCAGATGAATGTAAAACCTGGACAAAGGAGACATTGTCATCTTTTTGGAAGGTACAGCATTAACAGCACTTGGCACAACTAGCTACCCAAGATTGCTATTTCTAACAGGAATTGCCAAGAGGGGTTCTAGAAGGATGGGAGACAGAATCACTATAATTCACACACATGGCCAAGATTGGCCATTGCATCATGAAGGGGTCATCCCAGGATGCTCTGCGAAAGGAAAGGAAGAGAAGATAACATTCTCTGAATTCTCATTGTTCTGATGGTGACCAAGCCAGGTAGATGACCCATTTCAGTGAGGTCACATACTCAGGTTCATTGACCAAAATATAGAAAGATGAAAGTACACAATAAAACATAACAGGTCTTTGTGAAGCTCATAGGGAAGTGTCCCTTCCACAAGCTGTGTGTGACCCTCCATCCTCCACCCTTACCTCTGGCCCTCTCTACACTGAGCCACACATCTGGTTTTCTAACCTGCATCTCTCTAGGACCCAAGCACTCATCACTTCCGCTGGATTCATCAGCACTGCCGAGTTACTAATCACAGAAAATGAACAAAGGCGAGCTTAGGAAGAGTACAGTATGTCAACTAACAGACTCACTATTGGACTGAACAGCTAGCCCCAGAAAGGAGCTCACTTAGCCGGTCTTAGGGATAAATTCAACAAGAGGCTCAAATATAACTGTGAAACTCTCCCACGTCTGATCCACTCTTGCTAATTTACTCTCTCTTTCTCATCTGGGCTTTTCTATGAAAATTGGATCGATTCTCAGGAACAATAGACTTGGTCCTTGAAAATTTTGGGAGCCATGGCAGCTTCTGAGTCTCTTTTCTTACCAATTCTACTTCCTAAAAGCACTGATCCTCTCCCAAGCTGAGCAACTGATCCCCAGGTCTATTCCTACTTGCTGACCTTTGGAAATATGTACCACAATGCTGGTCCATAGCAGGGATCATGAGCAGAGTGCACAGGGATATCTGACTTTATGTTGGGCCATGTTTGGAAAGCATGCCATCTCCTAGAGCTGGAAGAAATGTACTTGAAATGGATGGTCATGTTGTTAAAGACCTGGGATGCTACCTCTATGAAAGGGTACGTGCAGAAAATGGTGCAGATCAGCTGTAACAGCCTAAAATTACAAGCCAAAGTATGTGCAAGTTATTTCCTCTAGCCTGACTCTGAAGGGGAAAATCTGTGCTTTCCAATGAACTTCCAAAGGCATCCATATGGACCAATGTTTAAAATGTTGTTTTGAACTTGAAGGACTGTCTTCTTGCCTTTCATCTGCAACACTTACAGCAATGCCAGATACTCCATCTGCCTGACACATTTTCTGAATGAATGATGTTATAATGAGCACATCAAGTAAAACCAATGAATGAATGTAGTCAGACAGGCTCAAGTTCAAGAGGATCGTGTTTCTTTCCCAAATGCCTAGTTGCATTGTGCCTGTGATAGGTTTTCAGGAAATAATGGATCCTAAGAGGATTCCAGAGAATGGGGACGAAATGTTTTTGTTGATGTATTATTCATTCTTATAATAAAAGTAATTTACTATGTAGTTGGCACTTTGGGTGTGGTGTCAAGTTTGACATTCAAGATTCCTTCTGTGAAGGCCAGTTGACATGCCAGCATGAACGAGGGATGGGTTTCAAAGGTCCCATTCCTAGCTGAGGAGTTGTGGGCAGTTAATAACTACTGGGGGATGGAGAGTCACTTGCACATTCTTCATAGAAGGCACACACCCATGCAGATATAGGCAGTACTAACTGGAGTCTCCATTAATTAAAAAGAGAAATAGGTCATGAAGTTGGGAGGGGGATATGCTTGAAGGATTAAAGTATTGGGGGGATCGATGAGAGGGAATCTAATCAAAATATATTGTTAATATATATGTTACTCTCAAAGAACGAATTTTTAAAATTCCCCTTTTTACTAAACGTCATCCAGGTTCAACAGAGGGAGAGCCTGGCTCCTCACCTAAGAATGGAGGACAAAGACCTGGATACATGCAGAGTGACTTCAGTGCTGAGGACAGAGTTGGTGTAGGAGGAGCTAAGGTGGGAGGAGTTAGGAGAGGAAGAGGAGGAGGAGAGGAGGAGAGGAGGAAAAGGAAGAGGAGGAGCTAGGAGACAGGAGAGGAGAAAGAGAGAGAGAGAGAGAGAGAGAGAGAGAGGAGAGAGAGAGAGAGAGAGGAGATAGAGGTGGATGTTCACGTGTGTGTAGCAGTCAAAGGTAGTTGGTATATCTAGGTTGGGTATTGGGTTACACTTCTGATTGTATGGGTATCTTGTTACTGATCATTATCAAATATATAAGCCTTTGATTAATCTTTAAGCCTTAGAGTCTCATCTTTCTACTGAGCCCACGTAAATGGTGGGATGGCCTGGGCAATGCCCAGCCTTGCAGAGACAGCGTGGGAGATTGAGCCATCTCCCATGTTGACATCTCGTGGGTGGCAGGGCTGGTGTTTCTAGTTGGCCATTTCTAGCTACAGTGCACACATGGCCTCTGGCAGAGAAACATGGCGGCTGGGCTAGACAGAGCCGCTGCAGCTTAGATAGTTGGCATGACCAGAGGCCGTTTTTAACAATTTACTTCAACAAATTGGGACTTAAACTCAAGTCTGTGGTGACACTTGAAATCATCATCATTATTTCCTAAGAAACACGTATCTTTCCAATGTCAAGTCCTGTGCCATGACCTTCACAGAGGTCTCCTCAGCAGCCAAGAGCCTAAGAAGGTCTTGGTAGTAGCATACCTGTAATGCTCTGAAGATGAAATCTCTTCCACAGGTGTACTTGTTAAACTCTAGCTGGTGGTGCTATCCTGGAAGAGTCTGGAAGCTCTAGAAAGAAGTATTTATCTGGAGGAATGAGATCACTGTGGGCGGATCCTTAGAGGTATTTTGCCTCTGGTCTCTATCTGTTTCATTCATTGTCTGCCATGATGTGAACTGGCTCATGACACATTCCACCAGTTCCATGGTGCTCTGCTTAACGATCCATGGACCAAACCCTCTGAGGTCATGAAGCAAATGAAATCTTCTCTCCCTTAGGTTACTCTGTCGAGCATTTTTTTTTATAGCAATGCAAATGTGATGGGATTGCTACTTGTCCACTGAGCTGTTCCTACTCAGAAAAGGCTAAAGTTTTCACCCCAGAGGATGCCCCTAAACCTCATATTATGCAGGTGCCATTTGGATAATTCCTGTAACCGGGCTTCAGTGTTCGGAGTCTGGATGTCAGGCGTGATCTGGCATTTACCCTTCTCAGCTACTCTTCGAGCTACTTGTGGATAACTGGTGGATTCGTAGGAGTTGGCAGGTAGAGTTTGAACTTCCTCCAGACTCCACTGCCTCTGTGAGCAGGGCTCTGAGACTCACTATACAAGACACAAAATGCTTTGCCTTTGAAAGAACACATTCCCTTCCTCCAGGTTCTCAAAGAACAGCTGACTTGGAAAGTCAAACACATCCAAGGCAGTAATAACCAAAGCTATTTATTTCCCCCCAAACAGCTGCAGCAGAGCAGAGAGGTTCCACTGCATACAGCTAAACCGCTTGTGTCCCACCTTCCGTCTCTGTTTAAATGGGGCTTGGCTGACTTAGAGGAGGTTACATGAATCCCAGTAATGGGGGACAGAAGGGGAAACAACTCAGTGATGAAGTTCCTGGAGTCTGGATGTTAAAGGCCTCAAAAAAGTCCCAACACCCAGTCAGTGTGCTGGGGGATGCTTGCATTCCCTCCCTCTGGATGCCTGCTAATGGCGAGGTGGGCAGGGATGGGTGGCTAAAGCATTCAGACAAGTCACTGATTCTGCACAAAACCATCAGCTGCTTCTCTCAGCTGAAAAGAGCATGTATACAAAATGAATTTAAATGAAGGGGAAACTCTGGCATCCTGGCACACTGTAGGTGAGACCAGGTCAGGGGTGAAGAAGCCACACCCCAAACCCTTCGTCCTCCCTGTTCCCATGATTCCTCCCAGTCCCACAGAACATTAAGCCCTTCCTGCAAATTCAAGAGGGAGTCTTCTGGAGAAGCATCAACCATCAGGGGAAAAAATAGCAAAACTCATTTCGTTTGGCAACCGGTGCTTTAGGAAAGACATAAATATTGGATTTGTAACTTTATTTTCCTCCAGAGAAACACTCAGGAGAAAATTAAAACAATGCAAGATTTAATTATTAAAAGCCAGACATTCCTGTACATACTTTTTTTTTTCCTGGCCCAAAGTTTTACAAACAAACTCCCAGAGAAAATACAATTTTAATGACTAGCACCCTCCCACCCGGAAGAAGTCTTAAATCATCTCTCTCATGACTCACCGGGCACAGAGGAATGCTGAACACTGGGGAAATCAAAGGCCAGCTTCCTGCTAGAGGCAGAAAGAGGCAGCGTGGAGAGACGTGGGAGACAGGGCACCTTCAAATCACCTTGGTTAGAGGTGGATTTTCACACACACACACACACACACACACACACCTCCTAGGCTTCCCACAGGAGGAAACATGTTGAAACTTAGCAAACTGTTCACCTGGAAACATTCTTTTCTTTTATGTAAGATTCGTACAAAGAATGCAAAGAAAGGATGCAGAAGATCAGCTCACTAATTAATTCAATGGGTCCTTCCCTAACTTTCTTTACAACGTTGAGCAACATTAGGAGGGCTTCGCTTACTGTAGACATCCATGCCAGGGAAATGGCTGGGTAATTCTGTCTGTCCAGAGAAGCCGGCTGGGTTTCCTCCTCTCTCCCCTTATCAGGAAGTCAACAGACCACACACATAAACCTCCTCCTTCTTTTATGCTCACCTCTCAGGAACTTGATGCCCTAAGTTGATACTGACACCTTTTTCCTGTCTCTGAGTGTTCCTGGCTTTGCTGTGAGGCCCTTCCTCCACACTGTGGGTACTTATATTAAGCATTTGCTGATCAAAAAGCTACTTCAAAGCTGACAGCTGTCATCACAGGATTCACCAGTTTCTACGCTTGGGAGAGCATTTTAGAGGATGGTTTCCTAAAACAGAGGTCAGAGATCAAGGCCTAGGGAGACGGCTAGGTTAGTAAAGTGAGACAGCTTACATGTGTGAAGACCCAAGGTTTGATCCCCAGAACTCATGTTAAAAAAAAAAAAAACAAAGCTAGATGTGGAAGCTATAACCCCAGCATTGGCAAGTCAGACAGGCAGATCCATGGGCTTGCTGACTAGCTAGCCTTGCCAACTTGTTGAATTCCAGGCCAGTGGTAGATGGTGCTTAAGGAAGAGCTACAGAAGTGGCCTACTAGCCTTGACATGGATGTACATACACATACAAGGAAGGGAAGGGAGAGAGGAAGACCAAGAGGGGGAGAGAAGAAAGAGAGGGAGAGAAGAGAGGAAGGAAGAGAGAACATAAACACACACACAAAAACAAGGTTGAAAGAACCAAATGATTCAGTCTATCAATCTCTATTTGTGAAGTTCAAACTACTGATTTTTCTGGTTACTATGTAGGCAGATACACACCTAGATGTATAAAGATCAGGGCTGAAGATGAAATTGGACACAATCTAGAAGAAAACTCTCCTGGAGGGAGAAATGGTCTACGAATATCCTCTTCAGGACAGCTTTTCTACAGGCACACTCTCACGTGACTTAGATCAGCAAGCCTTTATTCAGATCACTGCATAATTCCAGAAGCCCGGCACCAGTCGAGAAACTAGAAAATGGCCAGATCAACCCCACGTCTTATATGATGTCAGGACTACACATAAGGTCAAAGTAAAGATGGAGGTGAGAGAGGCTGGCACCGGGGGAGTCCCTCAAAAGCATAAATGGAGAAAAGGTTGGTGGTGAACACCTGTAATCAAAGCACTCAGAAGGCTAAGGGCAGAGGGTTGTGAGTTTGAATGCAACCTGGGCCTCAGAGTGGAATCCTGCCCAAAACACATGCATATGTATACATCTCTCCATCACCAAATAAGCACATCTGAGAAAACTGAGATAGTCGGCTTCTCCTCCTCACAAGTCAGATGTGACACCGTAAAGGCATCTTGAAATAACTTGAGGCAAGAAGAGTAAATAAACCAGGGATGATTTATCTCTCAGGAATAATGGCGTGACTGCTGAATAATTACAGGCACCAATCTTTATTAGTATGCAAAGTAGCTGGGCCTGGTTGGCTCCCAGCACTGATCAAAGGACAAAAAGCCAAGAGAGCTCTGCACATTCTAATAAATCATACACCCCCAGTCCCTGGGTGCCTGGGTGACCCCCAGACCCCAGGGCCTCACTGTGGGCTCTGCTTTCCCAAGAGATAAGCAGCAAGTGTTTAATTTCTCCTCCTGGTGATGGATTAGGCCTGTGGAATTCCTCCAGAGCTCTGAAATGCTCCAGGTTCTCTTTGCATAAGTTTTCGTCTAAGTATTACTGTTTCATCCAACGGTTTCTGTGGTTCATTGCATCTGCTGCCCAACTCTGTCAGGAGTCCCGGTCATATGAGCTCTGAGGTGGCTTAGCTTTTATTTCCTGGCCCAGGCAGCTCCCCAAAGTGTCAGTCAAAGAGAACCGAAACTCACCTGTCTACAAGCACCATTCAATGTAGCAATGGAAACATACCAGTAGGAAACACACACACATACACCACATCATGATACAACAGGAATGATGGGTTATAGTAAGCATCACGTGTACATGCAGTCGTACCTAGTACTCACCTATGGTGTAAGAACTATTATTATCGCCATCTTAGGGATGAGGAAACTGAGGCAAAGAGAATTGGAAAATCTGCTCACATAGTAGTTAAATTACAATCCAAAGATAAATATCTGTGAGCCATTTTCTTCTGGACACAACTTGGGTTGTACTCACAAACTGAGCAGTTGTGTTACCTGTACAAACCGCTCAACATCTAAGCATCTAAGTGAGTAGAGAGGCTCACAAGACACTATGCCTAGCTAAAAAGGTATTGGAAATTGATGATCACTGGGGAAGGGAAAGTAAATTTTCTTCAAAGGTATGGCCCCTGATCGACCATGACCCAGTGGATAGCGAAATGCCATGTGATGGAGGCAGCCCTGAGTGGGCTCAGTGAGCTATCTTGATTTTTAGAAAAAGGATCTGAGGTTGGAGGAGGGTGTGTTTGTAGAGTCCAATGGGAGAAGAGAGCAGGAGGAGGACTATATAGCAAAATACATGGTACACATGTATGAAATTATCAAAGAATAAACAAAATGTGTTTTAAAGGAGTCATTCTCAAAGAATTAAAACCCAGAGCCACTAGGGAACACTAGGATGGCCTTGAGATACGGACCTAGGTTTCCCCACCCCCCCCACCCCCCCGCCAGCATCCTGCTCTTCTGCGACCCTCCAGGAGCCCAGTCTCACAGCACTGGTTCCCTTTCCCGGATACATCTCAGCTCTCTTTCCCTGTGTGATGGTGGATCTTGGCTGTCAACTTTTCAGGATCCAGACTCACCTAAGAGACAACACTCCAGCATGTCTGTAAGAGATTTTCCAGATTAAGCCAACTGTGGAAGACTAAGTGTGGGTGGCACCACCCAACAGTCTGAGACCCTGGACTAATTGAACAGAAAGTGAGCTGGACACCAGCACTCATCTCTCTACTTGCTGACTGTGCAGGCAGAGTGAGAAGCCGCCTCATGCCTCTGCTGCCATCTCTCCACCGCCATGATAGACTGTGTTCTCATACTATAAGACAACAGAAACATACCCTCTTTCCTTGAATCCTCTTTGTTGAATATTTTGTCACAGCAGAGAAGTTACTAACCTACAGCAGCCCATATTCCTGGTGTGTGGCCACCTTTCTTTATAACAGAAGATAGGCCCCATTTCTTCTGGACCTCTCTCATACCCTTCATCTTAAATAGCATGAAGACAAAAATCTGTCAACCTAGCCTGGCCCCAACACTTAGGATATATTTATTAAGTAGCATGATAGAGAGCAATTTTAGGCTATATCATGATGTATACTACAAAGTCCCAGAGTTTGACAAGTTGTAACAAACACAATAAAATAAAGCCATCTACCCATATGAACATCCATCCTACTGATTTCAGCATGTGCATATGGTACTATCTAAACACAAGTGCCCTTATTAAGTATATCTGTCAATTTCATGCTACCATAACAAAACACTGGCAGTAATTAACTTATATCACACTTAATTAGTTGACTGTTCTAGAAGATGCCATCCAAAATCTGATAGCCCTGTTGTTTTGGACCTATGCTGAGAGTTCAAAACAAACAAAAACAAAAACAGAACATTCATGTCATATACTTGGGAGCTAAGACAGAAAGCAAGAGACCAGGTTCCATAGTTCCTTTCAGGGTTATGTCCACTAATTTCTAAGGACCTCCACCAGGCCCTACTTCTCAAAATTCTATGGAATCTTTCAATACTACCACCCTGGAAACTAAGCCTCTACACTTAGACTTCCAGAGACAGGACCTACATTTCAACTATAGCTGAATCCTTGGGTTCTTAATAAACAGAAAGTTCATGATGTGTTGGGTCCCATTAAATGCATCCACATACCATGTCAACCCAACCCAAACTCTTTGTGAGGTCAGTGGATTTTTACCCCCATTTCATAGATGGATTGCCTAATATCCATCTTATTGTTAATGCTGATTGATTTATGTTACAAAAATGTTACTAACAATATTCAACAATATTCAAAGCAAGGAAGGTGACCAGGGATGTCAAGGCAATATGACTTCAATGCTCAAACACCTGCAAACTGATGGTGCTTGTGTGTCCTGGCCCCTCTGTGAAGAGAATTAGGGCTTCTCTGCCATTTCTCTACATCCTTCTCTGAGAGATGTCTGTGTCCGTAATAAGAACCCGTTTCTATTTTTCCCATATCACATACCCACTGAACTGTTAACTTCTCCTGGAAATGCTCTAGCAACATGAGCCAAAACCAAGGTCTCTTGTTTCTTGGAGTTCGTGTCTGTGAAGGAACGTCCTGAGTTCTCTAACTCATAAAGATTAGAAGCTTAAACTATTCAAGCTTAGTGTTGAAACCCAAGTACCTGGGCCTCTTCAGACAGCTGTTCTTAAGACTATCATGAGCCATCCATTGACACAGAAAGGTGGATATAGCGGTTACATTTTTCATTGCTGGAGCCAAACACTTGCCATGCAGCAACTTAAGGGATAAAGGGCTTATTTGAGCTTATAGCTTTAGGGAACGCCATCCAAATGGCTGGGAAAATGTGGCAGTAAGAATTTGAGGTGGGTGAAAACACTGGGTCCAGCAAAAATTATACAGGAAATAGGGCCATGCTTCAAAATTTTAAGGCTGCTCTACTGACCCACTTCATATAAAAAGGCTCCACCTCCTAAGCTTCCACAAAACAGTGCTGCTGCCCATGGGGGAAACAAGTGTTCCAAGTACATATGCCTGTTAGGGACAGTTTGAGTTCAGACCACAAGAGCAAGTTTCCACGTTCTCTGCAAACACACCTTTGAGATAAATTCCAGGCATGTCTATGTTTTCTCCTGTGAAACTCCTTAGTTCTAGAGTGTAACATCCTTCCATTGGGTTTCCTTTCGTGTGTATAAGCAGATCTTTGCAGCCCAGACTCTGCACAATGCACTCTGCCTACTTCAGCTCAAAGCCTGAAGAATTCGTGCTTGATGCTGTGAATGCATGGGCTGGCAGAGGAGGCAGACAATTAGTCAGTAATGTGGAAGAGAGGAGGAGCACAGAGACTCAAGGTTGACTCATTCGATCCAGCATCTTCCACAATAACTAGAAGTTTGCTAGGGTGAGTGGAGTCAGGAGAAATGGGGGAGAATACGAGGCCATGGAGACTATAAAAATATAAATCAAGTAAAAGCATATGTGCAGTCAACAGCTCCTGATCTTTGCCTGTCCAATGAAACGCTGCATTATGCAGGGGACAGCGTTCTTTCATGCTCCAGGGAAGAACCATGCTTTGTTTGTTCTAGTCTCAAGTGAAGCTCCCTCAAGTCACGAAGAGGAGATGTGATCCATATGACTAATAACTTGATGGTTTGCCTCTCTGCTGCTGGGGAAATTGCCATAGCCACAAGCAAGATTAGAAGGAAAGTGTTTATCTCAGTTTACACTCCCAGTTAGCAGCACATCACTGAAGGAAGTCAGGGCAGGAAACCAAGCAAGAGCAGATTCGGGAACCATGGAGGATTGGTGCTTAGTGCCTTGTTTGCTTTCTTACTGAGCTAACCTCTTCTACAGATTGAAATCATCTACCTAGAGATGATACTGAGCCCAACAAGCTGGGTCCTCATACATCAATTAGCAATCAGAAACACCCACAGTACACACGGGCCAAACTGATCTGGCAATCTCTCAATGGAGGCTACCTTAGATAATTCTGGGCTGTAACAAGCTGGCAGCTGGGACTAACTTAAGAATCCATGATGGCTCACCTATGGGTCCTGGGATTCATGTTGGGGTCATTATAAGGTTGGAATCTTAGCTCCATAGGATTCATCCAGAATGGACTAGAGGCCACAGAGATACAAAAGAGTTTGGAGTAGTAGGCAGGAAGGATCAAGAAGCTCCAATTACATCTTCTAGGAGCTCCAGTGGCAGGTAAGCCAGTCACAGAAAAGGCACCATTGAAGAAGCCACCAGGAAGAACTTTCAAGGTAGAGCAATCCTTTCTAAGTCATTAGTTCAGAGTATCTCGTTTCCAGGCTTCAGCTATTCCTGGTGCTGCATGTGTCAGCACCTCACTCCTGCCTTTGGAAGATTCATTTTCAACTTCATGGGACCATGCCAGAATGCCTGTTGGTGGACATTTGGACTACTATGACATGTACTGCTCCACAGCAGGCTTTGTCTTAACAGCTCTCCTCAGTCTTGGCACACCCAGACAAGTAGAGTTTATGGGTAATATGGAATTTTTGTGAGGTTTATGTATTAAAAGTAATGAACTATTAGTAACATTGTACTTTAAAAATACCACACTACAAGTATCATCTGCGAGGTAAATTTATCAAGTGAAAAGGGACCTGAGGAGAAGCAGAGGACTTCACACCAACAAGAATAAATCAGAGTTGAGGATTTAATTTGCCTTTCTGGACTAATCTGCACATTCCAAAGGCAAAATTTGAAAAAGCAATCGCTGTGGATGTTCAGCAGACTTTCAAGGACCAGATCATTGCCAATTTCACATAAATTCACTTAGAGTCTGAAAAGAAAGCTGTGGACCGTCCAGTGCACAGCATTAAGGTATGACAAAGCCAAGTACAGTCTAAGCAAAAACTGCGAACCCTGATCACTTGTCAACATTAGCTACCAAATAAGGCATTATTAAGGGGCTAGAGAGACAGTTTGACGGTTAAGAACACTTACTGTTCCTGCAGGAGATCCAGCATGGTTCCGAGCACCATGTTAGATGGCTCATAAACATGGATAAGTCCAGCTCCAGGTATCTGACTCATTCTATTCTAGCCTGTGCATACATGCTACACACATGTACACACACACACACACACACACACACACACACATACACACACACACACACACACATACACACACATACACACATACCACATACACATAAATATAAAAATAAATAATTTTAAAAGCACCATTAAATAGATTCACCAACATCTCAATATCATCATCCATTATGATCAAATAGGGATTTTCCTGAGAATCTAATCATGACTCAAAACCAGAGCTTTTAAGAAAAGAAGGCATACCATTCAAAGATTATGGTGAGAGTCTATGGGGCTAGAGAGATGGCTCAGTGGTTAAGATCGTTGGCTACTCTTCCAGAGGTCCTGAGTTCAATCCCCAGCAACCACATGGTAGCTCACAACCATCTATAATGGGACCTAATGCCCTCTTCTGGCATGCAAGTGTGACTGCAGATAGAGTGCTCATATACATACAATAAAATCTTTAAAAAAAAAAAAAAAGGAGAGTCTATGATCACAATAATTTTAAAGAACATGCATTCTTTAAAAATAAATACCTACCCATTGCAAATTCTCTTGGCAAACTGTAAACCATAAATATTACCTCTACCCAATGAGGCTTTCAAACTCTGGTGCAAAGGTCACAAAGTCAAAGCTATGAATGAATTCACAACAATATCAAGATATGAAAGGATGCCAATTACTGCTTCCATTCATCAGTGCAATAGACATGAAATGACAGGGGAGGAAAGATACAGAATCACCTGTAAAAATGGTGTGGATCCACACAAACAGGGGATCCAAGTTGGCTTACTATTAAGTTAATAGAATTATTAAGAATTGAGTAAAACTTCTAGGTAAAGATCAACACGTAAAATTTAATAACATTATAAAATCCCAAATCAATCAATTAAAGAGAATATGAGAAAAATACTCCTATTTACAGGGTATAAAAATCTTTAAGGTACCTAGAAACTTTATTTTGAGTGTGTGTGTGTGTGTAAGAAGGGCAGGGAAAGAGAGATAATAAGACAGATCATATCCAAATAATTCACCAATATATAAAGTAATTTCTCAAATTGGTAAGACATATTATACCCATGGATGGCAAGAGCATATCCTAAGTTGTAAATATCCCAAAAAGCTTTAGGTTGAAATCTATTCATATCAGAATCATGATAAATATTTCTACCAAGCTTCAGAATACTGACCCTGATATACATTTTATATGAGCAGAAGGATATGAAGGATAAAGATGCTGGGTACTTTGGAGATGGTTTTAGGAATGTGTGTGGTGAATCTAAGATGCCCATGACCTTTGACCTCAAGAGTCCACTCCTTGTATGATGTTGGCTCCTTTGTAAATGTAAATAATAGAGACTAACATGGCTGGCTATTAACAGAACACTGGGTAAGAAAACCTAGCACAGTCACACAGGGGATTGTGTAGAAGTTAAATAGAAGAAGCCAGAGTTACTCAAAGGATCAGAGGATGCTGTATGTCACCTGCAGATTTACAAACATTTAGGAAATATCTATGGGTATCATGAGTCTGACAGCAAAGGAGAACAGTGGCATGCAGGACCATAGCCCAGGGCTTAAACTTCAACATGATATTTCTTAGAATTTTACAAGTTCTGGAGCAAATATATGATCATTTCAGAGAGGATGGGGCTAGAATGTGGGCACAGGAAGTCCCTGGCTTTTATTTCTATAAATATGTGTGAGAGCATTCCATTTTCCAGATGTGAATGCATTGTCCAGACCCCAATCCATGTTTAATCTGATTAGATGGCATCACTGGGCATAATGTGATTCCTTTTTCTTTTCTGTTTTATGTGGTCAGACTTTCAGATCCAATTCTTTTTAGCAAGAACCCATCATGGCAGTCCTGAGCACTACTTAGAACCTCATATAAGGTGTTAACTAACATCTGGTTTTCCCAATTTTAGTGAGGCTAAGATTGGTCTCAGCAATCTCATACTAATCCAGCCGCCATTCTACACTCCATTACACTTGTACTGAATGGCATTAGCAGCCATTGATTACTTCTGCCTGCCTTCACTGGCTCACAGGCTGCAATGTGGCAGGCCCTCCTTGCTCTTATTGCTGTGGCTTTGTTATAAAGAAATTTGCCTCATTAAATATTTGCCCAGTTGTATGAAAACATGGTGATTATTGAAGTTGGATGATGGCTGCACAGGGATCTGTCATGTTAGCCTCTCTCTATTTGAGAATGTTTGAAAATTCCTATCCTACAGATTAAAAATAAAACACAAGCATAAAAACTAAAATTTTAAACATAGAGAGAAAGTTCAGAAAGAAAATGCAACAAATATTGTATCATAATCAATGTGAGAGTTGTTGGAGTCTAGATGACTTTAATATGTTGCTTTATTTAAAGGTATGTCAAATAATTTAGAGTTGACCCACCATCTCCATGGGTTCCATATCCATGGGTTCATCCAGTACAATCAGAAACATTTGGGGAAAATGGCAGCCCAAGCAAACATACTCAGACTCTTTTACTTCTCCCTAAATAATATTGTAAAACAGTGCTTTACAAATAATTTACATTGACCCAAGTGTTATGATCAACCTAGACATGATTTAAATGTGTTTAGAAAGAACAGGACTGAAGAGATCATGTAGCATTTAGGAGCACACGTAGCTGTGGCAGGGAACCGGAGTCGGGTTCCCAATATCCGCTTGAGATTGTTTACAGTCACCTATAACTGCAGCACTAGGGATCCCTTGTGTTCTTCTGCCCTGAAAAGGCACTTGCACACAAGCGAAATACACACACACACACACACACACACACACACACACACACACACATTGTTAAAAAATAAAATCTTGACCTATCATGGGGTCTACAAAAATATGATAGTACTTTTCATAGCAGGTCTTCAGCATCTGAAAGTGTCCGTCTCTATAGAAAGTTCCAGAACTAGTGTTCATGGATACAGAGGCAATTCTCTTACATTCAGAATAAGAAGACCAGAAAGAAGAACAAACTGGTGGGAATATTTGAGGGCCAGGAGCCATAAGAATGTTATTTCAAGTTTGGAATAGGGCTGACATTCCTGAGAGGTAACATTTGGAACACCCATCCTGGGAAAGTCCTTGAGAAGAAGCTCAAGCAGCACAGGTGACTCAGATCCCATGGAAGTGACAATCCCAGAGCATCTGACCAACAGGAAAGGACAGGGCAGGGGCAGGCAGGCACAAGATTCATGTCACTAAATGCTCAGTGAAAGCAGAGACCAGACCTGAGCCATAAAGGAAAGCCCTACTGACTTCATGTATCAAGCACGAATCATTCCCAACTCACACATCACACAGCAAAGCTAACGTCTACCCCACTAAGTAGGGAGAAGGCAAAGCGCCTGTGCATCCTAAATAATGAATCACTGTGACTGCATGGTGACGAGGCAACACGGTGACAATTAAATGATTTTAACAGCATGTCAAGATGAAGGATAACAGTCTTGGAAAATGGGCTTGATAAATCACTACCCCTCAGGCTTGAACGCATATTCCAGTCAGGGCATGAAAATTGTAGAATGCAATAAAATTAAATAAAGTCCCTGGCCACACATTTTGGCTTAGCACAATATTCCCTCCTACTCTATTAGGGTTACTTCTGTGCCAAGCACAGCTGGGCTCCTTCTTCAACTCAGAAGTAAAATGAAACTTAAGTTCAGCTCTATCTCATTTACCAAGTCCTTTACTGCAGTGCCCCCAAGCCCCATGCAGATGCCAGCAAAGGATGGATACCAAAGACCTCAACTGGTGGAAACAGAGAAGCATAATCTCATGGGATGGGGGACTTATGCAGCCCAGAAGAGCGTCCTCTACCTTGAACCCCGAGCTTTTCAAGGTTAGGGATTCTTTTTCCCAGAGGCAGCATGCAACCTGTGTCTCAGTGAGTTCTTGCCACTGGATGAGAAGAAATCACACAATGCCAGGGGACCACACAGATGTGTGTCAATCTGGATAGAGCAGAAGCAGGAAGCCACTAGAGGTGACATTTAAGATGATTTAAGTTTCTCTGCCTCCAAAGTCCTGGAACAAGATGTGTTGTGTCTTTCACAACCACCCACACTCAAATCCATCACTGCTGACTGATTGCAGAGAGACTGACCTCTGAGCAAGAATTTTCTTCTTTCCCCAACACATAATGAGTTTTTTAACCTTTTGTCTTCTCACCAGCATTATGTATAGAGAAAAACAATAGGCAATGTGGGAAAGAGGTAAATAAAATGTTTAAGGCTATCCATCCAGTATGTATGTGTGTGCATGCATGTGTGTGTGTGTGCATGTTCATGAATGTGTGTGCACGTGTGCATGCTCACTGAGCATGCAGGTCCACATGCGGGTGTGGGTACATGCATGCATGCATGCATGTGGAGGTCACAGGTCAATCTTAGGTGTCTTTCTCAGTCACTATCCATTTCTTTTTGAGACAGTTACTCACGTTTACCAGAAATTCACCAAACAGTGAAGGCTGAATGATCAGTGGGGCTCCCCAGAGATTTGCCCATCTCTGCCTCCCCAGGGCTGAGATGGAGTGTGCACCACTATGCCTGGCTTTCGTTCTTTTTCAAAGATTTTATTTTTATTTATGTGTATGTGGTGTCTGTATATATGGATATGTACACTGTACAGTGTCTGCAGAACCCACAGGAGAGCATCAGATCCCTTAGCTCCAGAGCCACGGGTAGTTATAGCTGACTGACATGGGTGCTAGGAACTGAACTCAGGTCTTCTGCAAGAGCAGCAATCACTCTTAACTTCTAAGCCATCTCTTCTCCCCTTCTGCCTCTCCTTTTCTGTCTTCTATCCCCCTTTTTCTCCCCTCTCTGTTCCTTTCTCCTCTCCTCCTCTCCCCTCCCCAATTCCTGTCCCCTCACTCCTATTTCATGGGTTCTGGTGATCAAGCTCAAGCCTCATGCTTCTACAGTGAATACCTCATCAGTCCACCTCCCCAGTCCCCAGTACAAGGTTTTGATGCAGATCCCAATTTCCTTTTCACTTTCTGCATACACACTTTTAAAATGAATTGTGATTATACCCTTTGTTAACTGAAAACCATGTCTCCTTTCTGAAAAGACCTACAGTTTGGATATTTTCCAAGCCTCATTCCTCAGGGTTTTTATTTCTCATTTATGAAACTGGTATCAAGAAAGGGTTAAAACATTCACCACTGTAGGAGGGAGGTGATTTATCATCTCAGGGACTGGTGGCAACAGAAGGGTCGATGTGCTTAACAATTCACACTGAGACACAGACACCCACGCCTGTCCACTCATCTCTCTCCCATGGCAACCAGAATCCTGCCTTCACAGGGGTCTGAAAACTTCTTGACACTTAAAGTACCCTAAGCTGATATTCATGGTGTATACAAGGAGTAGCTGAGAAGGAAATGAATTGTGCAGAGTGTGAACACTTACAAAATTATGTGAGTGCATTCATCTCAGAGGCAGCCAGCTCAGAGGCTGTGTACCTTGCTTCTAGCCTGTGGTACCTCTTTGGTTAACCTAGCCTTTCAATTGTAGTACCCTTTGTTACATCTCATATCCCAAGGTGTATATCCTTCTAGCCAGGCTCAGGACTCTCCCAAATCTTGGTCCTATAACTTCATATTGACTGGTCTAAACCCTGAACATGCAGATGTTAGATGAATACCTCTAGAGTACTGGACTTCCCAGCCAGGAGAGAGAGGGAGAGGGAGAAAGAGAGAGAGAGAGAGAGAGAGAGAGAGAGAGAGAGAGAGAGAGAGAGAGAATGCACTCCTCAGGGGTCAAAGGACAACCTCAACTAACATTCTTCACATACTGCCTTCCTTGCTGTCTGGGATGGGTCTACTGACAATGTCACAATCCAGTTCCCAAGGTACTTTCACAGTCATCTGGGAATATGCAGTTATATAGCAAAAACTAGAGTTACCCAGTCTACACATCTCATCTGCAGGTGTCAGGGAGGACCCAAGCCTTCTGGTTTCAATGCTAGAATAGAGACAAGCAGAAGATTCAGCCCACACCTGGTGAATAGGCTACTGAGAATAGATATTCTGGCTCTGGTTCAGCTTTGACACCTGCTCATAGATAGCCTATGAAAAGTCATTCAAACACTTCTAAAATTCATTCCCTCTTGTCAAACAAAAATATCATGACTCATTTTAGGATTTAAGATTATAATCTATGCGGTATACATGTGTGACTACATAAGCATGTGTTCAGTCTCCAGCACTGAATTAACAAATGTCAAACCCCAATCTAAAAAAAATTCATCTCAGTTCTACACACCCACTCATAGACAACTGGTCTACCAATTGCACTGACATTTGTAGTACCCTGAGCATGTTACATCAGCACAAACCATAGAGGACCACCCATCTTCCAAGAGCTTTCTAAGACAAGTGTCTGCCTCATGACATCCCAAAACGCTCTAGTATTATTCAGGTCATAGGTTACAAAAGCTAAGTATGCTATGGAAATATAAGTTCACAAACTGTGTAGTCAAGTTATAAAAACAAGTTATCAAAAAATAACATCTCAAAAAACAATCCGATAATGTCTGAAGTATTATTTATGTCTCTGTGTTGGGCCACATGTGTGGCTATCCTTACTAAATGAAGCCCTCAGGACAGGAATGGACACCCCAAAAAACACACAAACCACACAGAGAAGATAACTTATTTCCAAGTCACTAGAGAACTCATAGAATTTTTAAGGCAGAGTCTCATGTAGCCCAGACCAGCTTTGAGAT
This sequence comes from Mastomys natalensis, assembly GCA_021653895.1. Classification (NCBI taxonomy): domain Eukaryota; kingdom Metazoa; phylum Chordata; class Mammalia; order Rodentia; family Muridae; genus Mastomys; species Mastomys natalensis. The sequence goes on from JAJTUV010000378.1 coordinate 923,662, forward strand.
CTCTGAAGCAGAAGATGACCTTAAACTCTCAATCCTTCTACCTTCACCTGAACCCTGAGACACCATGTTTGGACCAGAGGGCAGAGAGTTTTGAGCAGTGTATTTGTCAGGGTTCTCTAAAGTGACAGAACTGAAAGAAATATAAACATACATACAACATACATACATACATACATACATACATACATACATATGTGTGTTGGAAACACACACACACATATATATACACATCTACATGAGGATGGGCTAGATCAGCTCTTACAATATGGTCCAATCAGTCCAACAATGTCTAACATTGGAGAAGCTGAAAACCTGGAAGTTCTTCTGTCTGCAGGGCCTGCAGGGCCAATACCTGTCTTCCCATTCTAAAGGTCTGGAAGATTTCCAGACAGCTGCTGATCTTCAGTCAGCATCAGAAGCCCAGAGAAGCTGGTTCTAAAATCAGTGAAAGAATGCCATGGCAACAGTACAGATGGACATGCCAGCAAGAGCAAAGACAGACAAGCAAGCAAGACATTTCTTTCTTCCATGTCCTTTTATCTGGGCTGCCACCAGAAGATTCCACCCACATTAGATGGTTTTTCTGTGACCAGCAGCTTCTAATATTCACTTGGATTCAGTTGCTTCTAATATAATGAATGAAGTCGCCAGCCAAAATTTAACTCCATCACAAGCAATGCCAGTAAGTTCATATTCCTTTCCATCTGTGTGCCATTGTATCCTAGAGTTTATTCTGAAAGAAAGGGTGGTTGGATGTGTTGGACCACCTGCCCTTGTGTTTGAAGATCCAGGGACAACTTACAGTTTCTCTGAGACAACCACATGCTGGTATTATTATGGTTTGAACAGGAAACAACCTCCAAAGGTAAGACCCAGCTCCTAGTTAGTGGATCCAACCATTGAAAAGTGTTTGGATGGTGAGGACTGACTTAATGAATGAATTCATCCACTTGCTGATTCATAAATTGATGCAAATTCTGATAGATCTAGTCTTACTGGAGACCTGTTGTAATGAAGCCTAGTGAGCATGGGCTGGAGCCTCTGAAAGTAAGAGCCAAAGCAATGTCTCTCCTCCATTTATCTGTTTCTTGCAGACATTTTCCACAGTCATAGAAATAATCTAATTAAAACTAGGTTGCAGAGGTAAGACACAGAAAGAGAGGGTCCCTTCCCAAAATTAATTCCTATTTTCTATTTTTATTTGTGTGTGTGTGTGTGTGTGTGTGTGTGTGTGTGTGTGTGTGTGTGTGCAGTTGCATTTGGAGACCATATGTTGATGTCAGGTATCTTTCTCCAGCACTCTCCACCTTATTCTTTGAGACAGAGTCTTTCACTGAACCTGGAGCTCAGCAACCACCTAAACTAGCTGGCCAGTGAGCTCGAAAGGTCTGTCTGTGTCTGTCCCCAACCCCTCTGCACTAGAGTTACAGACACAGGCCACCAGGCTCTTGTTTCTTCAAGTCCAGGGATCTGATAAGGTCATCGTGTTCATGCAATGAGTACTGTATCAAGTGTGTCATCTCCCTTGTGCCATGTTTCTCCTAAGTATTTTCCTAAAATCCACATTCTGCATTCCAATATGTCAGGTCACTTAGGGTGTCCTAAGAGCCATACCACAGATTCCCCCATTTTTCTCCTGAATTGTTTTTAATAGGTATGTACTGGCTTGTTTTGTGTGTCAACTTGACACAAGCTGGAGTTATCACAGAGAAAGGATCTTCAGTTGAGGAACTGCCTCCATGAAATCCAGCTGTAAGGCATTTTCTCAATTAGTGATCAAGGGTGGAAGGCCCCTTATGGGTGGTGCCATCCCTGGACTGGTAGTCTTGGGTTCTATAAAAAAGCAAGCTGAGCAAGGCAGAGGAAGCAAACCAGTAATAAAGCCCTCTATGACCTCTGCATCAGCTCCTGCTTCCTGACCTGCTTGAGTTCCAGTCCTGACTTCCTTTGGTGATGAACAGCAATGTGGAAGTGTAAAGTGAATAAACCCTTTCCTCCCCAACTTGCTTCTTGGTCATGATGTTTGTGCAGGAATAGAAACTCTGACTAAGGCAGTCTATTTCCTGTGTATGAGAAACTGGAGAGGCATCCATTGAGCTTATCCTTGAATGTGTCAAAACCTCACAAGAATTTAAGTTATTTGGAATTTACATTGTATTTGTTACTTTTCTCATTCTTGTGACCAAATGCCTGACAAGAAGCAGCTTAAGAAAGGGTTGGTTTGGGCTTACAGTTCCAGAATACATCTCATTATGGTGAGGAAGACAGATAGGCAGGAACATGCATTGTCTGGTCATACTGTATCCACAATGAGGAAACAGAGAAGCAAGCAACAGGAAGTGAGATGGAGCTATAAAACCTCAAAGCCCACCCCTTAACCCACTTCCTCCAGGAAGGCTCTACCTCTAAAAGGTTCCACAACTTCCCAAGCAGCAAGTGTTCAAACTCATGAGCCTGTTGGGGCATTCCACATTCGAGCCACACCACTTATAACCTATCATCTGTGTTCTTTACACGGGAAATAAACAATCCACAAAGCCAAACCATATGTGGAAATTCTTTTTAGCTACACAAGAACATCTGTTCTGCCCCAGAAAGAAGTCCCCCTCTCCCCATCTATGGGAAATGAGTCACCTTTATGTCAAAATGGCCTCGATGGTATGAAATTCTTGTTGTAGTTCAAAAAAGCTTTTTTCCCTTAAGCATTCATTTCTGACAAACAAAATAAATTGTCATGCCACATGCATATAAAGATTGCAGCGATGAGTCTATTAAACTCTACTTAGCAGCAAAGCAACTCAGGTGTTATCTAAATTTAGCCCTCTGAGCTGCGCCTCTTTCATCCCAAAGCACAGAATCTTGCAGCATGTGCTTAGCCTCTAAGAGTTGAATAAATAGAAATACTTTTGCACAAAGCTTTATGATTAGGTCAGTTGGAAAGCTTGACCTGGTTAGACCAAATTTGGTATGGATTTCTCAAAACATTTTTTTTTTCACAAGAATGTGGTTCCTTTCAGACAAGATAAGGACACAACCGTGGATTTGGGTCCCAAGCACTCCACATTTTGCTCCTTTCCTGAATTGGGGAGGTAGAGGTAAAAAGAGTTTGTCTAAGAGACTAGTGAACAGAACAAATCACAATTCAACATCATTTTGTGCCTATGTGCAGTGTGTGTGTGTTTGTGTGTGTGTGTGTGTGTGTGTGTGTGGCAAGCGCACGTGCTCATGTATGTTGATGAACATTTGTATGCACATATCTGTACACATGTATGCAAAAGTATGGAGGGCAGACATCAACCTTGGGTATCATTCCTCAGTTTCTACCCACCATGCTGTTTAATATGGGATCTCTCACTGGGCTAAGGATTGTCAGTGCAGCTAGGGTGGCTAGCCAGTAATCTCCAGAGATCCAAAGTGTCTCTGCTACCCAACACTGGGAAGACAAGCAGTGGCTTGCCTTTTATGCGCACACTGAAGATGGACACAGGTTCCCATGCCTGTGTGCATCTCATTAGCTCTCAAACATTTTTATACTTTATTTTATTCCATATTGTGTATGTGAATGCATGTGCTACAGTAGATATGTAGAGACCAGGAAACAGCCTTAAGAAGTCAATTCCCTCCTTCTACTACATGAATTCTGGGATTGAATTAAGGTGGTCATGCTTAGCAGCAAAGCACATTTACCTACTGAGATATCTCATTGGAATCCCAACATAACTTTTTAAATATAAAATGTGTATGTAGCCATGAGACAATAGACATCTGATACTTTATATAGGAGAGCTTTGTGTAGAGATTAGAATGTCCAGTTTGTTCCAGTGTCCCCAGGGCTAAAACCAGGACAATATAAAGCAAAGTAAGATGGATGGTTATTGTTGGAGGATACCAATTTGAATGTGATATTATAATGATCCATCCCTAATGTAGTGTTTAGAAAATCCAAAGTTGACTCCCATCCTTTGGGGTGATGCTTATGTCAGCTCAACATTCATCACGTGTATCGTTACTTCAGAGCAGCTGAGGTGGTTTTCAAAATGGCTTTTCATCTCTTTAGCTCCATTGAGACTATTCAGTTGTAAGCAGAGAATGCCAGTATATATCAATGTATCAAGCATCATAGGTAACTAGCCAAGAAATTTAATGACTGGACCAAAACTATACTGCCAGCAACTGAGGACTGAGATATAATCACACTGCTCTCTTAGTCCCTAATCCACAATGCCAAACCCCAGGAGGTATTGTGGAAGCCCCAGAGCAAACATCACACTCAACCCTGCTTGTCTCTTTCCCTCTTTCCTTCCTACTTTACTAAATATATTCAGAGAAAAGGGTTTTTTTTTTTCTGTACACGATTTTTATCTAATCAACTAGTTTAAGGATTGCTAACTAGTAGGACGTAGTCAATTATCACTAATAACTGTCAAGAATCAATATCTAACTCTAAAGTCAAGTGATTCTAGATAATGTCTAGATATTGGTCCAAGTATCAAACAAGGTAGGCTTTCTTCCAGGAAAGAAAGAGAACCAGACAGTATCACCATGGTTTGATCTCCTGGAAGCTTCCAGCATTCTTGGTGCAAGGTGTCTCTCTGGATCCCATAATAGTTAATATTGATTGACAACTTTATAGGATCTAGAATCACCTAGGAGACAAGCCTCTGGGCATCTTTTCACATGCCTGTGAAGGATTATTTAGATTAGTTTAATTAAGGTGGGAAGACTCACTGTGAATATGGGCAACATTATTCATGGACTGGGATCCTGGAATGCATAGGAAGAAGAAAATGAGTAAAGAAGCAGCATTCATCTCTCTGCTTCCTCACTGCAGATGCCTCATGCTCACACCACCATGACTTCCTTGCTGTGACAGACTGGCACCCTAGAACTGTGAACCAAGCAAACCCCCCATTCTTCAGTCGCTTTGACTAGGCATTTGTCACAACAGGAAATGTTACTAAGACTATGGTGAGAATTGTAAGGCAGCAGCTGACCCAACCCTGCCCTCCATGGATTCTAACACAGTCTTCTCAGCCTCTTTTTTGCATCGAAGACTCCTTGTTCACATGCTTTGAGTGAATGCAAAATTCTATCATGGTTAGACAGCTTGGAATACATCCATGGACCATAAATGATACTGGTTAGAGTTTCTGAAACTGGGGTCTAAAATACAGATATGATCTCCTCAGAAAGAATAAAACGCTGATTTATTGCTCTCAGCCAGCCTTGGAGAGTGGAGCATCCATCCCACAATATCTGTGACTCCATAGCAACAGAGAAAGCAGAGAAGTCCAGAAGGTTGATCAAACAGTAACCTATCTATAATTGACTCATTTTTTTCTCTCCTGTGGTTAAACACCTTGTTTCTATCAAGCATTATGAATCTTCTTAGGATGACATGCAAGTAGCAGAAATGGAGTGTGGTGATCAAGTCCAGAGAAGAGAAAGTGCCTTCATGTGGCCTCCAGGGTAGGACACTAGAGCTGAGTCCTTTGTGAGCAATCAGAAGTCAAGAAAGAGGTAGAAATATGACCCCATTCCTGAAGCCCTGCAGAGACAAAGCTGAGAGGATTCCAAGAGGTGTAGACAGTGAAGGGCCTGACAGACTTAGAGTAGGGTGTGGCTTTGACCACACCCACTTCCATTCCCAGAATGTCATTCTACTATTCTTAAAAACTAATGGAAAGAGCAGCCTGCGTTAGCTCCTACCTCATCCCAGGAGCAGAATTTCTGACAGAAACAACTTAAAGGAGGAAGGGTTTGTTTGGACACAAACTTGATGGGATGCAGTCCATCGTGATAGGATAGGTGCAGTGACTGGAGTATCATGTGACTGCAGTGATGTGAGTGTACACCTCAGACTCCTCATATCTCTCAGAATCAGAAGTAGAGAGAAATGAGGGCATGTAGATGTGTGTCTTTCTTGCCTGTCCTGCCTGCCTCCGTTTCTTCTGTCTGGGTCGTTAGCACACAGGACAGTATGACCTGCTTCAGGTTGAGTTTTCTCTCCCCAGGTAAATCTCTCCTGAAACATCCTCACAGACATGTGTCTCCTAGGAGAAGACAAATCCAGTCAAGTTGACAAAGAAGATGACACAACATGTCATCTCCTTCCTACCTTCCCAAAGTACAAATATTTATATGTTATCACTACTGTTTCTAGTCGTTCCACTACAACAACAACAAAAAATACTCATAAGTATCACTGTCTTCCTCAGTGTCACGGAGTCCAGGTCCAATTCCATCACCTAATGCATTCCCTCACCTAATGTCCCTCCAAGGCAGCTGTGTCAAGCACCCAACATGGGGCTGAGGTTACTCACAGTTCATAAACTGTGTGTCTAGCATGCATGAAGTCCTGGGTTCTCTCTCAGCACCACATAGACCAGATATGGTGATGCTCCAAATACCAACACTGGATGGGTGAAGATATTTGGATCACAAGTTCAAGGCCATCCTTAGCTTCCCAGCAAGTGCAAGCCCGGCCTGGACTACAGGAGACCCTGCCTCAATAATAAGCCAGAGCTATCTCAAGTATATATTCCATGGACAGATTCCCATGATGCTTTGCATGTGGACACAAAACCTCAGGCAAGAATCATTACACTGTAAAATTTATTTCACCTCTTATTTTCTTCACCTGGCACTATTTCTGAGCCTGTATCTGTATCTACACAAGGGATACAAGCACAGTGTCGCACTAAGAAGACCCATTTAGACACCTTTTAACAGCTGCCCAGCTGCCCAGCTGCCCAGCACATAAACACAACACATTTTCCTCACCCATCTCTCCACTAATGGATACTCAGGCTATTTGAAAATGCCCAGTCTCACAAAAATCACTACAACGGATGCCCTTGAACACATCTCTCAGTGTGCAGAGAAACCACTTTGTCCAAGGCTTACAATTAGAGGTGAAATTGCTGTGTCCTACGAGCATAAATCCTCAATGTGTTAGGCTCTGTTCTTCAGGTCCACATTGAGGCCATATTAACCCACAATCCCAGCAGCCCACAAGGAGGGGAGTCTTCTCCTACCTTCAGGAAAGTCTTCTTCAGGCCTAGGCTAAAAAGCATATAGAGTAAAAGTGCACCTGTTTACCCACTAAGAGTGAACCTGCACTTAAACCTATCTATCTATACATTTATATCTATAGGTACATAGATATATAGATATGGGGAGGAGAGAGGGAGAGAATAAAGTTCAGTTCAATTCTCTCCTCGTGGCAGCATCATTTTGAAAGCTAACGATGTGTCTCTATTCGCCCATCTTCTGATGACTTAATGAATTAGCCACTCGCCCATAAGAACTGAACTGCTGGGATAATACATCAAAATCAAGCCAGGCACTCACGCTCGTATGGGCTGATGGATTTAAGGCGAGACCTCAGGCAATAACAGTGTTGTTTAGAAGACGAATCTACTCATAAGCGCCCCTCCGTGACAAATGACAGACTTGGAGGCGATTCACAAGGTCCAGGTGGGAGCGGCTTCAACTTAATTAAACTCTGAAAACATAATAGAACCCAAGGCAGTACATCAATTTCTGGGTCCCCCTATCAAAAAGCACACGATATCCTTAATAGGTCGGCCATATCCAATTCTTGGGACTGTAATAGATCGTTAGCTGACATGCAGTATTCCAGCAGTCCTTGATCTTGCTGGAGCCAAGGCCACCTCTGCCTCCTTTCTCCTTCTTCCATGTCTGTTTTGTCACCAGTTCACCCAAATGGGGAGGGGGCTGTGACTCTGCTGCCATTGCTTTACCATGGGTCCTACCAACACCCACCCTGGTGTTTCACACTTGGTCTCTGCAGCTCTGAAATCCTGGCATGTGGGCCACCAAGTGTCACTGGTGAGACCGGGCTGAAACTGGCCAAGTAGGCTAGGCTGGCTGGCCAAGGAGCCCGACGAAACTGCACTGTTTCCAGCTCTGCAGCACTGGGATTATGATCATGGACCATCATGCTCACTGTTCTACATTTGTAATTATTTTATGTGTGTCAGGGGCAGGTATGCACATTCCACAACGGACATATAGAGGTCAAAGGACAATTTGCCTAAGTCAGTTGTCTCCCTCCACCATGTAGCTTTGGGGAGCAAACTCCCCAGGCTTGGTAGCAAGCACCTATGCTGCTAAGCCATCTTGCTGGCCCACATACTCAGCTCTATTTTTTTAACCAACTTACAGGATCAAACTCAAGTCCTTTTGTTTCCAAATCAGGCACTTTACTTGTGTAGCATCTCCCCAGATCCCCAAACACCCTCAGGACCCATGAAAGTGACAACCTATGTAATCCAAAGCTCCAGGACACCCTCAGCTCACAAGGGACCTTGACAAACACAAAATTCAAGCGGCTCCTTCCCATCCAACTGACTCAGGGCTGAGTCAGAGACACCTCACCTGCTTCAATGGCTCCCTGCTGAGGCCCATGCTGCCTACAAGTGCTGAGTCACTCAACTTTTAGCTTTCACCTGTCTCATTTGTAAACCTCATGCTTCCAAACAGGTGCCCTTCCCAGGAATGCTTGAGAGAACCAGTCATGACAGAGAGTGAACACTTGTGTGGAGCTGTCTGCAAGAAGACATGACCCTCACCTTAAAAAGTTGAAATGGAGCTAATTTTTGAACCAAATAAGGACAGTGACCTGGTAACACACATTTAGGTTACCCAAATATTGCTTTTCAGGGAGGTAATAGTTTCATGAACACTTCATCGTGAAAGGGCAAAGAAAACCAGAAATCAAGACACTATACAAATAAATCGGAGGAAACACCTGGTAGGCAGGAACTTGTCTGACGTCAACCTCAACCTTTGGTTGGTAGAAGCTACATGTTTGTCTGTATATTCCAAACCATTTACCTAATGGTCACAAAGATGTTTGGTCACATACAGAGGAGGATGACAAATAGCTCTGAAGGGGTTCAAGATGCTTCACAATAACCTGGCTTTTGATTCGCAACATTCCATCCTATATACCTCATTGAAATTCCAGTCAACTCCTCAGCCTCATGGAAGGCTCAGTGGAAGCTGCTGTTCTTTCCAGGAACTTCCATTCATACACTAATTTCAGGAGCACACACACATGTGCACACATGCACACACAAGCATACACACACACACACTTGAGACTCACCCTCATATGCTTACATAGTAGTAAGTCATTGGTTATAGAAGAACATTCTGTGAGAGTCACCTGCTCAGCAAGAATAACCCTGGTGGACTGGAGGAAGGGATACCATTCCAACCCCACAGCCAGTCCAAAACAGAGCTTACAGTAGTGTCCCAGTTCCCTGAGAAAAACTGAGTCAAAAGGTTAGTGTGAGTCTTGTGCATCATGTCTTGCAAAACCTTTCCAAGTGCTTTATTTTATCGATCAGGAACTAAAGTATCTACCTCAAGAACCAAAGAATAAAAGCAACTATGGCCTCACCTCATCTAACAAAGCAGTGTCAGGCTGGCGTTGGTGCAAAGGTCAGCTCAGAAGGAGTAAGAGCAGTTACTCGGAACTAATTTAGTGTCTATGACTCAGGAACATCAAGTCCAACATGCTCCACTTTCTAATGTTGAGGTGGTTAGCCAAGCTTTTACAGTCATGGAACAAAAGCGAGTCATAAATCAAAACATCTGGGGGAGCGGGGGTGGAGATGGCTCAGTGCTCACAAGCTTTTGCAGAGAACTCAGTTCAGTTCCCAGCATCTATGCCACGCAGCCTGTAACTCCAGCTCTTAGGGATCTGAAGCCCTCTCCTGGCCTCTAAGGGCACCTACACCCACAGGCACACTTGTGAGCACACAAACACACACATATTTAAAAATAAAATGATATCTTTATCTAAACAAAATCTTTTTCAAATACATTGGAGAAACATCAGTCAAGCTACAGAGCTTCAGAAAAGCATGAAGCCTGTGCTATAGGCTCCGTGCTACTGATGACATCCTTAGCGTGGGGATGTTAACACATTCCAAACAGTTCATCTGTTAGTCACAGGATGTCAGGCCAACCGATAAATGGTTAGAGGATGGAGATACTTAAATTAAAACATCTTTAGGAAACCCATCACTCTGCACAGTGGATATAGGCCAATAAGAGAGGAAGGAAGGGACTTCGGGGAAAAAAAGATGGAAGCACAAGAATGGGAGGGAAAGAAGGAAGGAGGAACGACAAAGCACAACCAAAGGGAAAAAAAACTACAAAACACAAAATCATTTGGCTCTGGGTCTACATCGTTTCAACTCTCCACTCTCAAAAAGTCCAAAAAAGGCAACCAACCTTTTAGACTATTTAATATCTTTTCCCAGGAACTTCGGTTCACATTGGCAACATTACAGATCTGACTATGCATTTTGCCATTTCTACATGATATTTGAAATTTTTTTTCTAGGAAGGAAAAATATCAGGTTGCTTTTAGTAAGAGCTTACACAGAATGCTTTATCTCAGTAAATCCTCACAGGGACCTGAAAGGGGGTCAAATGTGTGACCCCCGTCTTGCCAACACAGATCCCAGAGAGGATAGTAATTGTTCTGTAGTCCCCATCTTATTCAGAAGCAAAGAAGGGGTTCACCTGGGACCCCAGGATCCCATGATCCCTAGCAGGTGAAGAGCAGTCACTAAACAGCTATGAGGTGTGCTTTCATCTTTTAAACACAGAAAAGCAACATATTTCGGTTATGATGATTGGAATTCAAGGAACTCCCTCTCAGAGACCTCCATCACTTGCATGTGACTGTCATGGTTCCTGACACCTCCCTCCCAACAGAAAACTTTAAGATGGAAAGGCCTTGAGTAAAGCCCAAGTGGTCCCAATTAGACAGGGGACACTGGGCTAATAACTCACCTGTAAGGCAACCCAGACCTATGAACTGTCAAGTGGGGTTGCTACCTGCCTTCCCAGCATAAGGGTACTCTGACTTACCCTTTGAGTAGCGTGCCTGGCACGAGCCAGGGGTTAACTCTTGGTAATCTCTCCCACACATAGTGTAAGCGCCCAGCCTCCTACTCCCCAATTATATGACTCTTATCTCCAGCACTGCCTGATAAATTATGGAGTGTGGATCTTTTTCAAAGCATTCCCCACTGATTACTTCCTTTAAGCCAGTTTATGTTGAGCACTGGCCGCTAGGGCAGCAAGATAGATCAGGGGTTTTTCCTTCCTATTCGTACGTGACCCCCAAAGAGGACACTGCTTATGCCACAATGGTAAGATTTTTAATGCATGCAAATTTTAAAACCATTCCGCATGTATTAATCCCTCATTGAAGTAAATGGCACCAAAGCCCACAGAAAACTCACTCACTCACAAGAACAGCTGTCCCTGAGGCTCTCCCAAAGACTGACTGACAGGAAGGACAATCAGATGCCTAATGCTTTAGTTCTCTTACATGGATGAGTGTCTGACATCCTCTGAAACTCAAGAAGGGCAGGTACTAAATATCAGCCCGTGCACATATCAGCACAGGGAAGGGGAAGACACTCAGGGATCAGGAGAAAATATTCAGACTCAGGGTAAAGGGCTGCAGACAAACTTCAGATCACTCTCCTGACCTCATCCAGATGAGGCTGCTATCAATCCCCAGATCCACTGGACCTGTTTCTGTCCAAGGACCTTTGCATGTGCTGTTAGGTCCTGGTTTTCCCTCAGCCTCTATTCTTTGTATGGTTAGACCATTTTCATCTCATAGGTCTCAAATCAATCTCACCCTTTCCAGAAAAGTCTTTTCTACAACATTATTCAAAAGAGAGGGGGAAGCAAGAGATATGGGGGAAAGGAGAGGAGATGAATAGTAACTGAAAAATAACGACATATGTGTGTATGGCATGTGCACACGAGTGTGTGCGTGTGTGGGAAAACGCCCCCATGAAACCCACCACTTTGCACGGTAATTTAAGAAATTAATTTTAAAAAAGAAAAAAATCAGCAAAATTGCCAGTGAGATGGCTCGGTGGGTAAAGACACTGGTCTCCAAGCCTGACAGCTGGGACTTGATCCCCAGGACACACATGATGGAAGCAGAGAAATGCGTGCATGAGTTGTCTTCTGACCTCTGCTTGTGTAGCTTGACATATGTACACACACATAACTCACACAAATACAATAAAAATTTTTCAATAAATAAAATGCAATAAAAGGTTTACAGTAAATAAACTAGAAGACCTTCCCTAAAAGCCTGATATTTTATTCTACTCATTCCTACACAGCACCTAAAGCATTCTGCTTATCTTGCCTATGGCTTTGAATGTTATTATTTGACATTTTGAACACACACACACTACAGTGCAGGGTCCTGTATGTTCTGTCCTTGCTGTTTGGCATCACTGAGAATCTCAGTGCACAGCCACTGGGTGTACGAACCAACAATTAACTAATCGGGGCAGAGCCCTGTGCCTCATCTGGTCCCCAAGCTGTGGAATTCTTGAAGGTTCTAGCCTCAACTTCCTCACTCACTCATCCCCATAGCATCTCTCTCTCTCTTTCTCTCTCTCTCTCTCTCTCTCTCTCTCTCTCTCTCTCTCTCTCTCTCTCTCTCCCTTCCTCTCTCTCTCCCTCTTCTTCTCCCTCTCTTTCTCTCTGTGTGTATGTCTGTCTCTCTGTCTCTCTCTGTGTATGTCTGTCTCTTTCTCTCTGTCTCTCTCTCTCTTTCTCTCTCTCTGTCTCTGTGTGTGTGTGTGTGTCTGTCTGTCTGTCTGTCTGATGTCTTTGTGTGTATGTGCATGTCTGTGTGCCTGCTCTCTCTCTCTCTCTCTCTCTCTCTCTCTCTCTCTCTCTCTGTCTCTCCCTTCCTCTCCCTGTCCCTTCCTCTCCCTGTCCCTTCCTCTCCTTCTTCTTCTCCCTCTCTTTCTCTCTCTCTGTGTGTATGTCTGTCTCTCTCTTTCTCTCTCTCTCTGTCTGTGTGTGTGTGTGTGTCTGTCTGTCTGTCTGATGTCTTTGTGTGTATGTGCATGTCTGTGTGCCTGGTGTCTCTCTCTCTCCTCTCTCTCTCTCTCTCTCTCTCTCTCTCTCTCTCTCTCTCTCTGTGTGTGTGTGTGTGTGTGTGTATGTGTGTGTGTGTGTGTGTGTACACATGTGGGTATGTACACACTCGTGTGCATGCATATGGAGATCACAGAGGAACCTGGAGTGTTCCTCCTCAGCCTCCATCCTCACCCACTTTTGTGTGTGACAGGGTCCCTTTTCTTCATCTTGAGATCAGTGATTCCTAAGCCGGCAGTTAGTAAGCCCCAGGATTCCATCCACCTCTGCCCCTCCCCACCCAGGACTGGATTACCTGAACTTGGGATTTGTGTTTGCACTTATGCATTCTCCATCACTCTCCTGTGACTTTAGTGACCACTTTGAAGGTGACTTGCACTTTGTGCCTCCAATGGTGTCTCCAAGGCCTAGACTCAGGCACAAAAGGGATGTGCTCAGACGCCAAGTGTGTGGGGACCAGGAGCCCAAGTAAAGATCTCACATACAAATGAAAGGACCATACCAGAAATCCAGTGACAGCCATCTCTCAGTCCTCACACACCCCCAGAACTAGGAAAGGCTGAAAAGACTCTAAAATTAAATGCAAAGTGAAGACCTTCGCAGATGAAGCCTCTTCCCCCTTCCACTGAACCATACACAGTCTGCAGACAGTGGAGGAAACCACTGTCATCTAGCCCAGCTCAGCTTCCTGACAGTAGCCCCCACGCATCCAGGCCACTCCAGGCTCTAGCACTTCTGAGTCCTCCCTGCCCCTACCTGCTCTGTTCCACCCTCATGAAGTCCCTATTCTTCAAGAGTCTATTGATAATCTCTTCATGAATTCAATTAGGTTCTTTTCAAACCAGGATCACCCTCACTCTAGGTAAGCACTCTTACCCTGAGCTATATCCCCTGTCCCCAGACTTCTTTTAACTTTGAACTTGCTCTATTGCCCAAGTTAGCCTCGTCCTTGGCATCACCCTGGGCAGCAGTCACTCTGAGGTGAAAGGTCACAGGATTCGGCACTGATCGAACAGCGCACGCTTCAGAGCCAGACACTGTTCTGGCCACTCTGCTCTCCTTCCCATCTCCTTCAAGGAAAGTGAGACAGAGAAAAGAATTTGGGGAGGGAAGAAGCTTTATCAATGTCACACAAGAATTTGGTGATGGAGTTCAAGTTCAAATTTGGATCACTCTGCTGCCGGAGTCCATGATCTTGATCACCCATTAAAGCATTCCTTATCTGGTATTCATCGCATGGCAGACAACAGCGGAGAATTGATGACAGTCATGCTGTTTGGGATGCGCCAGCATGCTGCCTCGTTCCCACCTGAGAAGCAGCGTGCACACAGGCTAACAGGCAAGCCTCGGCTGGATTGGATGGGGACCTAGAAAATATCATAGCACCTCCAACAGCCTTGCCCTTTCCAGGGCATTCCGCCTGCCTCCTGTTTACCAATTATCTGAGCAGCTCTGTACTGCAACAAGGCATAAATGGAGTAATGAATTGAGATGCAGGTTTCATAAAAGTGATTAACTGCTAAATTCCAGTTCAGCTAACAGTTCAATTATCCCATTTTGCATCTCAGCTTTCCATCCAATTCCGCGTTCACGCAGCCCCAATCACTGAGGCACCTACAGCCTCGGCATTACCATTAATTAAGCCATCGCTCTTCCCAGGAATCTGTCCACCCTCACTTGTGAGACAGGTTTGCAAAGCAGGGTGTGAAGGGAGAGCTTTGAGTAGCAGGTATAGTAATGCCAGGATGGGGATTCACCTCAAGTGCATTCAGTGATCCCTACCGTGTGTGATGAGGGTAGGGTGCATTGGTGCCATCGCACAGATGCGGAAGGCAGAGGGCAACGCTCAGGAACGCATTCTCTACTTCCACTTTGGGTTCCTGGGATGAAACTCAGGTCTTCAGGCTTGTGCAGCAAATGATTTTAACCAATGAGCCATCTCACTGGCCCAGTGCATATTTATTGTTTTACTTTGTTATTACTGTTCAGCCACCTTGGTGTGCCATTATCTCTTCCCTCCATGCTGATGGTTCTTCTTTCTAATTTCATGCCATATGTATCTCATTACCTCTGCTTTCTACTTTCATGTCTACAACACACACAACACACACACACACACACACACAGAGGCAGACATACATACATATACATAAATGCATATGAGTAGCTACAAATTTGTACATAAATTTAGATCTATGTTCCTCATACGAGAGAAGACATGCAGTACTTGACTAGACCCACAAGAAGTCCCTGGTCCACTCTGCCTAGCCAGCCCTTGATGTTCAAACCACAAGGCTCAGTTTTCCCAAAGCAGCATTTGCTGCTCATATGCTCAGGTGTTCTGAATTCAACAATGTGTGGGGTTGCCAGTGTCCCCAGCCTTTTAGAAGACAGAACAACACCAACTATATAGTTACTGTTTATCCAAGACAAGCAGCTGACCCCAGTTCAACTCCTGGATCTCCCTCTGCTGCCTGCTGGCTTGACTCTCCATATTGGCACAGCTAGACTTGCCCACCATCTTGGCAGGATGGAAGACTAGAGGTAAGCTTCAAGTGATTTTTTAATAAGAAAATAAATTTGAGTTGTATTTTCCTATCTGTTGTGGAGAGTCATTCATGCCTGCTCCCTCAATTTTGCTCATCAATGTATCAGTTTGAAAGAGATAATTATTGATCTTCTGTGGACACTCTGTGGAGCCAGGCACTGCTTTAAACACTACATTCATGGCCATTCAATCCTCAAAGCTTTGTGAGTTTGTTTTACTGTTATCTCTGTTTATGAGGAAACTGAATACCAGAGAGGCTGAGCGATTTGCATAGGGTCACACAGCTATGAAGAAGATGACCTAGAAGTCAAAGTCCAATCTGAAAACAATATTCTATATAGCATATGTTCAGTAAACAACTTCCTTAAATATTGCTTTAGAACAAAATGAATGGGTGCATGCATGTATGGACAGATGTGGAGATGTACCAGCAGGTGGATGATTGGATGGATGGATGGATGGATGGATGGATGGATGGATTGGTGGGTGGGGGTGGATGGGTGGATGGTGGGTGTGTGGTGGGTGGGTGGGTGGGTGGATGGTGGGTGGGTGGTGGTGGGTGGGTGGTGGGTGGGTGGATGGTGGTGGTGGTGGTGGATGGATGGATGGATGGATGGATGGATGGGTGGGTGGGTGGGTGGATGGATGGATGGATGAGGATGGTGGGTGGTGGGTGGTGATGGATGGATGAAATGGATGGATGGATGGATGGATGGACAAAGAGATGGATGTACAGATGGAAAGGTGTGATGACTTTATTCCTTAAATGGTCATGTCATACTTTAATTACATGAAAGCCTTACCCCATAAAGCCTTTATGACCAGCAGATGATGTTGCCAGAGACATTTTTTTTCCTGCAACAACTTACATCTAACAGGATACCCAGGTCCCTTATTTATTTTCAATGTGTGACACTCCCAGGAGCTTCTGGGTGAGCACAGGCAGGGACAGGGAGGTCTTCACATGTACCATTAACGAAGAAGGCATCACAGAAGATGCTATTAATCACACACCTCTCCCTGACACACAAGCCCCGGCACCTCCATGAAAATGCACAGACCAGGCCCAGCAGCAGCATAGCTTGGCATAACATGTAGGTGCCATCCCAGAATTCTGAGGCCCCCTTGTCATGATTAAGCATAAACCATCTTTGGTTGTCCGGTTCTCTGTGTTCCCATTATCTGGCAAAGTGTGATCCAGGTGCACAGGAGGCAGCTCCATTAGCTCGGGGAAGGGAGAACCATGGTTATATTTTTCCTTCCAATACATGAGCTGTGTTCTCTGTCATTTATAAATATGGCTCTGTGCTGGTGACCCAAGGCTCCTCTCTCTCTCCCACACCAACTTTTTAGCCCAAGAGATGTCTGTAGGGAGTACACTCTTATAAAGGAGAAGACTTCCTGATCAAGGCCTCTTTTCCTTTCTGGAGCCTGATAGGGACCGGAGCAAGCACATATCAAACATATGGACTTCCCCAGCAGACTTTGTGAGCACACATGAGGAAACGGCTCAGTGAGACCCAGGGACTGTATGTCACTCAAGAAGAGTGAACTTTAACCTTTCTGCCAAGTCCATGTTTGGGCCACATAGTCCATTGTTTGTGTGCCATAGATACTTCCAGCTCCAAATAGGCACAGAGCATACCAGAAGCTCTCTTACAAACAGACATCTCTGTGCTTCTTAAAACCCTCTGTCGAGACTCTTTGATGTGTGCCATTTGAATTTCAGGAAGAACAAGAACCTGAGAGAAGACAGGGGCATCTGTGCTGAAGTCAAAGACACCCAAGAGGGAACTCTATCTCCATAATGTCTTTGTGACCAGTGAGATGCAGTGATTCCCTTTAAAGATTTTCAAAGTACTCAGTGAGCATCCACACAGAACATAATCAAGTCATGCACCTCGTAACCTTTCAGATGTATGTACAGTGGTGGTCCTGTACATTTATACATACAGTTCTATGCATTTATATGAGGTTCCACTGAGCCATTTCTATTTGATTCCATACATATAGAATCACATATGTGTATGCTTTATATGTGTAAGGTTCCATATACATATATGTTTCTATGCATATAGTGTATGTGTGGTTGTTGTTGTTTCAAATGTTCTAACAAGTACTAGAGGATGCAGGTTTATAATTTATATACATGGAACTATCATCATGTATATGTAATTATATGTCTGTACTGTAAAGTAAAGACCATATGCCTCATCAAAAGAACATCGTATGCCAAATACAATACCTCGTGGGGGTGAAGGAGGTGCTGCTATAAACAAAGCACCTGCCCTTCAGGCCACGATAGCAGAACACACGTCACATGCACAGTGATGATCCTCGTGGACCAGCAACAAGCATTCCTGGGCTGCTTTACGATGTCATTGTGCTGTACCGTTATTGCTGTCCTAAAGTATAGCCTTCTATTTACAAATGGAAATTTACTATGAAATGTGCGCTGTGGGCTACAGGGCTAGCTCAGTCCTTAAACACTTGCTTTCCTTGCAAACACTACCTGCATCGGATCCCCAAGGCCAATTTGGAAATAAGTCAGGCCTGGTGCTGTGTGCCATAATCCCAGCTTTAGGGAGGCAGATCTCTGCTGCTCTCTAGTCCATCAACCTAGCCCCAGATCCCAAAAAAGAGCGTGACTCAAAAATCAAGGTGGACATTGGCTTCTGCCCCACATGTTTACACAAACACACACACTCACACACACACACACACTCACACAAGCACCTGCACGTATACAAATACACCTGCACATACATGCATAAAAAGAGTTCACTGATTAATTAAAGAAATAAAAGTGCATGTCTAACTTTTCACACAATGGTATCTTGAACTTCTCTGATCAGGACAGTTACCCTCCAACTGCTTCTAACTGAGAGTTAGTTTCTGTTCCAGTTTGAGCAGCAGGAAGGAGACATGGAGATGCCATGCAGATCCCTGCTAGGCTTGAACATAGCAATTAACTGTGGGCTGACGGAGGCAAGTGCCAAAGGTTCATTCAAGGTCATGGCTCAAGGAGGAGACTCTGGGCAGGTCGACTCAAAAGACGCAACCTCCTGCACCTGCTTCACTGATGTGTGACCTTGACTGTGACCCGGTCGACCTTGAGAGGCTTCTGAGTGCCAGGCTTGGTTCCTACAGCCCCTCCCAAGCACTGGTTCTTCTGACGGCTCCATTCCTCCCCCTCTCCTTGACTCCTGCGTGAATAATGAGTTCTAAATATATTTTCTTGTCCTAAACCATTTTTCTTTCCCCATGCTAAATGACCAGGCTTGTGTATGTCAGCAGGAAAACGTGCCTGCTTTTCCAAAGGATGTAGAGATAAGGCCACACATACTTCCTGAGTGCCAAAGGGAGCAGTATGTCGCTGACTCACTCGCAGCAGCCGGGAGTAGAAGAAGCTCCTTCACTTCACACCTTTGAGAAATTACTACTTCAGCCCCAAGTGTCCCAATTATTTCATTTTATTTTTTTTAAATGCAGGATGAAGAAGGAACTGCTGTTAATTATTTAACATGAGAACCCAGGGTCAAGTTACCGGGGGAATTCTTTCATTTCTGGGGCCTGTCAGGATGACCCACCAGCACTGAGTTAAGCAGGTCCTGTTAGCCACAAAATCACCCAGCACGTGCCTCTCCCTCCTATGCTTCCTGTAGCCAGCATTGAGAAGGTGGGGTTATGAAGAGAGCATCAGACATGGGAGGTTCCCATTCCCCAACTGCTGGTGCCTTCCTAGGTAGATGGGACTTTCAGGGTGAGCTTGTTTTCTCGAAATCAAATAAAACATCAGACCGATAGAAAGCATGGCGTGCAGACTCTTCTCTACATGTCAGACTTAATCCTTCAAATATTAGACAGACCTAAAGTCACTGTTACAACATTCAGAGTGAAAGTCATAGGGAATGGTGTTTGCAAAGGCGCTGCGGTGGAAGGGACATGTCCAGAGGTGGCAGGAAGCATCGAGTGCCTCACACACAGATTCCCCAAGCACTAAGTCTGCAACTTTCCTGGCATACACCATTCCAACAACCTCAAGCAAATTTCTTTAGCTACCTGACTGATTCCTCAGTAGGTGGGCAGGGCACCCGCCCAGGGAGCACAAGCCTGGAATGCCTAATCCTCATTGTCAACCTGACAAGATCTAGAGCCACCACCCAGGGAGGCAAATCTCTGGATGGTCTGTGAGGGATTTTCTACACTGAGTTAACCGTCCACTAGCCATTAGTCTGACTTAAAAGGAGAGAGGATGCTCTGCTGCCTGACTGTGGACATGGGATGACCAGCTGCCTCCTGCCACCTCCTGCTCCCACTTGCGTGCCCTTTCCATCTCTATTCAGTAGGATGCTCCCCTGCAACTGTGAGCCAGAATAAACCCTTCTTCCCTGAAGTTGCTTTTGTTGGTATTTTTCCTTCAGCAAAAGACATACAACTAATGCAGATCCCTTAAAAGCACATATTGCAAAGTACCTTGGATGGAATCTAGCAGACCTGTGATTCAGTGGGGTCCATATTCTGCCCTAGGGTGATCCAGTAACTTTAAGACAGACGAATGTCCCTCTTCTACGGCAATCCTCAAAGATTCAGGTCTCTCATCCCATCTCCCAAGACTATGCAGAGAACAGGGACCTCTATTTATTATTAGTTGCTCTTAGTGAAGTTCTTTCCTATGTGGTGTCTCTTGGACACATCGTGGCTCTAGCTTGAATCTAAACATCCTGCCAGGCTAATAGATTTCTGACTCTCTGGTTTCCCTCACACCCCAGCTTGAACCAAGAAATGACTAAAAAGGTCACTTTAAATTACAAAATGACAAGAGACATCCTGGTCACTCACAGGCTTCTTCTCTAGGGCATCTCAGATCCTCCAAAAAGCTGGGCCAGGGAAGCTCCCTCTGCCTTCTGGAGGCCTACACTGGCAAGCTAATGGCTTGCCCATCAAAGTGTGTGTGTCTGTGTAGGAACTGGAGAACAGCTTGTCTCCACAGTCTAGTATAATTACCACTAAATGCTCCAGAAACTTGGCAGTTTTGAATTCCATCCCACCCATGACTGACGTTCCTAATTAATACTATTGTTTCTCTCCTCTGGCTGAATTCCCTGAATGCCAACATGCAGGGCATAGACTAAAAACAGACATTAAGGAAAATAACATCAGCGTTCATCTCTAGCAGAAATGAATGAGGTGCTTCCATGAACGATGTGGAAAGGTCTCTGATTCCCATGCAGAGGAGACCCTCCCTGCCTGACCGCCTCTCTCCTCCCACAGGATCCAGAGGGTCACCCCAGCTTCTCCCTCATGACTCTCTACAGTTAGATCCCTGCCAGTACCTTTGGGGGAAGTGAACCCTGGACTTCTTTATTCTTTTGTTTTGCTTTTAAGTTCCAGCTCAAAATTTCTAAAAAAGACCTTCCAGTGCAGTGTACATGAGCAATGGCAACCACTGGGTACATTATAAACAGGAAGTCCACCTTGAACGAGAAGAGTCATCTCACAATCTGCTTCAGAAGCTTCTGGGGGGTGGCTGTGAGCCACAGCAGCCAGCATCTGCAGATGGCTTTGTTTACTTTCTGGAGTTGTGTCCAACAGGGAATACAGTACCAGGGCCTAAGCAGGACGAAGATAGAATCACTATCTGCCACCAAGCTATTGGGTCCCTTCCTTGGCCCCTCTGGGCCATAGATCTTTCCACTGCAATGTGAATGTTAGCAATACAGATATGACAAGGCTGACTACATCACAATGAGAAAGTCATGTGGTTCCTGTGGACTCCACCAGAGAGTAAATAGATGCCAACTTAATCTAGTCCTAGGCACAATTAACTCGCACCCCTGTTTGAGGGACACTTCTGAGATATGAGCTATAGATTAGGATCACTCTGAGAATGTGTGGTTAAACAAATAAGATGGAGTGTGTGGTCCCTAGGAGAGGAGAACATGACAGCTCAGGACCAGCACTGCAACATCATGGCTTACATCTCACACTCTTGAGTTTGAATAATACACAAAATCAAACACAGGGCTTCACCAGTGGTACAGGCCTTTCGGCCCAGCTATTTGGGATGAAGTGGTTTAGGGAAGGAGATCATCTCATGTGAAGATAAAGGACTTCTTGGTCAGCCTGTCCCTTGTTCCAGAATGAAAGGCAAAAGCTAGAGATGCAGCTCTATGGAAGAGCTCTGCCTACCACCCACCAGTGAGAGGGAGAGCCCTGGTGCAGTGGGAGAGCACTAGCCCTGCCTGCAGTGGGCCCTGAGTTCTAACTCCATCACCAAGTGCATTAAAATAGAAACTTAGGAGTAAACCCAGGTCCTGTGGTTTAAAAGGGGAACATGTACAAGTGGCTGTGGGCCTGTATCTTCTCTTTTGATTATGACAGGCTCTCACTCTGTAGCACAGGCTGGGCTCAAACTTGATCCTCCTGCGGAAGCAGGCAGCAGGATGCTGTAGTCACAAGCATACTGAAGCTTTGATTTACCCTCTCAGTCAGTGTTGAGTTGAGTTCCCTGTGGGTGTGGCTGAAGGATGGCTCCACCCACTCAGCTTTTCTGTTCTTGCTTCCTCCTTACGTTGGTCAATTAAAAATTCTTCTGTCCTCCAAGGGTACCTGCATTCATGTAGCATACATACACACAGATACACACATACACATTGATTAAAAAAACTAAAGATATATAAAAGAAATCTAAAATGGAATTAATACTCATTCTGCTGAGGTGAAGTAGATATTGCATAGAATTAACCACTGGTGACACTAGTGACAGCTGAGGTGCTCAATAGTAAGTGATAATCATTGCTATCTCATTCCAGAACATTCTCATCGCCACCAACGGAGACACTGCAGGGACAAGTTCCTGCACTACGAGAAGAACTGTGTTGTCACAGGATAACCCTGTAAGATCTGTCTGGTCTTCACGGCATAATTTTCTGTCCTTATTTTTTTCCATTTGTTTTACTGTTTGACCCAAAGTCTCACTGCGTAGCCCAGGCTTGACTCGCCATCCTCCTGTCTCAGCCTCCCGCGTGCTGGGCTGACATATGTGTCGTCATGCCCGGGCACTTCACATCTCACTTTTACACTCAGGAGCCACTTCTCCATCGAGCTGTGATATCCGTAAGAGAGCTCATGGCCTGGCTTAGGGATGGGACAGGTAACCGAATGGGTCTAAGCTCAACATCCTATAAAAACTCACTCTTCAGATGCCAGGGACTGATATTTCAAATCAAAAGTCACAGCTTGTGTCTATTGTTTCCTGAGGGCAAAGCCAGACATAGCATAAGGACTGTGCAGACCAATGCCTCTGGTGTCATCAGTGTGTCTGGCTTCCCTAGTGCTAAGGGAGGAAGCCTGTACCCCTAGATTATCAGTGAGTGATACTGGGGCATATTTTGGTTGTGATCAACCTAGTTCTAGTTGAGAATCCTGATATTATTGACCAACTATGTGCTCAGACAGTACTAACAGATACCATGATTGGAGAAGGGCTCTTTCAATATAAATTTTATAACCATGAATGTGACCTATGCCACTAATTCCAATAATGCTGTTTCTAACCAGACCACGGACATCCACATCCAGAGAGCTGACGAGAGATAAAGAAGCTGACGAAAACCTGGAGAGTTGGCTCAGTCAGTAAAGCTATTACTTTGCAAGCACAAGAGTTCAGTCTCTAGAAACCATATAAAAATCATGAGCATGGTGGTATGCATTTGTAATCCCAGCACAGGGGAGGCAGAGATACCAAGACTTGCTGTGTATCCAAATTGTGAGGTCTGGATTCAGAGAGACCCAGTTTCCAAGAAAGTGGACTGAAGTTGATATCCCAGATTCTCCTTGAACCTTCACATGAGCATGAGATACACACACACACACACACACACACACACACACACACACACACAACTTCTTGAGTTAAAAAGGAATCCCAGCAGCATCCAATGCTGGGAAGGTGAGCAGGTTTACATGTCCAGCTACATCAGGTTACCAAGATAATAATGAACAACCAAGTGTGTTAAACCAGGCACAGGAAACCCAGGTGGGAGGAAGGAGAGGAGGGCCTGCTGTCAGCAACTTGTCACACACGCAGAAGAATAGTGACATCTTTATAGCAGTGGAGAGAAGGAGAGATAACTGGTTCCATTAAATGATGAGTTTCGTGGAGCCCACCCACCTGTCAGTTCTGCAAAGCCTTCCAAAGTGCCACTTCCACCTGAAAAGGAAACTGAGCCACCCTGTTTAGACTCCCAGATAAAAGATGGGAGGCTTCCTGTAGACATGGTGAGTTTCTGAGAGTACTTCCCAGCACCACTAGTGGTTAACTGAACTACCTTTGATGCTGTGGGCTTTCACCCCAAAGCCAGATCTCCCTCCCATCTCCAAGGCTGCCCATGAATCTTTGGAAGCAGATATGATCTTTGCTTCAAGGTTGATTTCACCCAAAGTTCTCAGAATGACCCTAATTTTACATTTCAGAGTCCTTTTGAAAAGTTCTCTTTAAAGCACACAACTTCATGATGCAGTTGCTTTGGTTTTTATTCCCTGCTGGACAAAGTGCTATATTTCTAGAAATGCCTCATTAAGAAGGCAACCAACATTTCCCTCCCTGATCTGTTCGCTGAAAGCGGTCCAGAGGCTGATTGCTCAGTCCTTGCAGGGCCGTCCTTGCCATGGGCGGTTTCTCAGCATCAATAAACTCAACCTGGCTTCTCTGGAACGCTGCATCTTCTCATTAGCAGACACAGCCCCTTGACCAACCCAGGGAGGGAAGAATGTGGCTGTGCCTTTTTCTTCTTGCTCTCCTTTTGAAATCTTGGCTTGGTGACAAAACTAAACAAGAAGAAAAACTAATCCTAATGCAATTCCCCAGCAAAGACATAAACTAGAAAGGACATATAGCAAAGAACAGCAGAGATCAGTCAGGAAAGGAAGAGGTAGTTTGAACAAGCCCACCAACACAACTTGGATGTGTGCAACAGTGACTGTGTTCCAGATCAGAAAGGAAACAAAAACAATCTAAAGAATTTTGAGAGCTTGACAGTTGATGGCCCACATTCAACACTATTCATCCTATAAAATTAACAACTAGTGGGGGTCTGGGGAGGTGTTTCAGCTGGCAAATGCTTTCAGCAAAGTGAGGACTAGTATTTGGTCTGCAGCGCCCCCATAAAAGCTGTCCCACCATGTTGGTCCACCTATAATCTCAGCTTGGAAGACACAGCCAGGAGAGTCCCCAGGGTGTACACATTTGACTAGCTAGACAAATGTAACCAGGAAACTCCAGGTTCAATGAGACCCCCCCACCTCAATATATAAGGTGGAAAGTCATCAAACATGACACACGACATCAACCTCAGGCCTCCATGTGCATGTGTACACCCTGGCTTTTTAAATAGAGGAAGTGTCTTGTCCTGGGAGGAGGTTAGGTAGCCTGTTTGTCAATGGTCTTCATCGATTTTCAAGAATTCTAGAGTGTCCCTCAGAGGAACTACCAAAACCACAAGGTCACATGCTTGCAAATACTGTCCCTTTAGTTCATCTGTGTTTAAATAGAAAACTTAACAAAACATAAGGCCAGCCCTCGGCCAGGCTGAGAGAGATTTAACACACACACGCACATGCACACATACACACAAGAGTCGAAGAGACTGAAGAAGAGAAGTGTGAACTGTTACACTTGAATGGCAGTTTAAAATCAACTGGTGTCCTGAAGGGTGGCAACAATAGACATCTCTCTCCTACTCTGACATTTCCAAATGCCTTCTCAGGAGTCTTGAGCAGGAAGTGTCTAGGTGTTTCCTCAGTGAAGTGCTTGCCTTCCAAACATATAGACCTTCGTTCCATCACCAAGAACCACACGAAGAAAATCCAGGCATGACAGCAGGTGCCTATAACCCAGCACTGGAGAGGCCGAGACTGGAAGATTCCTCGGGCTCCCCAGTCAGCCAGTCTCGCCTGCTGGGTGAAGACCCTCTCTTAAAACCAAAGTGAGGAAAACTACCTGAGGAATGAAAGTGAGATTGACCTTTGGCTTCCACACGCGCACACACACACACACACACACACACACACACACCATACAGGAGCCATGAACTGCAATCATATCCTTCAGGTTATTGACCACATCTAATCTTTATCTCAAGTAGACACCCCACCACAGGACATTATCACTCCACCCATGTCCTTCCATGTAATCAAATCCATACATGTATCAGTTGTCTCCGATCCTATGTGTCCATTACTATATCTTCTCCCCACCTGCAATGGGATTAGGCTTCAAAGGGACAGACTGATCAGCGCTGCCTGGTTTACTCCTTACCTACTAAGTATAACACTGGACCCATATGAGTTGCTTTCTAATTGCTGTGACAAAATACCTGAGCAAAGCCACTTAAGGGAGAGTTTGTGTTGGGTCACAGTTCTAAGGTACAGGCCATCATGACTGGGAAGCCATGGTGTCTCAGTGGGAAGCAGCTGGTCACATGGTCACATCGTACCTGCAGTCAGAAGCAGAGAGAGATGGATGCTGATGCAAACCTCACTTTCTTCTTTTACTGAGCTTTGGAGCCCAGCGCATGGAATGGTACTGCCCAGAGGGACAGTGTGTCTTCCCACCTTAGTTAACCCAGTCTACGATCTTCCTCACAGACATGTCCAGACCTGCCACCTGAGTAATCCTAAATCCTGTCAAGTGAATAGTCAATATTAACATCTAGGACCAGAGAACTACAAACTAGTGTGAAGACAGTTGATGGAGCAAGTGTCTTGTGAGACTGGAAGAAGCCTGCAACCTCAGAGCCTCTCTTATCTCTGTGTACTGAGCTACTGATGGTAGAGACTTGCCTTTGTTTTGTGAGCAACCGCATGGCACAGAGAGCAGGGACATGGAAACAGGGTGACTGAGGCTCCATTTAGGTATTTGCTCCATATGCGGGGGAATCTGCCGAAGCACTGCACCCTGGAGAGCAGCCCTTCCCTTCTCTCTGGCCGCCACCACTCAATGATCCTTGTGCCCAGCCAGCTCATAGGAAGCTCTAGTCAATCAGACCTGCCCTCTAGCCTCTCTCACGTATGCCCTTGTTCTCTTGTGTGAGACCAGCTCTGCAGCTGACATGGCTGAAAGATCTCCCTTGTAGAGTCTGACAGGCCCAAGTGGGTGGCAGTTTTAATAGACCTGGCTTGATTAGTACCCCACTGACATTTCCACGGTTCAAATTCACTGCTCACCTGCCTACCAAAGAGGCCTTTCAGAACATGCCTCTGAGAGACTGAGGCATGCTGCCACCAGCTTCTACCTCTGCAGGCTCTCAGGATTCCGAAGGCCTAGCAGAGTTCTACCTGGCCCTGGCAGGCAAATGGCATAAGGCTTCCAAACAGAGTCAACCAGGACCTACTGTGAGTGCTGCACAGAGAAGCAGAGGTAGTCCGTGATTTCCAGGACCTACTGTAAAATTCCTATGTTCAGCAAATATGAGGAAGCAATGGGAAGAATTTGAGCCTTGCATGCATGCATCCACACATCTGCACATCCATTGACCTGCATACTCATACATGCTTCCATTCACCTACCTACATATACATTCATGCATCCATCCGTCAACCTATACACACATACATACATACACACATACATACATACATACACATATACATATGTGCATCTATTCATCCACTTACATTTGCATATGTGTATCCATCCATCAACCTGCATATATATATGAGCTTCCATTCATCCACCTACATATACATGCATGCACCATCATCCACCTACACACACACACACACACACACACACAACACACACACACACACACACACACACCTATACATATATATGTGAGCTTCTGTTCATCCACTTATATATACCCACATATAAATACATACACTTACATATACATACAAGCACTTACCCATCCACCATTCTTTACCTATCTACATACCCTTATCCATTCATGCACTCATCTACTTACCCATCTACCCACCTATCCATCCACAAAATATTTATTAGTGCCAACTAGATTAAACACTAAGCCAAACTCTGGTTCTACTGTGTTCCACCACTCCTGAACATTAGCTAGTCAGAAATACAGCGAGCATCCAACTCCTGGCATTTCATCAACTGTGACTCTTTCTAGAAGGAAAAACAATAAGATGCAGGGTGGTAAGATAGCTCAATAGAAAAGAGGTTTGTCATCAAACATGACGACCTGAACTCAACCACTGGAACCCATATGGTGGAAGAAGAGAACTTACTTCCACATGTGCACGATGGCATACATGCCCCTTAAAGCAAATCAATGTAATAACAAGGTGATACGTGAGGTAATAAACAGAACTGCTTTAGCAGTAGGGGGTTCAAAGGAGATGCGTCAGATAAACTGTATGTAAGGCTTACCCTTAAGGAGGTTCCAGGGCCCATTTCATGTTGCCAGAACAGAACATGCTGAGGTTGAGTTCTTTAGAAATAAAACAGGTGTTTTTGAGGTTCAAAGTTATGGTGCTGGTGGCTGAATATCTCTGATGAGAGGAGCCCCATCACTTCATGGTGATTGTTTTGGTGCAAATGGAATACCTAGGGAAAGAGGTTTGCTCTGGATGATGATTCTGCTATTAGGTGGGGGAGGAGTTGTGTATGAAGTAGACTTAAGTTACAGCTTCTGTCAAAGGTAACATTCCCAGTGATCTTGTTGTTCCTCTTAGCAGTCAGATAACTGTCCCAGTAACAGATACCTAAGAGGAATGGTTTAAAGTTTAAAGAGGAAGGTTTTATTTTGATTCATGGTTTCAAAGGTTTTGGTCCACTATGAGCTGGCTCCATTGCAATGGGACTACGGTGAAGCAAAGAATTCTGGGAGTGGGAGCAGGTGACACCTACACAAGTTTCATTTCTTAGTCATTGTGAATAGTGCAACAATGACTATGGAAGTGGTTCATGTCTAAGAGCCCTACTGTTCTTGACCAGGACTCA
Organism: Mastomys natalensis; assembly: GCA_021653895.1. Taxonomy (NCBI): domain Eukaryota; kingdom Metazoa; phylum Chordata; class Mammalia; order Rodentia; family Muridae; genus Mastomys; species Mastomys natalensis. Next base: position 952,152 of record JAJTUV010000378.1, read on the forward strand.
AGTTTAGATCTCAGTACCTTGATCAGGCAGCTCAAGACTGCCTGTAATTCCAGCTCTTCTGATTTCTGTAGTCACATGTCATGTGCACACACACACACACACACACACACACACACATACTCACACACACCACTAACACCAGTATAAATCTTTTATTAAAGTCTTTGGGTACATTTCCCGGAGAGGAACTCATGTGGTCACTGATCATAATGTAACTATTTTCAGTTTTATAAGCACCCTACATACTGATCCCAGTGGACTTGGACCATTCTGCATACCCAGTAGCAGTGTGTTAATGAACAGGCCTTTGTGTAGGTGTATGGATTTTGTGGTTATGAAGGGAACGATCTTTGTATAAGCTACAAACGAAGTTCTCAGAGTTTAAACCTGCAATGAGATGCACATACATACACACATACATACATACATACATACATACATACATGCACATATGGATGCATGACAAATTCTGTAGATGAGACATCCAAGGTAGAATAGTCACAGTCCCTAGCTCTGGGTGGTTGGTACATACACTTTATATTATTTATTCATTATTACTCTTTTTAATTATGCTTACCATTTTTAACTTGGAAAATGGTAAATTAGAAAAAACAGAGGTGCCATTGTGGTGGCACACATGTGATCCCAGAGGTGGAGGCGGGAAAATGGGGAGTTCAAGGTCACTCTGGGCTAATTGGGAATTGGTGGACAGCCTGAGCTACGTGAGAAAAAGAAAGTGGGTCTGAACTAATTTATTCTTGATTTGTACAGATAGATCATGGTGAGGGAAGACAGAACTGTAAGTTCTTTTATTGTAAGCCTCAGCAGAAAATGGCCAAAGTGATATGAGCAGGTAAGTAGAGTGATGTTTCATTGTATCTGTACCTTTGAACTTTGACCTTGACAGAGGAAGGTGCCAAGCTGATTCAACATGGTGCCTCCCTCCTAAACATTACTTCCTCCATCTTTGGATGAGCTTCTTGGGTTGGCACTCCTTTATTCCTTTATTCTAGCTGTTCCCTACTCAGTCTGCACACAGAAAGACCACAGCGATTCCCCAGGCCCTATTGGACATTGCAGTGAATCCCCTTGTCTGGCCCTCAGTCTTTGGGCATGCTGGCCCACCCAGCTCTCTGCCTGCCTCCACTCACCTCCCAGGCACAGTGAGCATCTTAAAGGATCATTCATGACTCATTCTGCAGATCTGTTATCATCAGCAGCTTAGCTCTAAAGTGGATAATTTAAGCAATTGATCTCTATGGCAAATAAAAAAATTAATGAACTATGTGGGGAGAAGGAATACCAAAATTATCTAAGCAGAGCCATATCCCTTCAGGAGATAATGGGAACACTCAGTGGCCATGGTACCCAGGAAGGCATGTTAATAAGCCTAACAGAGCATAGCACACAGTGGTCTGCTACTTGGATGAGAACAGAGATGAAATGGAAGGTCCTGTGGCAGCATCCAGTAGGTAGGATCTCCCCCTGGCTTCCAGCCATGAAATAACTAACCAAATTCCACTATAGCCAGTGGGAAGCCACGGGGGATTGAGGTGATTACTCCAGGAAGATAAAGATTTGACAAGGAGTCAAGAGCTTGAAAATCATCCCTTTAACATGGCACATGAAAATACCATTCAAAACCATCTACCCACTTAAATGACCTTGGATCTAATACCACTTTCCTGACCTTGACTCTCCTTCTAAAAACTTTTTAAATGTGTGTGTGTGTGTGTGTGTGTGTGTGTGTGTGTATGTGTCCACAGTCACACAGGGACAAGTATGGAACTCAAGTCCTTAGGCTTGGTAGCAAGTTCCTTTATCCACTGAGCCATCTTACATGTCCTTACCTTGATTTCCCAGGTTCCCTAATCCACCTATGCCTACATGTGAGTGCAGACAAATGCCTCTGTGTCTGAACCTTGGGGCCTAACTTTTAGTGAGTGACTTGAAGCCCTTTGATGTGTCAAAGAGTCAAACCTTCCTGAATGTTCCAGTGCTTAAGAACAGAGAGTACAGGGCATATAAAAGACATTACGAATATGGCAACACAGTTATCAAAATATTTTAAAGACAAACTAGTGATTTAGAAGTACATGTTTCTTTATTAATGCTTTCAATAACAGATCGAGTAGCAGACCTAATGACCACCCCAATTTCACAGCGGTGATGAACAGAAATAATATGTTTGGAAATTTGGAACAACTGCAATGTGTTATGAAAATAGCTATGATTTGATTGGTGACAAAGCCTCAGATTCTATTAGAAGTCACTGTCATCTGCTGCCTTCCCTTATGATGAAAGGAAACTCTTGCCTTCTTGGTTACAATTAGAGTCTTTTTCTCTCACGTTTGAGTTTAGTGTCCTTGTCCTATCAGTGAACCCCAGTTTAAAAGGTATAGGCCAGCAATCCATGCAGTGGTTAATCCGCAAGGTACAAGCAGATGGATAAGACACAAATATTGCTTCAGAGCATCTTCCCAATTACTTCCTCCTCCTCTTCCTCCTCCTCCTCCTCTTCCTCCTCCTCCTCCTCCTCTTCCTCTTCCTCTTTCTCTTCCTACTTCTATTCCTCATTTTTCTTCTTTTTCTTTTGACCTTGCTTGCATTCATTGAAGTATTTCTATGTGATTTATTCATGGATTTATCCAACATGTCTGTTGGGTGCCTATTGCATGACAAGGAGAATTTCAAATCAGGGAAACTGGAATATAAAAAAACGCAGTGTCCAAACATCAAAAATTACAGATCCTCTCCTCCTAAGACTAAATTTTATGAGGTACATTCCTTTATGTTTAAAATACTCCCCAGAGCTTATCATATTGACTATGTGAGTGGTAAGCAGTTGTTGGATGGATGGACAGATGGGTGGATATTTTTATGGAAAGATACTACTTGAACAATCAGATGTATGGATAAATGCATGGATAGATACATGGATGAGTAGATGAATGCATGTAAAGAGAAATGAATAGGGAAATTGATGTTTACATTTTTGATATTCACTTGACTAGCCTAAGATATACCAATCAACTAATAGCCAGTTTGATACTAGAGCACTGAAGATCCTTCCATGCAAACCCTCACGTCAAACTTTTTTCTATAGAGAAAAAGAATAAGAGCAAAAGATACAGCCGAAGGTTGAAATGAACTGAAACTTGTGTACCCATTGTCAAGGAGCATCTCCTCATATAAATCAAGTACGATAAATAGATGATCCAGGTGACCTTAGAAGACAGTTCAAGGTCACGCATATGCAATGTGGCCTGATTCTGCCTGCCTTGATTTTGCTCCAATTGCAATGAGAGTTTTGCTCAGCTTGTATCAAGGAATCTTTAAACCTCGAGTAGTGCTTTAGTCTTAGAGTCTGATTTCCTAAAGCATTAATGCCTATGTTCTCAAGTAGCCAATGAGAAAAAAAAATTCCCTATTTGCTGGTGCTTCTTCATTTTCTTTCTTTACCTAATAACTGGAATCATCTAGGCAATGCTATAAATGACTGGGAGCCCATGAATCTAGATTCTTGGAGTAGGATCAAGACTTGAAGGATTCAGGTCCCTATTTCAATAAACAGATAATGAGAGAAAAATAAAAGCTACCTCAACGGTGATAGAAGAGCCAACATAACAGAGCCTACAGCTTGTTCAATATGTGATTGCCTACTGTGCCACTAAGTGGTTTGAAGAATTGTTTTTATTCAGCTCTAGGTCCTATTCTATCCATTGTTAGATGGTGACAGTAAAACCAACGACCTGGTGATAGAGCATGAGGAACACTGAAATTTGTCTACAGTAACTGTTTCTAGATTAGCTATTATTAGTGTCGTTGCTGTTACTGCCAGGAACCCATGATTGGAAGGCCACAAAGAGTGTGGTTGGAATTTGGTGAAATCATAATTTGACAACTCAGTCAGTAAACAAGCCTCAATCAAAACACAAGCCATACACATTTTCAGAGTTCTGCTTATAAGGAAGTTTGAGTGTGGTCATAGGAGCTTCGAATATTTAAATGTTCATATCTGTTCTAGTTCGTGTTCTTTTGCTGTAACAAACACCACTAAAAAGCAACTTGTGGGACTGTATTTGGTTTACACTCTCAGGTCACAGTCCATCGTTGATGTCAGACCAAGAATCGATGCATAAATCATATAGAAACACTGCTTACTTAGTTGGCCTATAAGCATTTCTAAGGAACTGTCTTGATTGCCTTAGTTAATATGAGAAGTCTTGGTCCACTGTGTCAGAGTGGAGAGCATGAACTGAGCACAAGTGAGCAAGAAAGTAAGCATGCATGCATCGACTTCTTGGCTATAGATGTGGTGGGACCAACTGTCTCAGGTTCTTGCCTCAACTTCTTTACAATAACTATATGCCAAATTAACCCTTTCTCTCTTAAGCATTTTTTTTATGCCAAGATATTTCATCACAGCAACAGAAATAAAAGTAAGACACCTTTCACAAACAGAATTCACCAACACATTTTCACACATAGTATTGATGATGATAGAAAATATGTTTGCGAGACAGGAAGGGGTTATAGAATAAGGCAAACCAAAGCTAAGGATATATAAAAGGACCATGAAGAAACCTCCTGCCTTGTAAGGTTATTTAAAATTAAAACAAAACTATTATATATTTATACTGGCACTCTCATGGCACTTTGATTTTATTAAATTAATAAATGTATTTTCAATGTTACGCTTTTGAATGTTCTGAGCATACTTATGTACAACTGGCATTTCAAACAGGTTCTTGCTTGTATTTTATGCCACATGTTACTGTATGAGACAAACCCTCTCAAAGGAAAATATGAAAATAAATTACATACAGAAATATAATCAATTTATCTCTACCTGGTTTTGTGAATTTAATGCCTATTTATCACATTATGTTATTGCTGTTTCTTTTGTGCCTAACCTGTGTTTGAGCCTTCCCAACAGCAGGTAATTGGAGAAGATTCTTAAATTAGAATAAAATACCAAATACTGAGAGTGGATCCACTCACAAATATTCTCTGATTCTTTAGGGCTTCATCATGATGGACATGCTGTCAAAGCTCTGGAGGCCTAGACTTTTCCTGAAGGCTAATAAACTAAGTGATCACTCTTATTTATTTATTTCTTTATTTATTTATTTATTTTCATTTATGTGTATGTGTGAGGATATGCACAGGCATGTGCAGTGAACTCGGTAGCCAAAAGATGGCAGTGATCCTCTGAAACAAGTGTTACGAGTTTCTGTGAGTCAACCAATATGGCTGCTGGAAACCAAACTTGGATCCTCTGGAAGAGCAGAAAGTCTTCTTAACTACTAACCTGTCTCCCCAGCCCCAGTGATTGCCTTTTTATGTAGCGGTCCTTATGCTCGAGTTGGAAGCACTTTACCCACTGAGCTGCCTCCTTGTTTCCTAAACAGATTATTTTTAAATAATTGATTAATGATGTCTTCAAGATGTCCAAGGGCCAGATAGCATAGCAGTGTAAAGCTCATCCTTGGCGCACACACTGGTCATGCTTCTTTCTCTGCCCACCTCAGCTCAGCTCACTTCTCTAAACCTCAGCTTCTCAATGTGCACAGGGGGACTGGAAATCCCTCTATACAGTATTGGGAAATTAAGGAAAATCCATAAAGAGCACTTGACGCCAAGCTCAGCACAAAATGGCAGTCCAAGAAAGAGTATCTTCACACCATGTGTCATGCTGTGCCATGCCTTACATCCAGATTATCTACCTTGATGAGTAGCATTTGGCAGTAAATGTTTAAACAAATTGAGACTTGTTGGTCTTAACCTTATTTTATTTTTTAAATCATTTCACTGTATAATCATGGCACATGGTACAGTGTTAAAGAATGTTATTTTTTGTTTTGGTTTTGTGTGTGTGTGTATGTGTGTGCTGATTCATGTCCATGTGCACATGGGATGTGTAAGTAGGTGCACATATGCATGTGTGTGCTCTGGCATGTGGAGACCTGAAGACAGCATCTTCTATTGTTCCTTCTGTGCTGTCCTTTTATTGTTCTCCTCCTCCTCTTCCTCTTCCTCTTCTCCTCCTCCTCCTCCTCTCTCTCCTCCTCCTCCTTTTCCTCTTCCTCCTCCTCCTTCTCCTCTTCTTCCTCTTCCTTTTCCTCTTCCTCTTCCTCCTCCTCCTCTTTCTCCTCCTCCTCCTCCTTTTCCTCTTCCTACTCATCCTCCATCTCCTTTTTGTTTTGCTTTGTTTTCTTTTGTTTTCTTTTGTTTCTGAGACAAGGTCTCTCACTGGCTTTGAAAACATCAAATAGACTGTGAGACCAGGGACACACTTGTCTCTAAGTCCCCAATGCTGAGATTACAAGTGCCAAATCTGCCTTTTTTCACATGGGGTTCTAAAGATTAAACTCAGGTCCATGAGCATTTTAGCAACTGAGTCACCTCCCCAGACCCCATTTCTTTTGTTTCTACATCCAGAAGAGGCCAAAGCTAGACCCCAAAATTCCTCCTTGACTTGGGGTTACTACTGAGTAGTGGAGAGAACCTAGCTAAGAGAGAAAGGTCAGGAATGAGTATTCCTCCATCGGTCTCCCTGATTACTTTCTGAGTCCTAAGATGAGGGAACCCTGACTTATGGATTCCCATGGATTAAGCAAGTTCAACTGCTTAACATCTGGCTTTCAAGAATTTAGCATACAGCTTTCAGAAACTGGTATCCACAGGACATGATATGGGGCAAAGAATGTCTCCAAATACTTCTTATGAATTAACTCCAAGAGCCACAACATGAGCCCATTTCATAGATGAAGGTCAAAGTAAAGTAAGTTACTCAACAGCACAGTGAGGGCCATACTTGACCTAGAAGTGTCTCGCTGCAGTCTATGTATTCTCCTCTGCAGACAGGGATCAGAGACCTGACATCAGGCACATAAACCAAAAGTTACCACCAGCTGGGTGCCGTAGCTAGCCAGGTGTGCTCTCAGGTCATGCACAAAGAGAGGAATATACCAGCTTTATTCTCTTATCTTTTAGGCCCTGAGTAAAGATCCCTTGCATCCCAGTCTTGGTTGAGCTGGGCACAGGCCCTTAACTCAGCCCCAGGACAGAGAAGGAATATATGGCCTGGCCCAGAAACCACAGGTGAGCCAGCTGGGCCTGTCCCATCTGTCTTAGTTAGGGTTTCTAGTGTTGTGAAGAGACACCACGAGCACAGCAATGCTTATAAAGAAAAGCATTAAGTTGGGGATAGCTTAGAGTTCAGTCTAGTCCTTGATCATCATGGCAGGAAGCATGGCAGCACATAGGCAGACACAGTGCTGGAAAAGTAGCTGAAAGGTCTAAATATGGATCAGCAGACAGTAGAAAGAAAGTGCTACTGGTCCTGGCTTGAGCTTCTAAAACCTCAAAGCTGATTCCCTGGGACTCACTGCCTCCAACAGGGCCACACCTTCTCCAACAAAGCCACAATCTCCAATAATGTCAACCCCTATGAGTCTATGGGGCCATTTTCATTCAAACCACCAAGGGGTCCCAACCCCAACTATGGAAAAGAACAGTTCCAAGCACTTCTGGGAAACATCTTCTTGCTCAAACCAAGTCTTGCAAAGAGGGGAGTGGTTGCTAATATGGCAGAATAATCTTTGGTTCTGTGCAGAGAAAGGATCCACAAAGGGAGGCAGGGGGAGGCATCCATTCCAAGCCCAGCACACATTCAGTGCCCCAATTTCCCCATAGTTGCCTGGCACATTCACACATATGTGAATGCTGAGGCAGAAAAGGGCTAATGAGAGCCTTTCCACTCAGCCTGACTTGAGAAAGAATGGGCGCAGAACCAGCTATCTGAGTGCTAAGTGCATTCTTCCCTGGGTGGTGTACATGAAGTGTCCCCTGCAGCTTGAACATCATGCAGCTGAAATGTCTGAGCAGAGGCATAGAAAACCCACAACCTCAAAGCTTCGAAGTATCAGGCCTTGAGTTTAGCTGCAAGCCTGTCTCCTTCCAAAGGTGGTAGGTAGGCAACTCTGTGAACCACCCTGAAATGGACACAGTGTAGAGAGATACACCCAATTCCTGAATAGGCTTGCCCTGCTTCCTGGACAAGCGCACTCACTTCCTAGATAATTAACTCCACTTCCTGGATCAGCTCATTCTATTTCCTGAGTATCGAAACCTTACTTTCTTGACTAACTCACTTCACTTCCTAGATAAATTTGTCCACTTCCAGTAAAAGTTCACTCCATATGCTATGTAAGCTCACCCTACTCTGGATAAGTTCACCCAACCCTCTGGACAGTCTCACCCTCTGGACTGTCTGGGTAAGCATTCTGCTCCTTGGAAGTCCATCTGCATGTTGGCTAGCTGGGTAGAACCAGAACACGGTATGCAAAGACTTCTGAGATGTAAGTAAAGGCGTGTGGTACCTTCTGGGCTAACCACAGACTGTCTACACACACCCTGCTTACTGAGGGAAGACTCTGCTAACATGATGAAGGGATCCTCCCTATACCCCAATATGCCAGTGAGGAAGGAAAGCCAGGAATCAAACAAGCCCGCATCCACCTCTCAGATCTGATCCTCTGAGCTCATTAGCAAACCTCATAGAATCTCTATTTCCCACCTATCAGATGAACTGCTAGTAGCAGCCGCCTTATGAAGCCCCCATAAATACTGAATGAGATCAAACATAAAGTGCTGCCCAATGTCTCTGGTGACTGGTGATCTCCCAGACTCTGTCTGCTGTGTAAATGGCACCATCACTAACGTCATTAATAGGAGTGTTGCCTTTAGCATGATGCCCTGCCACTAGTATGTAAATGGGTGCTCCTGTTTGGGTAACAATAGGCTGAGAGGAACTCTGAAGCATGAAGTCCTCATGTATCCAGAAAAGAAAACAGTACATAGACAGATGGAGACCCAGCATGGATGTGGGTGACTGTTGGGAGTACCATGGTGGAGGACAGAGGCTCAGTATGGCCAACAAGGTCACATACAGGACAGGTCAAGGGCTGCTGCTGACAACTGTAGGCAGGCAGAAGCTGACACAGCTTCTAAAAGGAATATGTGCTTTCGCTCCTATGGTTTTTCAAGATGGTGTGAACCATAGAGGGGCCATCCAGAGTCTTTAACAGAGTCTGAAGGCCACTCCAAACTTTAGGGCCTGATATAGAAGATGTATATTCTCCAGGGGAAGAAGGTGAAGGGTGCAGTGGGAAGGAAACGGGGAGGGGGGAAATAGAAATAAAGTGGGGGAATGTTAAAAGTAAGAAAGTTGTTACTGGAAGTAGACAACACACACACCCCTGCACTGCACACCCTCAATCCTTTCCTTGAGAGGCCAGGAAAGAGGGGAAGGAAGGAAGGAAGGAAGGAAGGAAGGAAGGAAGGAAGGAAGGAAGGAAGGAAGGAAGGAAGGAAAAGAGAGAGAAATTAAGAGTAAAAGAAAAGATAGAGAGGAAAGAAGTGAAAGAGATGATAGAAGAGAAGAAAGAAAGACTGGAATAGGAAGCAAGGAAGAAGGGAGCAAGGGAGGGAGGGAGGAGGGAGGGAGGGAGGGAGGGAGGGAGGGAGGGAGGGAGGGAGGGAGGGAGGGGAATAAGAAGAACAGACTGGACTCCTGAGAGCCCTGGTGCAGAGCTAGAAGGCAGTCATCCATCCCTCCCCTCTGTGTTTATCTAAGCAGCTGGCACAACTCAGGCAGTTTTGCTTAAAAATCATTTCCCAGGGGATTAGCATCCCCTTTCACACTTAAAAGCCTTCCCCAAAGCCAAAGAATGAATTGATTTTCCTATAACTAATCACACTCGCGCTTAATAGCAGGAAGCCACAGCTTTATTCTCCATCTCTGCAGCTAAAAAGAAGAAGAAGAAGAAGAAGAAAAGAAAAATAGAAATGAAAAGAAAAAACTGCAGACTGTGCAGCCAGGAAGCCTCCTCTCTCCCCACCTGGGGCAGGATGTGGGATGATAAAGGGACCATTCCGCAGGGCGCCTGCCCTCTCCACCGCCTCTGCCACCATGGGCTGCTGCTGCCTCTGAAGGTCGTGACAAGTATGACCTCATATGACTGTGAGTACAGCAGGCTACCTTGCACCTCTCTGGATAGCACAGTCAGCCTCTAAGCCCAAGTATGAATCTCTCAGAGGAAAGGCCGAGCCTCTTCCCATAGTGTGCCAGGAGCACAGGCTCAGATTGCTCCAAGTATCATGTTCCAATGCAGTAATGGCTTCACGAAGTTTCTATAGTAACAGAATAAAGAAAATCACAAATCAAGGTACTTTAAAAATACTTTGTAGCCGGGCGGTGGTGGCGCACGCCTTTAATCCCAGCACTTGGGAGGCAGAGGCAGGCGGATTTCTGAGTTCGAGGCCAGCCTGGTCTACCGAGCGAGTTCCAGGACAGCCCGGACTACACAGAGAAACCCTGTCTCGAAAAAACAAAAACAAAAACAAAAACAAAAAAAAAAAAAAAAAAAATACTTTGTAAAGGTTGAGAAGTTGATAAAGTAGTTTCCATGCAAGCAGAGAATACCTGAATTTGATCCCTCAAATGTATATTAAAAAAAAAAAACCTAGGAGAGGGGAGGCGTCACTTGTAATCCCAGCACTAGGATGGCAGAGAAAGGTGAGGATTACTGACCAGCCAATCAGTGAGCTCGGGGAGCCCCACGCCCAGTAAGAGACACTACCTCAAAACAAAATAAGATAGATAGCACCTGAGGAATGTCAAGAGAAGTTTCCCTATAGCCTACAAGCACACACACACACACACATCTGCTTTTAAAATAGAGTCATACAGTCATGTGAGACACAGGCATGCCTGTGGAGGACATTCCCTGGCTGGGATCCTGGGCTGTATAGGTGGAGGAAGGGAAGAGGGGGCATCAGCATGGCACTCATTGCTCTCTGCTTACTGGCTATGGATGCCATGGGGCAGCTACTTTACAAGGTCCTGCTCCTTTGACAGCTCCACCATGATGAATCATACCCTTGAATCGTGAATGGCAATACATTCTTTCCCACCTTAAGATGCTTTGCCTTTATCACAGCAACAGTTAAAGAAATGAAAGCATACCCCTTGTTGCTTGCCCTTCACCACAGTTGTGCACCACCTGAGAGGCCCCAGCAGCTGCCAAGGCATAGCCTTCTGTCCCTGGATTCTCCCGTTCAGGATCCTGTTGTCCAGGTTTCTACCTTCAAGCATCAGTGTTTTGCTCTTATTTTGGGTGTAGACTCCAAACAATGCTTAAAATGTATTCAAACAAAAATGTACTCATGAATATTCAGAGTAGCATCAGTACAATTTCTAGGAGTGGGAACAACCCAAACGTCCATCCCCTGAGAAGAGACAGACAAAACGTGCTGAACTCTAGTGTAGCGTGGAACTGTTTACAGAATCACACGGCAGGTTCTGGCCAGTTATCGGAATGAGGCTGTGGAGTACATAGTGGTTTTCTGCTTAAAATAATACATCATTTGTTTGTTTGTTTGTTTGTTTGTTTGTTTGTGATAAAGTCTATGTAGCTCAGGCTAGCCTTGAACTCACTGTGATCCTCCTGCCTCAGTGTAATGGTTAATGTTGATTGTCAGCTTGATTGGATCTAGAAACATCTAGAAGACAAGCCTCACGGCACGGCTGTGAGGAATTTTCTTCACTGGGTTAATTATATGAGGAGCCCTACCCTTAATGTGGGCAGAGACATTCCCTAGGCTAGACTCGTGGACCAAATAAAAAGAGAAGTGAATCTAAGGCCCAAGGCTGATTACTGCCTCCTCCCCACCACCCATGATCCTGTCACCTTCTCTGCCATGGCAGCCTGGACCCTCAAACTCCTACCCTTCCTTCTTATTTCCTTCCATTGCTCCAGTCAGGCATATTGGCATAGAAATGAGAAAAGTCACTAATCCACCTGGCCTCCCAAGTGCTGGAACCATCGCAGAAGCTGCTGTGCCTGGCTTGTAGCTGTAATTTTCTAAAGAATCGGATTAAGCTGAGATACTGCTGGTCTCATGTCTTCAAGCAGGGTCTACTCCAAAACCAGACCCACACTGAATCTCTGGAAGTTTGGGTAATGATAATTCAGTGTCTCCCAGCCCTGGAATATGAATCATGGCATCAAGTGGGATGTCACCTCTAAACCATGCCAACCACACTTGCTTACCATGTATTTGGAGCACCTTTCAAAGGCATGTGCTTCCCCTTGTGACCTGATTCACACACACAGCCAGGGTAGTGCCCTCCTGCCCCTACCAGAGCTCTCCAGATCCTTATTAGTCACAACTTCAGCATACTGCCTGTACATCTGATTTTTCTTCATACATAGCTTTCACCTATTTAATTAGAGCCCTCATCTATTTTTTTATATATATTTAAAGGGGGAGAAATCACACTTTAACTCTACAATGGGCTAAAATTATACCTTCTAGAAAGACGTGGCTGCTTCCTGGCCATGAACTTTTGCGTTTATGAATTGCTAATTTGGTTAATGGGCTCGTTCTGCTCCGAAATTTGCATCATGAAAATTACTAGCTTCGAAGAGTCCTCTGTGTATGGCGCAGTGTGCACGTTTTGTCGGAAAAGGTCACATCTGACATCGTAAAACAGCGGGGCCCTTTTGTAAAGGTAGCCATGTAAGAAATCAAGCAGGCCCATCGGTATAATGTCATGGCTAAGGAGGGGAGAAAGGATCTTTAAGTTAATTTTCATTCATATTGTTTATGTGCGTACAAGCCAAGCTCTGTTCTGTGGGAATCCTTTCTCATGCCCAGCATGCCATTTGTGATCAGGAGACAAGAATCACTGGAAAGGATCTGAAACTGGTACCAGGGGAGCTGGGGAGGCTGGAGCCAGTGAGGAGATAAATGAATGAAGCAGAGAGCATCATTCTCTATAAGAGAGTAGACTCTGGGTGTGGCTAGCCCAGATACCAAGAAAGCATGCTATGAGTCAGATGCTATGGTGGGGTCCACGCCTGAGGACCCCTCCTGTGATTTGGGGTTTGGAGCGCCTAAGTGTGAGGTCAACCTCAAGTTTCCTCCTCAGCCACTGCCCAGCTTATTTAGTTGAGACACAGCCTCTTACTGAGCATGGAGCTTGCTGTTTGAGTTAGGTGGGCAGACAGCAAACCAGGGATCTTCCTGTCTCTGCCCCATTAGAGCAGAGATTGCAGGCACATACACCCATGCATTCAGCTTTTTGAGTGGATGCTGGGGATCAAACTCAGATGATCATGATTGTATTCCAAGCACTCAACTAACTGAGCCATGCCCCAACCTTGGCCAGCCTTCGAAGATGGGGTTATTATTCATATTTTAGTTCAAATGCAAAGTGATGGGTTTTGTTTCATTGTGTTTTATATATATATATATATATATATATATATATATATATATATATATATATACACACACACACACACACACACACACAAAATTAAACTTTGTTCCTAATTACCTTCTTTCTCTACCTCCTACTGATCACCTATCTACCCCTCAGACAATCTCCCTTCTGTCACTTGTGTTCCATTAACCTCTCCTGTTTCCAAGAATCCCTTCTCTCTCCCTGTAAGCATCTTCATCCCTTTCATGGTCCACTGCAACATTTGTCTTTCCAAATCTGGCTTAATTTGCCTAACATAAAGGAATTGGGGCTAGAAAGATAACCAACAAGAATCATCACTAGAACAGTGGTCTTAATGCTTACACCAGTCACCACTCAGCATGTGCCTGACCACGTGACTTCGAGGAGGTCTGCTCTGTTGTCTCCTCTGATGTCATCTGGTTTTATTGTCAAGTATACAATGGACCACACCTGGCCTCATCCCTATAAGTACTGTAGAGGCTCAGGGAGTTCCTTCTGATGTGGAGACATTCATGACTAAGGCAAGGATTCCTTCCAGGGATCACAAATATTCTCACAGTGAATCCTGGGGATACTCCAGGTAAGAATCCTGGGGATACTCCAGGTAAGAATGGCATTTCAGGAGGGTCTTGCCAAACAGGTACTGTGCCTTAGGGCATCACAGGAGCCTGTTTTCTGGGCTCCATCACACTGCCCTTTGAATGAGACAAGACCTAGAAGAACTAGAAAGGAAGGCAGGTGAGTAAATAGGCATCAGCAGGTATGTAGGCCGAGTGCCTAAGCTTGGGGACAAACACCCCACCTCCTGTCTGGAGAACACAAGGCCCTGGTACATAAGTGCTTCACCCAATCCTGAATAGCATGCATGAAACAGAAGAGCACCAGAGGAAAGGAGTCCTTTGTGCCAAGGGGAAAGAGAGACCCTCCCTCTCAGAAGCATATGGAGTCTCCCTCCCACCTCCCTCCCTCCCCTGTAATTACCTCTAGTAAATTCCCCCATTCATGTGTTTGCCAGCTTCAATTGAGCCAGGACTTGAGGCTGCCTGGCCCAGGAGGGGGTGGCTGGGTACATTCAGCTTCACACAATCTCCAATCACTGCACCTGACTGGGACACACACTTGCTTATGTGAAACTTTCACTTCAATCCCAGCCCTGAATTGTGCCATTTCCCAGCTATAAGCCTGACACTTGGAGTAGGCTTTTCATATATCTGAGTCCACCCATACAAGTGTTACCTAATTAATGTGCCACCATGTGACCAAACCTCTCTCTCTTAAGACATACCAACCTGGAAAGGTCTAATATTAAGGATTTTGATCTCCACTGGATCACTTTCATGTATTTCTGATAATTTGCACAGCTGCTTAAAGGCAGATATTCATCAACTATAAACAGCTCCATGTTTGAGTAGCTATACATATAAAGCATCCCTTATCTCCATTGGCAGCTTCCCTCTGCTGCCTGAACAGGCAAAGGAATCAAAAGATCTCCTGACCGAAGCTTCAAGGAGCACCCAGAGGATTCCAGAGTGTATCATTCTTCAGCCAGGAAGATAAACTCTGAGCTCCAAAGCTAGGTGTGGCACCCCACATCTGTAGTCTCAGCATTTGTGGAGGTTGAGAAGGAAGCATCATGAAGTTAAGACAGTAAGGTCCTGTTTTAAAAGGCAGCACAAAGCAAAACAATAAAATCTCCCTACTAGAGACCCTCCAGGGCCTTCTTGGAGCCTGGACCACCGCCCCACAGACCCAGCCTCCAGCTTTGTTCCTGGAGGTGTGGTCTAGGAGAAACACAAGATGCTGAAGTCCACTGCAGACTGCAAAGGTAATCTTCACCACAGCAGTTCATGGGCACAGCAACGCTTATGATAAAGCAGTGTGCAAGGCCTTCTGGGAACTGGCTCTGTACCGCTCTGGACAGTGTGTGGTCACCTTCCTCCCTACCTCTCTTCACCTTGCTAATTTCCAGCACAGTTTATGTCCTGGCTTCCTCTCTGTTGCTGTGATAAGTCACTCTGGACAACTTGTGTAGGAAAGAGTTTATTTGGCTTATGCTTCCGGTTCAAAGCGCATCATTAAGGAAAGTCAGGACAGGAATTCTTGAAGCAAGACCATGGAGAAACGGTGCTTACTCTCTGGCTCCTATGTTCATGCTTAGCTGCCTTTCTTTTACTGTCTAAGACCCAGTGAATTGTGCTGCCCACAGTTAGCGGGGTCCTCCTTCATCAATTAAAATCAGACAGTGTTCCACAGATCAGGCCACTGATTTCTCATTTGAGATTCTCTTCTCAGAGGACTCCATGTTCTGTCAACTTGACAGTTAAAGCTAACTAGGAGATTGAGACACTTAGCCGGACATCAAGCATGTTCCGAGCCCTGCATAAGCCTGTGGATGTGTAAGCTGCGGAGTTCACACAGTTCCTTCTTAGAAGGAACCTCCAGCGGCTATGACATGAATTGTGCCCCCAGGAGTTTGGTAGCACCAGGGTCTTATATATAATGGACTACATAATGGCCACTCTAGGAAAAAGCCTTGCTGTTCAAATTCATGTAAGGTCACAACTCCCATGTCTCCCTCTCCATCCCTTATTCCATGGCTCTTCCTACCCAGTACAGTGCCAGATCTAAGTGTTCTACTGGGTTATTGCCCATCTTGAAACACTGGAAACCATTCCATTCCCTGTCAGATACAGTGCACCATCCTTCCCTGACCATATGCTCAGCCCAGAACAGAACTCATCCAGTGACAGCACAAACTCAACAGTAAGTATGTGTGTGCACACATATACACATATGCATGTGCTAGCAGCTGTCTGTGTGTGTACATGCATGTGGGCATATATAAGGTTAGATATTCTTCCTCCATTCTGCTTCAGTGTAAGTTGGGTAGATGTTCTCCCTCCATTCAGTGTAAGTTGGGGCCACAGGTGACACTGCATTTGTCTGTATAATACCTGTCCCAGTTGCTTCCTGTTGTCAACTAGGTACAAGAGCCATTAATGAAGAGGAAATCTCAGTTGAGGGACTACCCAGATCAGATTGACCTTTGGTCATGCCTGGGAAACTGTCTTGATTGCAGATCAGTGCATGAGGGTCCAGCCCACTGTGCCTTCCATGGGCAGCCAGTCCTGGGTTGTGTAAGCAATCTAGCTGAGCATGAGATTGTGAGAAAGACAGCAAGCAGCCTTCCTGCCTGGTTTCTGTTTCAGCCCCTACTTGCATTCCCGCCATGGCATCCCTCCAGGATGGACTATAGCATGTACGCTTAAATGAACCTTTTCCTTCCCAAGCTATTTTTGGAGATAGTGTTTATCACAGCAACAGACAGCAAGCTAGAACAATACTCTTGGTTCTTGAATTCCTGGGTACCTCAAAGACAAGCAGCCTTCCAATGAGCCCAACCTTATCAAGCCCACCTGAGAACCGGTCACCTCTCCCTTATACAACAGATGCCTCCTCCTTGTTGCTAAAATTCATCCCCTGGAGAAGATGTAAAGCAAACTCTTCTCAAGGTCCCAATCACAAAGCAAAATTTCACACCGAAGAGCCAATAAATACATCGGGCTTCCTTACAAAGCCTACGTAAGTGTTTACTGACAGGAGTATAGGCACCTCTCCCCAACAGCTGCACCTGGAAAGCCCCCATGTCTCAACACCAATGAGGGCTTCCTCTACAAGCACATAGATGGAGTCTCTGCTCCAGTCTTGTCTGGTCTCATCTACTCCAGCCCCTCTCCAGGCCATATACAGCATTGCCAGGTTGTAAAAAGCTGGTGGGTTCTCAGGAGAGAATTTCCTGCCTAATTCCCTGCCTCTGTGTGGTGGTATAAAATGTCAACAGCCACACATGGATGACCCCGCAAGATGTTGGTTACTTGGCTTGGATGACAGTCACCCATGACACTCCTTCTTCACAAAGCTCTACAGGCTGCAAAGGAGAGAGCCCTATGAATCCCTCTCACTGAGGCTGAGCACCTGTAGGGATGAGAAGGAGGCAAAGGATAATTCCTCTGTTCAGGGAAGAAGAAAAAAGTTTCCTCTACTTGACCACAGCCTTGTGTGGTCACTTTCTAATTTCCTCTTGCAGATCCATTGTGAACATGCATACGGGCAGTGGCCTGCTGCTCCTGGTACCACGATGGACCGATCCCTCTAACTGTAAGCCAAAATAAGCTCTTCTTGCCCTAATTTGCTTTTTGTCAGATATTTTGCCACAGTGACTGGAAACATAACTAACTCAGGATTAGAATCGTCCTCCGTGTCCAAAGGACAGAACTGCTATGGGCCTTCTTACATCTCAGAGGGACCAGGATACAAAGACAAGCACCTGGCCACTGCTCTAATGCGCTCAGGAATCCTCCAAGGTAACAATCCCAGGTCTCAGAGGGGACCAGAACTAGCCACAGCTCAGGGGTTGAAGGTCCCTAGAGGCCAGCTACTCTCTATCTTTTCTGCTCTACAGGGCCAGGATTACATGCCAGAGGATGCTACATTCTCTTATTGCCCACCTTCCAAAGTCTCTTCCTTATGCATTTCCACATTAAGCCTCTGAGATGACCAGAAACAAAGACGGGCCAATGGTTTCAATGCCACTTATAGTTTGGGACACCGATGAGCTACTTGTTAAAAGGCATACTGGATGAAAAATAATAGAAAATAAATTCACTGAGCACAGGTGAAGCCCTCTACACAGCCCATGTTATTGCACACTGTAGACTTGAGCTCGTGGCTGTCCCTCTGAGAAGCAGCGGCACAGCAGACAGAACGCAGGAACTCATCCACACGGGAAGAGGTTCTGCCATGGTATACCCCCAGACTCATTTTTCCTTTGTATTTTGAAATAAAGTCTCACTAAGTTTTCCAGGCTGGCCTTAAACTCACTCTATAGCCTAGGCAAGCCTTAAATCTGTAATCCTCCTACCTCAGCCTCCTGAGTAGCTGGGAAGTCAGGTATGAAATACCAGGCCTGATTAACCTGTTTTTTTCTCTAAGGTCTAAGGCACTCATTCATACTTTCAGGGTGCCTGGAGGAAAGAACTGAGTAGCATATCACCAAATCTGGTCATGGATACCCTAGCTCCCAACTAAGGCATGGCTGGCTTACATCAGCATCTGGCAGAGTGTCTTCATGAACCTGCCACTTTGGATTATGACCCAGGGCCTAATTGAGGGAGGTTCTCTGAGAGCTCGCTGCATGTTGGCTTGCTTTTTTCTCAGCAGCATGTCAGCTGGGTCCCAGTGTGATGGCTTATTTAAAATATCGGGGAGAAATAAAATTCACTGTAAATTAGTTGTCGGCAGCTTAGAAACTACTAATGATGCAGAGATAATAGGGGATTTGCAGCAAACGCTGATGCTGAGCTATGATTAGTGAGCACAGCTTTACCCCCTGGATGCCCACGGCCCCAAGCTTCCATGGCAAGAGCTATACATATGCATCAGCTGGGACACTTGCAGATCCTGCTCGGGGCCTCCTGGTCAGAAGCTCAGTGCTTGGCTCTGATTTGCAAAAATGATTAATCTATGGGTTTTGAGAATGAAAAATGTTTACTTCCCCAGTCCAGGAGAAAGCAAAGACTGGTCCTAAATCAAATTCCCTTTTGAAAACAAACCAAGATTTGAAGATATAGTAAAGCGTTTGCCTCAGAGGCCTGTGGAACTGAATTTAGGCCCTCAGCACCCATGTTGAAAAGCTGGCTATGGCAGCACACGGCTGAATTCCAGGGTTAAGGAGGTAGAGATGAACAGATCCCCAGAGATCACTGGCCACACATTCTAGCTGAGTCTTAGAGCTTGAGGGTCAGTGACTGATCTTGTCTGAGAAAACAGGGTGGAGAGCAATCAGGGAAGACATCTGATGTCAACCTGTGGCCCCTACACACCCACACATACACACACACACACACAACATATATACATACATGCATACAAATATACACACATAATATACATCCATATACACACACATATTATATATTCATACACACATACACTATACACACACATATGCACACATATACACACACATATACACACATATGCACACATATGCATATACACACACATACACACACACATATACACACATACATATATACACATACACACACAAACACACATACATACACATATACATGCACAAACACATATACATGCATACACACATATACACACATACACACACACACAGGAAAAGGAAGTGGAGCCTGTAAACCACCAGGAACAGAGCTGGAAGGGCCCTCAACATCTAACCTTGTCCTTACCTAGCCCAGACATCCCCAAATGGCTCTTACTGGGTGCTATCAAGAGGTTTGCTTCCCACAACCTTGCCTGCCTGTAGACAAGAAATGAAAGCTAGCCACTGGTGATGAGAGTGAAATCTCCTGTTAGCAAGTCACTATACTCTTTTCTTTCCCTCATTTCTATTAGTTGTGAACTTTGTACAGTGTATTGCGAGCATATTCATCCCCTCCCTCAGCCCCTCTCCCCCAATGTAGTAGCTTGAATGGGAAATGTCCCCAGGAGGCTTGGACAGATGTTTGGCCCCCAATTAACGGTGCTGCTTTGATAATGTTATGGAACCTTTGGGAGTACAGTCTTGCTGAAGGAAGCATGTCACTAGAGGTGACTTTGAGCACCTATGGTCTCACCCACCCTCCAGTTCAAATTCTCAGCTTGTGTTCACAGTTGAAGATGTGAACAAGTGTATACTGGCAGTCCAATCTCCCAGATCCCTGGTCCATAAAACTCATCTTTTCCCTCTGAGTGACCCATGATCCTTTACAACTCTGTAATCCAACAGACTTCCCTTGGCTTAACTAATCTGAAGTCCTTACTGTCACTGAAGGCATCCTGGCTTGCGCTGGCTCTGCTCCAGGAAGCACAGATATGTATCTTTAATCACACTTAGCTATTTGATAGGATATGTTTAGCATTTTGTACAAGTCCCTTAATTTTGTGTTTCTCCCTTTGCTGTTTAAAATGATTAATTAGCTTAAACTTAAAACGGATCTAATTAAAGTCCCTATTTTTGTCTCACTTGTATCTGAGACCCTTGCTTTTTATCACATGTATCAGGACTTTAATTTGCTCGTATTCCCCTCTTTATAAAATATTAAGGGAGAAAGTGGAATAAAATAGTCCAGTAATTGCTTGAGCATTGCAGTGAGGACAAGATTACAGGCTTCACCAGAATTGAGCCAGTAGCTGGCAGGCAAAACCAGCGTGCATCACCGGGTGTCAATTTGCCAACTAATGCGTATTAAGTCTGAGTCTGCCCTGTTCAAGGAAGTGAGTATCTGTAAGACATAAAGAACAAGAATTGTTTAGAGGAGAGACCTCAAAAAAAAAAAAATGATGTTGCTCCTTTCAGTTCCTACCATCAGGAGCAGCAGACAGGATACCTCCATGGCATCTGGTAAGAAACTGGCCATTAAAAACAGTGCATCCATCTATGCTCATGGGGTGAGAAAAATGCCCAAGTGTGTGGTTCCAGGGATAAGACACTTACACAGATATAAAGGCATCATTAAGAGTGTAGGCCTGGGGGCTGAGGAGATGCTCATCTGTGAAGTATTTGTGGTGCAAGCATGAGGATCTCAGTTGGATCCCCTACAACTCACACACTGAGGCAGTCAGCTGGAGTTTCTGAAGGGGAGTCCTGGGCAGAGCAGAGCTTAAATCACTGTTTGTTCTGTAGAACATCTAGACACTGGCTGCTGCCCTTGTGACTGACCTGTCCCTAAGGGATCATGATGTCCATTGCAGGAAACACTAGCAAACTCAAATAGGTCTCAAATAGGAGCTCACTCAGGCAATGCTCAACTTCCTTACACCAGACTCTATTTCATTCAAAAATACACCTATCGGATTCCCTTAGCATGCTACAAGCTAAGGCCAGAACCTGGGTACAAAGCATGGAAAGGGAAGGTTGCCAGGAGCCCCCATTCTAGAAGGGGAGAAGCTTCAAAGGACAACAGAGCATATAGTACAAGTGAAGAAGAAAGAGGGAGCTGGCTACATGGTCCAGTGTGGAAAGGTGCTTGCCACCAAGTCTGACAACCTGAGTCCACTCCGCGGATCCTACACTGTAGAAAGGGAGAACTTACTACGCTAAGTGGATTTCTGACCTCCACACACGTATAATGTCACCTTTGCACACTGAGTCGTTGCTCCAGCCCACTCTTTCTTCAACTCTTGAGCTCTGTTACATGTAATTTACACTGTGTGCACTATAAGCCTCACTCTGTAACCCATGCTGGCTAATAACTCACAGAGATCCTCCTGCCTCAGTCTTTCACGTGCTGAAGTTACAAGTGTGAGCCATGATGTCTAGCTTACCAGTGATGTTTCCTTCTGTTTCTTTTTCCCTTTCTCCATTGTTTAAAACACATGTGCAATGTGCCCAAGCACTCGTGGACACAGTTTTAAAACTGGCTTGGCTATTTGTCATGGGCAAGCTCTAGACGAAAATGTAACCTTTCCAAGCAAAATAACTTCACCATCCCCCTTTCCCTGTCTTAAATGTCAAGTATCGCCATTCTGCTACTATTTTTCAACAGGTGTAGAAAAATAACATCAGAAACTAACTAAAAACACATTCAGTCATTAAACTCAACAAGGAAAAAAACAAAACAAAACACCTCTAACGTTCAAGAGAACCTTTTCTGCAATGATCCCTTTGTCCATATGTCCTAGTTCCTCCTGTCTCTCCTCTGACAGCTAATGAGGCAAGTTAAGAGGAGGGGGCTGGCCCCTAACCCTGCCTGAGCTTGTGTGACAGCCCATGGCTTCATGACTTGTGTCAGAATAGGAAAAGCACGCATGGGTTTGTCTTGGGAGACACAGTTTAACAAGCATGGAAACAAAGTCCTACCCAGGAGGACCGCAATGTGTGCCATCTGTCGGGATGCTGAAGGTCCAGGATGCTCAGTAAA
This sequence comes from Mastomys natalensis, assembly GCA_021653895.1. Lineage (NCBI taxonomy): Eukaryota > Metazoa > Chordata > Mammalia > Rodentia > Muridae > Mastomys > Mastomys natalensis. The sequence continues at coordinate 974,409 of JAJTUV010000378.1, forward strand.
TGAGGGCAGTGTATACATATCACAACTGTGGACAATGAGGATGGCTCGATGGGAAGAGCCATTTGTTGCGTGAATTAAGGCTAATGACTATAGGTCAATCCCCAGGGTCCACACAGTATAAGGAGAGAATCAACTTTTACAAATTGTCCTCTGAGCTCCACATGTATGCCATGACACATGTACACACACACACACACATATCATGAATCATGACACCTATGTTTAAAAATGATAATCCCTACAAACACACACACACACACACACACACACACATAAAAGTAAAAATAACCTTTGAAGAGGGCACTAGAGAGATGGCCCAACAGTTAAAAGCATGACTGCTCTTGCAGAAAACTTGAATTTTGTTCTAAGCACCCACAGAAGTTGAGTTATAACCACCAGCTACTCCAGCTTGTGGGGATCTAACACCTTCTTGTGGCTTCCAGAGGTGCCTGCACTCACATGCCCCCCCCCAAACACATATACAGACACATAAAAACACACACACACACAAACTCACATGTACACACACACAAAGAAAAAGAAATTTTTGAGACAAGGAAGAGACTTAATTCATATGTATGGATGCTAGTATGTCAATCAAATGTCCCCGAAGGCCTGCCCATTTGTTAAGGCTTTGACCTCTGCCTTGAGGAGAAACATCTAACTGCCTTGCCGTTAAGCTAAGAAGGGAGTACTAAGACCTCAGCCACTGATGACCTTCTCTGTCAGCTTCCTGACCATCATGAGATGCAAGTCTCCTCTCCCACGAATGCCTCCCAAACAACATGACAAGGCCAAGTGACCAGACGATACCTATGAAACCATGAGCGGAGATCAGCATTTTCTCCTTTCACACTGGGCATCCCTGGCAGTCTGCTATTGTGGCCGAAAGCTGACCCATTGGGTGGGGTGCAGAACTCACTTTGCTGCTCAGTTCCCATCACCTCTCTGCAATGTTTATTTGTTTACTAAGCCTGACACACCAATTAGGTGAGAAAATGTCAGAGGGAAAATGGCATTCTGGTGCCATGGTGTGGGATAGGGCGGGATCAATTTCAACTCAAATTATTAAAATTACACAGCCGTGAAGCTGAACTTACAAAAGAAAGAGAAAAAAAACCCTAAATTATTTCTAATAGCAGAATTTTTGGGCATCTTAATTTGAGTAAAAGAAAAGGTTTAAATAGATTTGAGGGCTTAAATACTTCTGAGGGAAGTGGAGACAGCAAAGCCGGCATGTCTAATTCACCTAAAAGTAATTAACCAAAAGTGAGTTAGATCATTATTCCCTCCAAGATCAGTGTTTTAAAGAGAGCTGACTTATCTGAACTGATTGGGGCTTTCAATCCCAGCAGACATGAAGATGCTTGCGTGTTAAGGGAACAAGAAGCGAAGTCCAATTAGGCAAAAGTCTTTCTTATGGGGGAAAAGGAGCTAGATAAAGCGAATGCTCACGTGTGCTCCAAAGGATGCCCAGGAAAGCAAAACAGGAGTGTTGTTTTGTTGTTGCTGCTGCTGTGCTGCTGCTGCTACTGTGCTGCTGCTGCCAGCTCAAGTTCAAACCTCAGTCTAGGTCCCAAGAGAATAGAGGACCAGTTTCTAGCTTGGCCAGGGAGTACAATCAGCTCTTCACAGTTTGGGGGGAGGGGGTGAGGTCATGGGAGTACGTGAACACACTGGTCATCTAACTCGTATGGGTGCAGGACCTCTTGTGAGTGTTATACGGCCATATGTTGAAGTCCCCAGCCCAAGGCTGCTCCCTAAAGTAAGAGTACCCAAGAGTAGGAGAGAGTCAACCCTGCAAACATGAAGACATGAGTCTGATCCTCACAGTCCACATCTGAACAGCCATGTCTAATGGCAGGCATTTGTTGCCCCGCACTGGGGAGATGGAGTCAGGAGGAGTCTTTGGGCTTGACAGCCAACAGCCTACTCCAGGTCACCTGTTTTACAAGATAAAATGGACACTGCTCAATCACAGAGGCTTCCCCTAGAGAGGGAACTGACCCACGCTTATATCCTGTCTAGTTCCTCCCTCAACCAAGCTCCTAGATGTAGCAGCAGCTCAAGGTGGCAATGTGAGGGAGCAACAGAAATACCTTCCTGAGTCACCATCTCATATCCCACCTGGTGCCTTCATTCGTCTGCTAAACTCGCAGACCTCCTCCTATCTAAGCTCAGATATCCTTCCCCTCACACATCTAGAGTCTGAAGAATCCCTCTACATTTCTAGAGCTTGGCACATAAGAGTGCTTACTGCCCTAGCAAGGACCCAGGTTGGTTCCCACTGTCTACATGACACCTCATAACTGCCTGTAATGTCCACATGGTGCCTCATAACTACCTATAATGCCTACATGGCGCCTCTTAACTGCCTGTAATGTCTACATGGCACCTCAGAACTGCCTGTAATGTCTACATGGCACCTCAGAACTGCCTGTAATGTCTACATGGCGCCTCATAACTACCTGTAATGCCTACATGGTGCCTCTTAACTGCCTGTAATGTCTACATGGCACCTCAGAACTGCCTGTAATGTCTACATGGTGCCTCATAACTGCCTGTAATGCCTACATGGTGCCTCATAACTGCCTGTAATGCCTACATGACACCTCAGAACTGCCTGTAATGTCTACATGGCACCTCAGAACTGCCTGTAATGTCTACATGGCGCCTCATAACTACCTGTAATGCCTACATGGCGCCTCTTAACTGCCTGTAATGTCTACATGGCACCTCATAACTGCCTGTAATGCCTACATGGCACCTCATATCTGCCTGCCAGTTCCAAAGGACCTGGCAACCCCTTCTGGTCTCTGTGGGCTCCTCATGTGTATGATACATGTAAACTCACACAGGTGCACACACATACACATAAACTTAAAAATAATGAATCTTCAAGGGGGATTTCCTTGTGCTGTGGATTGCTGTAGGATCTCCTAACCCAGCTTCCCCTCCTGCAGGTGGCCAGCGTTACTAAAAGATACTTCACCTAAATCCATCCCAACACATCTTTCTCTTTCAAACCTGGACAAAATTCATTATTCACCACCACATACATACATACATACATACATACATACATACGTGTGTGTACGTATGTAAAACAGAGGATAACTTACAGGATTATGTTCTCTCTTTCCACCACATGGGTCCCAGGGATCAAACTCAGGTCTCCAGGCTTGATGGCAACATAGCCATCTTTCTGGCCTAAATCTTTATTGTTTAAAAACAGAAATCACCTGAGGAACAATAGCTGAGGTTTTTCCATGGCTTCTACATGCTCCTGCATACATACATATGTGCTCACATAAACATATATGTGCACACATGCATGCCCACCTAAATACTTGCATGCACCTAAAAACACACACACACACACACACAAGATGTTAGACTAACACTGCCCTTATCAAGAGAAGAAATAACACAGAAAGAAGACCTTGTGTACACATGGCAAGAGGCTACTCATAGTTAAGCCACAGATGATGGCCACCACAGAACCAGCCCTGCCACCCTTGAGGCCCAGAATGTGAGATATCTGGGTCTAGGGACAATGACACACTGTCACTGTGGCTAGAAGGGGCATCATCAGGTCTCAATCAGCCCTCAGAATCTCCTGCATCTCTTCTTCTTGTATTGTGGTTCCAGAAGATCTGGGTCTTTGATGTGCTCTTTGAAAAGGCTTCTTGTCCCTCCAGAGGCAAACAAGGCACTCATTGTCTCAGTCACCCATCTTCTAAAGAGACATTGGAACTAAGAAGCTAAAAAGCAAATCTAGCTACTAGAGATATGGATCAGTCATCAAGGGTTCTTGCTGCTATTACAGAGGACACAGTTTAGCTCTAGCACCCACATCAGACAACTCAAAACCATCTATAACTCCAGCTGCAGGAGACCCAATGCCTTCTTCTGGTCTCCATAGATCTCACACACACACACTAAATAAACAAACAAATAAATAAACAAACTAACTAAATTTTTAAAAAGTTAATCCAAATTGCACTACATAATTTGGATGGTGCATTCATCAAAGTTACCAAGTTCAAACCCCAAGAAGACTCCCGAAGAGGCTGTGATTTCCCCTCTCAACTCATTCTTTGGCTTCTCCTACATCAATATCCTTTACACAGGCCTGGCTTGTGCAAGGTACAGTAGCAAGTGACACCAGGCAACATACCTTGCTTCACCTGCCCAATACATACTCTCATTGGTCTAGACAAGGGACCTGGGTGAAACAACCTGCCACACCTTGTGCGCTCATCTTAAGGGGGCTGTCACATGATTCTAGAGAGAAAATGAGAGATAACTGAATACAGGACTATGTGCTCATCCCATTTCTGAACACCATATGCTATATCCCTGAATCCTATGTTGAAGATAACTCAGACTCACCTATGGAAGGTAGTTGCTTGCACCCCCATGCAAGGCTCTCTGGCACCACATTATCTCTGGTCATGCTGGCCCAGGCCAGGGTGAGGTCCCGGCAGATGGCTCACATTGCTATTTGGCACTAGGTAAGACTATCCATTGGTCAGTCTCCATGGCTCAGCTTTCCTCTCAGAGCCATGTACAAGAGATTCCTATACCTCCTGTCCTGTATTGGAGCACAGTGACACCTAAGGAGTCCCCAAGGCGAGCCTCAAAGCCTGTCAACGCTCATTGACGATTCTTGTTCCAACCAGCAAGGTGGATGCACACACCGGGGCAGATAAGGGAGTCCCCAGCAAGTGGCTAGCAACATAAATTCAAACATGGATAGTCCCAGTCTTTGTCCCTATGCCTCCAAATGAGAGTGAAGGACATGAACCTGTTAAGACAATCAGGATGCACAGACTCTTGCAACCTTTTCCAGCCCTACACAATGACTTTAAGAGTCTCCAGGTGGGACTCTTCCATCCCTATAACCACAGACACCAACAAGGAAGCGCATGGGAGGCCGAGGCAGGAGGACATTGGTTCAAAGTCATCTGTAGTGAGAGCTTTGGTTTCCTTGAAAACCCAGTTATGTTGTGCTGTTTTAATCCCATGGAAAGAGCTGCTTCACAGGAGGCAACTATGCTTTGCCTTGTGCACTAGCAGGGGCGTGGGTTTTGTCAGCTGCAGATAGTTTAATTCTGGGGACTCTGGAGAGGGTATAAATGGGAGATCCCTGAGAGGCTCTGTGGCAGCTGCCACTGCCCCTACCCCCGCCCCCCTACCCCCGTCCCCACCCCTGCCCATGCTGATGCTGGTTCCTGCTGCTACATTTACTAATGCTGGATTACTAGTTTGCTGGTTTGCTGGTTCAGGGACAGTGACATACAAGACTTTTAACACTAAAACGTTAAGCAAATAGACAAGGTTAAGTGGTGCATAGTTTATAAAGAAATTATAGCAAGACTAAAGGGGACAGGTAGTGACTGACAAAGGGTGACAGGAATTGGGAGGAGCATGAAGAATGTTTGAGGGGAGAGCTAAGAGAAGCCAGAGAGGAAAACAGTAGCTATTCCAGGCTGGGGTTCTGGAGAGGGAATTTGCTAGTCACCTGAGACAAGGATGAGCCAATAGATCATTGTAAATAAAAGTAGTAATAATGGCAAGAATAAACGATGTGTTTCTGTGTGTTCTTACCCTGCTAGAAGGGGGGGCTCCCAGGACTTCAGGTAAATGATGCTCTTGGGCAATGACTTGATTTTCACAAGTGAAAGAGGCACCCAGCTTTCTAGGGAGGTAGGAAAGTACTTACTGAAAGGTTACAGAAGTGGAATGATTATCTAATGCTCAGAAACTCATGACTCTCTGGCCCCAGTCCAAGCTGGAATTCAGGTTCAGGCAGGGTTTACCCAAGATGAGTGGCCCAGAGACCATTGTAGAAACCCAAGGTACCTCAGAGTAGTAAAACTGACCTCAAATGTTCCCTCTAAGCTCACCAAGAATTTGTTCACCCCCTCTGCAAAAATGGAGTGGAGATTATCCATGTCATTCTTCTCAGAAAGTTCTGGAAGGGGGAAATAAAGGCACCATCATGCCTGACTTTCTATTGTGACTTTTGGGGATCAAGCTCAGGCCGTCATGCTTGCAAGGTAGACACTTTACTAAATTATCATCACATTTTTTAGTGCTGTCCTTGCCTTGACATGGCTGAAGATTCTCCCTCATGTACAGGGTTTATAAGAAATGCCAGATGCACACTCTGCCATGACTGCAGAAAGGCACATTCTCTATGGTTCTTAAAATGGAGTCTTGCTAACTAGCCCAGGCTGGCCTCAAATTTGCCACTCTCAGGCTGCTCCCTTTCCCAGTGCTGAGATTTCAGATGTGTTCCACTATGCCCAGCTAAAACGAGTTCTTTAAAGCCCTGAGCCTGCAAGAAAGATTTGAGCTCAGGTCTCCGAAGGACTTGCTCAGGGCCAACTGTCTTTGTGGAGACTCCAGCAAATGATACCACACATCGCAGAGGTGACAAGGGACACAGAGTAAAACGCCTTGCTCAGGTCTTACCACGGGTCACACCACAAACTCCCAGCCCAAGTCCTCTGTGAGTTTCTGACAGCTGCCAGACAGGCAGGGAGCCCTTCTCTGTCAGCAGCTAATGGTGTGTAAAGGATGGCACTTCTCCCTGCAATCTGGTCACTCGCAGCTGATAGCAAAGCTCCATCCAGAGGCAGCACCTCGAGATTTTCAATGCAGTTCCTCTGGAGCAAGAGGCAAACAGGATAAGATCGCTTCCCGTTAACAAGCTGGATTATGAGTGAAGTCCCAGGGCTGGGGCCACAGATGAGGTCATAAAATCAAGAGCTTACTTTGCAGAGCAGTCTAGTCCAAGACCCGTGTCCTTGGGCCCTTCTCTCAAGCTGTTAATCTTGCTCTGGACATCCCCAGATATTTGCTGTCTAGGAATTTAGGCCATCTGTCCTTAATGGGCAGAGCCCCATGCTGCTGTGGGCAGCCGGAGTGGCTGGAGCCTGTCAGTCAATGTCCTGCTGTCTCTGCAGTGGGGAGAGGCTGAGGCCAAGGCCATTTTCAATAACAAACATTGCCTAGAACTCAAAGCCTCCCTGGGGGCTTCTCTGGACAGCTTACAAACTGGGTAGCTCTTGTTCCATTGCAGCTCAAGAAAGATTGGAGAAATGGCTCAGTGGGTAAAGCATTCAACCCACCTAAAAACAGGCTGAGTGTAATGGGGCAAAATTCCAGGGTGGAGAAGGTAGAGACAGGCAGTCCCTGGTGCTCACTGGCCAGTCAGCCAATGGGTGAGTTCCTGGTGAAACTGAGAAACTCTGACTCAAAGACCAAGGTTGATGGCGTTCTGAGAAAAGATATCAAAGAATGACCTCTGACCTCCACATACGCACGTATGCACATGCAAAATGAACACACGTAAATACACAGAGATATGAGGGACGAGAGAGAAAGAAGAGAGGGGGTGATATAAATTACAGAGCCTAGAAGCATGATAGCATCCTGTCCTGTCCAGTGTGGCAGTTGAACTACGCCAAAGAACCCTGGTATCCCTGAAAGCAGATAACTGGAAGCAGCAAAATCCATCATGGCCCAGTATCTCGTGTGCGCATGCACACACATACAGAGAGAGAGAGAGACAGAGAGAGAGACAGAGAGAGAGACAGAGACACAGAGACAGAGAGAAGAGAGAGAGAGAGAGAGAGAGACGAGAGGAGGAGAGAGAGAGAGGAGAGAGAGAGAGAGAGTGGGATTCTCCAGCTTCCAAGACCTTTCCCAGCAACCATAGAGGCTGGTTGTCAGATCCACCATGCACTTAAATCCAAGTGCAGCAGGGTCCCCGTTCAAGTCTACTCAGTGTGGTAAAAGTAAATGATTCAACAAAATCCAACCCAACTCACCTTCCTAAGCTGTCTTCACCTTGACCCAAACCAAAACTCTGAAAGTGATCAGTGACTAGGCTATGGTGCTGAGTTGGAATTTGTCACCAGTTGGTAATGTGAGTGACTCTCGAGGCACAGCAGTGGGTGAGGTAATAAGGATTCTTTTCCCTTTTTATTCTGTTATTTAGGATAAAATCTGAAAAGTGAGGTTTACCCACTTGAACCCCTCTGTGAAGGTCTTCACTGTAGCATGAAAAGCTGGAATTCATTAGGCAGGGGCTTGAAGCAGCCTTGGTACAAGAACACATACATCCACAAAGCCATCCACAGGGAAGACCACAGACATCATCAAGTCAGGCTTTCCTTTATGTCAAGTGCAAAGACAGATAAAAGTGAGGTACGTAGGAGGCAGAGGAGGCGGCTGTGACAATGGTTCTGACAAGAAAGGGCAGCGGGGAGCCTTCCTGACCCGGGAAGGATGCCAAACCCATCCTGCTGCCCACTGCAGATGTGTGGCGGGGGTGAGGGGCTATTGTTTTAGATTTCTTCATTTTACTTTATGTGTGTGTGTGTGTTTTACGTGTATGTATGTATATGCACCACACATGTGCCTGGTGCCTGTGGAGGCCAGAAAGCAGCATCAGATCCTCTGGAACTGGAGTTATGGGTGATTATGAGCTGCCATGTGGATACTAGGAACCAAACCCAGATCATCTGGGAAAGCAATGAGTCTCTGTTCAGGCCACAGATGTATGCATTTTATGGTATGCACATTGCATCTTGGTTTTAAAACCCGACACCTATCTATTGGGTACCTGCTGTGAACTTCAGCTTTATTGCTAGCAATCCAGCAGGATCCAGAGAAGAGCGTTACCTCCTATCATGCCACAGCCGAGCCTGTGCAGTGTTGCCAAAGAAGACAGACTCTGTCCTCCTCTTGCCCCTCTCATGTGACTGCTGGTCACCTGACTTGGACTCTGTAACAGACCCTCAAGCAATGAGACTTGTGCAGACCCACTCTCAGCCCTGGCTAGGGGACTGCAGAGAAAGCAGTCAAACCAGGACATAGCCGGAGGCTTCCGGGATGACAACCCTGCTGGAGACTGTGTCCACAGGGTAGAGAAGTTGGAGTGAAAATCAAGGCAGTCACTCTCCTACCAACAAGGCCAGATGATGCGCTGAGCCAAGAACTGGCTATTCCAGAGAGAAACAGTAGGGCCTGCTTGACTCTGGCCCTTTCCTCTTGGAGGCTGTGGCAGTTCCTGAGAATAACCACCAGGTGGCGATGCTCCTGGCCTTCCCTTAGGTTTCTTTCCATGAGAGATTCAGAGGCTGAAGCTGGAGACTTCAGGAAGAAAAAAGATCCCATCTCTGAGGGGCCCTTAAGACACCAAGAGGGACCGCCCAGAGTAGCTTGTGGGGATATGGACCCCGGAAGTCATCCATGTCGCCCTCGCAAGGCTTGCGCTTGCCTAACTACACTGGGCAAAGAAAGGTCAGGGCAGTGAGGGGGGCACTAAGCATCCCAGTCACAGGTGCAAATCAGTTCTCTGGAGGTTCAGAGGCAAGACAGGGAAAGGAGGACCCCAGACACAAAGACAGTGACTGTTCCATGAACCAGGTGGCAACATAGGCTTAGGTAACCTGTGAGGACTGGGTCAACTGGAAGACCCTCTGTGATCTAGGAGGGCAACAGGCCACCTTGTCAAATAACACACCAGTGGTGTCATGTCCAACCCTGTCACCATGGCTGGAAGCACAGATCTTTAAAGGCATTTGTCCACATAGACAGACTGTCTGCAGGGTCTGAGACTTGAGCAGAAGACACCACTTGGCTTTGACGCCCAACAGTTGACCAAGTTCACACCATCAAAAACTGGCAACCCTGCTTTACCCTGTTAGAAAGACCAGATTACAGCTAGGCCTGACTTACCACCAGCATCCAAGATTCCTGGGTACCAAGCACTAACCACACCTTTTCCCCATCTTTATACACCTTCCTGTCTCTCCATCTGTTTCTTCAGTTTCTCTCCCTAACATTGTCTGTCTCTGTAGCCTAGACTCACTACATAGCCGAGGCTACCTTTGAACTCACAATTCTTCACCTTCAATCCAGTGTGGTGATTACAGACATCTACCACCTGACCCAGTTCTCATCCACCTCCACTGCCATGTAAGTGCCCCCTTGAAGCTCCTGGTCTGAACCCCAATGGCTTGCCTGCATCCTTCCTCTCTGTAGCAAGCATCACAGGGGCCTATGTGTGGGCACCGCCCTCTGTCTAAATAATAACAGTGCCATCGACAGCAATGCGTGTTCTTTTAAACAGCACCAGCATCTGTGAAGCTCCACTCACCCACGGCATCCAGCACCGGGCCCTCCATGCAGCAAACACTCGATACAGGCGTCTCCTTGCTGTCGGTACAGGATGCACACAGGGTTAGGGGGTGGAGTGTTGACAATGAGGGAATGAAAGTGTTTTGAAATCATGGTGCAAATGAACAGGGAGATGGCTGATGTATGATAATACACCTCTGAAGAGCCTTAAAAGAAATCAATGAAGCACATCAAAGTCCCGGGAGTTCTACGCCAGCCATCTGACAGACAGGCCTTCGTCCAGAGTCACTCAAACGTCTAAGTAATTAGAACATATCAGAAAGACTTCGTGCCATTGAACTGAAATTGAGCAACATAATGCTTCTGAAACCTCCAAGGGCTTGGGGAGGAACAACAGAAAGATGAAAGTTGCCCAGCAAAGCCTCCCACGTGCCCAGAGCCCCTGCCCAACCCCCAAGGGCGACCTGCGAGGATATCAAATTGCTTTTGAACTCATGGCCAGAGGTGACTTTTTTTTTTTTTAACTTCTGGATTCAACGGGTCTGCAGTCCCAGATATTGAGAGGTGAAAATGCCTCATGCAGGTTGTATACAGCCAAACAGGATCCCCTCCCACATCTGATCCCATTTCTCCACCAAAAGTCTTAGACAAAGATAAACTGAGAGCTCACGGGTATTTTTTTTTCCACCAAAGGGAGCCATTCAAACAAAGCTAACCAGTGCTCTCTGGGAGGATGTGGGGTGGGAAGATGCTAGCTCCCTGCTGTGGGTGTGAACCACACAGCCACCATGGATGTCAATCAAAGCCTCCCCACAATGTTAAAACAGGGCTGGGGAGTAACAGTAGGTGGCATGTTTGCCTACCATGCACAACGTGCTGGGCTCCATCCCAAACACCATAACTTGGCATGACAGAATTTGCCTGTAACCACAGCTTTTGTGAGGCAGAGGAAGGAAGAGCAGGGATTCTCTGCCAGCATGGGCCATGTGAAACCTTATCTCAAAGGGAAATATATATATACATACATACACAAATTTAAAACAAAACTACCATATGACCTAGCTATGCCACTGCAGGACACTTACCCAAAAGAACCAGGATCAGCACACCAGTCACTCTAGCCAAGGGAATGTAAAGACAAGAATTAGAAAAAGAAAAGACTTGAGGCACCCTCCTACTGTCCCCTGAGTGTGAGCTGAGGGAGATGCCCCCTAAATCTGGAAAGCAGAAATAGAGTGCAGGGCCCAAGGCTTGCTGCAAGAGTGGGGGGGAGGGAGTAGGGGGGTGATGGATAATATGGGAAAGAGAGTGTGTGCCCATCTAAGGAATCCACTGCCCCACACTGGCTGGAGGGAGACAAGGCTCCATCTCATGGATTGGGGAAGTAGCATCGGGATGAATCAGGGACTCTAACTTGAGCATGTGCAAGGAAGCAGCTGAGTGTGCAGGCCTCTGATGACCTCACCAGTGACTATGGAACCTAGCATGGTCCCACAGCAGCCAGCAGACACCTCCTACAGAGCCACAGGCTAAGGCATCTGTGGAGATGGGCCTGATAGTCTGGGGTTCTTATCATCTAGAAGTGGAGATTGCTTCTTGTAAGGCAGGGAGATGACTCTGCCATTAGAGTTCCGGGCAAACACAAAAACCTGAGTTATATTCCCTAGAACCCATGCATGAGGCCATGGTGGCATGTCCACACAATCCCAGAGCTGGAGGGGTAGACAGACAGGTCCCTGGGATGAAGTATTTGGTGAGTTCCAGGGGTCTGAGAGACTCTGTCTCAATAAAAGGAAGAAAAGGAATGAGTGATGCTTGAGATTAACCTCTGGTTAGCATCACACACGTTCATGCACATCTGTGCACACATACACACCCACAGACAAACAGACATGAAGGGAGGGAGGGAGGAAGGGGAAGGAAGGAAGGAGGGAAGGGAGGAAGGAAGGGAGGAAGGGAGGGAGGGAGGGACAAAGGGAGGGAGGGAGGGAGGGAGGAAGGAGAGGGAAGGGAAGAAGGAAGGAAGGAAGGGAAGGAGGAACAGAAGGAGGGAGGGAAGAAGGGAGGGAGGGAGGAAGGGAGGGAGGGAGGAACAGAAGGAGGGAGGGAGGGAGGAAAGGAGGAAGGGGAAGGAAGGGAGGGAGGGAGGGAGGGAGGAGGGAGGGAGGGAGGGAGGAAGAGGGAGGGAGGGAGGGGAGGAAGGGAACTGCCCCCTTGGGATGGGATACCTTCCTGCCATCTTTAGTCCATCAACCATCAAGGGAGTTCAGGAGCATTAGGAATCACACAACCACCTCAGCAGGCACACAGGATGTGTGGTGGCTACCTGACATCAGATGGATGCATGCAGGCATGCTTGGGTCATATGGTAGGTGCCTGGCGTCAGATGCACGGAGGAATAGATTCATGGACAACTACAGGCATGACTGCATGAATGGATGGTTAAATGCATAGCTGTGTGTGGCCAGCTGTCTGCATGGATGGGTGAATCGTTAGATTTTTATTGACAGTGTTTATTAAACTGACCATTTGTATCCGTTAAATGAAGTTGAACACACTGGGGTACAGTGCAGAAGGCCATCTCATGGTGAAAGGATGATGTAAGAGCCACAAGCTACAATGCAGGCGGTGTCACTGGAAGGGAGGCCATCCACTCAACCTTGAAATACCTCAGCACTGAGGTAGGCTAGGCCTGCGGTGAGATGAGGAGCAAGGTCTGAGAGAACAAAGTCAGAATGGGCGTGGCCGACACACCATTGTAAAGAAGAGAAAGATTGGGATCCTGGGACCCCTTCCCTACAGTAATCCAGATGAGGGCGTGGCTTCCCAGCAAGCCTTGAGGATGAGCTAGGAGAAGCTAGGCAAGGGAGTGGATAGACAGGAGAAAAGTGAACTGGTGTGGGTCACATGACATGTGGGAATCTGGTGAGATCCACCGCCCCTGTGTGCCTGCACCACAGCGTGAGTACCAAGCTGAGGAGACAGGCAGAGACAAAATGCTCCATGGGTGATATCAGAGCATCTCGCTCCTACCTAAGAGCCACCTCATATCCTATGAGTGCAATCACAGGGCTGGAAACATTGAGCATCTGCCAGGGGTTTCGAGACATCTAGTCAAGTGCCACATGCCAAGCTGTACCTCCCAACTAGTTACAAGGCAGAAGTGGCTCACCTCGCTGCAGCTATGCACCTGCTGACCAACCTTTCTGTCCCCCTTCCTGGTACCACCCATGTCCTCAGCTGCCCTGACTGCAGCTTCCTCAGCTCCCACAACTGAGAGAGGCCATGCAGCACTTGTCGTCATGCACCTGGCTCTTGTGAGAAATTCCCCATGTCACTGAAGAACAAAACTTAGAGATGGACTTTGAAGTCATCGCTAAAGACCAATTGCGGAGGGTCACAGGAAAGGACGCTGTTTCCCATGCATCGAAAGTCACGTGAGAAGGTAAATGCTGCTAGAAGGACTCACGGTGAGTTTTCTGCAAATGAATCCTATTTTCAACTTGAATTTTCAGTGTTCCTGTTTTCTGTGTCACAGCATACATTAAATAGATGTTAGAATTTATTATTTAAAATAATACCCAGTCAAAGACTGAAAGGTCTGTTGTGGTTTTGGTTTTTGTTTGAATGGTGTAGTACGTGACATTTTATTATGTGTGTGTGCAGGCATGTGTTTGTGCAAGTGTCTGGAAGGGGGAGTGTGTGGAGATGCACATGATATGCAGGCATGTGTAGGTACCTGTGTAGGGTACCATGCAGATATGGAAAAGCATGTGCGTGTATAGGAATGCGTGTATCTGCAGGTATATGTGCAAGCAGGTGGGTCTGTGGGGGCATGTGTGAGAGTTTTTACACAGGTGTGCACAGGTGTATAGGTGTGCATGTATGCAGTGCACCCATGTGTGCAAGACTGTGTGGTATGTGCAGATACATGCATGTGCATATTTGCATGGATGTACAAGTGCATATCCTTGCAATATTATTAACAATATCACCACAGACCCCCATTCCCCTCGGAACCCGTCCTCACTGCTGGCCTACAAGGCCTCTCCTTTCTCTCACCAACCCCTCAGCAACTCCTATGCCTGACTTGGCATCAACTTATCACCTGTCAAATGGACAAGAGCTGCAAAGAGTGGAACAGGCTCCGAGACTGAGAAGACACAAGCCTGTACCCATGCCTGTGAAGACATGAAAGCCATCTGCCCTCACCCAAGCCTTCCTGCAAGCTGAGCCTGTGGGCACATCGGTGCTGGCACCCAGTGTTAATGGGGGAAAAGGAGGAAAGAGGACAGATAAAACTCCACCCTCCCAGCAGTGGGGAGAGACAATGCACTACCACGCACGTGAAGCCTGGGTATGTCTCGCATTGCTACTTAAGAAACACAGTCTGGGCAACATAACAGAGCCAGCCCTGGAGGTGTAGATGTGGGTGAGCCTGCCCCAAGGGCATGAGAGCAGGAGAGCTGGTACTGCCTGCTGCTGATGGCGGCAGGGTGGCCTAGCCAGAGCGGTGATGGAGAGCTCACCCTGCTGGTACCAATACGGGAGAGCTAGCACACTGACCAGCTACCATCCACACCCAGATCCAGGGCTCTGAATTCCCGACCTCAAAATCTGTATCATCTGCAAACATTGGGGACATGTAAAAGGGCTAGACCTGCTGTACCAAAGCTGCAGAATCTCTATGACACAGGGCCACAGCAGGATAATCAGAATGAGTCCCAATGAGGATCCAATATTGACGGTGTCACAGACCTCGAACCAGACCAGTGACTCACTGCAATGAACATCTGCAAGTAAAGATGTGTGGACAGAGGGATAGACTGTGGGACACACTGTGACACACCACAGCCTCCACGAGGAGATATTTTCTAGGCTTTGTTTTTGTTACTGTTTGTTTTTTATCGGTGTGTGTGTGTGTGTGTGGTGTGTGTGTGTGTGTGTGTTTGGGGGGGAGGTTGCAAGGATGAAGGTTGGATATGAGGGGGCAGGGAGGCTAGTGAGACAGTGGTGTATGATGTGAAACTCACAAAGACTCAATAAAAAGTTAAGAAAGGAAGGAAGGAAGAAGAAAGCCGAGGTTGGAAGAAGGCTGTCGGGTGGGGTTGGACAGTGGGAGAGAGTAGCTGAGAATGCTTTGTGGAGATGTGTGAATCAGAAAGAAGCCTAGAGAGACGTGTAGGTGCTCGGCCCATGGAAAGGTGCTTTCCCCACGAGAAATGGGCTTGATCTCCAGAAACACGTAAACATCTGGATGTGGTGCCACACACTTGGTCCAATCACAGGGCCACGAGAAACAAGCAGATCCCTGGGACTCTCTGGCTAGCTCGCTCAACCGTCTTGACAGGTTCCAGGCCAAGGAGAGACCCATCTCCACAGAAAGTAGATAGCCCCAAGTAGAACAGCACCTGAGGTTTTCCTCTGGCCTTCACACACATGTGAACACATGTGTACCTGAACATACCCAAACATGAGTATACATATACATACACACAAAGACAGCAAGTGAGGGGACTAATCACACTGGTGTCTGCTTTTCATCCTCATCCTCTCTTGTCACAGTGCCTCACACAAAACAGGGGAAGAAACAGCCATCTTGAGAAACAGCATTCCTGACCAATGAAACAGCATGAGCCAAGGTCCTGAGGCCGAAGGTTGTGAAAGTAATTGAATTGCAAAGCACCTGATCCTCAGGACTTACTGGTGCTGAGCGTGTAAATGCAGGATCCAGGGGGGGGGGGGTCACTCTAAGCCACATACTTCATACTTCCAACAGTGTGGTGGTGGCCAGCACTCTAGATCATTCTGTCTCCTGTGCCCCCCGTGAAGGAAATATGAAATCCTGGAATCCAACATCCCCTCTGCCCTGAGGGCTGACTTCCCTCCCTAGTGTGCAGGGGTGGAAGGGGCTGTCATATATTCGCATCTGCCTGCCATCCTAAATGACAGAGAATGGGAGTTGCTCGCTGCATTTGCTGGTAATGGGGTTGCCTCACGGCATATCAGAGGTTCACAATGAAAATGCAGTTTTCCCATCAGGAAAGCAAGCTCCCGCCTACAGACCCTGGCACTGAACATCATTTCAGTGGGCGCTGTGTCAGGAATGATGAGCCCGGGAGCTCCTACCGTCTCATGCTCACCTCAGAGCTGTCTCCCTTCCCACTGGTCAGAAAACTCATTCTGAGCACTGTGGGCTCCCTCCTGTGCAGGACATGTTTGCTCCCTTCTCTTCCCTGCTCGGCTCTTGATTAAAGGCCTGATGTGATATTTGTAGTTGCCAAACATCAATATTTGGCCAGGATTTGTGAGATTGAAATGCAGAGAGGAAGAAGTCAGCCTGTGTCTGAAAGGAGGAAGTTCTGATCGGACAGACCAAATTCCTGATTAGGGGCATTGAGGGCAAAACTGGGCCCCAGTGGGCTCTGTGTTGCTGGTAGCAGAGCTCGGAACCCTGCATTTCATCAAGAAAGCAGCTTCTGCCAGAAGGGAGGAGACAGAGAGAGCTCCAGCCAAGCTGGCTGAGCCTGTAGCTCCTTTCCTTGAGGGGTTCAGATGAGAGCAGAGCTGAAGATGATGGTAATGGTTAGTGAGAAGATGTAGACTCTCGGGGCCTTGCTTCTCATACAGCTCAGATGTGTTAGATTACATTGGTAGGTGATGTCTCAATTAGCAAAGGAGTTAATTCTCCCTGTGCCCTTTCCTAAGACCTCACTTTACCAGCCTATGTCGTCTTTACAGCAGTCTTACTCGCAGCTGCTTTACTGAGGAGAATATGGCACTGAGAGGCTTAGTCAATGGTGCAGGCTCACACAGCCTGAAAGCCACAGAGCTGGGAGTCCACGTGCTGGTTCCCAGAACAGCAGCCCTCTCCCTCTCTATCCCAGAATGCTCATCTCTCTGGAAGAGCCTGACCCCCAAATCCTAAGGTGCACTGTGGGTAGATAAGAGCCTCAGTCCTGAAGCAAAGTTTTCGTTCACTGAAGTCCTTTAGAACAATTCATCATTCCTGCGAGCTTGGCCTACAGTCTAGCAGGACCATCTGGAGATAAGCACCCTGGCCACTAGACGGCGCTATAACGACTCTAAATGTCCCAAACCTACGTTTGGTCCCCAGCCGATGGTGCTGTTCTGGAAACTTGTGGAAAATAGGTGGAGCCTTGCTGGAGAAAGTTAAGTCCTTAGAAGGGGGAGGAACTCGAGGTTTTCCGTTTTTGTTTTTGTTTTGTTTTTTTTGGTTTTGTTTTTAAGTCCTGCCCCATTTGCTGTTCTTTCCCTTTGATCCATGTGGCCAGCAGCCTCTCAAGTCCTGGCTGCCACCCCTTTTCCTGCCTCGGTAGAAATTTGAGCCAAAATAAACCCTCCCCAGCTTATACTGTTTTGCCTCCAGCAGTAAGACAAGTTACACAAGTCTAGCCTTTCCCCCCCCCCCCCCGCAGCCACATGTGGAAAGCCTTGTTTCCCAGCAGGTGGCGTTGTTTCTGGAAGTTGTGAAACTGTTAGGAGGTAGGACCTGGCTGGCCAGAGGAAGCGAGCCACAAAGGGCGGGTCTTAGTTTGAAGAGCCCCTGTTTCAGGCTCCTCTCTGCTTCCTGTCTGCCCCAACTCTTTTCTGCCTTCAGGGATCCAGGCCATGATGGAAACCCTCTGAAACAATGAGCCAGATGTTAGCTCCCGTAAGTTCTTTTTGTCAGATTGCTCACTTGGTCACGGCCCTACAAAAGCTGTGAGTAAGTCACCGGAGGGGGTAATCCAAGCCACTAAGTGTCACTCAGCAGTTACAGTGAGGCCTGTGGGAACAAGAAGACTCCCATGGGAGAGGAGGGCAACTTCCACACAGAAGCTCACGCAAATGACTCCGCCTCAGTCAGCGTCCGCGCTGGAAAGGGAGTTGCTCGCAGGGGTTACAGTATGAAGACTGGGGAGAGGTACAGGAACCCTTCTGGGGAGTCACTAATCAACAGGATTGACTGTTTACACCAGTAGCAAGCATTTACTAGTGCTAATTCTTACCTACCCTGTCAGGGAAAGACTGCTTTACAGCCTAACATTGATAGTCATGAAAAACTGTCAGGCTGAGCACGTCTCCACTGGGCGTAGACATCCTCGGAGGTTCAGGGGGATCGCTAAATGGGTTTACTCTTTTATCAGGCAGGAGGTAAGACAGCAACGGCAAGGATGGTCACCAGGGCAGCAGACCAGAGCTGGCAAGGCCGAGAAAGCGGAAGCCATTGGCCCCTCCCCCACCAGCCTGGCTTGCTTTAATCAGAACAGTGTGGACAAAATCATGTGTGGCATTTGAAGGGACAGATTTGATGCTGCCGGGTCTCCGCGCCTCAAGTATCTGCTTTGTCCTTCTGTTCCTAATGCTTTTATCTCCTGCGTGCAGCAGTGCTCAGCAAAGCTGAGGGCTCTGAGAGGTGTGTTAGCGATGAGAGGCCCAGCATGCCCAGAAGCCCGGGGGTCTAAGCAGTGACCCTACAGCACTGTCATTTCCCAAGAGGGGCAAGGATTCCTCCAGTCCCTCAGGCTCCTAAGCCAAGTCCCTAGAAGATCTCTCTGAAGTGGCAGTCAGACAATGGCACTCCAGTACCTTCAAACTGGACCCCATACTTTCCTGAGCAGAAACTCATCTCCATCCCCACTGGCAGACATCAAGGGACACCGCTGAAGCTAGAGAGACTAGAATCCATATCCATGCTGTGGCGTCCCATTCCCACCTCCAGCCCTGGCCAGCAGTGTGTTGAACCCCTTGCTCTTCTAGGTCCTGTCCCCTCTTCCAGGAAGCCTTCCCAGACAAGCGGAGTGTGCTTTCAGTGAGAACTGGACTCTTCCACAGCTAAGAAGCAAGCTAGCTGTACCTGGGTAATGTGTTTTGTTTACATTCACTGCTGTTCTCTGAGAAAGGGCTTGGGTCTTGCTCATCTGAACATCCCAGTAATAATAATAGAGTTTGCAGGTAAAAAGAAGACACAGGTGAGAAAAGGAAAAGACAGAGGGAGGGAAGGTGGGACATGGCCTCCATGACTGGGGTCAGTACAGCCGCAGGGATCAAGCAGTTGCCTTGGACCTGTCTTTTCATAGCTAAGGAGTGAGTTCACATTGACAGGTAACCCAAGCCTGGTCTGCAATCAGGGGAATGGCACACAGAGCCTGGGTGACCAGAATGGACAAGGAGACAAGCTTACAGAGCCACAGGATGGGACCCAAGCTGGGACATAGAAGAGTTTGCATGCAACAGTCCCTTTGTCCCATCAGGAAGGGCTGCAAGAGTCTCCTATGGAGAGACTGTGCCTAACAAATGAGGCTGATCTGCTAGGCAGGGCTCAGCTGGGGTCAAGGGAAGAGCTGAGCTTTGCTGCCTTTGGATTAGAAGAGAGCACGGTACCAAGGATGCTGGGACTGGAAGGGTAGTGACATGTGGGGATCTCCAGGAAGAACATCAATGAAGGAAAAGCTGTGCAATACCTTGTGCTGACGGCTTGGCTTTCTTGAGACACTGGAAATGGGGACTCCTGATGCCTTTCTCCTTTCCTGAATCCAAGACAGACATCACTAATCAACCATGCTTGTTCCTCCTGCTGAGTACAGATAGGTCCTCAGTATGCCTTGCCTAGGACTGGGTTCAACTGTCATTTGACTGACATCTATAAACAAAAGTCTGCTTTCTGCACCTAGGTGGTGTAACAGAGATCTGAGAGTCAGTTCAGAAGCAGGCTGAAGCCCTTGGCAACTTACTGGCAAAAGCTGAAACACCATTGGAGCCAGGACATCATTTTTTTTCCCTGTGCTGTTTTGTCTCTTGGTGTATGGACTGGGGCCCAAGCCTGACTACCAGCATTTGTGGCAGTTACAAGCAAGAATGGACATGCCAGGTACATCTGCCTCCTGAGAGAACCTGGCTTTTCCCCCAGCCTCAGAGAATCTAGCATCCAGCCTTAATCACTTTCCTGAAGAAACAAGCTGGATGCGTGGGCACAGGGGCACCCACAGGAAGGAGAGCTTCACCTGCATCCCTCTGAATGACAGAGATCATTTTTGCTAAATTCCAAAAGGTGGCAGCATTCCATTAAATATTCATTTGCCGCTGAGGCTGCAGCAGGGGGCTTCCTGACCAAAGAAACCAGGCAGGAAATGAAGACTCCCAGAAGAAGAGAGGAGTGGGCTGCAGTATCAGGAAGAATGGAGGGTCTGGCTCCTGCCAGGGAGAAAAGACAGAAAAAGCTGGACACTTGGTCCCAAGGGAGGGAGAAGGCTGCATGGCATCTTGGGGGGGGGTGGTCTGTGTGCATGGATGCCAGGACGGCTACAAGTTCGTGCTGGGTATGGTCCTTTACCCTGGTGTAGGGCTAGATCCAGGATTAACCTCTAATCAGTGGAAATAACAGATGCAAGTCTTTGACTGCTGAACTGGTATGTGCACAAGTCTACCCTATCAGCAAGCGCTAGGGACTGATTCTGAGAAGGAACCTTGGTGACCTCCTCAGGATCCCACAGCCTGTAGTCACGACAATGAAATAAACAGAGCAATAGCTTTATCTAGGGCTAAGGAAACTGTGATGGAGCTGTTAACACTCACTCATGCCTGACCCTGACACCCCAGCTATCACTACTCTTGCCCCAGCTGCACTTGGCCTTTCATTGGTGCCAATACAGTAGACAGGAGGCAGAAGATTGGCTCCTCCAGTTTGGAATTCTTCCATTCAGAAAACTTCCCCAAAGGAGCAGCTTACCCTCCAAACCCCTGAGCCATCCGCCCATTGAGGGTGGGGAATCTCAGTGACCCAGCAGCTTCTGGGTCACCCATGCTCCTGCTCATGGTTTGAATTAAATGTCCTCATATGTAACAGCCCGTTCTGCCCACGTTCGGGGGCCACTTTGTTCTCGCCCGGCGCTGCTGCTCTGGTCCGCCGGTCAGGGTCTAGTAAGAGAGAGAGTGGGGAGGGGCAAGAGACGCGAAGAATGGAGACAAGACAGAGTCTGATCAAGTCTCTCTTGTATTGAAAGGAAATCTTGGCTATTTATACCCTTTACCACATGCCTTTCCCTCGTGGACAAGCACAGCTGAAGGCATTACGTCATGTGTCTAGCAGCGTGGAGACCACGTGTACCTAGCTAGCTGTGTGGAGACCACGTGCACCTTGTAGCTGGGGCACTAAGCAACAAAACAAGATATGGGAAAAAAACATGATGTTTATCAAAGTGTGCTCAGCTGTTGTAGGCTGTTGAAAACAAGTCTCTTGTCAGGGTATACGGCCTGAGATGGCTGCAAAGATGATAGCCGCTTTCTGCTCAAAGTTGGCTCCCAACACTCATAGGCTCCTGTGTTTGAGTATTTGGGCCCCAGCTGGTGGTACTACTGTTCTGGAAGTTTGTGGAACCTTTGGGAAGTGGAGCTCCACTGGAGGAAGTGGGTCACTGCCTTATAAGGAAGCCCCACTTCCTGTCTGCTCTCTGCTTCCTAACTTCAGCCTCTCATTCTTGCCACCACACCAACCTCAGCATGGACTGTGATGCCTCCAACTGTGAGCCAAAAGAAACCTTTCCTACCTTCCATGTCTTGTTAGGCGTTTTGGCCCAGTGGTGGAGTAAGTAATACACACAAAATCCTTCTTTGGGCTATGGGTGATCCATCTGGAGTGAATATGTATGTCTTTACATCTCCCTAGGAAAAGTCACACAGCACAAGGCCACAGGATCCATGCCATGCTTGGACTATTTAAGGGAGCAGGTGACACAAGCTTATGAATTACTTCCTGCATGCCATGCATGCTGGCTGTCACCATTACCATCCCTTTGTTCCCAGAGCAGGAGAGACACACCAGTTCTACCCAGGAGACACCCCTCCAGGAGGCATGGCAACAACAAGAGCTTAAGTCAGAGAGGAGAGCTGGCTGCTCCCACACAACGGTGTGTGGGACTGGTGGAGAGACTGCCAAGGTTTTAGAGGCAGCCTGCATCTTGGGGCAGACAAGGACCAACTGCCCAGCAAGAGACCACAGCCTGGCCTCATAATCCTCATTTGCATTCCTTCAAAAGATGTCATATTAACAGGACAACCAAGAACCATATTTCCATATCATCAGCTGTTCTGGAAGGCCTCCTTCCCAACCCAGAGCAGCTGGTTTGTTTAATAAAAGACATCATCAATATTATTACTACTGCTATGACTAAAGAAAATAACTACCCACTATAAAAATATTTTTTAAAAAGAAAAACAGTAATAAGAGTCCAAAGAAAAATGCACAAAGCTTCTATTGAGCTGTGCTTCCCATCTGCCTTGCTGACGTCTCTCTCGGCATTCAGAGCAAGTAGAAATCTATGAATATAATTGTGTGCAAATGGAGCCATGTGATAGATTCTGTATTTCTCCCTCAGCAATATGTCATGAGCATCTTTCCAAGCCAATAAACATAAATCCTCACCAGAGAATCCTAGCAGCAGCTTGGAATTAGTTTTTATGGATGCACACAATTTGCTTAAACAATGCCTTATTGATGGGTATGGGAGATTGGTGTTTTTATTCAAAGCATTTTTGCTGTACCAATCATCCATTCAGTAAATATGCAGATGCATCTTCCCACACATGCACTGTCTTCCCCCAAGGTACAAATACCTGAAATTCCTTACATTCCCATCTGTAGGC
Organism: Mastomys natalensis; assembly: GCA_021653895.1. NCBI lineage: Eukaryota > Metazoa > Chordata > Mammalia > Rodentia > Muridae > Mastomys > Mastomys natalensis. Next base: position 997,215 of record JAJTUV010000378.1, read on the forward strand.
TATGGGGTTTTGGAGTCTGAAGGAAGAATGCTTAGTAGATAAAAGAGTAAGCATGCTTTATATTTGGAAATTCATGAGGCAAATGGCCTCCTATAAGTGGCTGGCCCAACACACGCTGCCTGCAACCAAGGTTGCAAAGATTACACCCTTTCATCCATTCGATGGTATGACCAGAAGCTCTGTAGAGACCAGGACTGGGGAAGAAGACACAGGTAAGGAACCTGAGCCTTCACAGCAGAAATCTCAGCAAACCCCACATTCCACAGCCCAGTGAATGAACTAGGGGGTCCATGACATCTTCCCTTCCCACAGAGAAAACGCATGAGCCTTGCTGGGTGGCACCTCTGGCTACACCACCTGCCACACAAATGGCTGAAATGCTAGCACTCTTCAAGCACTGGGAAAGTGAAGACTCTTCAACCTCAGATAACCAACTCAGATATCAACAGCTTGTGGTGATTTAACTGAAGACTTTCTCAAATGTCCAGTGATGCAAAACTGCCCACAGGCAACAGTCTGGTTTCCCCTTTCAGTACAGTCCATTGAGTACCAGAGTTAGTCAACAGCTGGTTGCCAAGCAGGCATGATGGTGGCTGACCTTCCCCAGCTGTGGGGGCATGCCTGTGTTCCCAGCAAAACTGGGGTAGGCTAGGCTAGGCTATGATCTTTGGTGGTCATGTATATGAACTGTATCTTCTACTGAAGATATCTGCAACTTGAGCTCGTTTCATCAGAGCCTAACCCATCACCGCTTAGAGCTCCCCTTCTCAAGCATCTATTCCACTGAGGTGCTTCACAGTGATCATGAACTTCACAGGATCTAGAATCACCTAAGAGACAAGCCGCTGGGCACCTCTGTGGGTTTCTAGATTGGGTAAACTGAAGAGAGAAGACACACGTCAAGTGTGAGCGCCACCTCCGGGGTCCACTCCGGGTCCCTCCCGGGTCCCACCTCCCGGGTCCACCCCGGGGTCCTACCTCTCTGGGATCCTGGAATGTGTAAAAGAGAGAAGTGGACTAAGGACAGACTCTTATCTCTCTCCTGACTACAGGAGATTCCTGACTACGGATTCAGGGAGACCACCTGCCTTCACAACCCTGTTGCCATGTCTTTCCACCAGGATGCATAGTATCCTCTCAAAGTACAAGCCAAAACAAAGCTTTCCTCATTTAAGTTGCTTCTGGTCAGGTTGCAGCAGTCAGAAAAGTAACTAGAGGCTGGTTTCCTTACTCACACAGCGGGCACAGAAGCAGCACCTACCATGCAGGGTTGCTGAGGGGACATCACATGCACAAACAGGACACACTCATGCAGCTGCAGAGCAGGATGGGAAAGTCAGCACAAGACTGTCACTTCTCAGTGTCCTTCTCTGCCTCATATTCAGCATAACAGACTAAAATTCACTGTAAAAATGCAGCTAAAGGGGGACAGACGAAGGCACTAATTAGACACAAAGAGTAAGAGAGAGAAGTATGTGAAATATGAAGTCCCAAATGCATGGCTGACTTCAGCCAGGGCTTTCCCAGTGCCAGCCGTCATCCATTGTCCACCACCGACTATTTTGTCACATCCAGTTCACTGCTATTCTCACGGCATGTTTAACTCAACTTCTTGGGACATACCACTGTCCCAAGTGAAGAATCAATGTAGCTTGTTGTAAATATAGAGAACATAGTCACAAGCGAAATAGATAATGGTGAGAGAAAACCAGTGTGCAATGGAATGAAGGCCCCAGTATGCAGCAATCTCCAGCCAGCTCCACCAGTGTCCAGCAGTGTCCAGACAGACCCACAGAGGAAAAGCACCCAGGGGCTTCTGCATAAGAGACAGCAGAAACGCCAGGACAGGGGACTCATGACCACCGTCCCCATGGATAATCCTCAGAGGATGCATGGGAATCTACCTCCAGCTTTGTTCACAGCCACATGACCCCAAGAGACTCCCAGTCCAGAACATGATGGACTGACTCAGCCTTCAGAGAACATTACACATTCTCGTGACAACCAATGCCAGAAATGTCTATCACACTTCTGTCTAATAACCAGGGCCACCTCATATCAGCAAGGAAGAGGCTTACCATGGCCCTGTTACCAATTAATGCTCCCAGAATTCTTCTCCAGTTCTCCAGTCCTCCTTGGCCAGCAGTACTGGGCTTTTCCACTCCCATAGACAAAGGCATGACCTGAAGGATTCCTGACAGCAACTGCAGGAGAACTTGGAAACCTCACACCCCTCGAACCCTCTTATCTCCAGCAAAATCTATTTCCCATGTTAAAAAATCCTGCTGATTGATGAGTGGGAACAAAGAGGCTGAGAAGGATGCGAGACAGGCTTTAAGCTCCGATCCATTCTGCAAGTGCTGCTACTTACAGCATCTTGTGAGCTACCCTTGGCATGGGGAGGGGCCTGGGCTGCTATGCTCAGCATCCTGGTAGAACAAAACCGGAAAGGATGGGGGAACCAGAAGCAAGAAAATTCTAATTTGGAGTAGGATTTCTGACTGTCCCCACAGTTACCCTCTGTGTCCCTGCCAGTCCACTCTGGGGTCCAGGACTGCATGAACCACAACAGTGGCCACTAGCCATGTGGCTGGTCTGCACCAAAATGCACTTTCTTTAGATCACTCTGGGTTTTGAAGACAACACAAAGAGAAACAGAATAAAACATCTTATTAATATTAATATCTCATTAATATTTCTCTACCAATTACATGTTAGAATAACTTTTAATAATATATAAAATATATCATTGATTTAAAAACATAAATTTATTATGAGTATAAAAATTTAAATTTATGATTACAATTAATTTCATGTGTTTCTTTTTACTTTTTTAATGTGTCTACCAGAAAAATTTAAATTGTATCTATATGTCTCCTAACATCTCTATCAGCAGTGGCTCTAATTCCTCTTGCAGTGTAGACACTCCATCTTAGCCTGGGCTAAAGGTCACTGGAGCCATGCCCAGCTGCTTGTTACTGGGATGGAGACAACATGCCATCAGCTTGCCCAGCACCAGCCCAAGAGTACAGAGCACCCATAGTGCTGTGTGCTAAGTGCTTCCCTCATGGAATACCAGAAGTGCTGTATACCTAATGCCCTCTGCACAGAGTAAAGTACCTGAAGTGCTGTGTTAAGTGCATTCAGAACAGAACATTTACAGTGCTCTGTGCAAAGTGCTTTCTCAAGGAGCAAGTCTATGTGTGTGTTCATGTGAGAGACAGACAATCGTGGAAAACAAAGTTGAGATAGAGGCACACAAGGAGAGAAATGACATACTTCCCTCTTACCTAGCAAGCAGCCTTTGAGCTCCAAGACAGCATCTCTGTGAACAGTTTTGCACATACCTTGGGTTCCTACACTGCTGGTCACTTCCTGTTTCTATTTTTCTTGCAGTAAATGTTGATCATGGAAAATCTGGTTATAGAATCAAAGTCATGCGTTCCCTTCTGTCCCTCTCTGTTCCCAAAATCCCTGGCAGAGAAACCACTGTTCCCCAATCATCTGGTACTCCTGGCACTATGCACTGAACATGTGTGTTCACCTGTGTGTGTTCACCTGTGTGTGTGTGCTCATCTGTGTGTTCACCTATGTGTATTCACCTGTGTGCATGCCCAGCTGTGTGTGTGTTCACTTGTGTGCATACTTCCCTGTGTGTTCACCTGTGTGTATTCACTTTGTGTGTGCTCAGCTGTGTGTTCACCTATGTGTGTTCACTTGTATGCATGCTCAACTGTATGTTCACTTGTGTACATGTTCTCTCTAGAACTTCCCAACAAGTCTTACTGAGACCCTAGATCTTTTGATTCCATCCACCTCCTGAATTCAAAGCCAGACATTGTTCTAAGTTACCACCCTTCCCGAAGCCCTGTGTTGCTTCCCTGTCCCCCAGTCCCACCTTGGGAATCCAGGAGACCTGGATCTTGCAGTCCCTACTCTCTTCTGCCTTTGTGTACAGCCTGCAGATGCTAGGCTGTAAGTCACAGGCAGAAGGACCAGACCAGCATAATCACTGGCCGCATGGAGAGCTTAGAAGGCTGTTGAAGTTGCTGTCTCCAGGACAAGAAGTGAACCAGAATCAGCTCCACAGGACAGAGATGCTCAGCATTAAGACAATGTCCTCTGCATAATGTAACTCGAGAAGACTGGTCCATAGCCAAGCACAATTCCTGAACAATGACCAAAAGGCATGAGTGACAAGAGTGTGAGGGGGATGGTGAGCCCTGATGGGGGCTCAAAGCCAAGACCTCCTGACCAAGGGAAGAAGTGTGGGGAGAATTCATACATCTACATATAATATACATATACACATACACATACACATATACATATATATAATACACTTATATACATATACAATCATATACATATGCATATATACACATATATACAGGGCTCAGACTGACTGCAATGTATAACTTAATCAAGTTGCATAAATTTCTATCTTCTCATAGGACAGAAAGAATTTCTCATTGTATCTCCAAAATCTTAAAATAATTTAAATCTCCTATGCATAGGAGCAGGGGCTACGGCTCAAGTGGGCAAAGTCCTTGCTGTGCAAGCATGATGATCCAAGTTCAGATCCCTAGGATTCCTGTAAAATCGTCACATGTTAATATACACCTACAATCTCAGTGCAGAGAGGACAATGGGGTAGGCAGAAGATCCCCAAGGCTTGCCGGCCAGACAGTCTGGAAAAGTGGCGAGCTCGTGTTCACGGAGAGACACTGCCTCAAGAAATAGTGGAGAACAGGAGAGATACCTAGTGTTGACCTCTGACTTACACACGCACATGTGAACATACAAAGGGAATACCCACACACAGGTGAGTACATGTGCACAGCGAACATGCACAGAGATAAACACACAGCCAAGCAAGCACGCATCCACCACCAAAAAGTTAGAATATTATAGATGAAAAAGAATGCCATACAAAGTGAAAGACCAAGATAAAATGAAGACTATGATTCCCTCATGGAAGGCAAAGACAATCATTCCCTTAGAAGCTCGGGGCTGGGTTTGCACATGCTCACTGCACACTGAAGTTCCAGCTTTACTTAGAGCAAAAGAAAAGACAGTGTGGTGGTTTGAACAGGAATGGCTCCATAGATTCATGTGTTTGAATGTTACGCCATACGGAGTGGCACTATTAGAGGTGGCCTTGTTGGAATGGGTGTGGCCTTATTGGAAGAAGTGTGTCCTGTGGAGGCAGGCTTTGAGGTCTTATATGTTCAAGATATACCCAGTGTGGCTTACTGTCTCCTTCTGCTGCCTACAGATCAAGATGTAGAACTCTCAGCTCCTCTCCAGCACCATGTCTGCCTGTGTGCTGCCATGCTCCCTGCTGTGGCGATAATGGACTAAACTTTGAAACTGTAAACCAGCCCCAGTTAAATGTTTGCCTTTATAAGTGTTGCCATGGTCATGTCATCTCTTCACAGCAATGAAACCCTAAGTCAAACACTGTGCTGCTGGGTGTGGAGGTACACACATATTCCCTGTACTTAAGAGACTAGAAAAGGAGAATTGCTGAAATTTCAAAGTCATCTCATTGCCATAATGAGTTCCAGGCTAGCCAGGACTACACAGTGAGACCATGTCTCAAAACACAAAACAAGACCAAAAAGCAATATGTAATTGATATTGTCTATTATAAATACAAAATATATAATTTTAATGATTTTAATTTTAGTTATGTGTATGTCTGTGTATGGTTATGTGCATGAAAATTCAGATGTCATTGAAGGCCATAGACCTAGAGATCCCCTAAAGCTAAAGTTACAGTAAACCCCTCAATGTGGATGCTGACAACCAAACTCAGGTCCTCTATAAGAGCACTATGTGAGCTATCTCTTCTCACACACACACACAAACACACATTCATATACACACACACATATTACACCATACACTCATACACACACATTCATACACTAAATACATGCCACACACATACATACACACATTTATACACACTCATATACACTATAACACACAAATACATTCATACAATATACACACACAAATACATTCATACACACATACACACTCATACTCACATTAATACACACAATACATGCACACACATACATACACACATTCACATACACCACACACACACACACATATACACACACACACTGTTCCTTTTCAACTAAGATCGACATGAATAAAAGTTGATAATGTGGGAGTCGTGAGCAAGAGTGGAGCATGTTCGGACCCACAGTAGAATTCTACTATTATCTGGACTTGGGATTGCATGTCTTGGAGCTCCGTGTTTGGCATCTGCCTGTGTGTAAAACAACCTGAGCCAAGGAAGCAGTCCTGAGATGACAACATCTAGAGCAGCTACATATTTCCCCTCACTCAGAGTCCAAGCAAAGCAGGTAAGCTCAGCAAAGATGGTGGAGGGTCACCAGGGAAGGGCCAGTAAGGGCAGTGAGGGGACCTACAGGGGACGGCAGAGGAGAGCAATCCATGAACATGCACACAGTGTCCCAGCTGCTCACTGTCTGAAGAGTGTGTTTCCAGGGGATGCACTGGGCTCTCCAGAAGGCAAACAGAAGGAAAACACAGACAGTGTAAAAATGGCTGACTGTGGAGAGAGCTCAGGGTGAGCACGCGTGAGAAAGAGAAATTTAGTCTGCCTTTCCAGCTCTTGAGTTTTGCTCTCTGGACATATTTTAGTGACAATTTGTTTGTTCTTAAACTTTTTATCGGTGGAAGAGTAGCCAGATCAGTGTGGATACAGGTACCAAGTCAACCTCTTATCTGATAATGCAGATAAGAATTAATGAAATGAAAATGTTAATAAGCATAAAAGCAAAAGGCCTATGATTTTTACCCACCTTGTTTTTTTTAACATTCTCTCTCACTAGCATGGCACCCACTAGACTGGCTGGTCAGTGGAAGCCAGGGACCCGCTTGGCAACACTAGCCAGAGCTCTCTGGGTAGGAATTCATTTATTGACACTTTGAAATAAAAATTATAATGAGCTCTTGTAATGTGTGAAATTTTAGAATCTCCTTAGGGTTTGTTCATGTGGTCTAGATAAGAAACATTTTATTGATTTTTATGAGGCAATGTAAAGAAACCACATGCACGCTACCCCTCCCTCACCACTCCCAAAGCAGGCAGCACTAATAGATTACTGCATTTTACTGCTGAGGTAGAAACAATCTTGGAATCCATCTCACCCTGTGAAGCGTGTGCTACAGATCCAACCCAGTGAGCACGGCGACTAACAGACAGTCACGTGAGTAGGGGGAGGATCCCAGAGCTAAGCCAAGACAAGCAGAGTCTTCATCCACACGCATCCTCAGTATCCACCCAGGCCTACCTAGCTAGGGTTTATATCAACCAGCCTTTCAGTTACTTTCTGCTGTTATATTTAAAAAAAAAAAAATGACCCTAACAAAAACTACTTAAGGAGAAAGGATCATGGTCCACAATTTAAGATACCAACCACCGAGGCAGGGAAGTCAAGGGCATAAGAGTTTGGAGCAACTGTTCACAGTACATCCATGACCAGGAAGCATTGAGCAAAGAATGCACACTGCTCTCACCTCCCTCTCTTCACTCTGTAAGGACCCAATAGGAAATGGTACTACCCACAGAGAACAAGTCTTCCCATTTGATTCCATCATTTGATAATATAATTTTAAAAATCTCCCACAAGCATCCCTGGAGGCCCATCTCCCGGGTGAGTCTAAATAGACTTTGTCCTGTTGGCAGTTACCAGTAAGCACCACACCCAGGATATCAGTACATAGCCCATGCCCATGTCCAGCACAAAGACAGCCAATGCTCCAAGCCAATCTTCATGGGATCCGCATGGCATGATCCCCAAATCAACCTATAGTGAGGAACCCAGGCTCTCCTCATCCTGCTCCAACTCTGAAAATGCCCAGCAGCCACCAGGGAACAATCCTCACCACTCTGCTTTGAAGATGGGCGATTAAATTTAGCTCCTATTCACAGATGTTAAAATCCTGGCCTTTCTCCGGGCAAAGAAATCAACATGCCTACACTCTGCATCCCCCCCAGACACGACTACTTCCAGCAATTCATTTGACTGACTGTGTCTTCTATTACCATGTAAATTGTTTCAGACTGCAGGAAGAAAAAAAAAAGTGTTAATCTCCTCTCAGTAAGATCATAAAATAAAGAAATCAATTTCAAGGTCAATTTAGCCTGAATAACACCTGCTGCCCTTCCCCGGCACACCCGGGCTCCTCGGAACACTACACTGCTGTCATCTAAGGCATCGAGAAGCAGATGAGAATATGGATCTCATGTCAGGTGGGGTCATGCCAGGGGAGACCCTGACCTTATTGACCATTCATCCTGAGTGTGAGCTTGGGGTGGACAGGGTTAATGAGATCCAGTAAAGCGACCCTCTGCAGGCCCAGGCAGGGCAAGAGAAGTAGAGTCACATGACCACCAGACAGAAGATTCCAGCTATGAGTCAAGCTAAGCAGCAGATGACTTCCTGGGAAGTTAATCAACCTCTCTGAGCCTTCAAGTCTACATATGCAATTACTGAAGATAGAATGAAGACTAGGTCATTCTGTAGTACTGTGCAAGCCAATCCATGGTGGAGTTTTGTCACATGTTAGACAGCCCAGGAACTATCCCAGACAGCCATGTTTGTGTAGCTCTCCGTGGTGCTGATACACAGTGTTGATTGCTTCGAGTCTCCCTCCCTTAGTTATTACAGGCTTGGTGCTCAAAGTGGTGCTGTTAGGGAGTGGTGGAGCCACTGTGGGGAAGTCCTAATACACTGGAGGCACCATCTTGGAAGCTGGTTCTCTAGAGACCAACTGGCAGTCTTAATGGGTCTCACCTCTCTGTCAACTGGCTCCTAAGTTGGTTGCTCACCTGCTCACACACACATTGCCACCATTTCCTCCCATCTGGAATGCCCACACCATGGCTGTGACCTTCCAGACTGTGAGTTAGCTCATCCGTGACTCTCTATCTGAGAAGTACCTGCCTCTACAGCTAAGCAAGCCAATGCTTCTCACTAACAAAAAACTGAAGGCAGCCATTAAGAAAAAAGGCCCAGGAATCCTAGCTAGTTTGAGCTGTCTGTAAACTGTATCACATCAAATGAATTGTTTGACCTCCATGCTCTAGGCCTCCTACTTCAGAAGACAGAAGTCATGATGTTATCAGTTTCTAGAAAAAGAACCTCCTCCTCTTCCTCCTTCCCTTCCTTCTCCTCCTCTTTGGTTGTCTTTGTTTGTTTGTTTGGTTGGTTGGTTTTTCTTTTGTTTTGCTTTGCTTTGCTCTGTTTTACAACAGGACCTTGCTTTGTAGCCCAGGTTGGCCTTAAACTACTGATCCTTCTGTCTCAGTCTCATGTTACCTCACCCAGCCTCATCTTCATGCTGTGAGTAGACTAGACGCAGAGAGCTGGAGTGACTTCCTCAGGGCTGCCCAGGGTAGACATGGGTAAGCCTGGCACTCTGTATGTTGGCAGCTGTTTACAACCACAAGACACTTGCTCTTACCCACAGTGAGAAGAAAGGGCACATCTAGGGCACCCTTGTGTTTTCACTGTTGACCCTTCATGCCAATGATGAATTACCCATAATGGGACAGCAGCTACTCACGGTGGGTCTACCCAGAAGGATTCTCAAGGCATTCCTACAATAAGGTGGCTCTCTCCCATTCTCTGTACACCACTGTCCCAGTCCTAGCCTCTGCCTGATGCCCTTGCTGGGTATGCAGTTGATCAACCATACCCAAGTGACTCAAGTGTCCCCAGGGGACTTTGACATCCCAAATCACCCCTGACGTTCCTGTTCTCCAAGAGCCTACTCAGCATCCCCATCCACCTATGCAATCATCAGCCTAGCTACCCGACCCTACCTGTGATATCTCCATGTGCCTACCCTGTCAGCAGCCTAGCTTCCCTAACCCACCAGCAACACATCTGTCCCACTATGACATCCCAGGACTAATTCCTAAACTCCGTTCAGTGTCACGATGACTTCTGTAAGTTCTCCTCAACTCCATCTTGCCTCCCCAAAGTCTATCCCCCTCCTCACTTCCAGAGGGGTCACTTCTCAGATACCACTGGCTCCTCCTGTCTCTCCCACCAACACACACCACCAGCCTCCTTGCTTACAGAGCTCATGGTTTCCATGGAGATGTGCTGGAGCCTGAAGTCCTCAAGGGTGAACACGTGGAACACACATCCAACAGTACTGACACTGGGGCTATCCCAACAGAGGTGCCCAGAGCTCCGATGGGAAACTGAGAGAAAAACTCATACAACACTGACTGTGTCTCTCAATTCAAAGGAAAGTCAAATGTCAGAGGGATGTACTAAGCTCTGTGCCATGATCCCTGGTCAGTCAATTTCTTCAGAGACACTTGGATTGAAATTTTAACTCATGACCCAAGCCACCCACTTAAGTACGAAGTTCTTTGTTATGCTCCCAGACAGTGGCGAATATCGCTATGGTTTCACCCTAAAAGGTCTCCATCCCATTGCGTTCACCCAGCCTGGATGTCCATCCATCTTCTGTTGCCATGGACATGCATGATCTGGATTCTCTGTAAGAGATGAGAATCTCCATTTCTGGATACTATCGCTCAGCACATTTTCCAAGTGCATTAGATTATATCATGAGCCAGCTTCAGCTGTTGTTTGTTCTCTGTGTGTGTGTGTGTCTGTGGTGTGTGTGTGTGTGTGTGTGTGTGTGTATGTGTGTGTGTGTGTGTATGTGTGTGTGTGTGTCTGTGTGTGTCTGTGTGTGTGTGTGTCTGTGTTGTGTTGTGAACGTGTGCTCACTTCTGGGCATGTGGGAGTGGGCAAGGGCAAAGGTTATTCTGAGATCTCATTCCTCGGGAGCCGCCACCTTACTTTTTTGAGACAGTATCCCACTGGGATCCAGGGCTCCCTGACTAGGTTAGGTTGGATGGTGACTAGACTGGACGGTGAACCCCAGGGATCCTTCTGCCTCTGTCTTCCCAGAAAAGGGATGAGAAGCCCTCACCTCCATGCCTGACCTTTTGTGAACCTGGATGCTAGAGACTGGACTTTGGTCCCCAGCTAGCAAGGCAAATACTTAGCTAACTGAGACTCATTTGTTCGGCCCCACCATTTTATTCATGGGTAGGGAGAGCATGTGTCAAGGTGTATTGTGCAGATCAAAGGACAACACCCACCATGCTTGTCCTGGGGATCAAATCCAGGCCCTTGTACTTAGTGGCAAGCACCTTCACCTACAGCCACCTCACCAGCCCTCCAGTTAAGTTTTGCAGCTGAAAACCTCCCTATGTGCAAGCCCCAACTGCTGCTTATTTCTCATCTGTGGACAGACTCCTGGGGTATTTTTGACCTCTGGGACTTGTGAATAACATTCATGTCCAGTTGTCATAGAGAGTCCCCGTCATCTCCCCCTGCTATACACAGAAGAAACACTCCGTGTCACTGTGCCCTGGTGATTCATTGCTGGAAAAGTTGCTAGACTTCAATCACAGCTTGATACCATGACTGAAGACTAGCCACAAGCACTATAATTTCCCCAACTTCTCACTTACACTTGATGTGATTTGACTTTTCAATCCCAGTGGTGCTCATGTATGGGCTGCAGATCTCCCTGTGGCTTTCATTTGCCTTTCCTTGGTGTCTAAGAAATGATCTTCTTCCCCCTACTGTGCTGTCTCTAGGTAGCTCGTGTTCACCTTATTAGGAAGGTATCAGTCTGTACCCTTTGCTGCCATCTTTGTTGGGCATCCCTGTATTCCTGGATGGTGAGTTGAAGGTTTGAATCTCCTTGGCCCAGGGAGTGGCACTATTAGGAGGTATGGCCTTGTTGGAGTCGATGTGACCTTGTTGGAGGAAGTGTGTTGCTGTAGGGGTGTACAATGAGACTCTCCTTCTACATGTGCAAGCCAGTCTTCTCCTAGCAGCCTTCAGATGAAGAGAGAGAACTCTCAGCTCTGCCTGCACCATGCCTGCATGGACACCGCCATGCTCCCACCTTGATGATAATGGACTGAACTTCTGAACATGTAAGCCAACCCCTATTAAATGTTGTCCTTATAAGAGTTGTCTTGTCATGGTGTCTCTTCACAGCAGTGGAAACCCTCAATACACTGAGTAAATACCTAAGGACATGGTCAACATCTAAGCACAAGTCCGTCATCAGAAAGGTGGTTTGCAGACAGCATCTCGGTCGTAGAACATTACCCTCCACTATGGAAGCTGTTGCTACCCTAATCTTGGCAGTGGCAGGCAACTCAGCAAGAGCAAACCAGTATTCATCTGTTAAAGCAAGGACAAGAGCAGAAAACCATCCTAGAAGGCTACTGTGCAGCCAACACGTGAACTGTGCAGGAGAGCGCCTCACACCCAGGAGGTCAGTGACACCATCAACATCATCGACATCGTCACTCCTGTTCACTCACAACTGTGCCCCAGAGGAGCCGGAGAGGATGTTCAGAGGCATAGCTTATCAGGAACAGGCTCTTGTTGCCTGCTGTTTGTTTTCCTCCTTTTGCAACTAGAGCTAAACAGGAAACTGTCCTCTTTTAGAAAACTAGACCCAGAGAAGCCTGGGTTGTAATCCCAGCCCAGCCCTTCTTTCCTGTGTGATCTTAGGGTTGTTTAACTTCTCTGACTTAGTCTCACCACCTCTAATAGGTAATCACACAGCAGCTAGCTCTTGATGGTGATGCCTGCTGCCATCCAGTGCCATCTGGGTGAGGTGACACCCTCATTATGTGAAGCCGAACCATGCTCCTCTTTGACTGGATTTGCTCCCAAGTCTGTGCACATAGATCTCTAATTCCTAGGTCAGTCTCAGCCCCATCTCCCCGACACATAATGAAGAGGGACTTCTGGTACTCGGGCCATCCTAGAATGAGCACCCAGGGCCAAGCTGCTATAGTGATTACAGGTTTGGATGAGAGACTGGTGTTTGACAACTGCAGTCAGAGGTCACCTTCTATCTAAAACAGCTGCTGCTTCAACACAACCTTGCATCAGTCTGTGAGGCCCCACACTCAGGCATTCTCAAGCCCTTCGCTGACACTAGAACATCCCTTGAGCCCACAGAGCCTCCACTTTGTTCCTAAAATCCAAACTTTGGACTTAAGCCAGCAGGTCTTGCAGCTGGGTAGCATCACGCTCTTCCCACCTTCATCATCCTCTCTTCTTTGCCCTGCATGCACCCCGGCAACATGACCCCTCTTCCTGTCCCCTGGAGCAGCTGTCAATCAAACTGGGAGGCTCTTCTGCAAGCTGAACTCCTCCATGTGCTTCAGGTCAGATTGTGACTACCACCACCTCCCGAAGTCTCCCCTAAAGTACCATGCTTGTATAAGGAACAGCCTGGGACAGCTCTTGTAGCAGTCTGCCCACCAGCCCCGGGACACTTCTGAAGCTGCAATAATTGATCAGCACAGGCTGTTTGCATGATTAATAACTGGATAACCATTTCGCAGTGGACCTGGATCTCCTGTCCATGTTCCACCATAGCTAGCAGAGAATACAATTAGACAAGTAATTAGTAATGTGGATTATTCATCATCATACATGTAGAGTCTGTGTGTCCATTTTCTTGCTTGCATTTTTTAAGACAGACCCTTGTGTAGCCCAGATTGGCCTCAAACTTGCTGTAAAACCAAGGTTGACTTTAAAACCCTGCTCCTTCCAAGTGCTGGGATCACAGTTGTGTACCTATTTGATGCAGACCTGGGATGGGACCCAGGGCTTAAGGCATGCCAATCATGGTCCCCATCTGAACCACATCCTCAGTCTGTCTTCAGCACGTTCATCTGAACCGGCATGGCTGTAAAGCAGGTGTGTGTATTAGCAGGAAATGGGTGCAACGTAAGTCTCCTTTGTAGTATCTTCCATCTTGCCAGGTACAATGCCTGCTAACATGGTGTTCCATGTATCCAGGAAGACAGATGAACTGCTTTGGCTCACCAAAGACCTTTCTCGTGCATGTTAATCCTTCAGTCCAAATACTCAAGGGGCTAAGGCAGGAGAGTCGAAAGAAAGACCCTGTCACACGCAGCTAAAGAATCAAAACAAACAAACCAAACCCTCTTTGCACACGCTGGCCTTCCCCTAACGTGCTGAGTTAAAGAGAAATGCCCATCTTATGGTAGCCTGTCCCAGGAAACCCTCCGGTCTGTCTTTATCCCTGTGGACATCACCGCTCCAACCCCGCTGCTGGGGAAAGAAGATTAGCGCATGGGTTATGACAGACATGTACCACCATCTGCTCCACAGCTGCCTGAGGCTGGGCTATCCTCCACACCAGTCCCATCAGTGCATCTTTAATTAAACTTGAGACTAGGAGCCTGCCTCCCCACCCCTCTACCTATGTGCAGAGCCAGGGTCTAGGCAAGCTGAAAAAGGCAACATCTCTGTCTTCTCCAAAAAGATGCACAGGCAGGGAGCCTAAAGTCTCAATGAAGCAGATGGTGACCCCTCCTACCAGAAAAAAAAATGAAGTTTTGAAGCCGCAAGACCAGGCAGAGAAAGCTTGTTGCAGGGGCCACAGCTTCAGACTGACACACGCTAAGCTGGTGGCCTGGCATCAGAAACATCCAAGTCTCTCCAGGCGAAGCAGGAGGAGCAGACTGGCAGGAAGAAAGACTGTTCTCAGTCCATGGACAGCTCCTCTGCCTGATGGGTACTTACCCACAGCAATAGCACACAAGCAGAGCCAAGGCCACCCGGCTGGAGATGATTTCCCTAAATCACCAATCAGTCCTAAACCTGCTCTCGGATCAGAGTAGAATCAGCTACTGGCCAGGAATCCAGAAGGGAGACGTCACCATGCTCTGCCGATCAGTTCAAACTCGTTAGACTGCATTCTCCAGTGCTGTGATCATGGAAAGCTAGTGAGCAGCTAAGGAAGCAGGCAGGAGTCCTGTCCAACAGGTCTCATACGGATGCTATGTAGAGATGCTACACAATAGTTACAGCACTGGTAGAATCATCATAGAATAAGTCTAAAAGTCCTAGAAAGGCTTGGATGTAGTTCAGTCGTAGGGCACTTAGCTAGCATTCACAAGGCCTCAGCTCTATCTCTGGTACCACATAAACTGGATGTGGTAGTGCAAGTCGGTGCCTAGCACTGTGAAGGTGGAGACAGAAGGACCTACATCTTGTGGCCATCCTCTGCCACAGAGGGAGTTCAAGACCAGCCTCAACAATTTGAGCCTGTGACTAAAATTAGTATTTTTATTTTAAGCCATGAGAGATGCTCTAAGGAAATCCTTTGAGTACAAGACCAGGAACGTTTCCCCCAAAACAAACCCAAAGGGCAAAAGGATGGATTGAGGTTTCCAGAGTTAGTACTTCAGGAAGCAAAGGGGCTCTGAGGGTGACTCCCTAGCCACAGGAAAAACTGGGACAACATGAATGAAACAGACCCTCTGCATTCCAGGGGTGCAGTGGATGGAAGACCATAACAGTTAATTCTAGAATCAGAGGTACTGTGGAGGTGGGGAGAGAGACAGGAGGAGGGAGGGTTGATAGCCCAGCACAGAAAAGTAAGGGGTCCAGGAGATGATTAGGTGTCTCCACAGCAGCCAGGGGTTGTTCCCCCCAGTCAGAAATTTCTGGGCAAAGTTTGTTGATTAAGATTGCAGGACCAACTTTGACCTCACTGGAAGACACGAGATGTGGCTATTTCATGTTCTTGGACCACGGGCATTTCAGAAACCTGACCGTGGAGCCCTGTGGAGATTTTGATCTTGATTTTTGTCTCCATTTAACCTGGATTGCCTACAAGGCTTATTGCCACTGCGCCACAGTTGGGTTCTCAGGATCCATTTGATTTCTACTCAAAACTTTGAAGGCCTCAGAACTAACAGCTGCTGGTGGGATATTAATAAAACAATAAGGCGCTTGTGTGCCGGGAGCCCCAGAGAGGGCTGCTCGCAGAATGCACCTGGTCTCCTGGCCACGCTGCCTGGATTGGAATTGAAGATTCTTTCATGCCAGCCAATAAACTCAGAAATGTCAGACCACAGGCTGGCTTTCCTCATGGGTTCAGGGTCCAAGGTCCTTGAATTGCAGGAAGGAGGCTGCAGGTGAGCGCAATATTTTATTCTTCCCTCCTCTTCATTCTCTCTCTCTCTCTCTCTCTCTCTCTCTCTCCTCTCTCTCTCTCTCTTTTCTCCCTTTTCTCTCTCCTTCCCTCCCCCTCTCTCCTTCTGTTTCTCTCTGTCTCTCTCTGTCTCTGTCTATCTCTCTGTCTCTCTCTGTCTCTCTCTCCACACATACACACACATACCTGCCAAATAAGTAAAACCCAAGACAGAAGCCAAAGTAGTTTTTGCAAGTGAGGGCAAGAGAACCCCTTCCTAGATCAAACATCAGAAATTACACTAACACGTCCCACTCCGATCCTTTTTGCCAACCTAAATGTTTAATTGTTTGAGGAAAATCAGGTATCATAGAAACCCCATTCCTGGGGCTCTGCATATGCCAGGAAGCACTTCCCCACTGAACCCCACCCCAGGAAGCACTCCCCCACTGAACCCCTCCCCCCAAGCCCTGCTTCATCTTCTTTGTTTTCAAACAAAACTCTCACTATGTTGCCCAGACTGGTCTTGAACTCTCGGGCTCAAGTAATCATCCAAACTTACTAAGTTCCAGAACTTGACAAGCAGGCAGCACCATCCCTGGCTTTGAAACTTTCTCTAAACCATGACATGACCTCGTATGAGGCCTTTACTTTAGGTAAAACTACAAGAAATCTCTAATGTTCCACTGAGCTGATGTTCCTAAGGAAAGCCATGTTACTTCACCCTAATGATTATTTGTCCCAGTCTGTGAATAGTGGACCTTCTGCAGGAACAGGCATGGTGTTTGATTATGGGATCCTATCCCAGAATTCTGCATGGGGTGCATGGGGGCAGGGTTGTGACAGGGCTCTATACTTGACACTGCCTTGCTAAAATCTGAAAGGGGGAATTCTGAACAACACTGGCCCTGGGAAGATTGCAAGTGTCGGGTGGTGATCAATGACCTATGGCAGCTCTTGTTCTGCTCCAGTCAGGACTGGGAGGTGCCCAGGGGCAGGCTACTCCAGCGGGGATCAAGGATTACTGAAGGGCTCAGGTTATTATGATTTGGACATGGGTTCAGTTCTGTTTCTCCCATGAAATGCAGCTGAAGAAGCCACTTCGTGATTTAGTGTTAACCATGTTTGAGGGGGAGGTGAAACAAAGTAGATCTGTGCCCCTAAGCTCCTCCCCAATCTGAAGGGACACCCAGTTCCTCTTTAAAGAGAGGGTACCATTAGTCATAAAGCCTGCACAGAACATGGGCTGGTTCTCAGTCTCACAACATACCAGCCGAGCTTTTATCTGGGAAAAGACCTTTCCTTTACCAGGTGGAATGTGTGGTTTGATACAGACATCACTCATGGAGTTCCTAGGATTATTTGATTAAGAAAGATGAGGAGATAGCCCAGGTCATAAAGTCCTTATAAGTATGAAAAACCTGAGTTAAACACCTAGCACCATAAAAAAAAAAAAAAGAGCCAGGCATGGTGGCATGTGCCTATAGTCCCAGAACAGGTGTACTGGTAATTTTATATCAACTTGACACAAGCTGGATTCATTTTGGAAGAGGGAACTTCAATTGAGAAAAATGTCCCCACCAGATTGGCCTGTGGGCAAGCCTGCAGTCATTTTCTTGGTTCCTTCTTGTGAATGATGGGGGTTAGGGGGAGGAGTGGAGGTCTTGCTCACTGTAGCAGGCCCAGCAAGTCATGAGAAAAAGCCAGTAACAGCACCCAGTAACGGCCTCTGCATCAGCTCCTGCCTCCGGATTCCAGCCTTGCTTGAATTCCTGCCCTCATTTCCTCCATGATGGTCCATAATGAGAAACAGTACTGACATGAGCCTTTCCTCCCATGTGGCATTTGTCATGATGCTTTACAAAAGCAAAGAAACCTTATCTGAGACAACAAGGGAGAGAGACAGACGGACAGATGGATCCCTGGGGTTTGGTGGCCAGGAAGTCTAGCTGAATTCCTTCTCCCAGGGAGAGACCCTGTCTCAAAAATCATATACCCAAGGAAGGAAACTAACGTGCTCTGGTCTCCACATGCACAGCAGTCACACATACATGCTCCCAGGAGAAGCAGGGAAGGGAGAAATTTTGAAGTGTCTATGTTAGAACAGTGTCTTTCACCAGACAATGTGGCGGTGGGGGAGGGGCAGAGAGCACATCTCCAGCACAAGGCTGTCAGCCCCCGCAGTGGCTCCTGATGGATACCAGGCTTAGCTCCTCTTTAATCCAGCCCAAGTGCCATAATAAGCCACTCTAGGGACTTAATAACTACCCTCCATCCAATCAATAACTGCTCTACAAGATCCCTTGCCCAAGTGGATTTAGTTTGGAAGCACTCAGACCCACTGTACCATGGTCCCCGCCCTCGTAAATGTCTGGGCTTCACTTCCTCCTGAGCAGGCTGCTCACAGGCACACCACCCAGAGGGAGAACCATTCAGACAGGAGCGTTGATGGAGATCCCTGCAACAAACACACAGGAAGGCCAGGAGACAGTGAGTTGGCAGGTTACAACGTCTCCATCCAGAAACTGACATTCCCAAGTCGCCTACCCCTGTGAATGCCAAACAGCCTCCACACCCTGGGAAAAGGGCGCCAGTGTGTACATCATTATACAGTCACCTGAAAATGTACTAAGCGATTCCAAGGACTGACAGATAGGGAAAAATTAGCCCCCAGGGGTGGGGCCTGTTTGCTTTTGATATTTTTAAAAGGACAGTTAGTTGATTTGGGCTTTGGGGTTGATAGAAAAGGAAGCAGGGTGAGGGATGAAGGAGAAAGGGAAGGAGAAGGCAGAAGCACACCTCAACAAGACTCCAGACAAAGATGCTTCAGGGAACCTCCACCCTGCCCAGCCACAGAAGGGGGCCCCTGTCCCTGTGAATGCCAGCACAGAGCCCCGCTGGTGGTAACCTCCTGGCAGCTTCAACACTATTATTCTTTATAAGTGAGAGGAAATTGAACAACTTGGCAGTCAACTTCTGAGCAGTCATTCCAGCCCAAAGGAGGAAATCCGTGCCAAAAAGAGACCATGTTCATTCATAGAGAGGCTGTCAGCCTAGTGAGGCCTGATGGATGGACTGCCTCACGGTGGGTCCACAGATTGCAACGTTTTTCTCTGTCCCACGTGCCCCTCTGAGACAAGCAGTACCAGCCCTGTACAGACACCCCAGAACAGGGTACCAGAAAGGACATCTATGAGAAGGGTCCTTGATGACTCTCAGCAGGAAATCCAAGTTTCTGAGCCCCCAAGTATGTTCCCCTCCTCAAGATGAGACAAGCTACAACTGCCTAGTATGTGGTATGTAGGATGCTCTTGTGAGACAAAGACTTGGTCACAGAGCTCATGGTGGCTCTGTTACTACTGAAGACAAAATGGACTGACGGTTTACTTAGTTTCTTCTCTGTTGCTGCAAAACACCATGGTCAAGGCAACTTAGAAAAGAAAGTTCTTAATTAGGCTTACAGTTCAGAGAGTTAGAATCCAAGATGGCAGAGCAAAGCAACACCTGACAACTCACATCTTAATCCACAACCATGAGGCAGAGAGAAGGGGGGGGTGGGTACTAGGAATTGTGTGAATCTTTGGAAAGCACAAAGTCCACCCCAGTGACACACCTCCTTCAACAAGGCCAAATGTCATAACCCTTCTCAAACACTTCCTCAGCTGGGGACCAAGTATCCAAGTTTATGTGTGTATGGGGGACATTCTCATTCAAACCAACACAATAGTGTTGACAATGGTGATGGTGTGAAGATGATGATAGTGATGATGGTGATGGTGATAGTAGGTAACAATGATGGTGAAGAAGAAGGAGAGAGGAGGACGAAGAGGAAGAGGAAAAAGTGGAAGAAGAAGAGGAGGAGGAGGAGGAGAGGAGGAAGGGTAATGATAATGTTTCCCTTAAATTCATTCGTTCCTCAGTACCTGTCATCTCAAAATTAGAACTAAGAAACAGAGTGGATAGGAAGATGGGACAATGGGTAAGAATGCTAGGTGTGCATGCATGAGGGCCTGCATTTAAATCACCAGCAAGCATGTAAGGCCATGGCTGTCCATGCCTGTAACCCCAGCATCGAGTGATAAAGACAAGCATGTTCTGGAGGTTCGCTGGCCAACCTACTTGAAACAGCAAGCTTCAGTGAGAGAAACTGCCTCTGGGAAAAACAGAAAGTGATTGAGAAGAACACCCAGCATTCTCTCTGTCCTTGGTATGCTTGCACACAAACACATCCACTGCATACAAATGCACACACACATGCACAGGCACCCTCCCTGCCTCATCACAAACCACAAAACCCAGAGTATTCAGAGAGAGTAGGGGTACTTCTCAACTGTGCTGGAATCAAACAGACACGCCTCCAACAACACAATAATCCCAGTGAGAAATTGCTCATGGAAAGCTGTTGAGGCACAATAAGGGATACCTGACTGGTCAGAGTTACTGTAGGGGCCACCTGAAATCTGCCTGTGGAAGGATGGAGCCAGACTCCACTCAGCACCATGTCTGTGGAGAGCTGCCCTGAAATGCAGCCTCTGTACATAGCAGAAGCTCTGTTTCCATCTCTCCAACTCAGCTGGAGCTTCCTGGAGTTTCCCTCAGACCCAATCTTTTCTAGCAAAATGAGAAAATGAAATAACAACTTTCAAGTGTTTCCTTTAAGCCCCTAAAATGGAGGACAGAGACAGGAAGACTGATAGCCAGGTCATGAAGGAGAACCACACAAGCACGTGGTGATGTTCTGACGTTTTAAAAACACTGAAGGTTGGTCTTATTCAACTTGACATGCAAATTAGACTTTCAGTAAGGAGGAACCTTAGTTGATAAAATGTCTCCATAAGATCCATCTGTGAGGCATTTTCCTAGTTAGTTATCAATGGGAAGACCCAGCCCATTGTGAGTAAGACCACCCTGGGTGGGTAGTCATGGTTCTATAAGAAAGCAGGCTAGCAAGCCATGGGGAGCAAGTTAGAAAGCAGTACCTCTCCGTGGCTTCTGCATCAGCTCCTGCCTCCAGGTTCCTGCCCTGAGTGAGTTCCTGTCTTGATTTCCTTCCATGATTAACAACACTGTAGAAGTGTAAGCCAAATGAATCCCTTCCTCCCCAACTTGCTTTTTGGTCATGGTGTTTAGTCATAGCAGTAGAAACCTTAACAAGACAGAAAATAAGAGTTGCTATGGAGATGCACCAAATGGGCCAGTGCAAGGATGTACGACTTCATGGAGAACAGGACAGTAAAAGATTTCAAGGCAACATCGTCGTCATCACTATCATCATCATGACCATCATCACCAATGCATCATGGGGTGACAAAACCATGCAGAAATGAGTTCTCAAGACTCACTTCCCTTATCTGGAGACTACAAAGCTTGATGCCTTCAGAGTGTCACCAAGCACCTGCCACATGTAGGGGTGGAATGACTTAGCCAAGCAGACAAGAAAGCTTGAGAGGAGCCGACTCGAGGCAGCCACCATCTCAGCAGGCCAGGCAGGAGGCCAGCATGTCAGCCACCTGCCTATGATAGCATTCTAGGCACACCCCCAAGTCTGCTCACACCAGATGCCTCCAAGTCCCCTGGCACTCCTCATCTCCTCTCACCTCATCTCTCGTCTATAAATGTGTTTCCCAACATGCATTCAATCCAGAGGATGAATGGCAATGGCTGAACTTCCGGTTTCAGCAAGTGAGTTTGTCACAGGTGTAGGAAGCAAAAGTAAAAGAGCAAGTAGCAAACTGCAACTGGTAAAGTACTATCAAGCCGGACACTTAAAACATCCAGCAGAAACCAACTGGGGACAATCCATAGAGGCATAGAGGCAGATGGAGAGAGAGAGAGTTTCAGGCTGAGCAATTGCCTTCAGCTGACACCAAAGAAGAACAACAAACAGCAAGTAGCAGAGAGAGCACGCATCAAACGGGGTGCTTGCAGCATCCAGCAGTAACAGCCAGGGAAGCCTGACATGCCCATGCTTCAGCTCCTGACTGCAATCTGCAGGCATAGCAGAGCATCCTCTGTCCGCACCCTGGGTAAGCTCCCAGCTTCTCCTTCTCTGAAGGCATGTCATGCCACGGGATAATGATAGCAGTCTTTGTTGGAAACGGCTAGCTATTCTCAAAGTTCCATTTTTTTTAATACCGTTATATATCTGGCTGTTCTCCTTTCTCCCTGTGACAGGCAATGGGCAAGCCTCACTGGACAGGGAGCCTAGGAGGACACTTGCAATAAGCATACTTGAGTCTGGAATAAGGAACTCCCAGAGTCCACTTTCAACAAGCCCAAGCAGTACATGACAATTTCCCGGAATGATTTATACTGTGGCATGGTTTCAGTGCATAATAAGGATCCCTCCACTTCTCGACCCCGCCATTCCTACCACCTCGGATGAAATCCGAGTTATTATGACAAATGCCTAAAGATCCTCCCTACACCTGCCCTTGGCCCAGATGGCCCTGTTTCCATAGCAGCAGGACCAGCCTTTCTTCTGCTAAGAATCCTTTAGTGCCTCCTAGCTTCCTCTCAACACCTCCCCTTGCTCCCTTTGTCCTCCTGTCCTCACCCAGCATCCCAAGCCCCTTCCCAAGTATATGCCATTCTGCCCAGTCTCCCTGGTCCCTCCTGTTCATGAGGCATTCTTAGCTATTCACATCTGTGCTCAGTTATCCTTTCTGAGGCTCCTTCCTGTGCACACTCACACACAGACACACACACAGACACACACACACACAACCACACAAACACACTGTAATACTGCCAGCCCCACCCTAGAGATCTGGGTCTTACCCACAGTTAGTTTTACTTCATGATGCCAAAACACTCATTCCTATCCATGATCCTGACTCCTGGGGCAATGTGACAATGTCCCTGCAGAGTATGGCTGCTGTGACTCGGAAGGGGCACCACTGACTTCTTCAGAGTGGAGAGACTCTGTGCAGCAGCTAGCAACATGCAGTACAACCCACTGACAAGTAACTGCCTCAGAACACTAATGGAGGCAGTAACCAAAGCTCCACCACAAAGGAGAATGTGGATGGTCCAGATGGTCTGCCTTGCTCACTGTTGTGAGCCCACTTCTAGAAAAGGCACCATGGAGCAAGGCATGGAGGCACAGATGTCATCTCAACACTTGGGAGGTTGAGACAGAAAGATCAAGAGGTCAAGACCAGCCTTGATTGAATGAGATCCTGAGAGAAAGAGCAGGGAGGAAGGGAGAGTGGGAAGAAAGGAAAGAAAAGAAAAGGGACAGAGGGATAAAGGGGGAGATAAAAGGAAGGAAGGGAGGAAGGGAGGAAGGAAGGAAAGATAAAACTCAATTGCTAAGTGCTTGCTACACAGCCTAAAGACCCACGTTCAATCTCCCATAACACATGCTTTTTAAAAGCTAGACAAAATGCAAACCCATGGGTTTGGGATAAAATAAAAGAGAGAACCCAATGCAATGAAAAGGGCCCTGTGGATTTCGTGAAACTGGGTGTGCCGGGGAGCCCACCAAGGCTGTGGCCTCAAGTGCATCTGCACACCTTTTGAAACACGCCTCTGTGATGGTCACTGCATGTGGCACTGAGAAAGGGCTGTAAAGTTTAAAGCACTCCTCCTGTGGACCATCCTGCTTACCTACAGAACCTCTCATGGGCTTAATGGCGGCAGCTGCAATCTGACTGGCAGTACTGCTCTTTTACCGGGTTCTTCTAACAGAGGAGACACAGGGGTGAACCCCAAGCCAACCAATACTAAAACAGATACAAGTCTGGGCTCTGGTAGTGGCTCAGTGGGTAAAGTGTTTTCTAGTCAAGGCTGAGGACTTAAGTTCAATCCCCAGAACCCACATTCAGAAAACAGGCAGGCAGACTGGACCTACTTACAATCTCATCACTAGGAAGGTGTACACAGGTAGGCTCATTGACCAGCCACTGAACCCCACATACATATGAACACACATACATATATGCATACAGAGACAGACAGACAGAGACAGAGAGATATCCAGGTCAAGAAAATAAACAGAGATGGGTGTGGAAGGACAGTCCTGATAACACAATACATGGGAGTCTGAGGAAGAACGATTGTGAGTTTAGGGGCAGCCTAGGCTGTACAATGACACTCTGTCTTGAGAAATAAAGGAGTTTTCGTGCCAGAACAAAAGAACGGGGTTCCAAGCCCAGCCTTTCCCTTACAGTCTGCAATCTTAGGCAAATCACTTCTCTTCTTGAATCTTTAGTTTCCTAAACTTAAGATAGGGCTGAAAATCCTATTCACAGCAAGAGCCTTCGAGGACTGAGAAGGTAATGATCACAGTGTGCATGGCAAGACGCGCAGTGCACCTGCCTCAGTCATTCGGTGGGCTGGTGAAGAGAGTATCAAAGATGGTTGTGACGCTAGGGCTCATGACAGGGATGGCAATTGTAGTGACGATGGAGACAATGTTGATGGTGGTGGTAATGGAGGAGGAGGTGGTGATGGAGGAGAAGGTGGTGATGTTGGTGGTGATGGAGGAGGAGATGGTGATGGAGGAGGTGATGGAGGAGGTAATGGAGGAGGAGGTGGTGATGGTGGTGGTGATGGAGGTGGTGATGAGGTGGTGGTGATGGTGGTGGTGATGGAGGAGGTGATGGTGGTGGTGATGGAGGAGGTGATGGAGGAGGTGATGGTGGTAGTGATGGAGGAGGTGATGGAGGAGGTGATGGTGGTGGTAATGGAGGAGGAGGTGGTGATGGAGGAGAAGGTGGTGATGTTGGTGGTGATGGAGGAGGAGATGGTGATGGAGGAGGTGATGGAGGAGGAGGTGGTGATGGAGGTGGTGATGGAAGAGGAGGTGGTGGTGGTGATGGTGGTGGTGATGGAGGAGGTGATGGTGGTGGTGATGGAGGAAGAGGTGGTGATGGAGGAGGAGATGGTGATGGTGGTGGTGATGGAGGAGGAGGTGGTGATGGTGGAGGTGATGGTGGTGGTGATGGAGGAGGAGATGGTGATGGGGAGGTGATGGAGGAGGAGGTGGTGATGGAGGTGGTGATGGAAGAGGGAGGTGGTGGTGAGATGGTGGTGGTGATGGAGGAGGTGATGGTGGTGGTGATGGAGGACAAGGTGTGATGGAGGAGGAGATGGTATGGTGGTGGTGATGGAGGAGGAGGTGGTGATGGGAGGATGTGGTGGTGATGGAGGAGAGTGGTGATGGTGGTGGTGATGGTGTATGGTGGAACGTAGTGGTATGATGATGTTGATGACAGGATGTAAGTATCACTAAGATGAGAGGAGAAGGAGGAGGAGGAGGATCACATCAATTATACTGTGACTGAATTTCACAATGAGGATGGTGACTTAGAAACAATGGTAACAATGGGACCTGTTGGTGGCAAGATGACATGGTGTTGGTAGCAAATATATGCATGATACGTGTAACGATGATGATGCAAGGTGATGTGGCTCATGGACAGTGATGATGTACTGAAGATGTCATGATGAAGGATGTGGATGAAGAAGACAAGAATGGCTTGGTGTGACAGTCACAGTGTGATCACATTGGTGACAAGGCTGATGGTAGAAACAACGCTGATGGAGGTGACAAGGGGGTGCTGGAAACAGTGTTGACAGAGGTAATGAGAATGACAGGCATGGCAACAGCACAGAGTGGTCATACATCTCCATCTACACAGAGCCTTGGTATCAGAAGGCTTATCACTGTCCCCCTCAGCAGCCACCAGCCATATCTGTCGGCACTGTTCTTCCCAAGACCAAAGGCTTCTCCACTACCACCACCGTGGGCCCCGAGCACCCACCCTCTTGGATGCCTCACTCCCCTTGTCTGGAAAGTTGTACTGTAGCGGCTGCTTGCCTCCTAGGGTAGCAGCAACATTAGATGTACATGAAGAGAGCTCATTGCCCTGCAGAGATTTAATGTGTTCTTATCATTAACTAACCCCTAGCCTACAAATATGATGCCATACTCCAGACATGAGCACCACAGGCATAAGATGTGGGGTGCAGCTAGATGGCCGGCTTTCCTCTCCTGGCTCCATCTCCGATTTGCTTCCTTCGTTTTCTCACAGACGGCTCAGTTCTGGGAACCCTGGTCTATCTGAAAGCCTTTGTTTGGCATTTTCAGTCCAGCTAATTGTGAGACTTACCAGCTCAGGCGGAGATCCAAATGCTGTCTGCTGGTAATGCGACAGAACAGAAATGTGTTTGGGTGTTTGGACTCCTGGCTGGTGAAGCCACTTCATCCTGATGAATAGCGACATGTGGAAATCAATCCAGGTCACTTAGGAGAACAACTTGGTATTCGGTGTCCAAATGAATCGCTGCTAATTTATTATGGGCGATTTGATTAAATACACAAGCAGGAAGTGAGTCGATGCGACCGTCTGCGGTGAATTGTCTTGTGGCTCATTTGAAAGCATCTCCAAGGCTCAACAAAAAAAGTAAACCATTTCAAAGTGTTCTAGAACAATCCAAGCAGCTCATCCTGGGTAGCCAATATTGTTTTTATTCTTTCTTTCTTTTTTTTTTTTTTTTGTTCCATCTGTGGGAAATTGGCCGCGTTGTAAGAAAAATGAATGAACATAAGGAAATCCCATCTCTCTAAAAAAATAAATACTATTCAGAGGGATTTTTTTGTGCTAGTTGACTTCTTGTCATTGTGACAGGATGTCTGGTAACTGAAAGTGGTCTTCAGTTTGTGGCCCACAGCCCTCATGTAGCCTAACACAAAATCACACACATACTTAAACATTGTGAGATTCGGGGTTTTATTTAACTCCAGAGTGGTTTCTGAGTGTAAACTCAAGATGACAACATTGTGCCATAAACGGTTTCACATGCTGGATAGGGTGTGAGCCCACAGCCAGCTGGGTCCATGGTTATGAACCTGTTGTGAGGTGGCATCTACCGTCGTGGCAGTGAGAATTTGTGGTAGAGGAGTCCCACAACTTTTTTTTTTTTTTTAAAGTAAAGTTTGCTAGCCTCTCTTGTCTCTGTGCCAAAGAAGATAAACAGATCCCAGAACTCCTGGCCAGCTTAATGTATTCAGTGACCAGCGGCCAGTGAGAGACTGTGTCTCAGAACACACAGCAGCTAGCATCTAGAAAACAATGGCAAGGTTGACCTCTGACCTCCACATGCATACACAAACACTCATGCATACATACACAGAGATAGACACATGCTTTCACAGAGATACGCGCACACACACACACACACACACACACACACACACACACAGCTACTGTTACCTTTTATCAGATGCACAAGTAGTATAGCCCAAGATGGGACCCAAGAAGTCAGTTTGGAGGAAGGAATGCAAACATAGCCCAGGAGAAGCAGTAGGAGGTAGCTAGTGGCATCTCAATGGAGCAACCAGAGAAATTCCTGTCCCTACACTGTTCTTTACAAGTTTGTCCAAGGTATTTGCAGTAGTTGATAAAACTGACATGTTTGTGACCACGTCTACCCATTGTCTAGTGTCACCAACGACAATGGATAACAAGAGAGAGGAGGCAGATAAGCAGCACCAGGATGTGATGGTCAAAGGCTCAAGGATTCCTCTAGGGTGACGATCTAAAGTTGTTTGTGGTGATGGCTGCACAGCTGGGGAAGTTCTAGAAACCACTGAACTGCTCACATAAGAACTCGCTGGCATGTGAGCTGTGCTTTGGTACGGCTGTTACCTAAGAACAAATAAACTATAGGAAAAGGAAGGAAGTGACTCAGTTGGGAAAGTGATTGCCATGCAAACATAAGGACCTGAGCTCATCCCTAGAGTTCACATTAATAAAAGAGAGCTCAGTGTGTCTGAACAAACTTGTAATCCCAGTTTTAGAGAGACAGAGACAGAGAATCCCTGGAGCTCACAGGCCCATTCTGCAAGATTCAGACCAATAAAAGATACTGTCTCAAAAAACAAGATGGACAGCAATACACAGAGAGAGAGAGAGAGAGAGGAGAGAGAGAGAGAGAGAGAGAGAGGCCACACACACGCATGCCTGTCCCATGCAGTAGTGTGGCTAGTACCTACTAGCCAGCTTTGTAAGCATCAGAAGGACCCAGAACTGTGCAGATCCCCATGGGAATCAACCTCAGCATGCAGGTTGCTCTGGCAGCTGCTTCATAATCAGCTTGGTCATCTTACCTTCTGTACAAGGAACTGGAGACAACAGCCTTCTGGTGAGAAACTATTGGCTGGCAAGTGTGGGAGTCACCATTGTGTGCTGTGTTGGCTACTTTCTGTATGAGTGGCCAAAATTCCCAAGAGAAATGGCGTAAGGAAGTAAAGCTTTCTTTTGGTTGGTAGGTTCTGAGGGTTCCATCTGTAGTGTCTGGGTCCATGCTCTAGGGTGACAAGTGCCTGGAGCCTGTGGCAGAGAAAAGATACCTATTTCATGGCTGACAGGAAGTAGAAGTGAGATAGGAAGTACCAGGAATAAACCTCCAAGGGCCTGCCCCCAGGGATCTGCTTCTTCTAAGTAGACTTCACCTCCCAAAGATTCTAGAACCTCCCAAAACAGAACAACCAACTGCGGATCAAGAACTCAATACATGAGTCTGAGGAGCATTTCATATTTGACATAACACATGCCCTAGAAAACTCCAGCAGTAGTTGCCAGGGTATGGCACACACACACACACACAACACACACACACACACACACACACATTCCCATATCTATCTTCCATCTCCCTTCCCCTCCCCTCACTACTAATCTTAACAAATGTCTCTAGCAACTCTTGGGGTTTCCTGGTAGCCTTGACACCCACACCTACCATCAAAGCCCTGAGCTCATGAATAACCAGAGACCCAGAGGCAGCAAGACCATTAAGTTCATTTACTGGGGCCTGACCCTGACAGTCTCAGAACCTAGGAGAAAGGCAATTCTCACAGGCAGATGTCTAGCTTCTGACTGGTATTGCTGGAGGTCCAGGTCCAGCTGGACAGATCACCACTGACCACCAATTACCGTACTTTACAATGGATGATGCCCTCAGAAATCAACTGGGATGGAGCAGAAATAAATCTATTCCATCACATCATTCTTTGTCCTGGACACTGTATGGTCTCTCTGACTTTGCTGCCAGCTCAGAGAGAGTCTGTCTTTGAGCTAAAGATGAAGTGACCATTGGGGTTTCAGAGCACAAGCCAATAGATTCCTTCAACACTGTGCTGGGTGCTTCAGTTTACTCAGGAAGGAACAGGCCACAAAAGCAAAGAATGACAGCATGCAAACTCAGTCTCTCAATGGACAATGATACCCTAGGAAGAAAAAAAAATCTCATTAATTCTAGGGTCATCACCCTAAAGCGGAATTGCAAAAGAAACCAAGGCCTGGTTCTTTGAATAATTTCTCCTAAAATATACCTAAAGGTAGATAAGTGAGCACAAATCTAGTTCCCCAAAGAAGGAAGCAGATGACCCAGTGCAAAACACCAGGTACTTCACTGAGATAAGAGAATTTCAGATAATCCATGGGGCAAAGAGCATGAAGGCTTATTCTTAGTAAACGTAATCTACAAAGGTCTAATATTAAAATAAAATTGGAAATGCATTCAAAGCTAGATATGGTCACCCCTTCCCTGATGTCCAGCAGGGCCTGACAGTCACATAATGGGTTTCCTTTGTACTTTTTCTTCCCCACTAATTAAGTTAGGATGTTTGGCTTCTATTTCCAGAAATGTCCATGAGGCAGCAAAAACCCAAGTAGGACTGCCTCTGCCAGCTGGTGTGTCTGAGATACAATTAGGGGCTTTTAAAAGGCATAGGCCAGCCATCCCAACTGCTAGGGAGACCGAGGCAAGAGGATTGCAAGTTCAAGGCTAGCTTGGACCACTACTACTGGCAACTTAGTAAGAGCCTATCTAAAAATTAAAGGTTAGAAAGAGAGCTGAAGACACAGTTCAGTGGTAGAGCCCTTGCCTGGCACAGGCAAGGCCCTAGCTCAACCGCCAACACCGAAAGAACAAAACTCAAAAAGAACTTCTGAATGAAGCCACCTATAGCTCCCCCTGCCTTTTACTTAACTCTGTTGACAATGATAACTATCAAAATAAAGAGTCAGAATTAGAATTAGTAAGTTTTTATTGGGTTTTACCTGTGGTCCAAGGGAGAG
Organism: Mastomys natalensis; assembly: GCA_021653895.1. Classification (NCBI taxonomy): domain Eukaryota; kingdom Metazoa; phylum Chordata; class Mammalia; order Rodentia; family Muridae; genus Mastomys; species Mastomys natalensis. Next base: position 1,027,376 of record JAJTUV010000378.1, read on the forward strand.
TCTATTTCCATTTCTTGAAAATATTCAAGTGTCTACAGCCCCTCCCAAGTAGTGATGATCTGGGTGGATACAAGTTCACTGAAGACACCTAGGGAATTATAAAGCCCCAAATTAAAATGACACTTTTCCATGGTGTTAAACTCCCAGGGAAGGCAAGACAAAGGTTGAAATGTCTGTGACCTTCAAAGGCAGCTCACCTACAGAATCTGAAGATCAAATACAAGCATACCCCAAGAGAAGAAGACATTGAGCATGGATGACTCTTGAAAGTTTATGATTGAAAACTGGAACAGAGAGGTAAATGATTAAAAAGATCATTTTTACACATGCATATTTGCTGCACATGTACCAAGAATATGAGCTGTGTTGGACTTCACAGTCCTAAGGATCAAGTGAACAAGAAGCCATGCCCTCACCCTGCTGAAGCCGTGGGTCTACAGAGAAATAAGACACAGCAGGTCTCAGGGTGAAGGTGACATCACAAAACTTGAATAGAAAATCATCCCAAGCCTGAAAATCTAGAGGAGGAGCTATTGGAGCTGATAGCTCAGGATGTGTGGAGGAGAAAGACTGTAAACAGAAGCAAGCAGAGGAGGGGAAGAAATGAGTGCTGTAAGCCACTGACCAGGTAGATAAACTCCTGAATTTATGTTTCCCACTGTCATCAGGAAGAGAGAATAAACAAGAGCACACAGGCAGAACTAGATGTTGATAAGAAAGTTTCAAGTTCATAGATGGACCTAGTGAAAGACTGTGAGATGGTCAGGCATCAATGGGCAGAGTCAAGATCCACATGGAGCCCACAAGGTAGGGTCTGTGTTCATCCCAGGTGTTATACAGAAGGGGATGGACGGAGGAGGATTGTCGCCACTCCAGTTATTTTTCCTGCTGTCATTTACCTTTTGAGGATGAGAATCATGGGCAGCTTCATAAGATCGGACGTGAGAAGGAGACATGGGTAGTTGGCTTCTATTTCAGGAGAAAAGTGATGGACTTGAGACCCTAGGTGTTAGGAAACTCCAGGACAAGAATGTGCCAACCTTCAGGAAGAAATGCAGGTTGGTTCCCTCATCCTGTGGACAATACTCAGCCCCAGATGGCTCAGAGGTATGTCTCCTTACCCTGCAGTAATTCTGCAGCTTTATTTTTTTGTGGTTTTAAAAGTTTATAGGTAAGTCCATTCTGGATTTGTTACCCTACACACTGCATTCCAGATTTGGGGTTCTCAATCACATTGGACTACAAAAGAAAGGATCTCTAAACCATGGGTTATTATGACTCTTAAGATAAAACTAATACAGGCAAAAGTATATACAGACCACAATTCAACAGGCTAAAAACAGGAATTGGGAGTGCTGCTTGCTCTACCAAAGAGAAAGGGTCTATCTGCTCACTTTTCTTTGCACATGATAACCCCAGACAAAGGTTCCCCTCACTACCGAAGCCTCCCCCAAATTAATGATCCTTCAAGTGGATGTGTTGACACACACCTGGAATCCCAGCTCTCCGAAGGTAGACATAGGAAAATCATGAATTTTAGGCCTGACTGAGATACATGGAGAGACTTTGTTTCAGGAGAGAGAGAGACCGAGACAGAGACAGAGACAGAGACAGACAGAGAGAGACAGACAGAGACAGACAGAAACAGACAGAGAGGAAGAGACAGAGAGGGGAGACAGAGAAAGAATGAATTCAATTCTTTCTGGGGGCCCAGGAACCAACCCCAGACAACAACATGGTAAATGTCTGCACAAAACTACTATGGCTGACTACTAGACCTCCTGTGTCACCCAGTCTTTCTCTACAGCAAAACTCATAGTTTATCATTGCTCCTAGTGTTCTTTGTTTGTGATCCATCTCCAAGTTTCAGGACGCCATGGAAGCCCCATCTGCCTTTTCCATCTTCCTGTCTCTCGCCTCTGTGTATTCTGATGTGCCAACGAGGAGAAAGAAACTCAAAACTCTTCAATTTTTCAAGAATTCAAATTAATCTGGAGATGCTCCAGCTTCAACAAAGCTCGTGGAGTTTTAGGCCCCAGGCAGCCTTTAAAGAACATTATAAATGCAGACATGCACATGTAAGTTGTGCCTCAACAGGAAAGGAAGAAATGCAGGCTGCAGGACTTCTCAAAAACACTTGGCTACAAAATATTTCTTTTTTATGGCATCTGGGTGCATGTATACATGTGTTCATGTGTGGGCTCACACAAATGCAAGTCAGTGGGCAAATTCAAGTGTTGTTTCCTAGTAGCCAACCAGCCTATATAGTTTTTATATATTTAATCACATCTATTTATCTATGTTGTGGGTATGTGTGTATATTCCCAAGTGCCACATGACCTGTGTGGAACTCTGAGGACCTGCAGGAATCCATTCTCTCCTTCTATCACGTGAACTCTGGTGGTTGAACTCAAGTCATCAGAACTGAACCTAGTAAGCCATTTTACCAGCCCCGAGTAAAGGAACACCAGTCCCAACCATCTTGATTTTTGAGTCAAGGCCTCTCACTGAACCTGGACATCAATTGTCTAAGTGGTCTGGCCAGGGAGTCCACCTTTTGCCTCCCTAGCATTGGAATTTCAAGTACACTTCACCAGTCTTGGTTTTTATGTGAATTTGGGGGCAGCACACTGAGATCCTCATGCTTGTGTGTCAATCACTTCCAACCCCTCATCTAATGTCCCAGAAAACACTGTGGGGGGGAAAGCACATTAAATCTGCTCTTCATCTAAGGGGCTTGAAGGTGGAGGTGCAGTACCCAGTGCTTACAACCCCAGAGAGCACAGAGCTAGCATCTCAGCAAATCATTGCCCGCCACCCTACTAAACATGTCGATGACAGATGCAGACAGCCTGCAGAATAGGGCTGTCATTGCCTATTCACCAAGATGTGTGTGTGTGTGTGTGTGTGTGTGTGTGTGTGTGTGTGTGTGTGTGGTGTGTTCTTTTAGTAAAGGCAAATAGTTTCCCATTCTCTGAACTAATGTCAAATGGCCTAGAACAGTGCTCCTGTGGGAGCAGGAGCCCTAAAACAAAAGGGCTTCATCTCCCTAGGCTGACAGCTCAATTTCCACAGCTAGAGGGAGGGGGACAGTCATGACTGTCATAACTGGCTCAGAGCCCTTTGATAGTTCTGCGGATGGCAGGCCTGGAAGTGCTTTCAGGCAAAGCAGCGCCTACATTAGTAAGGTGGATATTGCTGTGCAGACCTTCGAGACCACAGAGAGAAACATGTTCCTTAATGTGTGCTTGCCCCCGATGCCCAGCACCAACTCCAATGCTCCAGCTTATGCATAAAATATCATGATGCACTGAGAGAGGGCTTTCCAAACCATCTGTCCACTCCCTCTAAAGTCCTGCATCTTCTCCCTTACACTTACTTCAGCAGAGTGACAAATGATGTTGCCTGCATAAAAAGGCTTACTGTTAGCCTGGCCTGATATTTCAGTCCTGTTACCCCAACTATTCTGAAGGCTGAAGCAGAAGGATCACAAGTTCAAGGCCAACCGGTTCAACTTAGTGAGATACTAGCTCAAAGCAAAGAGTAGACAGAGGGTTAAGGGATATGTCCCAGTGGTAGGGTGCTTACAGGTACAAGAACCTGAGTTTAATCCACAGCATGGTTTTTTTATTTTAAATTTGTAAAAGTGCATGTACTAAGGATGTAACTCAAGAGCACTTGCCTAGCACACAGAAGACCTGATTCCAATTACCATTACTGAAAAAATCAAGTCTTAAGTAGTCTATAAAATATGTACCATCCCCTTCTCCATCTGCTTCTTCGTCCCCTTCATCTCACATAGGCTATAAGTCACGGGAACTGTCTGGCTTCAACTCTGCACAGCCCTTAGCAATAGGAGGGGACAAGAATGCTGGTGAGCAAGGAGCAGGTGAGCCAAGGGCCCCTCTGTGATGTCAGGGGCTTCCCCAACGCCATCCTGGACACAGGGTGGGCTGAGCTCCTGTCATATGTCGCTATATCCATGATAAAATAGGTCCAGGCCCAAAAGAAGCATTCAGAATAGTGCCTGTGGCTCAGGACAGCTCTTCACATGGCCTCGATAAGCCAGCCTATGGGTACAGACTGTTGGTCCAGGTGGTAGCATCACCAGATTAGGTCACCTCAGAAATGATGTCTTAGCTGGCAGGGGCAGAGGTATCAGCTTTCATTTATTGCTTGTTGCAGGCCAAACTAACTGTATTATCCTATTTCAATTTCAGTCTGGCATGTTGAGATCTTATATTTCACAACATTAAAAAAGTAAACAAGATCTATATGCATATATATGTGTGTATGATGTATATGATGTATATATGTATAAATACACATGTATTGTGTATATGTGTATATGTATATAATGACTCTTCCATGGGTAATACAGGTAAGACAGAAATGAGGTTAAATCTCAAACCCAAAGGGCCTAGAAACACACATATCACTGAGCTGAAAACGGAAGAGCAGAGGCGTCTTACACTAGGACATGGTCCCAGTGTGGATGGTACTGGGAGTCTGGGATAGAATACTGAACATGATGCACAAGAGCAAGTACTCTCCCACTGAGCTGAAGTTCTAAAAGTCCCAAACAGATTGGAACTTGCCCCAGATGAGGCACCACAGTTTGTGAGTAATAAAAAGAAATTATGTGGGGCTGAGATCCAGCTCAGTCAGCAGGCGACTTGCTTAGCATGCACAAAGCTCAGGGTTCAACCCCTAGCACCACGTACACCAGGCATGGTGTAGTAGATAAGCAATCCCAGAGTTCCTGAGGCAAAAGCAGGAAGATCATAAGTTTAAGGTCATCCCCAACTACAGAGTGAATTTGAGGCCAGCCAAAACTACATGAGACCCTGTCTCATGGAAAAAGAAAGAGGCAAGCTGTGTTAGTCACTCTTACTGACTTTTGCACCCTGCCTGACAATTCAGCAGCTCTGTGGTATCTGGGTCCATCCAGGATAACCTGCTACCTCAATGGATGCTGAAGTCTTTATAAACATGCACTTGTAGCACGTCCCACCTATAGTGTGCCTGTAGTCTGAGTTTGTGGAGAAGTCGTGTGCTTGGTCCAAACCTCCCTCGTGGAATTCATGGAAATAGAGGGGAATCTGAGGCAAGAGCACTAAAAGAAAGCTTAAAGCAAGATAAGGATCCATGGGCATTTCCAGAATCCGATTGAGCCACGAATGGCTCTACAACGCTCCTGCAGCCTTTAATGCACAGAGACACCTGTGTTTCTGAGCACAAGCCACCCACAGGCTGCTGTGCTCTTCCCCGGTTTGACTAGTCCCTGATCCCTAGCTATTAGCCACAAGAATTCACTAGCGCCTTTCTTAAGAGGCCAGCCCTTCACCAAGAGGTCATCGCAGGCCTTGACCATCCTTCAAGGATCCTCTGTGAAAATAAAGAAGTTTTATTCTTCAAGGGAAGCATGAGTTTTTATTGTTGTTGCTGGTTTGGTCCTGCTTATGCCTCACAGGGCAAACCAATCATTTGTCTGACTCTCCCACAGAATACAAACTCCAACAGAAGCAGGGCCTTTTGCTCCCTGCATCTGCTACTGTTTCAAAATCGATACCAGATACACAGTAGATGCTCAACAAATCAGTTCCAAGCTATTGGATAAATTAGCAACATCTTTCCCATGCTTTATCTGCTTTAACCTTACAGATCTGAAATGGGACACTGGATGTGAGGGCAATCTGACTGCAACCTCTGTGACTCCAAGGATTGCCAGGGTTGAAACGACATCCTGAGTTGTCTCCACGCAGCCCCTGCATTCTGGGGCAGCCAGCATCCTTTCCTATGTTCACATCTGGACATTTCTTTGATGGTGGATGGTATAGAGTAGACTTTAGTGCCCCTGTCAGTTCATAGCCACCAAAACTGAGCCACATGTCCAGCACCATCCTTGAAGCAACAGCAGCAGGAAAAACAGGGACCAGTAGGTTTGAGGACTCCTAGTTATCTAACAGTTGCAAGGTAAAGAACAGGGAGTAGGTCTGCCATTCCTGATACCTGCAGCTCCCTCCCAATCCTCCACTTAGTTTCTTAAACTGCAGGTCCCAGCCATGTATGGGGGGCCATGTGGAATCATGAAAAAATAGGCAGCAGTGAAATGTTTTGGAACACACAACAACCAAAAGGAACTCATTGGCAAACCCAAGTGAATCTGGCACGTTTCTGGGAGTGTTCGCCAGTGTGGCATCACGAGATGTCATCTCAGCCCTGGTTCTGAACACACCACACACCCACTTGGTGCTGTCAGGCCACAGTCTGTCCGTGTCCCAGGCCAGATCCGACGACATTGCATTAGAACCTACAGTGAGTTTCTGCACATGCAATGCTCTCTGCTCAGATGGAAAGACTGTGTGTTAATTCTGGAAAACAAAGACTTCTACAGTTTCCCCTTATCCCTCCTCAGCATGTAAATATTAAACATGCCTATTTGTGGATTGAGTTATATTTGAATGTTTGATTTTAAAAATTGTTGCTTGTCAAAAAAAAAGCATTATGTTAATTTTGTCTTAGGATTGAGTAGAATTTCCAAAATTCCTTATGCTGCCTGCATTCTCAGAGGCCAGGATCAGTAAACTTTGAGAGATGCTGAAGAAGGGACACCAAAGGAGATGACTCATGGGAAAGGGCATAAAAATTCTAGCTGCCACTAGGCAATGACGACACACAGCTTTAGTTCCAGAACTCAGAAGACAGAGGCAGGCGAATCTCTGAGTTGGAGGCCAGCCTGGTCTACAAAGTGAGTACCAGGACAGCCAGGGCTACACAGAAAAACTCTGTTTCAAAAAACAAAATTCTCAAAGTTGATCCCCCAAGACCCCACATGGTGAAAGGAGAGAACTGCCCTCCACATATGTGCTGGGGCATATATGTACACACACACACACACACACACACACACACACACACGGAATGAAAAACATTGAAGATTATCTGTGCCCTGCAGAATCAGATAGCCAGTCAAGGTTTGCTTATATATGTAAAAATAAACAAGCCCTCCCATCTCATTAGTATGCAAATTTATTTGTTTTAAGGAATGGCAAATTATACATGCACTAAAGAATTGTTTCAAAATAAATTTCTTTATAAATTATTATCAGTCAGTGCCTAGATTACATCATCCATGTTATATAAAAATCTGAGGAATAGAAAACGGTCACAAGCCAACAGTTTAGGGGGAAACCCCCCTGGATGTGACCCTCAGACAGCACTCCTTGGAAAGTCATCTCTGCACTGCCCATTAACCCTGATTAATGCTTGTTCTCAGAATGTGAATTTGTTCCACCTCAGCTGACACACCAAAGAACAATCTGAGCAGGATGTGTTTTGCATTTTTTTTCATGCATGATCGCATCTATAAAAAATGCTGGTGAACACAGAGAGCTGTGACCAGCTGCACATAGAAATGTGTAGGCTCTTGTGTTCCATTTAAATCAATCCACATCTGATGTTATAGGATTCAATACCTCAGTACCTGCCCCACTCAACACAGTAGCTCACAAATGGCATGCCCTCCACTCCAATGCCCTGGGCCATGTCAAACTTAAGTTCTTTTTCAAGGTAAGGTATTATTTATTATGATATATGTGTGTATAGCCTTTTGATGTATGCAAATTGGTATTGCTGCTTGTACTAGGTTTCTACCTTTTTTGAGTGTCTGTTAGGAAACAAGAGTCTCATGTAGCCCAGGCTACTAAGTTCCCTATGTTGCTGAAGACAACCTTGAACTTCTTATCTTCCTGCCTCCACCTCCCAAGTGCTGGAATTACAGGCCTGTGTCATGATGTTCCGTTTATGTGGTGCTGGGGATTGAACCCAGGGCTCTAAGCACACCAGGTAAGCGTTCTTATCAATTCAGATATTCCAGAAATGTACCTTGTTTTAAAATCCACCCCTACCTCTCCTCCCCACAAGGCTCTAGGTAACCATGGTCTACTTTCCTGTCACTGTGGATTCATCTGCAGCTTTAGAATTCACATCCAGAGGAGGAATGCATGGTATGTTTCCTTAATCTGGCATCTTTGACTGGGAGTAAAGCCTTTCAGACTCAGATACATTGCTGCATGTTGTGTGTGAAAGTCCACTGCTTTTCACTGTTGAATGCTCTTCCATTATAGGCATAGTCTGTTTTCTCTGCCCCCATGGTGATGGACATTTGGCTTCATGCCCACATTTGTTTGGACTTCTCTATCTATCTATCTATCTATCTATCTATCTCTATCTATCTTCTATCTCTTCTCTTTCACTCCAAGACTTACATAACTAGAGAGCCTGGCAGGGAGATATTCAGCCAATTTAAGACACTGGCAAACTCTTTTCCAATGTAGCTGAACCACAGATCACACCCACAGATGTTTGTGTGACAGTTTCAGGTGCTGCTCATCCTTGCTCTTGTTCTGTGTGGTCTGCTTTCCTAGCTCCAGATCCTCCAGTGGTCCTTTACTGTGTGTGGTTTTTTGTTCCGTTTATATTTATTTTGTGGGAGGGTGCCATAGCACATGCATGGAGGTCAGAGGACAACTTGAATGAGTTAGTCTTTTTTAATGTTAATATTTAATAAATGGGGCTGCACAGGCCAGCCATCTAAGCTCTGCCTAGCTCAGACCACTGCACTCCATGGCCAGAAGCCTAGCACACTACAGCTGGAAGTGGCCATAGGCCATATGAGCCCAGCACACCACAGCGGGAAATGGCCAGAGGCCATGCACACCACAACTATACCTGTGAGACACCAGCATGGGAGATGGCTCCGCCAATCTACCACCATGTCTCCACAAGGCTGGGCTGAGCCCAGACCATCCCGCCCGCCATCCATGAGGTACCCGGTAGAAATGAGACTCTAATGGTTAAAGATTATCCAATGGCTTTATATGTTTGGTAATGCTAAATTAACAAGAAACACATTTAGAGGTGTTAGCAAATACCTAACCTAGATAGTACAACTACCTTAGACTGAGACACACGTACATCCGCTGCCATTTTCCCCTCTCTCCTGTCCTCTTTTTTTAGCTCCTCCTCTTCCTTCTCCTTCCTTTCTTCGCCCCTCCCAACTCCTCCCACATTACCAAGTTTATTGTAAAATATCCAGCTACAAGTCCTCTCCCTCAGTTTTGTAAGTCAGACTCAGCAGGAAGCACAATTATGCACTGAGTCATATTATCAGCCTCTGCTTATATTTCTCCAATGAGGGTTAATATGTTTTCCGAGATTGTTTGCCACAAAGATTTCACTGGATGGAGTCTCTACTCAAATATCTTATCATTTTATCTTGAGTGTTCTTACTAGGGATATTAAGGAGTTCTTTATATATTCTAGATATAAGTCCTTCAGTTTTAAATTGAGCAAATACTTTCTCCCAGCCTAAAACTGATCATTGTCTTGACAATTCAGCTTTAAAAACGGAGTTTTAAATGTTGATAACGTTCGATTAACTGCTCTTAGTGGATCTACCTTTTAGTGACTGTGGTGGTCTGAATGAGACTGGGCCCCACAGGCTCCTGTGTTTGAATACTTGGTCCTCAGTTGGTGGAACTGTTCCGGGAGGATCAGGAGGCGTGTCCTTGTTGGAGGAGGTGTGGCCTTGCTGGAGGAGGCGTGTCCTTGTTGGAGGAGGTGTGGCCTTGCTGGAGGAGGTATGTCACTGGGGTGAGCTTTGACGTTTCAAAAGACTTGTACCACTGTCCATGTGCTCCTTTCTGACTCCTACTTGCAGATCAAGATGTGAGCTCTCTGTCGTCCCTGCTGCCTTGCCTATGCTGGGTCCACCATCACGAATCCTAACTCTCTGAAATCATAAGTCCAATTGAATTCTTTCTTTTATAGGTTGCCTTGGTCTTGGAGTTTTGTCACAGCAATAGACAGGTAACAAAGACAGTGCCTGTATTTATTATTTTGTGGAGCAGTGATCAAAATATCTGTACAAACAACTGAATGGAAGCCAGGTTGCTGCTGAGGTTTGTGATGTCCAGGCCATCAGCTCATGGTTGTTCAGCCCATGGGCTTAGCCAGATCATCATGGTGGCAGGACCATGTCATGTGGAGTAGATTCTTCATCTCAAAGTAACCACAAAACAGAAGTGGGTGTGAGGGGATGAGGCCAGAAATAAGACACTAAGGACCCCAAGGACCTTACTTCATGAGCCAATGTGGCTTCATCTATCTCTTCATGGTTTTAGAATCTTCCAAAAACAAACAAACACCTTGAGCTGGAACAACCCTTTTACTCCTTAGCCTGTGGGAGACATTTCACCCTGAAACCATCACAGTAACATATCTGAGCAATCATTGCCTAATCCAAAGTCAACTAGATTATTCTATGGTGTCTCCTATCAGGTTTATCAAATCATGTTGTAAATCTGATATCTTGTGGTTAAATTTTCTGTCTTTGCTACAATATGCAGGCTGGAGTCCATTGCTGGGGTATGGATATGCCATAAGATACAGGGTGGGGTCTGTTGTTGAGATATGGATATGCCATAAGATACAGGGTGGGGTCCATCGCTGGGATGTGAATATGCCATAATATACAGGGTGGAGTTTGTTGCTGGGATACAGATATGACACAAGATACAGGGTGGAGTCCATGGCTGAGGTATGGATATGCCATAAGATACAGGGTGGAGTCTGTTGCTGAGATATGGATATTCCACAGGATTCAGGCTGGATGCAATTGTTAGGATATGAATATGTAATTTCCCTAGCAGCACTTGCTGAAGATGCTCTGCCCATATCCACCTCACTGACATCATACCTCGATGCTAATACCAGACTGTCCTTACAACAAGCCTCAAAGTCAAATAATGTGAAGCCCCTAACCGCTCATTTTTGATAAGCTGCTTTGATTGCTGGGGAGATAGCCCAGTGCTTAGTGAATAAGGACAGAGTTTGGATCCCCAAAACCCACATAAATGCTGGGTGGGCATTGAAGTCCACCCAAAATCCCATTGAAGTCTGCCCTAAAAAGTGAACACAGGCTACCCAGAGCAATCTGTCCAGCAAGACTAATCAAATTGATGAGCTCCGAGCATAAGTGAGAAATAAAAATAAGCACACATGCACACACACATATACATATGCACACGCACACATATACATATGCACATGCACACACAAATACACACACACACATGAAAGTAAACAAGGTTGTTTTGACTCTTTTATACTTATTATCCTTATAAACTTCAGAATCCTCAGGTCAATTTTTCCTCTTCTAGTCTTGTTGAGACTAGAGTTTGAATCTGCAGACCAGTCTTTGCAGCAATTGACAGCAAGCAACCCCTTGCTGGTGTGTGGAAAGGCTTAATTTTGTATGGTGATCTCATTACCGCACAAATGGGTGCCGATCTGTGATCTGTTCCAAATGACTTAGATCTTGGGTTTTCAGGTATCATTTTATCATTCTCAAACAGAGCCAGCTTGGTTTCTTCCTTTCCAATTTGGCCCCTCCTTCCTTCTTTCCTTCCTTCCTTCCTTCCTTCTTTTTTCTTTCTTTCTCTTGCCTTACTAGAGTGACTCATTCAAGCACAGAGCAGTCAGAAGCAGGAGTAGAGTACCCCGTGTCCTTCCTGCTCTGAAGGAGAACATTCCAACTCTGGCTGTTAAGACCGAAGAGAATTTTTCTGACATTTGCTTCTACTAGACTGAAGAAAGTTCCTTCCCACTCCCTGTCGGGAAGTCTTTTTTTTTTTTTTTTTTTCAATCAGACATAGAAGTTGGGCTCTAACAAATGATTTCTGTGCCCACTGAAATCATTCTGTGGTTTTCACTCCTGTTTTTTAGTATAATGAGTTTTATGTGTTAGATTTGTTTGGTTTGGGTTTTTTGTTTAAAGTTTGGTTTTGTTTCTTCAGAATGGGTCTCATTTTGTAGCCCAGGCTGGCCTTGATCTCAATATCCTGTTGCCTCAGCCTCATAAATGCTAGGATTACAGGCCTGTGGATTCAGTATGTGGATGGATGTGTGTGTGTGTGTGTGTGTGTGTGTGTGTGTGTGTGTGTGTATGTGTGTGTGTGTGTATCAAGCTAACATGTCTTAAGTCACGTCAGGCCACAGTGGCTTATCCAGTTTATATGTTATTGAACCCAATTTGCTCATTTTGAAACTGAATACAGATACAGGGTTAGTCAGTTTTCTTAGGTCTTAAGTGTGTCCTGGTAATGTTACTATAAAGTTTTTACTTAAAGACATAAATGTATCTTTTTAAGTTACAAACCCACTGAGATCCACTTGCCTTTGCCTCCCAAGTACTGGGAGTGAAGGTGCATACCACCATGCCTGCCTTCCTTCCTGTTTTGCAGCTTTGCCCCTGAGCTTCAAGCCCAGCCCTGGTTTCCCTGTTTGTTATAACCACCGTTTCACCTGAAGGCCTCAGTCCATGGTGCCCTTTGTGAGTTCTTTCAGCTTTGTAGAACCTGGAAAAGGCTTCACGAAGCTTCAAAGGAGAAGGAATCTTCATGAGGACAGCTTGATTTGTTGCTTTTGTTATTGTTTCAGTTTTTAATTACATGTTAAAATGTATCATCAGGAGGCAGTATGCGACACAGTGCGCACTGGACATTAGATGACAACTTGCCCGGCCAGCTGTCTTGAGGAGCCACAGTCTACCATGGCAGGATGGTGTGAGGTGGCCAGCTACACTGCAGCTGCAGTCAGGACACGGGAGGCAGTTAGGATTTGGGGCCTGGTTAATAAATCCCAGGGCCTGCTCCCCAGAGACCCACTTCTTCCTGCAAGGCTCCCCTTCTCCTTAAAGGTCCCACAACCTTTCAAAACAGAGCCACCAACCAGAGAGCAAGTATCCAAACACATGAACCCGTGGTGGTGGACAGTCCATGTTTAATCCCCAGAAGGCTCCCTGATATGACTTGAAGGAGCAGATGTCTTCCCCTTACCTCCAGGTACTTGGCCTTCTCACCCTGAGGAGCAGCTCTTATAATAACCCTTCCTTTGCAGGCTCCCGGGGTGACCCTAACCTTCTGGAACTCTATCTCACCGATGATCTCAGACAGTAAGACAGCCATGACAAAACCAGAGAAGCATTAAGCATCCTAGCTCGCCTACTTACTGCAAAACTCAAGGCTATTACAGGCTGACAGCTTTGAGTCTCCTTGCTTAAAATCAATGCATTTGTGCACAACAGGAAGTACTGGGGGCCGTTTATCCACTTGGAGCCTGCTCACTTGCTGTTTACCTAGTCTGGGTGGCAGAGTGTCGTGTACAGTGAAATTGATCCCTGGCCTATTAAACGGAGATAACTCCATAGAACTCAGGAAGCAGCAGAGAGAGGAGGGTTTAGGAAGCTCTCCATGGATACAGTCTCCAGCGGCACCAGTCCACTGGAGGATGTTTTGTGGGATAGTGCTCATATAAGGTCAGAAATAGCTGTGGAAATATCCACAATACGTACAGATGACATTTCCTTTATCCATTTCTCTGCTGCTGGACATGTGGGTAGGTTCCATAGCTTAGGTATTCTGAAAGGACAGGAAAACAACCCAACTGGAGACTGCCCAATTACACAAATGAAGTCAGCCTCAGGACGACAGCCAACAAGTCTTCCCTCAATTATAGGCCTTAGATTTGTTTGAATCAAAGCTCTAGGGGAAGAAAGTGGAGGGAATGTTCAGTGTGCTCAAAATACATTTATATAGTCTCATGGGAATGGCTGTATGTAGCCCAGTGTAATACATTAAAAAAAGAAAAGATAGAGTCAGGAAATTCTCAATAGGGGCTCAGACCTTTAAACAGGCCCTTGCTCAGGGCACAGTGCTCACCCTGAGAAATGAGTTAAGACAGGGCTTGCTGGGCCTGCTCCTCTACATGTGGCTTTAACTGAAGTAGAAATCTTTGCTTAAATTTTTTTATTGCAATAAAATGTTTATTAGGGCTTCTTGTTTAAGCGTACAGAGCAGCCAGCTAGGGGGCTCCTTAAAAATGCAGAATTGGGGGCCTAGGGAAATGGTTTCCTGGATAAAGTTCTTGTTTCCAAGAATAATGATTTAATCCCCAAAACCACATAAAAATCCCATTAGCGTGGCAGCTGCCTGTAATCCCAGCACAGTGGAAAGAGGAGAAAGCTAGCTGAGGGCAAGCAAGCAAAGACACATATGTCTCTTCTCTCTCTTTGCTTGTCACTATGGACAGAATGCTTTAAGTTCCTACCCCGACTTCCCCACAGTGATGGGTAGCAGTTGGGAATTAGGAAGTAGTTAAGCCCTTCCTCCCTTGTGCTACTTCCTGTAATGGTATTTTATCACAGCAAGACAAAAGAAACCAGGACACCACTCTTTCAAGATGAATGTGTATGTGGAATGGTCTACCTTCCCCAGCGCTGTGAACAGTCTGTAGCAGAGTCCATCCACAGTTAGAACTCTGCCCTGACAGTGCAGAAGCACCACACAGTGTGGAAGACTCTAGATCCTTGAGTTGTAAAACGTGCAGCTGGGCCCCCCTTCACCTTGCTGTTGTCCGGGAAGACTGATGGACTGAGAGCAGGAAGGAACCAACCAGAGTGACCAGATCCTTTGATCTTCGCTAAATGCTGAAATAGACGTTCAGATCAAAAATCACTTTCTCCTGTGAAATCCAAACCCTTCACGAACCCCTGCAGCAGACACGTGGATCCCCCTGGGTTCCTCAGGCGTTAACTTCCTAACTCCCTTAAGACCAGAAGCAAGTCATCAGAAAGGTTCCATGTCATTTTCCCCAGTTAGGAGCACGGATTTCCGAGTTCATACTGCTAAGTGGAATTCAGTTTAAATTCAGTGCCTTTTCTCTTGCCCAACATAAGAATGGACTGAGGAGCGTGAGAAACAGCACCCATGTCCCCTTGTGGGCACACATTTACTCTTGCCCTATTTGTGCAGAGTAGACTGGGAAAACAGGAGGTGTGGCTACAGAGGGACTCCTCACTCCAACCTCCTGAGCTTAATGTAAGGTTCCTGCTGTCTCCACCCAACCCACTGCTCCTCTCCCACCCCCACCCCCACTGCCACCGCCACCACTGCTGCCCCTGGCAGACTAGACCAGTTCCTAGAACTTCAGGTGTCAGAGGACTTGAACTCCTAGGAGCCAGGAAGTCTGAATGCTGGAGCTTTTCTGTCCTTAGGATGGCTTCCAATGCTGGCATATCCCCAGGTTGACTCTGTAACCTTGTGTTGTGAACAGTGCCCCAGTAAACGCAGATGTAGTCACTCTGGGTGTGTTGATGGAGTCCGCCGGCAGACGCGGGAGTGGTATAGCTGGCTCACGTGGTAGTTATGTTTCTGTTTCTTGGGGAACTTCTTTAAGGATCCATTATGATTTCCATAATGGCAATATAAATTTATTTCCCCATCAGGCGTGCGTACGGGTTTCCATTTCTCCACACCCTCACCAGCATTTGCTGCTGTCCCTTTACACTGTGACACTCATTCTGACTGGGGTGAGATGGGACCTCAGTGTGCTTTTGATTTGCACTTCCCTGATGGCTAAGGAGCTTAAACACACTTTCCTGTTTATTGGCCACTTGTTCTTCATTTCTTGAGAGTGGGTCTTCTCATTTCATCAGTGTCCATTAACAGAGGAAAGATTTAAAAATACATCTACATACTCCATATGCATAAACAACACCAGGGACGTATGTGATGGGCACCCCCTAGATGTATGAAGCCCTTGGAGGTGCTTCCTAATAAATGCATATCCCATGCCAGCCCCTTAGCTTAGCTGTCAATGGTGGGGCCTAGGGACATGTAATTCCCAAGCACCCAAAGGAAAGCAGACAGACACTATTGCTCAGGATACTAGCACTGAGGACCAGCTCTGTGGACCTCCGCCAAAGAGGCTCAACAGGCAGCTGCAGCAGGAGAATGTTGGACCCAGAAGTCTCACCTTCTGCCCACAAACTGTAGGACACTGCTTCAAAATCATGTATTATTTAACTAGCAAGCAATCCTCCAGGATGACTAAATCTACACGGTAAGTTGGTGTTTGGAAGCTGAGCACCCATTAGTGATACTTAATGACAACGAGGGCACTATTAGATGCTCTGAGGGAACACTTACACACCCTGGCAGGCGATTCAGGGCAATCAAATTTCTCATAAATGCAGCAGTTGCTGGCGCTTTCAAGAAAGCCCCCATGTTTTACAATTAAGATAATAGCTACCTTCACAGTGGCAGACTTTGTTACCTAGAGCATGAAGTCAGCATCCTAAGCCAATAAACATGGGTCATCCCTTACAAATCAGGTCACACACACACACACACATGAGGTCTGCACTAACCCTCCTCTGCCCTGCAGTGAGTGAGACAAGGGGATCAGAAGCAGGGGTGCACTGGTCAGTTAGTAACAACAGCTGCTATAACAAACAAGCCCTGCATGTACATAATAGCAAATTATTTCTTGCTGTCCACCAGCAAAGATCCAAGAAATGAACTCTTTCTCTTTTTCTCCCTCTTCCCTTCATAACCTTCAGTACATGACTGGGTAGCTTCATGATTTACACAAACACATGTGTATACATATGTATGTATGTTTGTGTATATATGTGTACATGTATGTATTTGAATATATATATAGGTATATATGTATATATGTGTGTGTGTATGTATGTATGTATGTATGTATGGTAGTTTTAATATGCTTGGTCCAGACAGTGGCAGTATTAGGAGGTGTGACCTTGTTGGAGTAGGTGAGGCTTTGTTGGAGGAAATGTGTCACTGTGGAATTGGTCAATAAGACCCTCCTAATCATGTGGGAACCAGTCTTCTCCTCTCAGTCTTCAGATGAAGATGTAGAACTCTCAGCTCCTCCTGTACCATGACTGCCTGAATGTTGCCATGGTCCTGCCATGATGATAATGGACTGGACCTCTGAACCTGTAAACCAGCCCCAATTAAACGTTGTCCTTATAAGAGTTGCCTTGGTCATGGTGTCTGTTCACAGCAGTAAACTAAGATAGTATGCATACAACAGAGACAGCCAGGCTGCTGCAGGAATGAAGTAGCTGAGCAGGTATGAGACAGGAGTAAGTAGGATGCAGTCCTGGGAAAAATCTGCTATGGTCTGAGCCATCCTCTGACCTTTTTATCCAACTCTAGGCCCCAATCCTGCTGGAAAATATAACCTCATTCACTCAAGGTCCCTGAGTTGACTCTGGGTGAATTCTATTCCTGGATTCTTGAGCTCATCCCTCTATTCCCTTGGCCAGATCTTGTGTCTTATGTTCACTAGAGGTCTCCTAAAATCTATTTCTGGTCTCTGTCATGCCTCTGTTTGCCCCAGTTCACCCAGGAGACTTCTGGGAACAAGAACCAGAAAGGAGGAAAGCCAGGGAGTGAACCAGGATTTATTAAATGCCTTCTCAGAGAAATGAAAATTAAACAAGATCATGTTTAATTCTCATTATCACTCTAAAATTAGTTTTATTGTGCTTACTAATTAGTTAAAAAACTGGAACTTGCCCAAGGCCAATTTCAAGGAAGAAATGAAAGATAAAATTTAATGGGAGACATAGGGAATCCAAGAGACAGGAAGTACTAAGGACAGAAGTACTGGGAGACAGGAAGTGAAATGGGAGAGAGAAAGGGATGGAAAAGAGGGGTGTGCACCCCTGCAATCCCAGCACTCCAGAGGCCAACACAGGAGGAGAAAGAGTTGAGACCTGCTGAGCTATGTAAGAAGACCGTGTCTGCAGGGATAATCTCCTATGTTCTGTGTGGAAGCATCACCTGTCAATAAAAGCTGACGGCCAATGAGCTGACGCAGGATTAGAAAGCGAGACATCTGGCAGAGAGCAGGGAACTCTGGGAAAGAGTCGGGTGAGGGAAGATTCCTCCTGGACTTGGAGGAAGTTAGTCATATGAAACTGAGGAGAGGTAACTAGCTTTGTGGTAGGCATAGAATAGTATAAATGGGTTAAATGAGTTACAAGCTAGCAGAAATAAGCCTAGCTTATGACCTAGGCATTTAATTAATAAATAATAAGCTCCCAAGTCATTATTCAGGAACTGGGACATGGGTGGAAAAGCCTGAGATTACAAATGGCACTCCATATTAGGTGTCAGTTATAAAAGTATCTTTTATTTATTTGATGCAATTGTCATCTCTGAGGTTTACTGCCTCAGTCTGCTAACCTTGACCTAGTTCTGGAAGCCTCTGTATAATCTAATCTAGGCCCAGAACTCTTTCAGCCTCTGAGACTACTGCTGAATATGCTCACCCTTTCTAGTTCTTTCTGAGCTTTGACTGGTTCAACTCAGCTGTTATGGTTTAAACTCCTCTCCAAGCTGACTGATTCAATCTGGCTCTCTCTCTCTCTCAATCTCTCTCTCTCTCTCTCTCTCTCTCTCTCTCTCGCTCTCGCTCTCGCTCTCGCTCTCGCTCTCTCATATCTCTCTCTCAATTTTCTCTCTCTCTCTCTCTCTCTCTCTCTCTCTCTCTCTGTGTGTGTGTGTGTGTGTGTGTGTGTGTGTTGTCTGTCTGTCTGTCTGTCTGTCTGTCCATTTCTGTCCCTCCTGAATTATTCTATTGAATTATTCTATTTGACTTCATACTAACTTTGGCAAAGATTTGTTCCAATCTTCTGGCTCCTTCCGATTCCTTGGCTCATTCTATCCTCACCTGTGCCTAGCTTGTTCTCTCTCTGCAACCAGTCTCTATGCAACTGTCCCAGTAAAACTGCCTCCTCTCTCTCTCTCCTCTCTCTCTCTCTCTCTCTCTCTCTCTCTCTCTCTCTCTCTCTCTCTCTCCACTGCTCCTCAAGTAGCTTCCCTTCCTTCTCTCTCTTCTTGAGAGATTGGCATATTTTACTCTGTCAAATCTTTCTCTGATTCATCACTTTGTCTGCCACTCAATTAGGCATCATTTTCAAACATGGGTGCTTCCTTCTACAAACTAACTTTACCTTCATAGTTCTGGATTAAATTTGTGTATTAAGGAAGTGTCTGCATTCCAGCCAGATCACAGAGACCTAGAAGGTCTTTGGATGTTGTCCTAGCAGCCAAGTTGCTAGATTTAAATTCTTCTACACCTGTCTCTAAAAATACAAAATATAAAAAGAAATTATGTGAGACAGGAAGTGATGGAGGAAGAAGAGTGATCAAGGTAAAATTAGCCTGATTTTGTGACATATACATCAACTGTAGGGCAGTGGGCTGTGAGAAGCAGCTGGGTGCCTGGTCAAGCACAGGCCTCAAACCCCAGACCTTAATGGGACAGAAGGCATTCAGTGTCACTCCTGGATCCTGGCTCCTGGCTCCTTTCACTCAGGTTCAGCCCCCCCACAGCCCCTCCCACAGAGAGGTCTATGGCCATTGGCCATGTAGGAATAGTGCCTCAGGCTCTCACACATGTAGATGAGGTATCTCCAAGCTCTCAGACCAAACCAATAGGGGTTATCTGCTGCCGGACCCTAACCCACCCCAAAACTGCATATAAGGACCCTATTCAGGAGAAGTAAAGGTGTGCAAGAATCATCCCATTGTCCAATAGTTTCTGTCACAAGAGCTGTAACACTTGGGAAGAGCTCTGCTCTCCTGAAGCATCTTCAGGACTCTACCCTCCCTGCTAGCTAGCAGGCGTCTAACCGGCACAGCCCAGACTGGCTCAGCATGGAGAGACAGGTGCAGCACTTGGGAGTAACTGGGTAGTGACAGCGGAGATGTGGGCGGAGGCAGCAGCAGAGGCAGCAGAACCAATTCCCCCTCCCTGCTCACACTCTGTCCCCTTGGCCTGGAACTTCTGCACCAGGCTGGCTGGAGATCATTGTGGGACGCTCTCCAGAACAGGGACCCACAATCAACCTTGGCTTCCTAGAGTGTGGAGGTCCTGTCTTAGGATCAGCTACAGGACCCAGACGTCCACTGACTCTAGTCAGTGCTCCTTGCCTACCACTCCCTACCAGAACAGGAATGTGAGAGATTAGTGTTAGCTGCCATTCTAAACATTCAGGAAGAAGGGTGACCATCTGAGCAAAGCTCCTGGAGTCACATTCTGACTCTACTGATCACTAGTCCATCACACTCTTTCATGCCTCAGTTTCTCCACCTGTGAGAGTAAAATATTAACAGATGATCTCACTGGGATGTATGTGGAAGGTCCCAGTCCTGTGCCTGAGCAGTCAGGTGACAAGTGCTGGGAGTTTCTTCCTTACTAATAGGATGACACTTTCCTGCCAGAGTCAGGACTTTTCCAGAGTTGCTCTGCAGCAGAACATGCCTCAGCTCCTCACTGCATTGGATATTGATTTTTAGCATGAATACCCCTAGATAAACTGCATTTAGAGCAGCAACTGCATCAAACTGACCCGAATTGATTGGGTGTGAGGATTTTCCATTAGAAGAAAATTAAGGAAATAAGTCTTCCAATATCTCAATTAAAACGATGGGTAACTGCGAAATGGGAGCTGTTGGTTTAATCTGAGGAGGCAGTGTGCTAGGGACCTTTAAAAGAAGGCTAAAGCACCTCTGCAGATGCCTCCTACCTCATCGGTGGCTGTGTCCTAGACATAATTTCTTTCCTGGACTTGACCACAGAAGTGGACAAGCTGCAGTGGTGGCCAGAATCTTCCCAAGATGCCAAAACACCTTTTTGTCCACAAGTCCACAAGAGAGCCAGAGGCCTCCGAGAGGCAGGATAAAAATCATCCTTCCTCCACTTAGTTGTCACTGCCTGGACCTTCACTGTTGTTGTTCTGCCCTTAGCTCCTCAGGGTACAGACACATGGATTTTTCTGTGCACTGGTGTTCGTTTAGCTTGGAAAACAGGACCCAGCTCTGGTAGACTAACACCACAAGTGCTGCTATTCCTACCCATGGACTCACATGTTCAAACTCTTGGTCCTCAGCCGGTGTGGTGACGTTTTAGAAGGCACCTTTACAAGGTAATAGCCTATCTTGTTTTATCTACCTTTCTCTGCTTCCTGGCTGGCTGTGGTGTGAATGAACCACAAGCTCCCACCATGTAGATGACACCTTTGTCTTCCTACCATGGAGACTGTACCCTTCAAACCACGTCCCAAAGTTAAGCCTTCCTCCCTGATGTTGCATCTATCAGATATTTGGTCTCAGTGACACCCAGCTACCATCTCCACCCTTTAGCCCTCTACCACATGATTTGGAGTTCCTCTCACAAAGGAGATGATTCTTCTTGCTCTTTCCCCCAAAATCTGCCTAAGTGACTTCCTGTGTCCAAGAGAAGACAGCAGAAATTATGAAGTGCCATCGGTGTCTGGTCCTCATAAGGCTTTGTAAGGCTCTACCTCCCTTACTGTCCACAGATATAGGACAAGTATGGGAGAAACTGCAGGGCAGATGTAGGTTTTCCCAGCCATTCCCACTATGGCCAGCCAAGATCAGTCAACTGCTCACTAGCCAGCACCAGGTACCCAGGGAGCCTAGCTGAGCCAGTGGTACCCTCCGCTGATCTACAGGATAACTTGCTGTTTGTTCTCTACCACCAAGGTAGGAGCTGCTGATAGCACCAGGAAGAAAGTCCCTGATGGACTGACATCTCCACATGAATTGACAGAATCCATCTATTATCTCTGTACTAAATACTGGACAGCTGGTTTAATGATTTACAGCCATTACAGAGCCTACCTCAATATAAATATTTATATTTCATCTGTTATAAATTTTGTTTTATTCTTTATGATTTTTTTAAAGTTACCTTAACGTATTATTTATTTCAAGTTTGCAGGGGTGGGTGGTATGGGGTTTTTTTTAGTTTGTTTGGTTCGTTGTTTTTTTTTTTTTTTTTTTTTTTTTTTTTTTTTTTTTTTGACATCCTGTTAAATTTCATAGCAGTCACTTTCCCAGCCCTGATTAACACATTTATTCCTTATAAAAAAAAATTCCATGAGAAAAAAGCATAAATGAAACTGGATACAAACAAAATAAATAATATACTTTAGGATTGTAACTCTGGGCATAAAAATAAAACTTGTGCTCCATATTGATGTGAATAAATGATTGAATGTGTGTGAATACACAAATATTCAGTGCAGAAAGACTCCAAATAATTTATGTACCACCCTCTTTCACCAAGAGGGAGATGTAAAATATCACACTTGAAGTGAGCACTATATGCTGAGTCCCTCCTCATTACCACAATAAGAGATGAAGTGAGGTGTGCAAATGGCAGCCTGGCAGAGACCCCTGGAAAGCGTGCCCTTAGCCAGACCAAAGTCAACATCTTGAGTGGACCATGCTGTCAGCTGCCCCTTACCTGTGCTAGGAAAGATGCTTACATCCACTCTCTGCATCCTCCCAAAATCTGGTGTCAGGAGGGTATTCTACAGGATGCTGATCCATCTTCTCAGGAGTGTCAAGGTCACTACAAACAAGGCAGTTCTGAGAGCCTAGGGGGACAGGAGGCCCCGGTGTATGTCACCCTAGGGAGGATCCTACAATAGGAAGCAGTGTGAGGTAAGAACCAGAGATCCTAATCGAGTACCAGCTTTCATTAATAACCATGCATCAAAACGGGTCCATTAACTTTGACAAATGTACCTTGGTAGTGGAGGATGTTAGCCAGGGGAGGGATGTGAGCAGGGATGTGGGAACTCACTGGATCATCTTAGCACCTTCTCTGAAAATCTAAAACTACTGAAAATAAATGTTTGAATTTTTTTAAGCAAATTGAATATGGATTAAGAAGATGAAGAAAATTGTCCAAAGTCACAGAACTTGTAAATGACATGGTCAGGATGATCATTTGAGGTTATGTTTAAACCAATAGCATAGAGCTAGCCTGCACAGGAGGGGATGCTGTGAGCTAGCCTGCACAGGAGGGATGCTGTGAGCTAGCTGCACAGGGGGATGCTGTGAGCTAGCCTGCACGAGGGATGTGTGAGCTAGTGCACAGGGGATGCTGTGAGCTAGCCTGCACAGGAGGGGATGCTGTGAGCTAGCCTGCACAGGGTGGGATGCTGTGAGCTAGCCTGCACAGGGGATGCTGGAGCTAGCTGACGGTGGATGCTGTGAGCTAGCTGCACGGAGGATTCTTTATGCTGCACAGGGTGGGATGTGTGAGCTAGCCTGACAGGAGGGGATTCTGTGAGCTAGCCTGTACAAGTGGGATGCTGTGAGCTAGCCTTCACAGGTGGGGTACTTTTCTACCAGAAGCAGGAAGGGACAGAAAGAGGAAATAAGAATAAAGAGGAAGAAAAGGAGGAAGATGAAGGAGGGAGGAAGAGGAAGGAAAGGAGGCAAACAAGGAAAAGGAAGAGAAAAGGGAAAAAGAGGAAGAAGTAAGGGAAGGAGGAGGAAATGAAGACGGAAGGGAAGTAGAGGCAGAGAAATGAACTTCCAAGTACTTGGACAGTAACTCCAGAAAGCAAAGAACTTCTGTCTGTTGGGTGGAGCCAGCCTCACAAATGCCTCTGTCTCAGCTCCTCCTGATGCATATTCAGGAGTCCTCAACCACACCATGGGCTCCTTCCTCCTCCAGCTGTGCTCACTCCATGCAGACTCCCATGGAATCAATAGCTCGCATCCATCATTTTATCCCCACCACTTAGCAGAAGCAAAAACCACTTTGCCAAAGTACCCTCCACTGGACAAGACATATCATCCCGTCTCTGCTGCTCACATCCATCTTCCCTGCAATTGTTTAAGTGGTTTGGGGTCCTTTGAAATTGGAGATTTATTCCTCCTTCCCTCAGGTTTTATTAGGGGAGGTTTATCATCAATATGAAACTTTAATACCTCCAAAGCCGCGGATTAATAGACTCATAAACCTTAATACCTGGTGCTTTATGCTCTTCATGGTGTGCTTGGCACAGATGGGGAGGGATGAGTCCATTCGATTTTCCTGTCTCCCCCACCCTGCAGGTCTGGCACTCTGGGGGACACAGATTCACCTTGATAAAGCATCACAAGGTGGATGGGAGGTTGAAGGCTGTGAGCTAGGAATTAGAGCCAGGGGGTTTCAAGTCCTGCTTGCTGTCCTGGTGTTCTAGTTGTACAGTTCCAGGCTGGCTGCTCTACCTCCCTGATCCTCAGCTACTTCTAGAGATAAAGGCTAGAGAGATGGCTCGGTGGTTATGTATTCACTATGGATACAGATGACTGTAGCTTATAGAGAACCCATGTTAAGTTCAGGTGGAAGTTGGGACTGCCTCTGATTCTAGCTTCAGAATGCAGAGAGATGGGATCTGCAGAGCAAGCTGGCCAGAGAGACTATGTACAACATACACAAATGGGAAAAAAAGTCACTGGGAATAAAATTGGAACTTTGTGAGCAAAGCCACTGATGTGTGTGTGTGTGTGTGTGTGTGTGTGTGTGTGTGTGTGTGTGTGTGTGTAAAGACAGGATGGAACAGGAAGGAAGGAAAAAGATAATGAATGCTACTTATAGTGCTTGGCCTTGTTCCTGACGATGTCTGGTGCTGAATAAGCAATATAACACTGTCATGGCCTCCCTTGATCCAAAGAGGAAAGATTAACAAAACATAAAATTCAAAGGGAAGCCTTCTCCACGGAAGAAGGGATCAGCCCCCAGAATCTCCTCTGGATCACACACAGTCAAGAGTCAGGGAGGCCTTGATTCCCCTCAGCTGTCTATACAGCTCCAACCCAAGTCTCTGATGCTTAGTCACACATTGTTGTTCTACACAGGCTGTTGTTTAAAATGTACCCATTACTGCTCCCTGTGGTCAACACTACATGTTCTTCCCAAGAGTCCTGGAGAGGCAAAGGCTCAGGCTGAGTCCTTTGTAACTTGCTAGTTCCTTGGAAGGACATTAGGAGAGACAGCGGGGCACACAGTGTTTCCACAGCTCCCAGCAATCTGTTCTCCCTCCAAAAGGGTCTTTCTTCTGGCAACAAGTTAAGTAACTCAGCTAAGGGAAACTAATGATCACACAGACTATTTCACTTCACATGTGGTGACTCAGATCCTGAGAAGAGTAACTAGTGTTCACACCAGCAGTTCTCAATTAGGGAGTCTGAAGCAGGAGCTAGAGGCATTAAGGTTACCATGGCTGAGGGATGCTATAATCTCTAACATGCAGTGGCTCGGGATGTTGTGTGACATCTCTGATCACACACAAAAAGCTCCTGGCCAAGTGTCTACAGTGCTGAGATTCAATGGAGCATCTGCCACATGCAAACCCCAGTGTCTCATTGGCTACCTATAAGAATGACATGGTACCTACCTGATTGCCAGCCCCATCCTCTGCCTCTTCCAATGTTCCTGCATCCTCATGCCAGCATCTGGACTTATCTATGCAACCCACTTTGGCTAATGGCACAAGATGAGAGTGACAAGGCACAGGCTGAAAGAAATGTCCTTTGGTCAGTGATCTCAGTGGTGGCACCAACTGCATGCTAACTACAAGTTGTTCCTGGAGAGGCTTCATCAGCTTCTGTTCTGCCTCCTACCACCCTGCTAAGTCTTTGCAAATGAGATTCCTACCACTGAGATACAGAGAAGTTAGGTAATCAGCCTTCATAACACAGCTAAGCAGGTTCAGCGGCAACTGTCCAGGGCCAGGTCTGTGCTAGGTGTGTTGTTTTTCTGCCATGGACAGTTTTAACACACAGGTGCCTCAGACCCATTCTTCTGAGGAAACAACATGGCGTCCAAAGACTTTTGAACATCAGCATTTTGACCTCACGTTCAGTACTGTACTCTGATGCCATCTGCTCAAACCAAAGATTCCACTTCTTTTTTTTTTTTTTTTTTTTTTTTTTTTGGTTTTTCGAGACAGGGTTTCTCTGTGTAGCCCTGGCTGTACTGGAACTCACTCTGTAGACCAGGCTGGCCTCGAACTCAGAAATCCACCTGCCTCTGCCTCCCAAGTGCTGGGATTAAAGGCGTGCGCCACCACCGCCCGGCAAGATTCCACTTCTGATTCAGATTCGGCTTCAAGTTTTGTTCCATAAGCTGTGTCCCAGGCTCTGGGCATCCTTAGGATCCTCTGGCCTCCGCATCCATCCTTGAGCACTGGAGACTTTGTCTCCTCGGATGCCTGTTAGGTCTGCCCCTCCTCTTTGTGTATCTCTTCATCTGTACCTTAACAGCCTAAAGACTGATCAACAATCACCGTCCAAAATTCCAATCAATCTTTGCCTGGAAGGCCTGTGAAAGAGGAAGGTGACTTATCCTGCTTCACACCATGTTTCCAGAGCCTTGGAAACAGTTTGTGCACAACAGGGCTGAGCAAAAGTGTGATCAAAGAGAAAGCAGGCCCACTCAAACAAGGTCCTCAAGTTCAAGTGTATCGAGGGCTAGAGATTAGTGAGAAAGATGCTGAGTTTCTGCAGCCAGAGATGTGGTAAAACCCAGGCTGCCGGTTGCCATAGGAACTGCTTTCAGGTCCACTTGTCTGCAAGGAGCATAATCTTACCAGATATGAGATGGAGAGCCAACCCTGGACTATTTCCTGATTACAGATGACACACTCTAAGGTGGTCTGGGATGCCTCACCACGCATAAGGTGGTCATACTGTGTGATCAGTTCTTTCCCTTCAGAATGGCCAGGACCTGAACTTTGTTCTTGGTCAGCACCATGTGGCTAAAATTTCAGTACATGAAGATGGCAATGTCACTTGGCAGAAGCCTCTGAGGTTGTCATTGTTGTCAGCTTTGATGGTAAACATCGTACCAAGGAGAGGCAATAGTCATAGATCACATCTGAACAGCATCCAGCTCAGAACCTAGGCTTTTAGTCTACGGGCCACAAGGACTAACCCTTCCCAGTAAGACCTCTAGGAGGGTCATGCTTACTTCAACTAAACTAGATTTGGTATCGTCTAGAAGGCACCCCTGTGAGGGAGGTTGTCTGGCCAAGTGGAGCCTGCAGAGGACATTTCACATTCAAACCATGACAGAAAACACACGGGTGTGCACAGCTAAGGGAAGAGAGGGGTTTGAACATGGGCAGCCAAACTCCCAGGACAAAGTGACCAGGAAGATAACAGATGCTGGATGAAACAGGATCTGAGATACAGCAGGAACACAAGGAGTTTTGAGGGCAAAGGTCCACAGACTATTTGAGACAGACACCAAATTTTGGCAGGTGGGAAGTATTCACAGAAGGCATGAAAACAGAATTCACGAGAGAGTTTTGGTTTATTCTCAAGGATCACAGCTTCTTGAAATACCCAGGGGCCCCAGAATCAGAGGAAATGGGGTAGAACCCTCAACACTTTGACAATGTTCTTGGGATCCAAAGACTGGGGCAGTGTGCTGTGTCTCCTCTGACTGCCTAGTTTCCATCCTTACAGCCTACCATCCCCTTGAAGCCCCATCTGGGGTGATTAATGGGTTTAATTTATCATTAACTTCTATGGATCTGAGCTGGGCTGAGGTGTCCTGAGAGTTATGTGTGAACAATTGGTGAAGGAGCAGAGGTCTCTTCCTGCTTATTTATATTCATTGTGCACTAAGGACATTCCTAATTTGTTCATTTGTCTCTGGTCTGATTTCACTGCACTTGGATGGCTGGGACAGGACAAAAGATGGATGTGGGCTTAGGTTCAAGGTTCCCAGTCAATGTTCTCAAGGGAGAGACAGCGATGTTGACAGTTCCAGAACAAGGTTGGCCAGGTAGCAGCAGGGCAGATGCAGGGGACATGGCATTCCAGTAATTCTTTCTCACTTCTTGTGGTGTTTTGGGGGGTCTGGATTCACCAGGGCCACCTGAAATCCAGGCAGCACTTCCCCCCACCTGACACAGATAGAGGCTGAGAAAGATAGTTTTCCCCAGGAAACACGTTAAACAAAAGTCTTCACAGTAGTTCACATTTATAATCCTAGTATTACTGAAATAGGAAGCGGAGACAAGAACATCTATGGATCTTGCTGGCCAGTCAGCCTAGCTACTGAGTCAAATTTTAAGACAGTGAGAAAGCTTGACTGAAACAAAATATTGAAGGTGCCTGTGATGGTCAACTTTACATAGACGAGAATCACCTAAGAAAAGAGTCTTAACTGGAGAATTTTCTAGGTCGAGCTAACTTGTGGACTTGTCTATGGAGGATTGCCTTGATTGTCTTAATTGATGAAGGTAGAGCCTACTGTGGGTGGCATCATTCCCTAGGTCTGGGCTCAGGTGTGGAAACAGGGTTGCAGCTGTGGAAAAAGGTGGATGAAGGAAAGGCCTTCAACAAAGAGACCCTGGGTAGAGATAGGAGGCTAAGCCTGGGACTTATCTCCCAAGGGAGCCACCC
This sequence comes from Mastomys natalensis, assembly GCA_021653895.1. NCBI lineage: Eukaryota > Metazoa > Chordata > Mammalia > Rodentia > Muridae > Mastomys > Mastomys natalensis. Next base: position 1,055,545 of record JAJTUV010000378.1, read on the forward strand.
ACACAGTGAGACTTCAGCCCCTCCAAACATACCCAGAGCCCCTGGGCTGTAGTCCTGGGGTAAAGCACCAGGCACTCCAATCAATACAGCTCAGCAAAGGGCTGCTATCTTCCAAAGTGTGGAAGAATTTTTCTCCCTTTTCATCTTGTGGGGTATATGTAAAGACTGGAAATGGAAAAGACGCTCTGTGTGAGTGGATCATTAGTATAGAGCCCACGAGGCTGTATGTGGACTCTCCCACAGGGACCACCCCACAATAAGAGGCAGGAGAAGGCAGCAAAGATATGACGCTAGTGTGGACTCTCTTTCCACTCGCACAGATCTTTCTAGGATCGGAGGTTATGAATATACTCAGAGACCTGCTGGTGGATCCTGTAGGCATCTCCCCAGTCAGGAATAGACAGACGGCACTCTGATAGAGAGCTTTTTCTAGATCTCATGAGTGACAGTGTTAACACTATTCAAGATTAGCCATTGAATGGGCAGAGAGATAGGCCAATGGCTCTGCAATTCCTGGCCAGTGTAACCATCAGGATGGACACCTGGAATTTACCTGAAGTGGCGGAGAGATTGTATGAAGTACTTTACAATCTGCAAGCGGGCTTGTGCGCAGCTTATCAGCACTTGAGGAGGATGTGGATGAGTCAGGCCAGCTGGTTCAATGATTCGACGCAAGTATACAGAGAAACCGTCTAGAAAAACTAAAAAAACAAACAAAAAAAAAATCCTGCAATAGCAAGTTCATGCTTTGATTTCTCTGTCTGGTTGGTTTTACTTGAGTTTGTTTGTTTTTTCCATGAGAATAGAAGTTTATTAAAGCATGGAGGAATGGGGGAATAAGTCACCACAGCTGATATTAGAAACTGATCAATATTTCCCCAAATCATCCACCGTCATTTGTCCTTCCTGTTCTCAGGCATCAGTACAGTTCTGGAAGCCATCATGCTGGCTCTCTGGCAGCCACCTCAGACCCAGAAGGCATGCTTGCCCAAGTGAAAATGTCTTCGCTGCCCTCATCCCCTCTTCAGTGTCACACCCAGAACTGGGTGGCAGAACCCTAGTGATAACCTGCTAATTAATTCCGATCACAGGACATCATTGATGAAGGTAAAGCCAAACTACAATGAACACTGTGGACTTAGGCCACGTAGACAAGGAATGGTATGATCTACAGAGCACTTGGGGAACTGGACCCCACAGCTGTGTCAGCTGGTAAGCCTGGAATCAGCAGACCAGCCCAGCAGGTCAGGAGACCCAGAGACCAGTCAACATTTGTTCTGAATGCAATCTGCTAGCAGAATCAGTTTGCTTTGGTTTTTCTGAGACACAGTCTGCAGCTGAAGCTGGCCTTGGACTCTAGGGATGTTGTGATCCTCCTGCCTCAGCCTCCCAAGCTCTGGGATGAGAGGTGTGCACTGTCATGCCTGGATGTCATTTCTTTTTATATTGAACCTAACCTTAAGCTGGCACAATGCACTCATTAGAAATGAGTCATTCAGTGGCTCTTCCCTCCATCCACAGATGGTGCCAGTGTCCTCTGAATGAGTGTTCCCAGATTTGCATAGGCCAAGGCCCTGAAGTTCTCTCACCTCAGCCCTGGCACTTGCAAATCCAGAGATCTACCTGGTCTGGGACAATTAATAAAAACTGTGTCCTCCTTCACAATGCTGGACTCTCTTAAGCTGTGTCAAAGACCTAGCTCCCCTCTAGTTCTGGCTTCTGCATTCAATTAGCTGGGTCCTCCTCACTGAAGAAAAGGCTGGCTCTTATTCTGTGGTGGTGTGCATGTGTGCATGCATGTGTGTGTGTTCATGTGGGTATACATACCATGAACATGTGTGCAGACACACAAAGTCAACCTTGGGTGTCATTCCTCAGGCACTATCCAGTCTCTCACTGGACTGGATCTGGCCAGGGAGCCCAAGAGTCCATCAGTTTCCACCTCTCCAGGTCTAGGATTACAAGTGCCTCTATGCTGATTTTTACATGAGTTTGGGGGATTTAAGTCAAACTTTCATGCTTGTAATCTAAGCATTTCCCAGCTGAGGCATCTCCCCAATCCTTGGTCCTTGTTCTTTATGAGCTCAAGTAGAGAGAGGTTTTTACAGGTCACCTGGCACCTAGCAGGCCCTCATCTGCTGCTGTAAATGGCATACAAGTTCCCATGGGTTTATGCCTATTTGGTCAAAGTGGGCCACAAGGGCTTTCCTGATGATCTGTGACAAGATGCGGAGGTTCACAGAAGAGAAAAAGTGGGTGGGCTGCACAGAATGACCAGTGCTGGGATGGGGAGCGGCGTGGTCCTAACACTAAGCACCAGCCACGCATCCCTGGCCTGGACACAAACGCGAGAACATCCTTGGTAACCAGATCCAGAGCCAAGCCAGGCAGGCGTCTCACAGCTGAGTCCCAGGATCAATGCTCCTGGCAGGCCTACCACCTACGACTGGCAGCTGTCGGGCCCAGGGAGGCTGCCCATGCTAAACTCCCAGCTCTGGGGACCAGGGAGGGATGGTGGTAATTGGGTTACATGCTTCAAGGATGCGGCTGCTCCTGGCAAGGCCACAAATTGAGTTTGAAATAAGTAATCCGGAGCCAAGCCACTTATGCTGTGAACAACAAGGCCTGCTTGGCAGGTCTTCCCATCCTCTCTTCCTCTGGGGACACAGCCCCAAGTCCCAGAACGGCTGGGAGAGAGCCACAAGCCAGCCCTAGAGGTACAGGGAACCAGATTTCTGCAATAATGGAAGAATGGCAGGTGACACTCACTCCCCAAAGAAGAGAAGACGCTGAAGCTAAGCAGATAAATCCACAATGAGGAACTAGGATCAGGGGCTGCCTAGGGCTGGCGCAGGGAAGGATAGGGGTCTGATAGCTGACACATGTTGGGTTCCATGCAGGTAATGAAAATGTTCTAAAATGCATGGGGTGGTGGCAAAACCACACTGTCTTGTACATGTTAAATAGGCAAATTATATTCTCAGTGAAGCTTCCGTTCGAGGTGGCTATGGGTCAGTACTTGCTGTGCAATGCTTGGGGCTGTAGAACCCACATCCAAAGCATGCCATGGTACATGTGTGACCCCCGCATACACACTAATAACAAACAAAACAAACTTTCTAAAAAAAATTCCACTTCCCATACCCGTTCACTTTCCTGAAATTTCATTTGTCTTCACAGTGAGTAAAATTCCATTCTGTGCATACACCGCATTTCCGTTATGTGTTCATCTGCTGGTGGACATTTAGGCTGCTTCCATTTCCTGCCTATTCAATAGAGCCGAGAAACAAAAACCACATGTTCTCTTTCGTATGCACACTCTAGCTTGTAATGTATACATAGAAACGGCTGTGTAAATGTGGGTGAGAGCCTAAGTAATAACTAGGAAGAGGACCAAGAGCGGCTAAGAAGTAGGTGCAGGGAACGAACGGGGCGGGGCTGTGCGGGGAGGGGCGGCTGTGCGGGGGAAGGGGCGGGGCTGTGCGGGAGAAGGGGCGGGGCTGTGCAGGGAAGACAAAGGGGAACACAGAAATAGAAAAGAGATTTAGGGTGAAAAAGCAAGAGGTCCTTGGGGTACAGGGGTGGAGATGAGGAGGAAGAAGAATCTATTAAAACACTTATTAAATATTAAATACTATTATGGTCTGAAAACACCATAATAGTATTTAATATTTTGTATTATAATTTTAAAAGTCAATGAAAAATAAAAATATCGAAATCAAATGATAAAAATAGAAAAAATAGAAAAACAAAGCTGTCACTCAAAATAAGAAAGGGCTGTTGAGACGGCCCATTGGGTAGAGGCACCTGCCACCAAGCCTGATATGACCTGAATTTGATCCCGGGAACACACATGGTGGAATCAGCGAACTGACTCCCACGCGTTGTCCTCTGACCTCCAAACTTGTGATGGTTCCCGTGCATGCTCGCACAACCAATAAATACGTAAATAAATAAATGTAATGCAAAGAGAGTGAGAGAAGAGGGAGGGAGGTTGTGGGCCAGCATGACTTCTCACAGATACAACTTTCTCCTCAAAACTGAAAGCCTCAGATCCTGCCATAATAACAGAAGTTTGCAAAGATGAATAAATCAAAAACCGCTGCCCAGATAGGTTAATCCCGTTGCTTGAAACCGCACAGCAAGACCCAAAGGCCCTGGGGTTCTGCCCCAGCTCTGTGATTCCCCGAGGGGGGGGGGGGGTTTGTAAAAAAAAAGTCAGGTTTTTTCACCTTGACCAATAAGCAGCTTAGTTTGCAGAGAACCGGGAAGAAGGTCAAAGATTGTAGGAGGGTTATGTGATTGGGGGATACTTCGAAGTAGAAAAGTGAAAACAAAGCAGTCTCTGACCCGATTTGATCCCGGGAACACACATGTGGCCCACAACCTCCCCCCTTCTTCTGTCACTTCTTTGCATTACATTTATTTTACTATTATTGGACTGTGCGAGCATGGTTGGGAACCATCAAAGTTTGGAGGCTGTTTCGAACAAGAGAGCCTCCGTCTCTCCAGGCAGGGAAAGTCTGAGTGTGCTCTGCTAGGTGTTACATCAGGCCATGTGCGTAGCAAATTGCAACCTGTACCATGAGAACTGCTACAGGGTGGTGCTTGTTGTAGGCTGTCACGCAGCTTCGCAGCTTAGCTCCAGGTGACCACGGGATAACCCACCTGAGGCGGTCTTTCCCTTTCCACCCCTCACAGACTGGCTTCCTCGGGCTTCTGCTGCCACCTACAGGACTAGAGACGAAAGGCAGATCTCCGGCCAGACCTGACTAAACCGAGGTGGCACGGCAGCTGGAACCTGGGTCCCAACATCAAGTCCTTCCCCGGACTTTCATGAAGCTTTAGGAAGCCTATGCAGGAGCCTCCTCCCAACCTGGCCCTATCCAGGGTGACACACACCCTCTGCAAAGCACCCTGGGAAGCCTCCTAACTGCTCTCTCACTGTCCTGGAAGACATCCACAACCCACACCTCTCCATTGAGGAGTCTGCAGGCCACCAGGAGTCACGTGGCCACCACAGGGACATTCAGTGAAGTCTGCAATGAGTTGTAGTAGAATCCCCATGGAGAGACAAGCCTGAGGACACCTGATCGATCGGAGGCAGCTGGGCAGTAAGTCACAGGGACAGAGAACTTCAGGTGGTGTTCTGTGACTCTTTCAAGCCTCTCTTGTCCCACCTGTTTTCCCCACAGGTGCCTCTCCTGCTGGAACAGCAGCAGAGCAGGTTTCGCCGGAAGACGGAGCAAAGGCGCCAGCTCAACTCTCTCCTCCTATTCTTAAACCAGTGATACCTACACAGGGCCCAGCCTCGTAACCTCAGCTCATTCCTATCCCCTCCCAAGGGCCCCCGCTCCAGATATATGAATTGAGCCACAGATAGGAGTTAGCGATAGGGTTTCCAGGACAGAGCTTTCCAAGGATGCTCAGAACCAGTTTCTCTCTCCCCCGTCTCAGCCCTACTCCTCCATTTAAATATTCTTTGCTTCCACTAGACTAGAAACTCCTGAAAGGGAATGGGAAAGCTGTTTGGAGGTAAGGAGGTGGCTCAGTCAGCAAGTGCTTGCTGCATAGCATGAACATAAAGACCTGAGTTTGATCCCAGTAGTTCATGGGGGTGAGGGGTCAGGCATTGTGATCCATATCTGCAATCAGAGTCTGGGGAGATACAGACAGGAAGTCCCTGGGGCTCACCAGCCTACTGGCCAAAAGAAATCAACAAGTTCTAAATTTTTTGAGAGACTCTGTGTTAAATACAAATTGAGAGCACTTAAACCTAAGGTTGACTGGCCCACATATGCGCACACGTGTGCACCCATACACATATGAACACACATACACAGTTGGGGGGGGGGATTCCCCCATTGAACATGCCGAACATATCAAGGTCTCAGAGTATTCCAGAACCCATGAAAGACAGGCCACCTGGACCCACAAAAGCCTGGAACACCAAACTAAAACATAGTTGGGTTTACTGAGCACTGTGCACCAGGCGTGACCAATGTGACAGGAAAAGCACCTGTCTTATCAAAGAGGAAAAGGCCCCAAAGGATTTCAAAGATAATAATAGCAAAATAAATTTCAAGAACAGATCTAAATGCACCAAGCCTGGCGAGCGATGAAAATTACCATCCCTGCCAGTGGAAATGTCTATTCAAACTTCATTTGTAAAATGGCTCGGGCTCTGATTGCAAAATTATTATTTCATATGGGAAAGAGAACTGTGTGGATAAAAAGCGGGAGGCGAAGTTTAAAAAAAAAAGAAGAAAAGTCAATTTCCTCAAATATTCCCCTCCCCCAAAACAAAGCAAAACAAATTTAACATTAAAAGTTGCTCAGGATAATTGCAGATGTAAATATCACTTAGTGCAGATGCTGCGGGTAAAATGTAATTATGACTCATGGGGAATCGATGGCAGCCGATGATAAAATCCATGGTCTGGATCTTTCTGCTAAGCAGAAATGGATTCACACTCTGGCTGTGGTTTATGTGCTTTTTAATTGAAAATGAGCTATACGTAGAAATTAATCTCAACCCAGGAATGGGGTGACTGCTGCACAATACATAGCAGTTCTAGGAGCTGAACTCTCAGGCAATGCCAGAATGTCCAAGGATGGACCCTTCTCCACCCCAAAGATCCTCCTGCTCTTCAAAGTGGTTACTGAGCCCTGCTCCACCCAGCCTTGTGGTCCAAACTGTGACCAAAGGAGGTCTGCCTGGGAGTGGGGGTCTGGTTCCACCTTGCTTTCACCTGAGTCTTGTCACCTTTCCACTTACTCCACTGTGTCATCGCAAACATTTCTGCCAACTCCCCAGAGAAAGTGGCTCTTCCTCACCGGCCTATGACCCAACAAATGACCCACCTCAGAGAGACCTTAGGAGAGAAGAAGGAGGAGCAGAAACAAGACCTTCTACCACTGTCCCCTCTGCCTGTGGACCAAAGAGCTCACTGCAGCTGTGCCCAAGCAGACACTCAGACTTTTGGGCACAAAGGTCCATTGACTCCCTTTAAGTCCATCGTCACCCAAGCCCTGCAGTAGCTCGAAGTCAGTATTTCCTTGTCTCCTTAGCATGGGAAGGCCATCCTGGTGAGTCTCCCTGACACCAGGCCAACAATTTGCATACCCTGTAGTCAAGACTGGAATTTAAATGCCGGAATTCAGTGAAGAAGCTATTGAGGTGAGGACAGGATTCATCAATCAGACAGCACAGAGTTATCGAATTATCTGGAAGAATGCATGTAACAAATCCAGGTTCAGGAGCTGGGAAGATAATCAGTAAAATACCGGCGGAGCAAGGGTGAAGGCCTGAGTTCTGTACACGAGAACCCATGTGAGAAGTCAGATGTGGTGGCACATGCCTATAATCCTAGCACTAGGCATAGCGGGGAGATTGGGGAATCCTTGGAGACTTGCTGGCCACCCAGCCTAGCCAGTCAGTGAGTTCCAGGTTCACTGATAAACTCTGTATCAAGAAATAAGGTGGAGAGCAACAGAGAAAGACATGGTGTGTCAATCTCTGCGTGCGCGCGTGCACACACACACACACACACACACACACACGACGCACGCACGCACGCACGCACGCACGCACGCACGCGCACGCACGCACGCACACACACACTGAACAGGTGCACACAAAGTTTAGGCTCAGCTTCCTTGTGCTGCTCTGGAAGGAATGTATCATCTAGTCTCAGATTATAAATTAGACAAGGACATATTGTCTCTACCTCTACCGTGAAGAGAAGCCCTCTAGAATCCTCATGGCCCTTTGAGAAGACTGTTTATCACCTGCCTTCCTAAATCCCTTTTTCACTTGCTCCTCTGCTCTCTCCCCACTGTCTGCTCTGGAGCAACAACAAACATGACAGGGTGGCTCATTTTGTATTTTGGCTACGGTTGCAAAAACACCTTCCCTCAAACTAGCACAAAGGGAAAGATTTAATCAGTCTCTGGTGTGGTTACCTGTATGTGTGCTCAGGGTCTCTAATAGAGGCAATGGAGACGTTTTCAGACATTAAACTTTAATGAGCAGAAAAGGAGAACATACTGCTGCCTCACCGCTCAGCCTCGTCTCACTCGGGAGAAAGCCAGGCAGCTCCATCCATCTTGCCGGATCTGACTGTCATTCATGTACCATTCCCATTACATTTGTCCAGCCTGGGTATGCCTGGGCATCACTATTAATCAGCACCCGGAATGCCAACCAATAGAGGGAGAGTGGCAACTGAGCTGTGGCAGCTCTCTTTCTTTCCCCCTCCTCCTCCCCTTCTACTCCTCCCCTTCCCTCCCCTTCCTCCCCCATTCCCCTTCCCCCTCCTCTCTTCTTCTCTCTCTCTCTCTCTCTCTCTCTCTCTCTCTCTCTCTCTCTCTCTCTCTGTGTGTGTGTGTGTGTGTGTGTGTGTGTGTGTGTGTGTGTTTAACTTCAATCTCCACCATGAAGAAACCCCTGTTTCAAAGTGGAAGTTAGTTCTTTCTATTGATTGAGAAGTCCTGATCCAAAAAAAAAAAAATCCAAATTCCTGGGCACTAACACAATGCCACAAATAGAAAACTCCATACCTAAGCAGGGTCAGGGCTCAGCAGTAGAGGCCTGCCTAGGATCCCCCAGTGGGGGCTGAAGTCATGACTCAGTGATGGACCACTTTTCTAGCATGAGCAAGACCCTGGGTTACACCCCCAGTACTGGATAAAGAAAGCAAAAGTCTACTTTACTCAAACATAACCATTCTGAATATGTTTTTACAAAGTTGCCTTTGGATATGCACGCTTAAGTCCTATCTCCAAGGTAGCTCATTATGAATTCACAAACACCTCAACATCTGCAGACATCACCATTCCAAACCACTTCTGATCTACCATGTTTGGGATGAAGGATGCTCGAACCTGTGAATTCTAACAACTCAGATCTTAGGTGGACTTATTCTCCAGAACAAGAATCCTTCAGGAGCAGAAGAGGAGCCTGTGGAGTGAGTCTGGAATGGCCCGTATGTTCACATTTGAATACTTGGTCCCAGTTGGTGGCGCTATTTGGGGAGGCTGTGGAGGCTTTAGGGGATGGGCCTTTGAGAGTTCTCCGGTGGTCCTGTTCCATTTCCTTCTGCCTCCTGTCCAGTTGGATGACACCCCTTTGTTCTCCAATCCCACCCTTTCTCTGGCTCGCTCAGACCCTAGGGAGTCAGATGGTCACCAGCTGCAACCTTTGCAACCAAGAAACACAGGAAATCCCTTCCTTTTCAGTTGTTATCCCCAGACTTTGTTACAGCAACAAAAAGTCTCAAGGATGCTGGGAGGTTGTCTGGAGGAAGCAAAAACAAGGGCAAGAGTGAAACCCAGAATCGAAGCCCTGAGGTACCAGGATTGCCTATGCTAGGCTTTCACTGACAAACTATACAAAGCTCTACAGTCTCTGCCACACCTAATCAGCTCTGCTCACATGATGTGAAAGCAAGCACGAGAATGTGGGAATAAGGGTATGGCCACGTTCCAATAAAACTTTTCTTGACAAACACTAGCAGGACCCATGCTCCTACGGGTATATTCGGGTCTATTATAAACCAGGTTGCCACCGCTCTGAGGGTGTCTGCGATGTGGTGAATATATCCATCTCTCATGGAAGAAGCCAGGTAGAAAACACATTACTGGTGACTCCAAGGATAGGAAGATGGGCATGGGAAAAATGCCCATGGCTCTTGAAAAGCAACTTCGGGGAGGGGGTTCTGGGTAACACCACTGACCTCCAAATTCATAGATTCAAAGTCTCCAATTCTACGTCTGTAGATGAAACCAGACACACATTGAAATACACCTGTTTACTTATATAGACTTGAATTGTTGAATTGTCAGTATTTACTAAACAATCCATCATAGACAGATAGACAGGCAGGCAGACAGACAGACAGACAGATAGATAGAGACAGACGGATAAACTATCTCCCTGGCATTCACATTGCTGTGTTGGGGGTTATAAGACATCTAGAGACGGTGTAGGAAATGTAGGACTTGTATGGAACTCTGAAACTTGCTATAGAAGAGATTGGGACATCTTTGGGTCTGTGTACCTATGGCTGTCCCAGAACTAAACCTTGATGGATCCCAGGGAACAAGGAATCCACTCCTAGACAAGGGTTCTTGTGTCCACTGTGCGTGTGATCTATGGAAATCTTTCAGGTTGTCCTCTTGGGATCTGTTACCTATATAAATATTTATTTTGCTTGGATTTAAAAGAAGAAAAGTTCACCAAAAGTTAAAACAAAACAAAAAGCACTAGTCATACTCAAGTCTGAGGTACCTGTATCTCTACTCACAGCCTGCAGGGGGCGCCACGGCCTCATGAACTCGGCTCTGGTTGAAGGACTAGGCTGATCTGGCCTCCTAGAGAATTTAAAACTGGAGAATCCTGTAGGCTCAAAGCTGGTAGAGGAGAGGCCCTAGGAGCCAAGCTAGCCACTCTTTCCTCCCCAGCCCTGGAGTAAGCCCTGGAACAAACCGGAGATTCCTCTCTGTCAGCACCCTAGAGAAATTCTTCAGAAAGAAGCCAGGTAGCCACAAACGCTCCATTCTCAAGACCTCTTCCTCCTCACCTCTGGAAGTCCCAGCACACTAGGGGACATGTAGCTAACTGGCAGGGCAATCTGCTTCCAAACCATCTCTCTGGCACTGGGACACTGGGGGTGACCTTGAGTAGCTCTTCATTGCTGATTGCTGTTCTATGGGAAGTGGCCCCAGTGACCTCACAGAATCTTGCGAGGACTTAATGAGGTCCCAGAGCTGAATAAGGCACTTGCTGTACAAGTGTGTAAGGACAAGCTTGGCTCTCCAGCACCCATTCAGAGTTAGCCATAGGAGTGTGCATGTGACACCCGGGCAATCCCCATGGGGAGATGGAAAGCTGAGACAGGCCAACTAGCCTGGCATATGCAGAGAATGATGACACAAGTCTGAAATAAGGTGGGAGTGAGGACTGACACACAGACATGACACACATGGTGTGGGCGAGTGACTACTGTAGAGCCATGTCGTCCTCCCTTACTCAAAAGCAACTTGTCACCATAGTGAACTAGGAGAGCCTAGCTCAGGTGCCACTTGCAGCACCATGTGGTCACAGAGGATGAGAAATCACATCTCCTGTCCCTTATACGCCTGAACCTTTGACACTGGCAACTAAGGACAGCCCCAGTCAGTGGCTACAAGCTCAAGGCCAGCAAGCTAACAGCACAAAGCAGCACAGTAGGATGCAGTAGACCTGCCCTGAGCCTGACCTCCCTCCAGCTGCTCCAGCTGTGAGGTGTCCTCTCAGTCAGCACTTCTGGAGCCAAGAAGGCTTGCAGGTCCTGATATACAAAACAAGAGCCGGTTGGAGAGTCCGGACTGACCTCCATGTGTCCAGCCCCACATCAAATCAGCTGTGTAACCTTGGACCTCTTTGTCTCTTTCCCCACAAGGAAATTCCCCCTCAGCATGGTGGCTGCAGCAGTGAGAGTCCTTCTCTGTCATGAAACAGAGCCCAGGCAGGTTTCTGGTCTTTGGCCAGGAGGTACAGAGTTCCAGGATGTAGTAATGACAAACAGCAATGGCAGCCAATGGTAAAGATGTTATGCACTCATGCAAAACAGCCGTGCTGGTGCCACCGCTTGTCAAGCAAAGACACAGAGGAAAGACCAAGACTCCCTCTTGCCCAAGGCCACAAAGTGCTGAAGTTGAATGTGAGTCCCAATCTGCCTATTGTGGTATGGGTTTTACTATGTAGCCCAGACTAGACACAAACATTATTTTCCTGCCTCAGCCTGCCAGGGGTTGAGATCATAGGCATGTACACGCGCACACACACACACACACACACACACACACACACACACACACATTGCCCAGAAGTATTCTAGTCCACCTGTTAGAATTTAACTCATCCCAGGGTCCACCCTTGGAAGTAAGCTGTGCACCTTAAGATGACTGTGCCCATTTTCTGTTCTCTATTTGGAATGCATGACGGTCCGCAGAAACTTGGGAACAATCAGGTGCAGTCATTGAGAGGGTTCAGGGGACAAAGATGAAATGAATGATGCCAGCTGCCACCTTGGAGCCCCTCCTAGTACACTTATACACAGCCACCCCCATGTGCTCATGGAGCTGAAGTGTCAGGTGGAGCTGGGTACCAAGCTTGGCTCTGCTGCCTATCAACTGACTATGGGTGAGTTAGGGCACCCCAATGTGCCTGAGCATCATCACATGGGATGATATGGCTAATTCCAGAAGAGAACCTGCCAGGAAACATTCTTGCCAAGACTCCATAACATGTGGCTCACCACCACCACCACCACCATCATGACTACCATGACCACCACCACCATCATCACCACCACCATCATCATGACTACCATCACCACCAACATCATCATCACCCTCGTCACACTCACCATACCACCATTACCACCATATTAATCACAGCCATCATCACTGCCACCATAAGTATCACCACGGTAATTACTACCATCACCATCACCATCCTTATTGCTGCCAGCACCGTTATCTTTGTGTTGTTCTTGAAAACAATGTGGGAAGACATAACCATTGCTCTGCTTGCTCCATCTCCAACTTCACAGAGAAAAAGAATCTTCATCTTTTATATTCCTTCACTCATCTGTTTTTCATGTACAAAACCCCATTCCCCCCCTCTTGGGTACCCACTCATAACCCTCCTGGGGACAGAGAACTCTACAACATTGTGATGGTGACTGTAGTGACTGGTTTCATTGACTCTGACAGCTGACAGGTACCTCCCTTATGCCATCACTGGACAGAAACATAGGCAGCCGAGAGGCTGGCAAGCCTCCCTTCCCACTGCTAGCGACTGCCTATCCTCTCTCACAAAAGCTCTTTCCCCGGAGGCCTCCTGAGTCACAGGACTTGAGGACAGCCTCCAGGAATTCTTTGTACACAGGGGTGGTGGGGTAGGCTTAGAAGCAGAACAACAAGCAGGGGACACCCATACCCCACCCTCTGTTCATATAGAGAAAGGGGTTCTCACATAGCCCAGGCTAGCCTCTAACTTGCTATATAGCTGAGGAAGACCTTGAATTACTTATCCTCCTGCCTCTGTCTTTTGAGCATAGGATGACCATGTCCATTTTGTGTGGTGCTGGGAATGGATGCCTAGGCAAACACTCTACCAACTGAGCTATGTCCTCCACCTGGTTCTCCATGACTCTTGATAAGAGTGGCCACAGTGTGACACAGCAGATCCAACCACATCAATCTCTTTGTTCACCTGGACATTGTCTCAGAATCTAGCAGTCCCTATATCTGCTTGGCATAAGCATGAAAAAAATAGATTAGAAGCAACTACAGGCTCTATCTTCATCTCAGGCTCAACCCTGAGTTCACCGCAAACATCATGCCTCTTCCACTGCTTGGCTGGCAGCAAATGCCACACAAACAGGCACCTGCTCACCTCTTCCATGGGCTAAGAGACCTGTGAGGTCCTGGCCACCGAGTGGGAAATGTGGGCACCAAGCTTTAACTGTTGGCATGGTGTTAATCACTGCTTCATGCCCATGACGGGAGAACACAGTGGGTATACTCACAAGGACACCCTGCCCTAGAACTCACCACACCTGGAGTCTATGAAATTCTGGTTGGAAAAGTCCTTATAATGAGAAACACAGGTGGCCACTGTGTCTCTTGTGTCTCACCAAGCGATGAACAGGATCCCTACGACATGAGATGTTCATTACCACCACCTAAGATGTTTATCGCAGGCTGTGCTCTGCCCCCACCCAGTTCCTATGTGAAATCTGAAACCCTAATACCTCAGAATGTGACTTGTATTTGATGGTAAGGTCTTTAAAAAGATATTTCAGGTAAAGCGAGAGGATTCGGTTGGTCCTAATCCCATTTGACTGGTGTCCTTGTAAGAAGAGGATACTGGAACATGGGTGCATACAAAGGGACAACATGTGAAAACATGGGAGAAAGTGCTACCTACGAGCCAAGGACAGAGGCCCCAATAGAAATCGACTTGTGACACAGTGGCCTTGGACTTCTGTCCTCCACAAATGAACAGAAATAAATGTCTGTTGTTTAAGCTCCATGGATACGGTACATCAGCTGACCAGGTCATGGCAGCCTCACTTGAAAAGGTGTAATCCCAGCACTGATGAGGCAGAGGCAGGAAGAACACAACTTCTAAGCCAGCCTAAGCTACACAGAGAGAATCTGTCTCAAAATACAAAGAAGACAAAAAACAAAAGGGTTGGGACATCCAAGTGGAAGAGCACTTACCTTGCATGCACAAAAGCCTAGAATCTCTATCCCTGCAGAGTAAGGTCTACACTATCTCCTCTTCCAGGACAAATGGCCATAAGAGAAAAGACAGACAGACAGTGGACTGATGATGACCCTCCAGAGCTGACGTCATGTTTTCACTAAACTTTTCACACGGAGCACACGGCTGATAGAGAAATGGCTATGCATACGTACATGAATGTTGGCATTGCCTGTCAACCTGGCTGGGCTGAGAGGCACCTGGGAGATTGCGAAAGCATACTGCTGTCTGTGATGGTGTTTCCAGAGATGGTCGGAGCCCTGGCCTATGTTTCATGACATGATGGCTTGATTAGAAACCAGTAAAGAGTAGGTGGGGCCTGATTAGACAAAGCAGATCCTTAGGTGTCAGGGAGTTTATCCTTGGGTGCTGTGTATTTCTCTGACCCATTTCTACATGTCATTTCTCTGCGTCCTTTGATGTGTATAACCATGAGTCCATACAAACCCTCCCATAAGCCTAGCCTTCTGAGTTCAGTCCCTGACAACTCTCTCATCTACATATGAATGCTATGATTCCTGTACTACATATGTGCTGTATGAGTGCATACATACATACATACATACATACAACAAAACAAACACAGAGAGAGAGAGAGACAGAGACAGAGAGACAGACAGAGAGACAGAGAGAGAGAGAGAGAGAGAGAGAGAGAGAGAGAGAGGAGAGGGAGAGGGAGAGGGAGAGGGAGAGGGAGAGGGAGAGGGAGAGAGAGAGAGAACTAACTTTCAAGTTTTCAAAAGAGGGTTTCAAGGCTAGAGTAATGGCTTGGTAGCTAAGATAACTTGTTCCCAAAACTTGTTTGTTTCTTTTCATTTTATTCTGTTTGAATGCTTTTTAAATTTTTTTGATTTGCTGAAAATAAAAATTAAAAAAAAAAAAAAAAAAAGAAAAAAGAAAAGCCAGGCATGGCTGCATGCATGCCTGTAACTACAGCACTGTAACTACAGCACTGTAACTACAGCACTGTACTAAGCAGAGGCAGGGGGACTGCTGACTTGCTGGATGCTAGCCTAACTCCAGATTCAGTGAGAGATGCTGTCTCAAGGGACCAAGGTAAGCTAAGCAGGACGACACCCTTTTCTAGCCTTTCATGTATGCATACTACACACCACACCTACATCACAGCACACACACACACACACACATATACACACTGTTATTGCTCAAATGTGAAATGGCCCCAACAGGCCCACATGTGTGAGCACTTGAATCCCCAGGGGCTGATGCTATTTGGGAAGGCTATAGAACCTTTGGGTTGAGGCCCTCACTGGCAGGTGAAGCCACCAGGGTCAGGCCTTGAGGGTTATAGCCTGGCCAGACTCCTGTCCCCAGTCTCTCATACCTCAAGCCTAAGAATGCACCATGAAAGGTAGCGTGGTCCCCAGGTGAGTTAAGACTAGTAGTCCCAGAGACCCTGAAGGGACAGTAGGAGCTCTGCCTGCTCCCAGGCACCAGGCCCCTGTCACTAGCCACAGATCCTCATAGATTCGTGGTTATCAGTCATGTAAGGGCAATGCCCCAAGCCCCTCTACATGTAGAGGACGTGACCTGTGGTCACATAGGCTCAAGACAGATCTCCACACTAATGAGGTACCTAAAGACCTGGAGGGCTTAGCCAATAAGCTTTCCTCCCCAGACACTTCTCCCTGCAAAAGGTATTTAACTTCAGGTCCACCCTGAGAAGTGGGGTATGGTTTTACTCATCCACTTTCTGCCATGACAATAAATGCCTTAAAACCATGGACTGCCTCTATTCTTCGGGATCCACCATGGGGAGCCACGGAGATGGCCTTTGCCTCCAGAGCTGCTATCTGTTCTCCAGTAGAAGGCGTCTCTGCACTCCCAGCCATGACCACCACCAAGCCCAAGCCGAGGACTGTCCCCATGGGACCAACCGTATCTCCCCCACCCCCAGCCTGCCAGATCCAGCCCGTGGACCCCGATTTCACTCTCAGTTCTTCAGTGAGTTCCAGAGTTGCCTGGGTGTCCAAGAGACTGAGAACCCCACAGCCCCAGCCTCATCTCAGGTCCAGGGACCCCCCAAACCAGATCCTGCTGTCCCATGCCTCAGACTGCTTCGCTACCCACAGAGCAGTGTCCCAGGGCTTCCCTACAGCCCAACACCGGCCCAGCAACAGCGTGGGGTAAGTGCCATCAAGTTCCCACATCCTGGGTCCCTGAGCAGCTGTTCCCTGTGGCAGAGTGGACTAGGGACCCACAACCCTACCCTCATCCTATGACTTGACAGCTCTCTATTGCCCAAATCCAATTAGAAACCAGTGTGGTGCTGTGGTTTACACAAAGAAGCCTCCATGACACAGTGCAAGGAGGAGAAAAGAAGAGAGTGTGGCTGAAGAAGCCAGCAAATACTAAGTCTCACCCCCCCATCCCCGCATCCATCCATTCCTTAATCTAGTCATCATCTATCATCCAACCAATCGCCATCCAGGAAGAGAGTCACCTACCCATTCATCTATTAATCCATCCAGTTGTCCATTTATCTAGTTATCCAACTAGCCAAGCCACTCTACTCATTCATCTATCCATCCATCCATCCATCCATCCATTCATCCTACACATATATACATATCATACATACATACATACATACATACATCCTACCCATCATCCACCTACCCATCTGTCTATTCATCCAATCCATCTCTCTCCATTCACCTGTCCATCCATCACTCCATCCAATCACCCATTCACCATTCAATCCATTCATTCCATTACTTGATCTAGGCACCCAGTCATCAGTCATCCATCCACACAGCTATTCATTCACCTGTACATCCATCCATCTATCTGTCCATCCATCCGTCTATCCACCCATCTATCCATCCATCCATCTGTCTATCTCTCCATCCTCTTCATCTTTGAATCCTATCCATTCTACATTTATAGTGCTCAGTGAGAATGACCTTGCCCATTCTTCATAAGCCTGCATTTCATGCTAAATGTGATGATTTGCTAAAAACACACTTCTCCATGTACCAGGCTTTCACTCTCTGGAGCTTTAGATGGTCCAGATAATCAATAACACTGTAGCTCTGACTCCAAATTAAATAACTACACATTTATTATCCATTACTAGAAGGCCAGCTGAGAGCCCTGCCTCAGGAGCAGGCGTTCCTTCTCTCTGGCATCCTGAATGCGTCCAGTGGCTTGCATCTGAAGGTACAAATGTCATTTAGCTTTCTGAAAGCTGCTCTCTAGCATGAATTGGAATGAAAACTGACAGGGCTGTGAAATTTGATCCATCATGAGCCTCTGGAGTGGGTAGTGTTTAGCTGTGGACTCCTCTATCACCTGCTCCTCCCTGCAGGTTGGGGATAAAGAATTTCAGCTCAATGGGCTGCATGCAGAATATTTTTTCTTCTGAGGGGCCAGAGAAAACACGTCGGCAGGGCTGCCTACAAGTAGGCAGTCAGGCACCCTCAGGGAGTAAGAGGTAGAACTATTCGTTGCCTTTCCTGTAGATTGTGTCTGGTGGGATGGGGAGATGGGAGAGCATTGAAGCCAGTTGCTCTGTATAGCAACCCTCCTCCTCTGTCACAATCATGCATCTCCAGGGTGTCTTGGAGGAACCAGAAAGCCATGACCCACCCACCGTAGCAACTGCCCCTACAGTCAACCCTTCAAATATGACAGTCTGGGATGATCTGCATCCAGCTCCCCAGTAGGGCGGCACCTAGGGTAGATGGAGTATGAATCCACCAATCATGAAAGATTAGTTTACCATGGACCCTCCTTCTACCACACCTCAGTGATGAAGAGACAGCCTACTACTTCAGCCATGCAGGCAACATCAGGGATCCCCAGATTGCAAGTGATAACTCAGAACACCTGACAAGTAAGACACTCTGTCCTAGGGACAGTGGACACTCATAGTCTTACCCTCAGGAGCTGACTTAGCTGTGACATTAGATTTACCTTCAGTGTCTCCCACCCATAGAGAATGGTGGGATTTTTTTTTTTAAATCTTCTGAAATGAAATTGAAACTATCTGAAGGCTGTGGAGATAGCTCAGCCAAATGCCTTCTGCACAAGGGACCTGAGTTCAATCTCTACACCTGACATCGAAAGCCAGGTACAGGGGTGCACATTTGTGATTCCAGAGCTGGGGAAGCAGAGACAGAGCCCCCCTGGGGCTCGCTGGACAGCCAATATAGCCTACTCTGAGTTTCAGAGCTGTAAGTATTGAGGTTTGGTCTTTTGTTATCTATTGTAATGCTAAGTGTGGGCCCCCAGGACTGGTTGCCCCAGAGACTAAAGAGTCTGCACTTAGATGCTAGCTAAATGGCCCTGCCCCAAGTTATTTCTGATTGGTAAGTAAAGATGCCAACAGCCAATAGCTGAGCAGTTTAGGTTTCACGGCTTGGGGTCTGAGAAGAACAACAAAGGGAGAAGGTACAGGAGGGGAAGGAGAAGCCACCATGGGTTAGGAGTCTAGAAAACATGGCCCTGGTGTCTAGCCAATTGGAGTTAAGAGCAACCCAGATAAAGCATACTAAGTGGTAATAATTCAGGATTGTCTGTAAGAAAATAGATTCTAATAGCATAGAGGCTAGGTATCTGCCCAGCTCTTGTACTGTTTAAGGCTTATTGTAAATAGGAAGGCTGTGTGTGTCTTTTATTTGGGAACTAAAGGATCAAAGTGGGGTAAAACCACGGCAGGCTGGGGGATGGCAAAAAAAAAAAAAAAAAAAAAAGAAGAGCACAAGCCTGGTGACCAGAGTGTAGATACCAGACCCCACAGAAAATCTGACATAAGCTGAGGGTGGGTGGCTGAGACTCCAGAATCTCCATTAGCTCACAGGTAGCTAGTGTGGCTTACACAGTGATGAAGAGGCCATGCCTCAGACCAGGCGGAAAGGCAAGGAGTGACATCCAAAGGTGGTCCTCTGATCTCCATGTATACAGTGTAGCATGCATAT
Organism: Mastomys natalensis; assembly: GCA_021653895.1. Taxonomy (NCBI): domain Eukaryota; kingdom Metazoa; phylum Chordata; class Mammalia; order Rodentia; family Muridae; genus Mastomys; species Mastomys natalensis. The sequence goes on from JAJTUV010000378.1 coordinate 1,074,808, forward strand.
GCCTACACTCATATACGTACACAGAAAAATAGGGGCACCATCCAAGAATGGCAGCCAGGGTTGTCCTCTGGCCTCTATACACACTGTCACATGCACATGAATGTGCACACCCATGGGCACACACATATGAATAAAAAAAAAATACATCAAGTATTTCCTGAGATGTTGAGAATTTATGTTCCATATTGAAGGCACTGATACGTCTTCATTGATAAATCTAATCAACTTTTCAACCAAATAAATGACCACAGAATCATTACTATCATATTAAAAACAAAAATTCTTCTGGGGACCTGAGGAGCTGGGTCACTGTCCAGAACTCTGGGTCCCATCCCATAAACACCTCTGTCTTAGTTACTGTTCTAGTGTTGTGAAGGGACACCATGACCAAGGCAACTCTTGTGAAAGAAAGCAATTAACTGTCTCTGACTACAGTTTCAGCGTTTAATCCATTATCATCAAGATAGGGAGCATGGCGGCATGCAGGCAGGTGCTGGAACAGTAGTTCAGAGCTACCATCCTAATCCACAGGCAGAGAAATTTGGGCCTAATCTAATCCTATCAAAGAGCAACAACCCTGGTTACTAAGCAGTCAAATATATGAGCCTATGGGGATCATCCTTATTCAAATCACCACACCCTCTGTCTTAGGGTTTCATTGCTATGAAGGGACACCATGACCACTGCAACTCTTATAAAAGACAACATGTAATTGGGGCTGTCTAACAGGTTCAAAGTTTAGTCCATTATCATTATGGTGTGAAGCATGGCAGCATCCAGGCAGGCATGGTGCTGAAGGAGCTGAGAGTTCTACATCTTCATCTGAAGGCTACTGGAAGACTGGAACCCATGTGGCTGGGAGAAGGGTCTCAAAGCTCACCCTAACAGTGACACACTTCTTCCAACACGGCCACACCTACTCCAATGAGGTCACACCTCCTAATAGTGCCATTCCCCTGGGCCAAGCACATTCAAGCCACCCTCCCAGTTCCTGGGCAGCCCAACCTTGGTCATAATTGAATCAGAAGAGCCTAGGAAAGCACTGAAACCTGAAGCTTCCTGCAATGTGTCACCCACATACAGATGGCTGCCAAGAGACCCCCTGGACTCTGTTCATGCTCAGTTGAGGACATCCCTAGTATCTATGTGCCCCCAAAACAGTCACCACCACAAGACACCCACAGGAGACAGGCATGGAGGGAACAGCATGAAGCTAATGAAAGAGAACACTGTCCCCAACAGAGTGGATCATCTCATTGAGACTGTTCAAGAGATCTGGCCGTCCCTCAAATTGGTCTCCAGCTGGCAGACATTTGCCTCCTTCCTCTGTTCCCTCCATTGCTCCAAGAGCCTTGAAGTTCCTAGGATCCCGTTGGCTTTCTCTGGACTCTAAGTTTGAGCCACCTGTGCCCAGGGACAACAGTCTCTAAAAACCAACAGTTTGGTAGCCCTACTCCAGCATGGCCCAGATCTGACATTCAGCATGGAATCACTCAGCCAAGTGTGCTTTACAGCCCAAGCCGCACACAGTTATGAACACTGCAGCAGGTGCCATTGTAGCAGGGGTGAGGGAAGCAGCAGAGTGTTTATAAGGAAAATGGGAGGAAACAGGCAGAGAAGAGTAAGACAGAAAGGCAACACAGAAGGCACAGTGCCCATGGAAGGCTTGAAGCATGGCTGGGAAGATGGCTCAATCAGTTACAAACTTTGCCTTGTAAGCACCAGGACCTAAGTTCAATCCCCAGAACCCATGTCAAATAAAGTCAAGTACAAGGTTACATGCTTTAATCCCAATGGTGAGATGGGAGAGAGCTCACAGAATCAGACTCTACACTTTTCAATTTAATATTTTCTTTAAGTGGCATGAAAGTTTTGCATGCACGTGCATGTGGTGTGCACAGTACTTGATGAGCACGTGCAGCCCCAGGTGGCTAAGTCAAACTATTTAGCATGCATTAGCTGATTGCACAGTTTCACATGAGTCCCCAGGGCTTCCTGTACATTACACACATCAAGTGTGAGTGGCACAGGTCTGGAAGGCCGGGGTCAGTGACAGGGACCTCATGTCTGGCAAAAGCTCCAGTTATCCACAGAGCAGGTGGGCACCTCTAAGAGACTTCTGGTAGAAACCTATCTGCTGAGACAGCAGGCACTAGGCAGCCTCATTACCAATGGGTCAGAATTACTGTGGTCCCAAGCTGTAGTCAAGCCCAGATCTGTGAGCAGGCCTTGGGCAAATTACAAAACCTCCCAACCTCACTTTCACCATCAAAGTGGTAGGAACCACAGATGGTCATTGGATGACTGAAAATACAAAAGAGAATGTATCTGGGGACTGGGTACAATAGCTAGTAAAAATTAACTCCTCCTCCTAATATGACCTGTCACTGTGACTATGTCAAAACTGTACCTCTGGGAAGGGCTGGGATGTAGCTGGGTTCATAGAGTGCTTGCCTAGCACACAGAGGCCTAGGTTTCATCCCTAGGTATGGTACTACAGGATTGCAATCCAAGCCCTTGGGCACTAGAAACACAAAGATCAGAAGTTCAAGGCTAGCCTGGGTTACATAAAATCCTGTATCAAACACAAGCCTCTTTGTGTGTGTGTGTGTGGTGTGTGTGGTGGTGGTAGTGTGTACTCTTATGCTCATACATGCTATAGCACTTTGGTATCTGCGTGACCCTAAAGCCCAGGGATGGTAGTGGTGGCTGGGAAGACAGAAGATAAAGAAAGAAACTGTATAGTGCAGGGGGCTTTGTGTGCCCCTCCTCTCAGACTGAGTTCAAAGGGCTGTTTAGCTCTTGACTTTGACAAGAGGAAACCAGGGTGACAGCTGCCTTTTCAGTAGAGATTAAAGGCAGCCCCATAGGGAATTAGTAACAAGATGCCTGCCTTCCAAACCAGCAGGGAGACACGAAAATCAATCACCTCAACTGAAGGAGCCATTCTTTGTACCATGTGAGTGTTTTAAATGGCAGATCAAACGCACCCATTAGGGCAGACATACTTCTGTATAACTCCTCTATCAAAGCACTGAGATCCTCAGACCCTGTGAGCAAAGCCAGGCCATATGCTCCTTCTGAGACTCCTGCCTAGCAGGAGGTGAAGGAAAAGGAATCAGCAGATGTGCTCTGGCCCCAGAGAGACAGCCAGAGCTATGTCAGAAAACTACATGCTGTAGACAATCTGATACCCTTGGAGTTTCAACCTTAGATCCACAAGTCACATGACACAAACTAAAAATATATAAAGCACAGGACGGGGAGAAGGCTCTGTCTGTGAAGTGCACACCATGCAGGCATGAGAACCTGAGTTTGATTCCCATGATCCACATTTTAAAAGCCATGTGTGGTGGCACACACCCGAAGCCCCAGCACCCTGGAGACAGAGACAGATGGATCCTTGTGACCTGTGGGCCAGCCTGGCCTAATTAACAAGTTTCAGACTTAGGAAGGACTCTGTCTCAGAAAGCAAGATAGGGGCTGGCAAGATGGACCAATATACCCAAGAGCTTGCTGTCAAGTCTGACAGCCTGAGTTCAAGCTCCAGGACTTCCACAAATTGTCCTTAGACCTCCACATTGTGCTAGGGTACCCACATTCCCACTAAACATGTATACAATAAATGTTATTTAAAAAAAAAAAAGTAAGGTGGCTAGTATCTAAGGAACAGCACTCAAGATTGACAAGTGTGAGTGAGTGTGTGTGTGTGTATGTATGCATGTGTAAACACAATTCTTGACCAGGAGTAACAGCATCTATTCATGTGTCTATATATCCATCCACCTATCCATCTGCCCATCAATCAATATGTTCTTCTGTCTATCATGCATCATCCATCTACTCACCCCACATCCATCCATCCATCCATCCATCCATCATCCATCAATTATACCCATATCCATTTATGCATGCATCCATCTATCCATCAATATGCCTATCCATCCATCCATCTATCCTTCCATCCATTTACCTGTCTATCTATCCATCAATATGCCTACATATCCATCCACCTATCCATCTGTCTATTCATCTGTCAATCCATCCACTATCCACTCAGACATAAACCCATATGCCAATCCAGCCCTACCCAGCCATCCATCTCCCAAATATCTTCTCCCTGTACCAAGATGCTGAGAATGTAATGAACTATAAAGATGCAATACAAAAATATCAAAGAATGAAGAATCTCCACTTGGTACAGAAACAGATGACTATAAAGCAATGTAAAATGTGGGTGTGGCAAGGAGCTCCTGGACCTGACAGAGTGGAGCAGGCATGCTGAGGTGCTGGATGATGCTGAGGTACCAGGTGAGGCTCTGTGTTCCATTCAACAGGTGTTCACTAGCACTCTTGGAGATGAGCTATCAGAGCCATCCCTCTTGCCAGGAAGGAAGGAAATGAATAAAATGACAAGAAGGGATGATTACTTCTGATCCACGGAGAGTAAAATCTTAAGCACTGAAGAAACGGTCTGAGGTAGGAGAATTCTCAGCGGGAGTCAGGCGGGGTCTAAGGTCATGAGGACCAGGGAGATAGAAGAAGCAAGATCAGAAAGCTGACTGGGGTCAGCTCATGCTTGGGCATTTAGATGGGATTCTTAGAATAAACAGTAAACCACCCACCCCAAAGAGAGATGGGATCCATCTAGGGATCTTGGGCAGACAGCTCCAGGCGGCCCTCTTGGGTCTGTGGGTTCCTGGAGTGGCCTCATGCCCACAACAATGTCAACAGCACCTTTGCAGGAACCACTGTGTGGGTCAGATGTGCTGTGATTTCTGGCTTAATTGACGGCTGGTACCAGTTGTGAGCAGGAAAAGATAGGGAAGGCCATGCTAACCTGTCACACAGGGAAGAAGAAGGCCAAGATATACTCACCAACAGCCAAAGGAAGGAGGCAGACTTAACACAGACAGGGCAACAGCCATAACTCTGAGCACCAGGGTTTGCATCCTTTCCAATGGTGAGGCTTAGGTAAAAATGTTACCTGGCTAGCCTGCCATTTTGTGATGTTATTAATACTGTAAGGAAATTTTCTTGTATGTTGTTACTGCTGTTACTAAGAAACTTTCTCATGCTGAAGTTGATTGCAGATTCTGTTACATTTTGTGCCTTGGTGTTCTTAGAAACCAGTCACCACAGAAGTCAGTAGAATTGCTTTGTATAGTTAGCCATAATAAGCTTGAACCTGAACCAACCACCGAGCAGCACTTCCTGCACCTGTGTAGGAGCTTTTATGGTTTCTTGCCTTTATAAGCTGCCCCTGGGATGGACCCCAACATAAGAGAGACATCTGTACCAATATAAGAAGCCATTTGGAACAAGACTTCCATTTTGAAGAGGGGTTGAGTAAAGTTTAAGTTCCCAAGACCTCCCTGGGAACTGACATCCTGGATGGCAGATAAAGACATATACATGAGCTGGCAAGTTAAGACAATAATGCTAGACAGGGCAAGTCCCCTGCCACAGTTGAATACCCCAACCAATAGGAGCAGGATAAATGTACAACAAAGACATGTTCCTAAGGAAATCCCTAATCCCTAAATCCTAAGCAGTAGAATAACTTGGCACACATGTTGTGGATTTTAGGCTTAAAAGCCCTATAGGATCTTAATTCAAGGTCCAAGGCAGCTTCTGAGTCTAGTCTGCAGCCCTGATCGATCATTCTTGGGGTGTGTTGTTCAATATACCAGCCCTGTTTGCCTGAGATTAGTGTCTGAATAGTTTGTGTGGTGATCCCCAGACTCTGACATGAGTCCAGACCCAGACACTTTCTCCTACCCAGAGTGCCTTGAGGAGAAACATGGGCTCTGCTGGTTCCCTGAGAAGACCTCAAGAGAGAGAGGCATTCTCTCAGTGGGCTAGCCTCTTCACTCCAGCACTCAGTCCTCACCCACAGCTATGCTTCAAAATCCACCCCTACTGGGTAGACTATGGAACCTGTGCTGGGGTCATGTGACAGCCCCAGGCCCCTGAGAACTTGAGCAAATGGGGTGGGTGTCAGCTTCCAGGCAGAGTAGGTGGCTGTTGTGGTTGCTGGGAGCAGGGAAGAATCTGGCCTGTGCTACCAACACCAGTCAGTTTTCCATCTCAATTGCCGGTCCCATGCTTCTGGGAACCTTCCCTTGGCAGAAGCAGCAGCGTTGCAGACAGTCTGCCCTCTGCTCAGTGAGTGAAGCGCCCAGGGGTCAGGACTCAGGGTCGGAGAGAAAGGAAGAGAAAGCCAGCAGCCACCTTGATCTTGACTATAGATAAACCGGCCAATCACACCCTGGCCCCTAAGCTTTGAGAAGCGTGGAATGCACTTTCATGCCAGGAAGACACCTACACTTCCTCGCCTCAGACCAAGGCACTTCTCAGTGCTCTGGGGGCCTCAAACAGCGAGGAAGGTCAGAAAAGCAGGGGATCTTTAAGAACTCCGTCACCATACATGCCTGTGTGAAGGAACTAAGGAAAGCCTCTAGACAAATGGAAGAAACAAGCCTGCAGTGGGTACAGCTAGGAGCGAGTTACCTTACCTCTCTAGCCTTCTATCCCATGTGGATGGAGAAAGATGGTCAGGCCTAGTCTTGCCAGGGAGATAGGACATCTGAGAGTGGTCACAGTGTCCAACAAGGCACCCAGTGAGTCACTGGTACTATGTGTCAAGCTGATTTTGTCAGCCCTGATAGAGACTAGGCAGGCAGGCAGACAGATAGACAGACAGACAGAGGAAACTAAGCCGAACAAACCTTTTTAATCAACAAAGCAGGAGACTTGATGAATAAGACCCAATCTCTACTGCAGCTCCAGGCTCTGCAGAAACAACCAGTGGTCCAAACATTGCCCGTTCATGGTCTCCAGCCAGGGTGCTACTGACACAGTAGCTGTGCAGAAGCCTAGTAAGAAAGCAGTACTTTCCGTCCTGATCTAATCCTATCTCTCACAGTCTCACAACCTCCAACATGCATCTGATAAAGCAATCACATCACACAGAGAGGACAAGGGCCTGGCAAAGGCTACCTGTCGCCATTCCTGTAGCAGAGTCTCCTTCCCTTCCAGGGCTGTGTAGGACTCTGTCACAAGTGTGGATCACAGTTTGTTTTCTGGTTCTTTGATGGATCATGGGATGATCTCATCTCTGAGCCACTGTGCATAGGACCACTATAAATAGGTATTTCCTGGGCCTACTCAAGTCTTTGTTTAAGGTTCTTGGAGTGGACATACTGGGCTGTATGGTCACCCAGATGTTTCTTATGTGATAGAAGCCAGAAATGAAAGGCCATGTACTCTGTAATTTTGCTCATATGAAATAGCCAGAACAGGTAACACTACAAAAGCAGCATGCAGACAGTTGCCAGGGACCAGAGAGGGGCAGGGAGGGGACAAGTCCAGGCTTTGCATTGGTGACGGAGATGCTTTGGAAGGAACAGAGGTGGTGCTACATCCTACTACAAATGTACTAAACGCCACTATAGTACTCATTTTAAATGGCTAATTCACCTACACATTAAAGCTGGGGGTGCTCAGTTGGTAAGTCCTTGCCTTGCAAGCGAGGACCTGAGTTTACCCCCCAGCACCCACATAAAAAATCAAGCAGGGCATAGTGAACTACTCTTGTAATCCTATAGCTGGAGAGTCAGGTACAGGTAAGGCTCTGGGGCTCACTATCCAGCCAGCCTAACCTACCTGGCAAGATCCAGATCAAAGAGAGACCCCTGTGAAGCAAAACAAAGCAAGGTATATGATGCTTTGAGAAATGCCTGCTGAACTTGTCTTCTGACCTCCATGTGCACACATACATACATGCACGCACACATACATCTACACACACATGTGCATACAAATATATACATACATCTTCACACACCCATACAGAGAGAGAGAGAGAGAGAGAGAGAGAGAGAGAGAGAGAGAGAGAGAGAGAGAGAACATGAAGACTTCTACCAGTGACTGGTGAAAATAGTCAATAAGAAGAGTTAGAGACTGGTGGTGACCCTGGGGCAGGATGACCCAGCAGTAGAGGAAAGTGCACGGCCCAATCACCACATTTGATAATCACCTCAGGTTCAGCCTCCGGATTAAGCTTCTCACACTTAATCTCCCACCAACTAGAGGGCCAGCCCTGTGACACCCCCAATTCTATCACACACGAATCCCACGTGAACACAGAAAATCTACTGTCTGGACATTAATCTTATAGGGAAAACTCCCTACATTTGTATTAATTTTTCCTTCACAGGTTTTAATTGAAGAGAGGATGATATGGTGTCCCAGGGGAAATAAACTTTTACTTCATCCACCTGAAAACCTCATGGCTTCATTAGAAATCACATTAGTTCCTCACTAAGCAACAATAATAAGGTAGAGTTGGAATCAATAAAGAATAAAGCATTGCCCCAAGGCGTAGATCCACTTGGTGCAGTTGTGTTCCCTTAAGGCAGAGCTGTGGTATCTCCAGCAGTAACAGGTGGGGTGAGGCAGCTAGGCGGTGGGGCTTCCTCCAACTGCTTTCATGCAATACAGTAGGAAAGGCAAGCAAGCCTGCTGTTCCTTCTTGACAACCAGCCCACGATGCCTAAGAAACCAACTCTTTGGCCACCTACTTGCAACCCTGGAAAAATGAACTCCATCTTTAGAGCTCACCCATCACAGATACCGAGAGGGTTTTTTCACCTCATGAGCCTTTGATGATCTATTAATAGTGACTATTCTAGAAAAGAAGTAAATGGTGCTGTTGTTGATTAGCAATGTCTGCCTTGGTTACTGGGATTGGAGTGCTATGTCTGATGGCAAGTATGTGACCATTAGGCTCAGAAGTCCCTACTAGAAGTAGAAAGGGACATCCAGATGTCCACAGGCCACCAATACTGATAGCAATTCACCTTCTCTCCTACCAATGCCAGCAACATGACTCTGCTAACTAAAGAAGCAAAAAGTACATTGGCACGGGAGATTGACTTACCTCTTCATTTCTAGTAAATATGACATCTCCACCTAGAATATAATGAGTGCTTACCTGATTCTCCACCAGGCTGGGAGGCAGAGACAGCGGATCCTGTATGGAGAAACAGAAAGAAAAACAGAAAGACAAGGAAGGTTTAGTGTTTAAGAAACCATTGTTTTTGAGTTTGTTTTTCTCACAGGCGCAGTAGCTACATTACTTCTAAATGAATATTTTTATTCAGTCTAAGGTGTTTGCTGAGTGAATAATAAATGAGAGTTGAGTGGGCAGGACCTTCATTTATAACAAGATGACAAGTGCCTGGCTTTGTCAGGAAGGTGATGAAATAAGACAGCTGCTGTGGTCAGAGGCCAGAAGGGGCCAGATGTGTGCAAATGTCCTGAGGAAGGTAGGAGTGGGTGGGGAGCAGCAGGAAAACCTGATCAGCAAGGAGAAGAAAACAAGAGAATATGGGGACCAGAGCACACTCAGTTTCATGATTGGCATTTGGAGTTTGTGTACTGTGATCGTTAGATTTATTTGTCAACTTGACACAACCTAGAAACAGCTGAGAAGAGAGTCTCCATGAGGGCTGTCTACACTGGGTTGGCCTGTGGGCATATCTATGGCAGACAGTCTTTATTAAACAGTTGATTGATGTGGGAAGACCCAGCCCACTGAGGGTGGCACTATTCCCTAGGAAGGGAGTCTTAAACCAAATAAGAGTAGAGAAACCGAGCAGAGCACAAGCATGCATTGATTTCTCTGCTCTTGATGTGTGGATATGATGTGACTAGCTGTTTAAAGTTCCTGTCTTGATTTCCCCACAGTGATGAACAATGACCTAGTCTCAGAATAGAAAAGAGGCTGAATAAGCCTCTTTTTCTAAGTTGGCTTTTGTCAGGGTCTTTAATCATAGCAACAGAAATGAAATAGAACTTGCGACTTTCTAAAAAAGTTAGAAAGCATACGTTTATACTCCTTCCTAAAACAAGACCTCAGTTCCTGACCTAGGCACCCGTAGAGACAGTCCTTGCCTCCGTGAGCATGCTCAGCTACAGACCTGTGAGGCTGAAATGCACCATCTTACCAATCATGATAGGACACAGCCAAGACCACAGATCATACCTCACAAAACATCACTCAAGTGACGTGGACCAACCCAGACACACTACACACAGACTGAGTGAGCAACCAACAGGGAGGACCAGACATGTGAGGGCTAACCTACCCTGAGCCAAGACACCCTTCTGCAAACCAAGAAGGCCTGCTCTTTCCTCTCAGTCTCTCTGAGGTTAGTCTCTGTACTTCAGTCATGGTTGGGTTGTCTATACTGGCTTCCTTCCTTAAGTCACATTGAAACCCAAACTCGGTTTTCCCTTCCAGAGGTCAGATCTGTCCACCATTGCTGTGACCATCACTAAAGACACAAGGAGTCCTTACCTTGGTGGCACTTCTAGTCTATTACAGAGAGTTAAGACAACCCCAAAACTCACATACAGCCATTGCTGTGAGGAAGACCAAGAGGAACAGTCACCCTGCGGGCAGCCGACCAATATCGCACCAGAAGCACTTCCCTTCATTTGGTTGTAGCAACCTTGAGGATTAATATTGATTGTCAACTTGACAGGACCTAGAATCACCTAGCAGACAACCCCCCAACTGCACCTGTCAGGGACTGTCCCATCAGTAAATCGAGGTGGGAAGGCCCACCCTAAATGTGAGGACACCAGGTCGTGGGCTGATGAGGTCCTAGACTTAGGGAAAGGACAAACTGAGCTGAGCACCAGTATCTACCACTCTCTGCTCCCTGACTGCAGATGCTGTGACCAGCTGCCTGGCTCTCGTGTCACCATGACGGGTGGCACCCTCACACTGTGAGACAAAATAAACCCTTCCTCTCTTAAGTTGCTCTTTTCAGGGTATTTTATTACAGCAGCAGGAAAAGTAATTGATTCAATAATCAAACATGTTCCTGTCCCCATTGTGTGGGGCTGGCAGCAACATAAAATCATACTACAGAGGCACCATCATTTACTGAACTTTTCCTCTAAGAATACTTCATTTTAGTGTGTATGCTTGCTTGCATATGCATACATGTGCATTTATATGTATGTGTGGTGTGATTGTGTCTGCCCATGTATCCATGTCCATGCGATGTCAGATGCCTTTTCTCTGTCATTTTCCATCTTTTTTTGGCAGAATCTCTCAGTGAGCACTGTCGGCCAGCTAATCCAGGGCTCCACCTGTTTCTGCCCCTGACCCCCAGTTACAGGGGCTATAGGTTTGCATCTCTGCACCAGCCTTTTATCGGATGCTGGGGATCTGAACTCAGGCCCTCATGCTTGAGCAATTAGCCCTTTACTCAGCTAGTCTTTTCCCCAAGCCTCCCAAACCCTCTTTCTAAATGCACTCGGGGTATCTGCTGTTTAAAACAGCCCACAACCTACATGGAAGGGGCTTGTGTTCCTTGATCCTCAGTCTCATGCTATTGTGTATCAGGTCTTTTTCAGACAAGCATACACATGGTGCCAGGCAACCCCATGAGCTGTGTATGTGTGTGTGTGTGTGTGTGTTCCTATGTTTATGGACAACAATTAGATTCTGCCTCATATCAGGAAGCGATAGAATTCCTGCACAGACAACAACAGCAGGGACCAGTGCACCTTTCTGAGGGAACTGTCAGGTAAAACAGATCAGATGCCAGTGTCTAGGTGTGTGCACTCCACCCCACAGAAGGTGGAGGAGAGCAGCAGCCTACCGCATTCCCTCTGACTCAGGGAATCTAGACTGCTCTCCCAGGTAAATGCCTGGCCCTTATTAGAGAAACTATTAATGAGCTCTAAGGTTCCTTACGCTGAGATAAATTGTGTGATGAGCAGACAGGCCATCTCTCCACACCACCCACTAGCCACCTCTTCCTCCCTGTGCTGTTTCATTAGACACCACTGAGGAATCCATCCAGCCCACCTAGTGATGGAAGTTATTTTTTGAAATAATTATACAGTTCGAACCTGAGCCCACTTAAAGGTAGAAATGCTGAGCGGGGGAGGATTAAAAAATGAACTTTGCTCCTTTCTCCTCTGCTGGAGATGTCCCAGGGGCTTGAAAGAAGAGGGAAAAGTGCACGCCGAGTTTATCCTAGTTTATCCTCAGAGCCACTGTGAGGGCTGAAGTTCTAATTCCAAACAGCATCTGGTGTAATCACTAGGTGCCTGCCTTGCCCTGCCACCCCTGCCCCCTGGATGCCTGGCCTCTGCTCTCACTGTCTGGGACCCTGAGCATCAAGGGAGAGGGAAGAAAGGGAAAAGGCAAGGAGCAGAGGAGGAGACAGGGACAGCTGAGGCTCAGGTGTCAATGGGAACAACTCTGCTTGCACTCCTGAGGTGCCAAGCTATTGCGTGTAGTCGAATACGTGTGGATGAATACATGTGGATGTGGATGAAATTGAGACGGTTCATCCTATGCTCTAAGCCGTGTCTGCTCTACGTCAGTGTCATTTGCAAATGCAAAGAAGTCAAGTCACCACGTGACTTGGAACCAGCTTCCCCTCCCTCCCCTCCCCCCACCAGCCATGCTCTCTCCTAAAGTCACCATGAGTGTGAACTCATAGCATCCCTCAGAAGTGATGGTTGAGCTGGTAGCTCTGCTGGCAAAGTGAGAGCTGAATTTGAGCCCCAGAACCCAAGCAAAAAGAGATCCATGCAAGATGACATGTGATTTAATCTTAGCACTGGGGATGTGAAAACCAGAACAGATCTCTGGCCAGCCTAACCATCCCTGTGAGTTCCATGTCAAAAAGACAAACACACACACAAAAAAAAAAACAGGGTGGACAGCATCCTGATAGATAGATAGATAGATAGATAGATAGATAGATAGATAGATAGATAGACAGATAGATGACTCAGTAGTTAGGAATGCATAACACACATACGCATAAATAAAAACAAATCTTAAAAGAAAAGATAAGATCTCAAGAAATGACACCCAGGGTTGACCTCTGGCCTCTGCGTGCATTTGCATACACACACAGACACACACACATCAAAGTGACCAGGCTTGCAAGGAGCACCTCATTCCTTCCGCAGTAGAGGAAAAGCAAGAGCTCCATTTCATGAGCAGACTTTCAGTCTTACAAGGAAGCATCCCTTCTCTCCAGCAAACTCCATGACAAGTATGTAACATTTGGAGATCAAGTGACAGTTTTTACAATGGCTTTAGGCAATGCCAAAACAATGACAGCAGGCGACCTACATCAGCTCCTTGGTGGGATTAAAGCTAGGAAGAAGACTCTGTCACTTCTCCTTTGTGTTTCCTCTGGCATGAGACTGTCACTCAGGGAAGCCCCAGCCTCCCAGAGGGTTAGGATTACTTTTGCAACAGGGTTAAGAAGGAAGCGGGGTTTGTCTTTTTGATAATTCAATGGAAACTGCAGGGCCCAGGCCCAGAGGACATTCCCAGCCTTTCCTGGGAGAACACAACCACCTTGATCAGAGGCCCTTTACCTGAGTCTCTATCCCCATTTGAAAAATGCCCCAAGCAGCAGTAGCTGCCCCAAAGTAGGGTATTGCAGAGCATGCCTTTGAGCCCTTGGGGAGCCTCCCAACAAAGCTTCTCTGCATGCTCCTCTTTTCTTTGGGGAACCCCCTCTTTCCCATGAAGACCACTATGATATGGGGAGCACCTTTACATTGGAAACTCTTTTCCATTAGGGATCCTTTACCACAGGAACCCATCTTTCCAATGAGAACTCTATTCTCGAAGGGGACTGGCAAGCAGCAACCCTAAGGAGAAAAGGTAAGAGGATTATAATGTCGAAGGCAACAAAATAGCAATCAACAAAATGGCAATCACTCCATTACAGGTCAGTTAAAGCAAGGGTTGAGTTTCCACAGCAGAGCCCACTAACAAGGTATCTCCTGCCATCTGCAGCACAGAAAGAGGCAAGGAGAGCTCCTGGGATTGTTAGAAACTGGCCCGTCCATCTTTGCCTTCACTGTTGACTTTAATATGGCTTAAATAACATGGCTTCCTTTCTCCCTACTGTTCAGCTTCCAGACTCATTTCCAGAGTCTTGATATTGATCTGGGACTGACCCCAGGACTCCCCTCAGCCAGTGATTCTTTAGAGTAAACCGGGTTCACAGTTGGCACCAAGTAGATGTAACATTACCAACTGCCCTCAAGGAACTAACAGAGGATTCAAGAGACAAAACTCAGAAAGCAATCTGTAAAAGATGAGGCTCTCTAGATTTTTTTTTGCCCAGAGAAGCAACAGGACTCAGAAAAAGAGGGATGAGAAATGAAATGTGTGGGGCATCGTCACCAGGGGAGGACACAGGAACCTGGGTCCCTGAAGGAGAAGAAAACATGTAGGGTGACTCAGAATTCAAGGGAGCACAGTGGGAGTGGCTACTACACCGTGATGCAAAGACCCTATGCCCACCCCGCAGCCCCTCTTGTAAGTTTTCCCAGACTGATCACTGGCTATTAGGAAATATAGATGCACAGAAGCAACAGAAACCCCAAACACAAACGGGCAGGAAGGATGTTAGAAAGTGTGGCTAAATCCAGCTTCTGCTTCCAGTCCTAGGTATTGGAGGAGGAAGAGAACCTAACATAAGGCCTAGAGAGGCTGGGGACAGAAATAGAGAAAAGGAGATAAAACCTGGTATCTATCACTCTATGTGAACCCACAGCAAACAAGTAATACATGCTTCATCCTCTGCTATGTTCTCAAGGCTAGACCTTTCTTGGTACCCATCAGGGGTCCAATAAGAATGAAAAAGATCAGGCTGAAAAAATTGCTCAGCAGTTAAGAGCACTTGCTTTTCCAGAGGCCCTGAGTTCAATTCCTAGCACCCACATGGTGGTCATAACTATCCATAAAGGGATCTGATGCCTCTTCTGGCATAAAGGTGTACATGCAGCTTAGTATTCATTCATGAAAGAAGAAAGAACGAGGGGGGGGGATCCGTACATGGATAGATAAATGGAGTCATAAATGGTGTCACAGTTAGGACTACTATTGCTATGATGAAACACCATGACCAAAAGCTTGAGGAGGAAAAGATTTATTTGACTTACATATCCTGAATCACAGTCCATTGAGGGAAGCCAACGTACAAACTCAAACTGGGCAGGAACCTGAAGGAAGGAGCTGATGCAGAGGCACCATGGAAAAGTGGATACATTCATGCAATTCACAGATGCATGGAGAAATGAGTGGAGGATGCATTTGTGGGTGGGTAGATGGATAGATGAATGGATGGACGGACAGACAGATGAATGTATAGATTCATGGAGAGATAAATGAATAATTATAAATGCTATCATAGTCTTCTATTGTTATAAATACAGAATGCCAAAATTTAAAAATCTTTAAACACCCTTGTCTGTTTAGATTCAAAGCATCCTGGAGGCCTTTCTGCTTAGAGGCAAGGGTTCTAGTAAAGACTTTGAGTCACACAGTCTGGGACAGCCTTTTCAAGGCTGCAAAACTTAATGTCTATCTGCCCACCTATCCACATGCAGTGCTCACCCATGTAAGGCAGAAGAGTTAGTTACAGTTGTCTCTGGTGGGAACCAAGAGAGGCGACCCACAAAAATTGCAGAGCTGAATATGGCAAGCAACACGGGTGCAGTCACACATATAGTGTCTCTTTCTCCTTCCCCCTCTCCCTGTACCACCAGACAGCAACACTGGTGCCACACATCACCCCTCACAACCTCAGCCCCACCGGTCCTCTCCTGCTCCATTACTCCTATGGGTGCAAGCAAGCCACCAGTGACACAGAAAACAGCTAACTACAGTGAGCTCATGCCAGGATGATTATGCTGAGGCTTTGCAATTCGGCTCAAGGAAGAGCACCCAGCAGCTAATCTTTAAAATGCTATCTATATTTAATACAATATGAATATTTAACTCACTTAATGCAATATTTAATTTGATTTCCAATGCAAATAAAATAGTAAACAGATGAGTTAATGATTTACACACAGGCTCTCCTGTTGTGTCATGAAGCCTTTCTCTGTTAACAATTTTCACCCTCTCTCTAAGCAGACATGCTAAAATGATCCAGCTGCTGCTTCTAAGTGGGTCAGAGTGTCCTGTGGGGAGTGGGCTCAGCCAGGAAGTGGCCACAGCTTTGATTTGAGACTTAATTAAATCATAGTATGCATTGGGCACTACGATAAGACTTGGTAGGAAGAGAGAAGGAACCCTTCTCTCTCTCACAGAGTGCCCAATCCAGTGGGAGACAGATACAATTCTCTGAAGGTTCAAAGGAGGATAGGGAAGGAATCCTTGCTTCTAGCTGCACTGAGCACTGACAAGGCCCCTAGCCCAGATGGAGCAGGAAGAGATACCATCAGAACCAAGAAGACCTGGGAATTGGTGGGCAGAGGGACCCAGGTACCCAGAAAGTTTGCTCAAAGCATTTATGAACTAAACATCTGTGTGGTGGTGTGATTGAGAACCATCACCCCATAGACTATTATTTGAACCCTTGGTGTCTAATTGGTGGTGCTTTTTGGTGAGGTTATGGAAGCCTTAGGAAGTGAAACCTTGCTGGAGGAAATACATCACTGGAAGTTGCTCCACTTCAGTTCAGTCCCAATGCTTCCTGTGTGGATACAGATGTGATCACTCAGCTCCTGCTCCTGCCACCATACCTCTCCACCATTGTGGATTCTTCCTTTGGAACTATAACTCAAAACAAAGTCTTTCTTCTACAAAGTTCATCTGATCATGATATTGTATCACAACAAAAAGCAAAGTAATAAATACATTCTGCACCTCTCAAACCCACAAGTTGGCCTCTAGTGCCCGTATGGGGAAAATGACACATAACATCATCTATGAATAGAGCTGGAGCCCTTGTAAGAGGAGATGTCTGTGAGCAAACCAGAAAGTGTGCCCTCCATAGGAATCAGCCAAAAACCTTGATCTTGGACCTATCTGCCTCCAGTACAAGGAGAAATAAATCCTCATCATTTAAGCCATAGGAGATCATGCCATTTCTTTATAGCAACTCAAACTCACAGCTGTGCTAATGACAAGAGAAGTTGGGCAAACTGAAGAACACAAGAGGGGGCAATCCCAGTTGGGGTTCAGCATCCCAAGCCACTTGGCTAAGTGGGGACATTACCCCAGAGACAGTGACAATTGAGCTTAGGAGTGACGTGACTGGAAGTATGCCACAGAAGGGTCACTCTGGCAGGGCAACAGCTCCACAGCGGAGAGCCAGTAAAGCAATCCCGAGAAAAGAGGTGTCAAAGGGAATAGAGAGAAAATGAACAGATTAAAGAACTAGAGAGAACATTGAATTGATGGGTCTTGGCACCTGGCTGAAGCAAGCCAGAACGGAGAATAAAACAAGGACTGTGTGAGAACTTTCAGCATGAACTACCAAGTGAGTGCATTAAACAAATGTTAATGGTCACCAACACTGTCACTGCCATGGTCATCAGTGACAAGGTCATGGTTCCTATCTTGGGATGGCATGGAGTAAGCCTCTTCCCTTCCATATCACCTTTTAAGTCTGTTCCCAAAAATGAATGGAACCCACGAGGAGCTCAAAATATGACAGTGGATAAAGCTGATGTCACCTGACGTCATCCTATAAGAGGCAAACAAACCAACACAACTTTGTGATAAATACTCACCAATAGGGAACCTATATAATAAACTGGTTCCATTCCATACAGTGGAATGTCTGTGACCATTAGAAGTCAATGCCCTGGACTTATACTTAATGGGCTTAATGTATTATTAATCTCTTTGGAGTGCAGACATAATCTCATTTTAAGCATGTTTAAGGTTTTGTTGGAGAATGAACTATACAACAGGGTTCACATGCATCTTCTATCTCTTCTTTCAGGTTTTTCTGTGTTCCTTGGTTTTTTCCAGGCTCATGTATTAATCAATGTGATTTTTAACGCTATAAAAGTAAGCAAAAGTAAAATATAAAAATGATCCTAAAAAAAAAAAAAAAAAAGTAAGCAAAAGTTAGGATATTTAACTTACTCCAAACAATATGTAACAAAATCTTTGGAAGCTTTCATTTCATGCTGTGAATTGTCCCTTTAAACATGAAGGGCACAGTCAAAGACTGATCATATTCTAAGACGCATGCCCTTTGCTTTGAAGAGTAAGACCAAGGTTCTCTGGCCTTGACTTCATGCTTCTCCTCTCAACCACTGTCACAGTCCTACCGCCATTTTCTATTATCTCGTTACAAGAATGAGCAAAAGCCACATAAATGAAAACTATTCTGCTGAAGATCAGAAGTGTGGATCAAAATGAGGCCAAGGGTGATTCATCTTTTGTGGGAGATGGAGATCTTGACAAATCAAATATTATAGAAATCTAAGAGAGGGAGGAGAACCTTTTAAAATATGTCATCTTGGATCAGGATGAAAGAGGGACTCTTAGGTCTTCTCCAAGGCATGCTTCTTGTGATGTAACCCACCCTGAATTACTTGATACTTTTCTCTTATGGGTAATGTGAGATCAGCTTCCCACAGCTAGTATCACCCTAGAAGAGAGTCTCAATTGGGGAGCTATCTAGATCAGAGTTGGCTTGTGAGTGTGTCTATGGGGAATTGTCTTCATTATTCATTGGCCCAGTCCACTGTGGGTGGCACCATTCCCTAATCTGAACCCTAAATTGTTTTAAGAGTCCAGAAAGGTAGCAGAAAGCAAGCAGGTAGCATGGGTGACTTAATTCTATCTCTGCTCTGAACTGTATATGTGGTGAGGCTAGCTGCTTGATTTCTCTTCAATTGTGGACTTACACCTGGGCTTGAAAGTCCAATAAACCTTTCCTTCACTTAAGCTGCTTTTGGTAAGATTATTTGTAACAGCAATAGAAATGAAACTAGGACATACTATGGGGGATTGGTGCCGTGGAGCATTTGGGAAGTGGGGCCTGGCTGGAGAAAATGGGTCACATGAGCCCTAGTTCCTGCTCTGTGCTCTGACTCCTCTTCCACTGTGATGTGGGGATGCCACATGCTCCTGGTATCATGAACTCCACCATGCCTTCCCACACAACCTCAGAAACCATGAGCAAAAACAACCTTTTCCTCAATGGCCTATTTGATAGAAGAGGTCAGATAATGGAGATACATAGACTGAGTTGGCGCTGGGAGGGAACTGGATCTGTGGCGACAGCGTGAGACTGGACAAGGAATCTTTAATAGCAAGAGGTTTGGGGATGGGGAGATGGGAAAATGGGGAGTTTGACCTTGAACTGACCAAAAGACAGCCAGAGCTGAAGAAGTGATAGGAGCCAGGGAGATGGGTGTCATGCATGCAGCATGTTGTACGTGTGCCATGGTCCACATGTGCCGTGGAGGGCCGACTCCAATCATGAGATGACCAAGCCCTTCTGGGAGGTTTTGTAAAGTGAAATTTGAATAAGACAGAGATCAAACCCACGAAGTCTGGTATGAGAAGCAGAGCAAATGAAGGAAGGAGCTGAAGCCTGGTGAACCTGTCCTTTTGCCAGAACTGGGCTGTCCCTTCTCTGAGTCTTGGAACATCTTATATACTTTTAGTTAATCTCCATCAAAAATAAGCCATTCCCTCCCATCTCCAAATTCACTAATAATCTATCTTTTAGTAGGTCTCCAATAGCATCTGCCCCATGTGAGCCCTCTAAGCAGGGGGAGGCAAAAAAACACTAATTAGCTTCAACCTGGACTAATTGCTTTTTAAACTTCTCCTACGAGCCTGACTGGTAATGGCTTCTAAGAATCGATGTTTCATTATTTTTTGTCATTACAGAGACCAACCCTGTCGATGGGTCGTTAGGAATCAGCCCTTGGTGAGTTCCCCTCCTCTCCTTCCCTCCTTCTTTCCTTCCTTCCTTCTTTCTTTCCTCCTCCCTCCCCTCGTCCCCACTTCCATCATTCCCTCCTTCTCCTTCCTCTTCCCCTTCTCTTCTCATTGGCATCAAAGTCCCATCGCTACAGAGGAAGTAAAGGTGAGCTTCACAATGAAGAGGCTGGGAGATGAGTGTGGGTCAGGAAGGAGGAGGCTGCTGCTGAGTCCCAGCTCCATACCAGGCCATGCACACAGGTGTCGTGTGACCTTGTTAATCATTGCAGTAACACTAAGAAGCCTGGTCTGTCATCTGCCTATTTTCAGATGGGAGTGCTGAGGCTCAGAGATACTTAACCTTGAGCTCCCCACATTAAACAGGGAGGCTACAAAATTGTACAGGTCTCACAAGCCAGGCCTCCTGTGTGCATCTGGTAGGGGCCTCCTGCTTGGAATTTCAGGAACAAAGCTCAAAAGGATTCCTGAAACATCTTCTACCCAAAAGGTGTTTGTGGCAGAGGGGTTACACAGCCAGTCTGAGTCTGACGTCAGGGGATGACTCCTTCTTTATTCCTTCACCCTGACCCTCCTGGGAGCTGGTTACATAAACCCAAGCAAAATAGCACACTGAAAAGAGCAAAGAAGTGGAAAGTGGCCTTCTGGTGTCATAGACAACCAACCTGCCTGTCTGAGGGACTGTGAGAATAAAAATTAAAAACATCTTGAGACACAGAACAAAACTTCATGGTCAGCAAAGACCACCAACAACTTGTTAAAATTAGCCATAATAATAATAATTTCGAGCCCCTTCAGGGGCAGAGTGACCAAAAAACAAAAAAGGAAACAAGGACATGCAAGGACATACAAGTCTAAACAAGCCCAAATGAGTAATGGGCCATCTGGTGTTTTTCTCCCACTTCCTCCTGCCCTGGGAGATCCAGGTCCAAGGTTTCATGGTCAAAAATAACTAGTCTACGCAAACTGCTGATGTTTAAAATATCCAATCATGTGTAACACGCCAAATCTTCCCGCTCTTCCCACCTCTACCTATAAAAGTTCCCAAGCTTTCTGGGGCCTGGGTCAATTCCTCTGTCTCCTGCTGGGACACGTTTCGACCCGAGGGCCCTCACTATTAAACTGCCTTTTGCTGATTGTATCAAGATGGTCTCTCGTGTGTCCTTGGGTGAGTGCTTATTCCGGACCAGAGTGAGGGACTCCCTCCCCCTTGTGGGGTCCTTTCAGGACCAGGGTCTGAACACTAAGGCCCTTCCAAGGGGCTGAGTACACTAGCTGTGTTCTCTCCCATCTGTGACAAGGTCAAAGACATCAACAAACAATAAGCCAATGGTGGATCCATTTTCAGAAGTCTCCCCAGAACCCCTCAGGTAGCAACCAGGACCCACAGCACGGACTTGAGACTCTAGCATCACTCTACTTGTGTTCTTCTGGGGGCATGGGTAGGGAGGAGCCTAGAATGTTCCACTGTGAGACCCCTGTCACTGCCCCTTTCCCCTCAAGCCATTCTAAATATTTCATTCCCATCCCTCTGTGACCCAAGTGTCCATCACACTCACAGTTTGTACTGATGTGATGCTGGAGTCTGGCAAACAGTGAGTGCTCAGCAAATGTTAGCTCCAGTGATTCTTATGTTTACATGGCCAATTGCAATTACAGGGCTCTGTGGAGATGTATGTGAGGACAGGGTGGACACCCAGGCTAGAGCTGCAAGTTCAGTATTTCCTGGCTACTGTTAATTAGATGGTGTGAAGAGTGAGGAATTCTGGGGCATGAATCCTGATGATGTCTCTTAGATTGTGTGCAGGTTACCTCTTTATAACATCCCAGGAACCTAAGATGTTTTAGCGTCTGATGCAAAAACTGGGTCATTATGGAATTGGTGAAATAAACGGACATGTAGAAACCAAGATTTGTGCTCCTATGAAAGAGATGTGTGATTCAGAGAAGGATAAACAGAACAAACCTAAGCTAGACTGCACAGATGGGGACAGGCAGAAGAGGAGATGTACCCAAGATAGCTATGTCACATCCTTAGGGAAAGAAGGGCAGAGGTGGCAATGGCACGTGCAAAGGCCCTGTGGTGGGAACAAGAGTGGCCAGGTGTAAAAGTAAGGGATCTGCAGCAGGGAGCGCAAGGAGATGAATTCAAGCAGAACTCTGAGAATATCCTCAAATAAGCAGTGGTCCTGAAACCCAGAGGTGACCCTCCTGGTTGACAAACAAGAGGTCAAAGGGCACCTGGCCTCTGGCTTAGAAACTCTCCTTCATTCACCCCCTGGTAATCATGGTGTTTCATCTGACTCTACAGAAGACTCAGCTGATTGGATGAATAATGAGACCTGGTCCAGGAGCATCCAAGACATTTGGCCATCAGCAGACAATCAGTCACTCTGCGCACAATGAGTCTTTAACTTAGGCAATGGAACTGCAAAATCAGGGAGCAAACAGAGACCTCTTTTAATATTGTGCTCATGAAAGGCCAAATCTAGGAAAGGCAGAGAGGTGGGAAAGATACTGTGATAATACGAAGAGAGACGATTAAACCACAGAAAAGGTCACAGAGAATGGGGTTACAGTCACACAACTGGTAAGTGGCAGAACCACGATTCGAACCTGGTTGGTGGTGATTGGTGTTTAGGGTTTGAAGTGAATTCTTACCCATCAGACCCACTTGGAGATGTCACAGTCATACCGTGTCCATAGAATATACTCATGGGGAAAGAAGGAAGATCCCAGGTTGTGCTCTTACCAAGAGGGTGCAGAACAAAGCTGCTTCTGAGAAAGGTCAGACAGGAGGTGCATGCATGGTGGAAGCATCCTTCTGTTAGGGTGGGCAGCTTGCTGGGTTTGGCCTGAGCCTTTGTTGGATGGATCAGTTTCCTGCAAAATAACTCCCAAGAGGAAAGACTCTGTGGCTACTATGTAGTTAGGAACCTAGGACTCAGAGGAGAAAGAAACAACCTCGGAGGGAAAGGCTACTTCCAGATGGAGCTGGATATAAGCCCAGGTCTGACAACGCCCAAGAGTGTAGCTCACATGGTTCATAATGCTGCCCACCACATACAGCCAGGAGCAGAGAGCAGACTGGTCACAAGGTGTCTCTAGGCCCAAGCAGTGTGCTGAAGAAGAAGGACCATTCTAGTTCTGAAAGATAGATAAGAACCAAGAGCCAGGAAAGAAACCCTTCCTGGGAGCATTTCTGTGAGTATGTGCATGTATGTGAGGACATGTGTGTGCATGCTGTGTGGTGAATGCATATATGTGAAAGAGGACAAATATGTGCATGTGTGTGGTATTTGCATGCATGTGAAATGCGTATGTATGTGTGTGCATATGTATGGTGTAAGTATGTGTGTGCATGTGTGTATGTGCATGTGTGTGTTATTTTCATGCATGTGGGATGTGTAAGTATGTGTGTGTATGTGTGTGTGTGCATGTATGGTATGTATGGAGTGATGTTGGTAGTGTGTGCGCATGTGTGTGTGCATGTATGGTGTAAGGGATGTATGTGCATGTGTGTGCATGTACAATGTAAGTATGTGTGTGTGTGTCTGTGAGTGTGTGTGAATGCTCACCTATATGTTGTACACTGTAGAGTTCAGAAGTGAACATCAATGTCTTCCTTGGTTGGTCTCAACCTTATTTTTTTTCTAAGGTGGGGTCTCTCTAGATTTTCATTTCCCTGCTACGCTGAATGGTAAACCCCTGAGATCCACCTGTGTTCTTCCCTGACCCCCCAGCACTAGAGTCATGGGCACAGATCATCATGCCTGGCTTTTAACATGGCTGCGGGGGATTTAAACTCAGTTCCTTATGTTTCCATAGCAAGCACTTTGTCCAGGGACCTATCTCTCCAGCCCTCTCAGGAGCACTTCTGACTCCAGCAGTTTCTAGATTTTCCACCAGGGCTCCCACATTCCATAAAAAAGCATGCATAGAGGAGGTGTGTGTACAAGCCAGCCCCAGATCATTACTCCTTCTATGTGACAAATAGAAGTCAGCTCCTTGACACCCATCTTCCTCTGATGCAGTCTGTCAGTGAGAAACGATTTTTCCAGGGCAAAACCTGGCCCCTTCATCCCTGTGAGCATCTACGATGAATGTGGTCCAGCGCTGACATCTCCAAGTGGGTCCCACCCAGAGTAAGAATTCCCTTCTAATCCTTTACATGCATCTCAAAAATCAATGCGACTGTCAGTCTTTTACTTGTTAACACAATAAAAACTCTTCAAACTACATCTCCTTTTTACTCTGTGAACTCAAAGGCAGCCTGAAGGGGAGAAAGAAGAGAGGAAAAAGAGCTGTCCTGAGGAAACATGTTCGGTTTTGTGATAACAGAATTTCTGTTGTCCAGAAGTGATTTCATACACAGTGCCGTGCATCGTGCGCCTCTTTAAATAGTCTAAGCTTTCCTAGCAGCGAACAAATGAGTTAAACAGCTATGTCGAGTTGCCCTGCAAACATGCCAGCTGAGTAACAGGTCATTACCTTCAAGACCATCACCCAACCTCGGCTGGCAGAGAAGGCGCTACGGAAGTGGAGAGGGGCTGTGGGTGTCCGTCAGACCCTTCCCCACCTCGGGTAGGAAAATACAGAATTCACCAGCAAGCATGAAACCAAACTGAACATCACCCACTACTGGGTTTAGTGTTGTTTAGTTTAAGAGGATTCATTGTTTGGACTTGGTTTTTAGCCCAGGCTGTCCTCAGGCTTAGAATTCCCATTGCCTTAGTCTCCCTGGTACTGAGATGAGAAGCACATGCCACCATACTAAACTTCAATTACTGGGC
Source organism: Mastomys natalensis (assembly GCA_021653895.1). Classification (NCBI taxonomy): domain Eukaryota; kingdom Metazoa; phylum Chordata; class Mammalia; order Rodentia; family Muridae; genus Mastomys; species Mastomys natalensis. The sequence goes on from JAJTUV010000378.1 coordinate 1,099,369, forward strand.
TTGAATACTATGTTTTATTCAAACGAATATCAGTCACCTTCTGGGTAGTACACACAAGGGTCCTACAGATGGCCATAAATAAGACACTTGATCACCAACACTGGGGAGCTGGTGGGTAAAAAAGATACATGTAGCAGAGACAAATTTCAGGGTGTTCAGGCATTGATATTATGGAACATGGAGCCAGGACAGAGAGGAGGAGGAGAAAGCAGAGGAAAAGGACATTTCTATCAAATACCACAACCCTATTAATCCTCGCCCCTCAAGGAGTCTCAAGATACATAACAACTCTCTCTCCTGAAACATCACACTAGTCTAAGCCGCCACGTCTCTGTTTGGGGACCATTAACAACAGCTTCCTAAGGGTCTCCTGGAATCCATCCTGGTCCATGCCCGCTCACCGAGAAGTGCAGATTGATCATGCTGCCAACTCATGAAAGCCCATCAGAAGAGGAGATGGGGCATGAGTAGGAAGAGAAGAGATAAGGAGGAAGAGGAGATGCAGGAAGATGAGGAGGAAGAAAAGAGGAGGGGAAATAGCAAGAGGGGGAAGGAAGAGGAGGAAGAGATGTAAGAGGAAGTGGAGGTGAAAGAAGAGGAAGTTGAGAGAAAAGAAGGAAGAACAGAAGGAGAAGAAAGATGAAGAAGAGAGGAAGAGGAGGAAGAGGAGAAAGACATTGAAAAGAATGAGAGGGGAGGAAGGAGTGAGGAGATTAGGGAGCTCACATCCTCCTTTCCCTGCGCGGCAGGCCCTTGCAAGAACATGATCTTGAGCAAGCGTCTGAAGCTTCACCTTCCTTGGCTGCAATAGAACCCAGCAGGAAACTGAAAGTCCTTGCTACTCTTTCTATCAGATTGATAGACTTGAGAGAGAACGGGCCCCATGCAGGTCACTCTGCTGCCATGGGACAGTGCTAATGGAAGCAAAGGCACTAGAGAGGGAGCCTCAACTCACCTCCTTGTCTCTGCCACCAGCCACTCCTGTCTTTGGGCACTCTGTGCAGCCAGGCCACTGGCTAGAGCATTCAGCATGGGGCCCTGAGACAGCCGAGGCTATGGGATAGCTATTACCCTTTTCCCTGCGATGGCACATCAGAGGGGTGACTTTAACTTCCAGAGAGTGCTGCAGAGCAGACTCCTGCCTGCACAGGAACGCTGCTCAGCTGATCTGCCAGCAAGATCAGCTTTCTTCAGGATCTGATCATCTACAGCTGTCTTTCTGGCCATGCTGGCTGCTAGCATGTGGTACATGGAACTGAGCTAAATGTGTGAGCCACGGACTGTCGCAGCCCTGAGCTGTCAGACTGGAGTCTGGATGTGGCAGCGAAATCATGGGACGCAGACCAGCACTCCCCAGTTCTGCCAGGCCAGCAAGCTACACCACCATCTGTCACCACTTAAAGGCGTGGATCAGACCGACAGCCACAATTAATGGAGCACAGAATATTTTCCAGCTCTTATTTTGAAATGATTTCTGGTAGAGTCTCACTTGCCTCTGTCGGGACAGACGGTGATGGTTTGTCAGTCAGGCTCAGCTTGCTTGGAACAATTAATCAGCAGTTGGTGCTAAAACCGATTTACTGGAATGGGCCGAGAGACACCTCAGTTTTCTCTATTAATGTGTAAAATGAAATCGCTTATGAGCCGCTGAGTGACATGCATGATGCTGCCTCTCCCTCTGCTTAGTGAGCCCAAGATGGGAAGGTGCCTTTCTGAAACCTGGATGCCGTGACCTGCTAGAAACGAAAAAAAAAAAAAACAAAAAACCTGGCAGCTAAAGAGTTAGCTAGATAGTTCTTAGCACGCACACCAGTGTCCCGTAACCACCTGTAACTTCAGTTCCCAGGGATCCCGTGCCCCCCTCCCCGTTCTGGCCTCCTCAAGCACCTCCATATGTGGATATGTAGCATACACACAGAGACACACAAATAAAAATAAAAATTTAATGAAATTAGATACACCTGAAGCTCTGAAAAACCAGTTTGTTTCTCTTCTAAGTAGGGAGATAGTCACCTACTCTTCAGTGTGTGTATATGTGTATGTATGTGCATGCAGTTGTATGTATGCGTGTGTTTGTGTACATGTGGAGGTCAGAGGTCAATGACAGGTGACTTGCTCCATCTCTATCGACATTATTAGTGGATATGGTCTCTCAGTGACCCTGACACTCGCTGACTTGGCTAGACTGCCTGGCAGGCAGCCCCAAGGACCCCTTGCCTATTAGCTCCCGCAGTAGGATTACAAGTGCCACACTAGCTTTTTCACGGGATTCTAGAGATTGAACTCGGGTCCCAATGCTCACAGAGCAAGCACTTTAATGGCTGAGCCATCTCATCAGCGTCCTCTGTATTTCACAGTGAACGTTTCCCTTGAGTGATAATCCTCAAGATGCATGAACTAACACACATTGGAATGCTTAATTGTGTGCCTAACCTAGAATCAGTATTGTTATTATATTATTATTATATTATCATTATTATTGTATTATTATTACTAGGAGTAGTACTAGCAGTAGTAGCAGTGGTTACCTTGGGAGGTTTGTAAACTAGCAGACTGCAAGTTACATCAGGACTTCACAGCCTGCTCTGTCATCTTCTACTGAGGCTCTAGGGGTAGAGTAAGCCTGTGAAAGCAACAGTTTGATTTGCATATGCCTCTCAAATGGTGTGTGTCCATTTCCAGAAGCTGCTGTAAGAAATAACCATGGATTCATGGAGACCAGAAGCCAAAGTCAAGGAGTCAGAGGGATATAGCTCCCTCCAAAGGCTCCACCACTGACCCGCCTCCTCCAGCGCCTGGCAGCTCCTGCTGTTCCTAGTCTTCCCATGGTCCTCTTCTTTTCTTACCAGGAAATGCAAGCCCTAGTCCAAAAGGACTTCCTCTTCAAGCTCTAAACCAACCTCCTCTCCCAAGACTCCATTTCCACATTACAGGGAATGCTCCTTTGTGGAGATGCCCTCCAGACCACCACGGACGGTGGTCTGGGCACTTCCTCCGTGGTCAGGTATCTAAGTGAGAAGCACACGTGGATGTGTTTGGCTAGAAGCCACCACACAGAAGCTTCTGAGTCATCACACAGCTGGAGAGGGCCTTTTGGTGAGGCAGCTGCCTTTAGTCATCCATGTTCTATAAGTGACCCAGTGAACTTGCTGTTCTCCTGTCTAGACTTGGGTGGAACGTCTCTTTGGTCTGTTGTCAGCCCCCTATCTGGGGTGAATAGCATTTGCTCAACTCCTCAGGAAGTCGAAACAGTGGAACCCCTCTCCCCATACGATGACTGCTTAGGGATATGACCATCTTTGGACATAGAGAACACATCCTAAGGCCAAGAATGGTGTCTTAACTCACTGTTGTGTCTGCAGCATTAACCTAGAGCCAGAGTCATGTAAGAAAAGCCATTGAACGAAGGAGTCAACGACTAAATCCTCAGAGGTCCCCATGATGACCTGAGAGCAACCAGTTAGTTCAATTGACACCATGTGACATTTAATTATCAACACTATGAGCCCACCCCCACTTCCTGGTTTCCTGTTCCTCTAAGCACATCTAGAAAAGTCCAGTTGCAAGATTATAGGTCAACTTGAGACACTATGACCTTGTAAACAGAACTTTTTTGCACATTTCACTTTCTCTTGGAAACCGAGCTTCACAGAAAGTGTATACATATGGAGAAGCCAAGAGACATAGGATAGGGGAAGTCAGGACCATGAGCTTCTAGCCAGCCTGACCTAGTGGACGTGTCCAACCTGAAGCCCACTGGCCAGACATGCTCCAGAATACCTATGAATGCAGTCTAATATAAAATTGTAAATTTGATTTAAAACATGACTGGCTTTGATGATTTTTTTTTATGCCTTAATTATGTAGTTCTTGAGTATGAACTTTGCAGATAGCAATTTAATGTCCCAGGGTCAAAAGGTTGGATATGTCTGGGTCTCTAAACATGTTTTAAGAGACTTTCACTCTGTCTGAGGTTCCAGTCTTTGCCCTTGAATTTGTCTCCACACCCTCCACCACCCAGTTCAGTCCTGGGACACACAAGCCCTGACTTCCTTGGAAGGCAATGACCCCAGCACAGGCATCCCTGGCTGGCCAGAAGTCTGCCTCCATCATATGAGAACCCCCATGCTGTGAAGGAACAGGGTGGTAGCTGTTCACCCAGAGACATGGAGAGAGTTCAGCAATGGCCTCCACAGCCAAGATGCTCTGGAGAAACAGAACATATCTTATCCTAAATCTCCCCAGTAAGGAAGCCATGGAGGCTAGAGTAATGGGGGTGAAATATTCCCAGTAAATAAATGATAACTTATAGCAAATGTCCTTCACAACACTAGCTCAGGTGGACGCCACGTGTGCTCTAAGAATGGGGAAGCTGAAATGGGCACGGTGGCACTTGCCTAGTCTCGTACTGGAAATAAGGTGATATCAGACTCAAGAGACTGTGCCAATTAACCCATCTTAATAGTCAATTCTGCAGAAAAGAGATGTCAATGCAAAGAAAAGGCAACATTGGAATGGCCAGCATGCGAATTTGACACAAGTCCTCCAATCTTGAGAAATCCCTGTTCTCTTCTCCCATAGGCAAGGACCTGCCCACTTCCCAGTTCCCTATTTTACTAGATTAGAATCACAGAGCCTTATCTACTGAGTGATTTGAGGCTAGAGATGGCCTCTTTTCTGATCCTGGGTTCAGTCACATAGCAGACTGACTAATTTTCCAACCCAAGTTCTGAGATAGACAGATAGACCTGCTGCCAGCTAGGGATGGGGGCTCAGTTCTGCTTCTCTGCAACTCCGCTGGACTCTGAGAGCACCCCAGATGAAAATGAACTAGATCAATCCGTTTCTTACATCTCGGCATTAAAGAAGCGAAAGCTGCAGGGTTTGGAGGTTTGGTTTATTTGGGGTTTGGTTGGTTGGTTGGTTGGTTGGTTGGTTGGTTGGTTGGTTTGGTAAAAGACTACTCTGGGCTGTAGAGCAAGACCCTGTGTCAAACAGAAAATGAGAGAGGAGAAGGGAGGAGGAAGTGAAGAAAGAAGGAAGAAGTGGAGAAATAGGTGGAGGAAGAGAAAGTGGAGAAGGACAAGGAGGAAGAAGAGGATACAATGGAGGAAGTTGTGAAGTTAGAGGGCAGGAATAGGAGGAGGTGGTGGAGAAGGAGGAGAAGGAGAGGAGAAGAGGAGAAAGAGGAGGAAAAGGAGGAGAGGGGGGAGGAGAAGGAGGTGGAGGAGAAGGAAAAGGAAGAGAAGCGAGGAGGAAGGAGGAGGAGGAGGAGGAGGAGGAGGAGGAGGAGGAGGAGGAGAGGAGGAGGAGGAGAGAAAAAGCAGCATTGTAGTATCCACATCCAGAGGAGTGATTGGAAGCCTCAAACAGTACTATAAAGAACTGAAGCTAGGAAGTGTAGTGGCTGCCAGGTCCAAGTAGCTCAGCTGTGCAGCAGCACTTGCCCCAGCCCAGAGCGCCAGGGTTCTAAATGATCTTATTAGAGGACACTCAGATGATGTAGTCAGACTTGCATCTAACATGACATTTGTTTTATGAGACTAAATCATTCGAATATTTTATCATCTCCCCTTATTATTCAACCACTTTAAACTCTATTGAGAGTGACAGTTGAAGTAATATCTTCAACTGGTAGATGTCCCAGCCTACCTGCTGCCCACTAGATATTGCCACCGGAGGACACGCTCGGATGGCACAATGCCATACACCATTTCAGTCTCTCCCCTCTCCTCCTCCCCTCTCCCCTCCTCTCCCCTCTCTTTCTTTGAGAAGGTCCCACCATATATTGAGCCATTCAGGTCAAAAGCCTTGAGACCTGGCTGTTGCCATGAAGGCTTGCCATCCCAGCATTTGAGAGGCTGAGGCAGTGGGGTGATCTTGAATTTCAGGCCACTGTGAGCTACATAGTGACACTTCATCTCAAATATCAAAAATCTTCACAGATGTCCTCTTTGCCCCATCCTTCATGGCCAAGTCCCACCTAGGTGCTCACAGAGAACTCAGCCACCCTTCCACCCACCCCAGTCCAGCCCAGCCCTCTCTCCCCCTCAGGACTTTAGCAGAACCCTCCATGCCTGTCTAGGTTCACTACAGCCCTTTCCTTCATAACCCAGGTACCTAAATCATCTTTTTAAGTGCCAAATAACTGAGCCTGGAGATACCGGCATATCATCCAGCTACTTGGGAGTCTAAGGCAGGGTGATCACAAGTTCAAGGCCAACCTGTGAAAGTTATGAGACCCTATCTCTGTAGAAAAAAACACGCATATATCTTATGTTCAATTCCTGGTACCACAAGTTAATTAATTAAAAACAAAACTGCAGACCCCCATCGCTCCACTTCTGCCTGAAGTCAGTCATCACTTCCTGTGAAGTCTAGTCCACCATCATCCTATGGCTTCTGAAGGTATGTGGACCAGCCCTCGCTACCCTTCCGAGGTCCTATCAGCTCACGAGAATCCTCCTGATTCTCAGGGGTCACTGGGCTCCAGACGTGCTCCCCTACTCCCAGCTCCTATCTGGGTTGGCCCCTTCTCAGCCTGGAAGTGCCACCTCCCAAGGAAGTCTCTGGCCACCTCTATGAAGCAAACTGGCCATGTGTCTATGACTCTGCTTGGGTCTGTTTCCTTCCCAAAGTTTAGTGCTGTGAATAGTGGATGTGGGTACCTGTCTGCTGCCTCTCTGCACCTCCCTGCATACACATTCACACACTGTGGTCAGGCAGAAAAGTAGCCCACTCTACCCCTCAGTGACTCTGATCAGCACTGCTTCACCCAAGCACAAAGGAGACCCTTGGCCCTGAACAGCAGCACAAGATGGCGCCCTGCACTAGACTGGTAAGACACATAGCCTGTATGTTCTGCCATGGGGAAGGAACTGAGAGAACCGGAGGGGTCTGTGGAGACTAGGGATGGAGGAGCTTCAGTTCCCACCAGAGGATGCAGTTAGTTCATTTGTATTTTCCCAAGGCCAGTGGGGAAGAGAACCCCAACAGGTCAATACTGAAGCCCAACAGACTGGCCAGATAATGGGTAATTCATAGGATGGGGGCCTTTCCTGCTAGGAGTATAGCTACTGAGATCAAGTAACCTGGGTGTATTGCTGAGCTCTAACGTCTCCAAGATACCCATCAGTTGAGTCTTACTGCATCCTTGTTCTCTCATTCACACTCGGGACTCTGATGAGTAACAGAAATGAGTGTGCAGAGAGTGGGAGTGGTACTTGAATGCCTAGTGCTTCAGCAAGCACAAAAAATGAGGGTATCTGAGCAGCTCACTGTTCTCCCATGGTGGACATGGGCTACTGGCTCCTCAGCCCAGGTCCTTCAGGTTTTCCATGACTAATGACTATACATGCAAATGAGATTTTTTTCATTACCTGACCACTTGTGTCTCTGACACCCCTGTGCAGACTGGAAGGACAGTGGTGACAAAGAGAAAGGTCAGAAAGATACTTCAAACTACAAACACCCATGCATTACAGCTAATTCATACTTCTTCCACCCCAGCAGCTGTTGAGTACTTCCTTTTATTATAGGTCTGGAACATTTCACCCCAAGATAACCCTGTCAGCTGGAGACCTGCCCAGTCCCCTCACCCACCTGTTGATACCAGAAGGAAAAATGTACCACAAAAGAGGCTTACCATGACTGGTGAAACTATACATGCAAATGAGATTTTTCCAGCAACCAATGAAAATATATATGCAAAGGAAACATTCAACACCAACCAAAATGGCACAAGAGTGTCTCCCACCGTGTTAATATGAAAGAAGGTGGTGACCATTAAAGAACATCACAGAGGAAGAATTGCTGCCACCCTCATCCAGACCCAGGTGTCACAAACAACTTCTACTATTACCATCTAAGTCTTCTTCTCCTCCTCCTCCTCCTTTTCCTCCTCTTCCTTTTCTTCCTCCTCCTCCCCTCCTCCTTTCTCCTTTCTCTTTCTCCTCCTCTTCCTCTTCTTTCTCCTCCTCCTCCTCCTCCTCCTTCTCCTCCTCCTCCTCTTCTTCTTCATCTATTTAAATTATATGCATGTGGGTGGACTCATGTGTACCAGGTCATGTGTGTGGAGGTCAAAGGACATCTGACAAAAATCAGCTCTCTCCTCCTACCATGTGAGTCACCGTGGTCTAAATCAGGTTGTCAGACTTGGCAACATGTACCTCTACCCCCTGAGCCACCTCACCTACCCTGCACACCTCCTTTTAACAGGTAGACCTGCGATACGTCACTCTTACTATTATTACTACTATTAGATTGTATCGTATTCTGGTTGGGGGAGCTGCGGGACTCTGTTTTATATTACTGGTTTTGTTTTGTTTTTCTTTTACTTTATTGATCCTGGCTTGGCTTGGGGTTTTCTGTTGTTATTGCTCTTATTTCTGTGATTGTTTTTTTTTTTTTTTGATATTATTGTTGTTGGTGGTGGTGGTGGGGTTTGCCTCACACATAACCTAGGCTAGCCAAGCTCTCTATACTGCACAGGTGCTGGGATTACATACATGCATGGCCATAACTAGGAATTGGGGCTTCAAAGAGTTTATTGGTATAGAACTGCTGTTCCCAATACTTCCTCATCCTGAATGTAGAAAAGAGGTGTTCCGAGGGTTCATTTCCCTCCCAGAGAAGGCTTCCTAGTCGTGTGGTGACCAAGAACAGAGCCTGGAGAAGCACAGCCCATGGAGGCAGAAGTGAAAATTGCTCAGCTGGAGAATGGAGAGCTCAGGTCACACACACACAACACAACCACACAACCACACACACCACACACAACAGAGCTGGGAAAATGGAGAGCTCAGTTTCACACACACAAGATCTAGGAGAATGGAAAGCTCTGTTCACACACATGCACACACACACTAACCATACACACAGGCACATGCATACATATGAGCATGAAAGCACACACACACAAATGCACACAGCTGGGAGAATGGAAAGTTCTGTTCACACATATACACACACAAATGCACACAGGCACGTGCATATACACAAAAACACACACAAATAAATGCACATACATGTACACCTCAATATTTCTAAACAAAGTTCTCAGTGCCCCTTCCTGCTTGGACTACCTTCCCTAGAGACAGACTTGGCCCTATGAAAGCACATTCCCTCTGAGTGGCGGGCTAGAGCCATGGGCAAAAGAAGTCTCAAAAATACTCAAATTCCTGAGAAAGATTGGAGGCCCATACCCAGGTCAAGTATGGGATGTCCTGCAAACCTTTGAAATGACCAGAAAGGAAGGGACTGATTAATGTCATGTATCTCCTCAGAGCATGGGATAGTCTACATGCTGCAGAAAACAAGTGACAGGGACTAGCAGGTGCCACACAGAGAGCAGGTGCCACACAACCATACAGTCATATGGAGAGACTGGATGCTTTCTGGTGACAGTTCTGGGACCCACTTGCCTTCACCGACTCCCCCATCCCCAAGGATCATACTCAAGGAATGGAAATTATGGTGTGAACTAGAGAAAGGGGGGTCCAGATCTCAGTTGCCTGCCCTAAAGCTGGAAAGGCTTACCAAAGAAACAGGCCCAGGGTGGTCGCTGGGGCCTTGTTCATGATGAACTTGGAGAGGGGCTGATGGGCCTGACACATGCATAGTCTCATCTTACACACACACTCATGCACACATTCACATACACGCACACACTAGCAGCCCTTCCATTCACAGCAGACTCTGAGGAGAATCCCATTGGACCTGTATTCCCAAATCATTATGGCTCATTTTCACTGTTGAATTGACAGGATCTAGAATTACCCAGGAGATACACCTCCAGTGTGCCAGTAAGGATGTTTCCTGAGAAGTTTAACTGAGGAGGGAGGACCCGTCTTGAATATAGGCAGCACCATCCTACAGGCTGAGGTCCCAGGCCCAATGAAAAGGAGAAAGCCACCTGAGCACTAGCATGCATCTGTGTCTGCTTCCTGACTGTGTATTCAACGTGATGAGCTGCCTGAGCTCCTACCGTCATGCCTTTCCTGCTATGATGGACTGCACCCTTGACCTATGAGATGAAAAAGCTCTTCCTGCCTTGAGTTGCTTTTGTTGTGTACTTTATGAGAAGAGTAACTACCACACTCACTTTACCATAGGTGTGAAGAACAAATGCAATAGACCCCTATACCTTAGTACAACACTACGTTGGGGGCATGAAGGCACCATTCTGACCTAAGAGCCCAGGACATAGACCACAACACCAGACAAAATGAGAATGAAGACCTAATCTGTTATAGTCCAAGGCTCTGGGAAAGTCCCTAAATGTACTAACCTTGATTTTTGGCTTCTGTATCTCCACTTATTGCTAACTGTTCTTGCTAATTGAAGTGTGTCAACTAGATTATGGCTTTTGTGCATAAAAAGCCAAGAATGGTAAGGCTCCTGGCTACACGATTTGGTCAAGTTCCCTGTGCAGCCGGCTGGCCAGCAAATAAAGACTTTTTATTGACTTTAAGAGTTCATGTGCTCTCTGAAGGAGTTGCTTTGCAACAAAGAACATCTGGGGAAGACCCATGACAGAGGACAGAGCGAGTCAGCAAGAGGACACAGGAAGTTCATGGAATTGCCTTGTCTGGAAGCCAATCACATTCTGTGGTCTAAAGACCATTTATTGAGTTTTTTAAATCTACCAAAGACAAAGCTTTTCAAGGACAGTTGCAGGAAGCACAAAATATCATAATTTTGACTATGTAGAATTATTGGCCAGAGGGAAGATAGAGTCCCAGGGCCTCCTTTGAGTTCCATGTTACTTAACAGGGCATAAGAATGAGTCTGTACGGCTGGAGCGATGCCTCAGTGGTTCAGAGCATTGGCTGTTCTTCCAAAGGATCTGGGTTCAATTCCCAACACCCATATGGCAGTTCCCAAGTGTCTGTAACTCAAGTTCCAGTGACTCTGATACCCTCATACACACATACACACAGGTCAAACACCAATGCACATTAATTTTTAAATTAATATATAAAACATGAAAAGCCAGGTGTGTTGGTGTGTGCCTGCAACCCCAACACTCAGAAAGCTGGAGGCTTGAGGGTCAAGAGGTCAAGGTCAGGGGCTGAAGAGATAACTCAGTGGTTAAGAGCAAAGACGCTTTTCCAGAAGACCAGGATTCAGTTCCCAGACCCTAAATGTTAACTCAAATGTCATCTGTAACTCAAATTTCAAGGGATCCTATGCCTTCTTCTGGCTTCTGTGGGTACTAGGCACACTTGTGGTGCTGGACATACATACAGGCAAAACACCCTTAAATCAATAATAAAATAAAATCTTTAAAATGTTCATGGTCACCCTCTGCTACATAGTGAATTCTAGATTAGTGTGAGGTATTTGAAACCTTGTCTAAAAAAAGAAGACAGATGAAAAGGGGGAGTTTAAGACCCTTACAGTTTAAAAGAGGGTACAGAGAGATGGCTCAGCAGTTATGAAGGACCTGTGTTCTGTTTCCAGCTCCCATACTGGTGGCTTGGATCTGATGTCCCCTTCTGGCACCCAGAAGCACTGCACCCATGTACACACCCAAACACACTCAAGGCTGTCCTTGAACTCATTATCCTCCTGCCTCAGCTTCCTGAGTACTGAGATTCTCAGTGTGCATCTTGGAGCCTTGTTCTCCAGCTTCCTTTGTGTTTAATGCCTTCCACAGTTTCTGTGCACTGACCATTTCCTGACCCCAGCTGACTTGCTTCCTCTCCCGATAGAGATAGAGAACCAAGGGAAAGAAGGCAGTCTTTGCCCATTCATTCATTCATTCACTCATTCATGATAACAACAGCACACATCCATACAATGAAAGAAAAGATACAATATCAGCAATCGGGAAGGAGTAAATAAAAGCTACTTTAGAATCTATGTCCTCTTTCTATTCTTCCACAGCTCCATCCCTCCCCTGTGTGAGAGAGTGAGGAGTCTCTGTCTCCAGTCTCTCTAGAGACATCCTCCAGACTGGATGTCTACCTCCTGGCAAGGGCAGGACTCCTGGTCCCTAAACCATCATCAACCACAACCAGGAAATCCATGTACTGAGATCTTGGCTAGTAGCCAGAGATTACACAAGTGGCCTGACATTGTCATCACCATCTAAGTAGTCAGAGAGAAGCAGGGGCCCAGGGTGGAGCTTCCCAAGTGCCTGTGAGTACTGGGGCAAGAGTTCGGTCTGTGCTTAGGGTTAAGCCGCACAGTTCCACTGACTCCTCCAGGTGCTGCTCCCCGTGCCTCCAGAGAATCAAGTGGGACCAGGAGAAAAATACACCTCATCATGCTGGAAAGGACCACAGGGTGCAGCTATGGGCAGCTGGGGAGGGGGTCCCCCATCTCCCTGTGGCTCAGGGTGCCAACCAATACCTGTTCCTCTTTGACCTGTGTGCCTCCTCTGGTAATAAGAAAAGTGATTTTATTATTTTCAAAGGTTGGGGTTTTGGGGTTTTGTTGTTGTTGTGTTGTTGTTTGTTGTTGGGTGTTTTTTGTTTTGAGTTTTGTTGTTGTTGGGTTTTTTTTTTTGTTTGGTTTGGTTTGAGTTTATTTGTTTGCTTGTTGTTTGTTTTTGTTTTTGTTTTTTTCGTTTTTGTTTTTTGTTTTTTTTTTTTTGTTTTGTTTTTGGTTTGGTTGGGGTTTTTTTGCCCCAAAGGCAATGAATGGGGGAAAAAAAATCTCCCTGGTTACAAGCAGTCTATACATTGTAGAATTACAGAAAATCAGAGTCCTTAACTTAATCCAACTCTAATAAAGAACAGTAGGCACGGGGTAACAGGATAACGAGGCACAATAAACACAGGTAGGAGTTACAGGGAAATTACATCGGGGCGACAGAGCCTGCGTGGAGGGCTTCACGCCAGGGCCATTACGGTGACTAATCCAGTTATCGGCAGTGACAGCTCTCAGAGAGATCGCCTGCCTGCCTTCTCCTGATCAGCCTCATTTTCACCCTAACCATGTTTTTATCTTTACAGGCCAATTTGATTCCACTCCACACGTTCAGAATTGAGTTTTCCAGATATGTGACACAAATCTTTCCAGTGGTTGTGGCATCAAGGCAGTGCTTCCTGAATTGGTCCCTCTATACCAGAGATCCCATGCCCAACCCCATCCTGCCACAGGGCTCTCTTGACCCGGACCCCCAAAGTCTTAAGTATATCATCCAAAAATATGTGTCTTCAGCTCCAGCAAAAAGCTAACAGGAGCCACACAGATATTTCTGTCCCCACCAGGCCTACTAGACTGACTTTAGCTATGGATATACACAAAGGCCCCAAGAGTCTAATGCAGTAAAAACCACAGCCCTCCCAGAAGTGTGCTGCCCCTAGAGGAAGCTCTAGGAATAAGCAACATCTTGCAGACTCAGAATAGATCCCCACAAAGGAACCACTCTAGAATCCTTAATAGTCCCACCAGACTCTCGGTAGCTGAACAGTCGTAAGTAAGCAGAGAATCTTTGTAACTTCAACCTATGATTCTGAAATCTGCATGCTATTTTGGGTTTTATCTTTTGAGACTAGGGTGAGGAGCAGCACTTGGGGTATTGATGGCTCAGTCTTAAGAAACATGAGTCTCTTCCAGAGGACTAGAGCTTAGATCCCAACACCACATCAGACAACTTACAAATACTGGTAACTCCAGCCCCAAAGGGTCTGACACCATCCTTGGATACCTGCATACTCAGGTCTGAGCACAACCAATACAAAAAGAAATCTAGACAAGGTCTTATTACATAGTCCAGGTTGGCCTCAAACTCATGGGGATTCATCCTGGTGTGGGCTACCTAATGTTAAGGCTCTGTTTTATATGCAAAAGGTCCATATTTTAAAACAAACAAACAAAATAAAAAAACAAAACAAAAAAAACACAGGCTGTTTTGGACTAGTGAGTGAAGACTGGTCTGGGCTTTCAGTACTCTCCTGAAGATTGCTGGGAACTTTGGCAAACCAAAAGACCATCAGGGACACAAACCAAGTCACCAGAACGACTCATCATGAGAGCTATCATCGTGGGTGGGGCCCTGTGTGCTTACACTCTGACATGATGATAAGGTTCCAGGTCAAAAAGTCACTACCGACAGTATTACCAGCACCAGCATCTTTCTCTTAAATCCTAATATCAATCTGAGATGTGAGGTAGTGACCTTGTATGCACCAGGGGTCACTGCAGGTGCAGCTCAGGATGCCTGACTGACAGATGCCTCCTTTCCTCCCATCAGCACGACAGGCCACAGGGTCAGCGGCATCTACTGGCATCTTTTGTTTTGTTCAATATTGGACACACAGTAGACCTGGTCCAACAGTTTTGCATCACAAATTGTGAAGCTTTAGTTTTTCTGGGCGGGGATACTTTGTTTTGTTTGGTTTGAGACAGTACCTCATGTAGCCCACACTGGTCTCAATGTGCTGTGTAGCTGAGGATGGCCTTGAACCTTTGGTATCTCTCTGTCTGCCTCCTGAATGCTGAGATGGCAGGCATGTATCTTCACACCTAGTTTGTTCAATGTGGGACCAAACCCAAGGCTTTGTGTATGCTAGGAAAACATTCTACCAACAGTGACGTCCGCTGCTTCCTCAGTTTACATACATACCATGCTGGGCAAGGGTGGCCCTGAGCCTCAACTCCAGCTGGCTGTCCCGAAACTCACTCTGTAGACCACACTGGCTTCGAACTCAGAGATCCTTCTGCTTCTGCCTCCCATGTACTGAGATTAAAGGTGTGGGTCACTACACCAGGCTGTGCCCCCACCTAAATATTTTAAGACAGGCTCTCTCACTGAATGTGGACTTTGTCATTTTGGTGAAATTGGCTTGTCAGTGTTCCTCTGAGACCTTCCCTCGGCCATCCAGTGCAAGGGTAACAGGTGGATGTCACCATGCCTGGATGTCTACATGGGTGCTGGGAATCCAAACCCAGGTCTTCATGTTTGTAAGCAAACATGCTACCAACTGAGCCACCACTAATACTCCATCTACTTAGGAAGGTTAATCTCATGAGCTGGGTCATGGTATGAAGATACACACTCAAGACTATTCTAGATGTTTCTGCAAAGGCAGACATGATGAGTTCGTCCCCAAAGTTATGGGCTTTGAGTCAATCCCCCATCATGGGGGTGGGCCTTATCCAATCAGGTGAAGGACTGGAGAGGAAAAGATTGTAGGAATTTCATAACAGACCACCATCAAACTTGTGCTGTGACTGGCTGCCTTCCACTGGGGTATCTGAGAGATATTTTGACTCACCAGCTTCCAGAATTCTGTGAGTCAAGACTTCAATACACAACACACACACACACAGTCACACACACACACAGAGTCACACATACACTAACACACACTCACACTCTCATTCACACTCACACACATACACTCACACACTCACTCACATATAAACTCACACATACTCATACTCACACACTCACTCACACTCACACTCACACTCACACACCCTCACTAGAGCCCTAATGCACATTGCTGACACCAACCTTCCTTCTTGGGTACAGCACAGTTGGTGGTCCCTCATCAACAGAAACAGGAGAGCAAAGGATACAGAGGCTCCACCAGGCTTACCAGACACCCCAAAGCAAGAGCCAAGAACCCTTGAGGATATTTAAGAATTTCTTGGGGTTCCTAGGAATCCTGGGACAGGAGTGTACCCTGATCCTGGGACAGGACTGGAACCTGCTTCCCTGATATTATCTTTGGCTTCTGGCAACTGCAGGGCTCTGAGCTCCAGCTCTCATCTGTGAAACCAGGGTACTGGCAACTCCTGGGGAGCTGTTTGCTATCACCTGGGCCAAGCCCTTGGAATCACTCTCCTGATGTACCAGGTGACCAGTCTCCCCTCAAAGGTCAATCAAGAGGTGCCCCCATCACTCCTCCACTGAGCAAGGACAGAACAAACTCTGTTCCCTACAGGAGACCTCTTTTAGAAGCAAACAGGCTAGTTAAGGGCCATTTCAGATCCAAGAACTGAACAGAGGTGACAGCTTCCTCCAGGGAGGGGTTCAGTCTAAGAGTCGTGTTTGCACTTGACTGGCAGTGAGCCAGGAGGGCATCTGGAGACTCTGTGCCAAATCACACACAGTTCAGGCAGTGACTGAGATCCACACAGTGACAGTGAACAAAATAGTTGGAGTCTAATTTATGTCTTTGGGATTCAAAAGAGATGGTATTTTTTTAAATTACTTATTCCTTCCCCCATGAAAGGATATTCAGCAATATTCCCACTTAAACACACTCTAAATCACATTGGAAATTTGAGAGATGCTGCCTGTACCATCCAAGGACTTGTTCCAAGTTCGCTCTGACACAGCAGCATTGTACAATGGGCCCTCTGAGTCCAAATATGCCCTGTCTGAACCAATTATAGCAGCCTCAGAATCACCATGTTTTCATCCATGAAGAACAGACTCCAGACTGGGGGTGGGGCAGTGTTGGTGGCTGCATGGTTGACAGGCTGGAGGAACAAGGAGGTCCCAGGACTTTGAGACAGAAGGCTCACTTCTGTAATGAACTCCATCTTTTCTACCATAAAGGTTCCACTCCAAATCATGGACCCCGCCAGCCACCTTCTCCAGGGCACCTGTTAGTGCACACTGGGACCCAGGAGAGGCTGAAGACAGGAGACTTGGGGTTTGGGTTCTAGTGACACCAGATTGCTCTCCCCTGTAAGCTGCAGAGGGCTGGGATTCATGCACTGTCAGTTAAAATTGGTGGTGGCAAATGGAGAATGAGCTAGCAGGTACACCAGTCAGGCCCCCTACACAACCCCCACTATCTACACTGGAAAGTGCTCATATTCTCTCTCTCTCTCTCTCTCTCTCTCTCTCTCTCTCTCTCTTTCTCTCTCTCTCTCCCTCTCTCCCTCCCTCCCTCTTTTTCTATCTCCTTTCTCTGCCTCTCTCTGTGTCTCTATGCCTCTGTCTCTCTCTGTCTCTCTGTGTTTCTGTCTCTTTCTTCGATGTCTCTGTGTCTATGTCTCTATCTGTGTCTCTCTCTGTCTCTCTGACTGTGTCTGTCTGTCTTTGTCTCTCTCTGGGTATCTCTGTCCCTCTCTGTCTCTATGTCTCTATGTCTCTCTGTCTCTGTCACTTTCTTTCAAAGTTGAATAGTCTCGATACTCATAGAGGCCTGATTTGAACGCAAGCATTCATTTCATTGTTTCTTCCTTTGGGGTCATCTGTGTCCCCAAGAGGTGCCCTCTCACTCAACATGTTTGAGCAACTGGGATGGTTGTTGCTGTCAGAATCAAGAATCTAGAATCACCGGGGAGGTGGCCTCCGGGTATGCCTGTGGGGGATTACTTGCTTGCATTAACTTCAGCGGGGAGAACACCCCACTGTGAGCAGCAGCATTCCCTGGCTGGAGCCCTGAGCAATACAAATAAGGGAAGAGGGTTGAGCTGCAGTCTGCATCCAGTGCTCTCTGCTTCCTGGTTGTATACAAGGCAACCAGAGCCCCAAGCTCCAGCTGCCTTGACTTCCCCATCATGATGGCCTGCACCCTTGAACTGTGAACCAAGAAAAATCCCTCCATCCTTAAGATGCCTTTGCATTTTATCAGAGCAACAGAAAAGTAACTACGACAGAAACCTGGCATGAAAATTAGCTCTGCCTCTAAAAGTTGCTAATGCCCCAAGAGACTTGGGGACTAGAAAGAAGGGACCTACACCACAGTGGACATCACAGATACTGGGGGACCCCACCCACTTTCTCCTCCAGTGCCTGATGCAGGCCCTGACACAGTCACAGTAAAGATGGAATATGCAACATAAAGTGACTTTGAGAGCACCAACCCTTCACACCAGGAGCAAAGGGAGAGAGCACTTTTCTCAAAAGTCTACAAGGCAGCTTGATATGATACAAATTCAAGAACGGGAATCATCTCAAAGGTAGTGACTGTTGACTGGGTCCATACCATTTTCTAAAGATCCTCCATTTGGGTGACATTGTGACAGTTCCTATAACTATGGCAATTGTTCTAGAACTAGGAACTTGTCTCTCTAGACCTTTGTCCTCCCTGACCATCAACCTCAGTAATGGTGGCTGGAGAGCTGGTTACCCATCATTTGACATTACTGAACACTCACTGGTTACCCTAGCAACAGCCAATGAGCAAATGAGGACCAAATGAGGAAGCTTTTCCATCTCTGTGCACCTCCTTCCTATGACAGCCATAAGAAGAGGCCACCAGGGGCTGAAGAGATGGTTCAGTGGTTAACACCACTGGCTGTTCTTACAGAGGAGCTGAGTTCAGCTTCCAGCACCCATGTCAGGCAGTTCACAACCACCTCTTACTGTGATTCTAGGGGATCTGATGCTCTCTTCTAGCCTCTGCAGGCACCTGCATTCACACGTGTACAAATTGACATACACACACACAACACACACAACACACACACACACACACACATATATATATATAATAATTAAAATTAAAATATTTCATTAAAACCAAGAGATCCCCTCCGCCCCTTGCCACAAGATCCTGACTTCTTCTCAGACCTCCCACCATGCTACTGTCCACTGTCCATGGAATTAATGTTGTCTATTAAATCTCTTATAAAAAGGACAGTCCAGCTCGTGCACCACTGGAACTCCAAACACAAACCACTGGAACTCCAAACACAAAATCTTTTAGTGATGGCTCTTGACTCATACACAAGGGCTTACATCACACCCAGAAGTCTGGCCACAGTCAGATACCAGTATTCAAGACAGAAGGCTGGCTGCATTTGGCTCAGACATACATGTGTATGATGTCTTCATCCATTCAGCGAGCTTTGTCCCAAGGCCACCATGGGCAGGAAAATGTATAAGGAACTGTGGTGGATGGGGCTCCAGCCCTCACAGAATGAAGAACACAGGCTCAATCACTGTTGAGCATCCTTCCGTCAGGAGGTCATCTTAGCATGTGGAATAGTGGTGTTTCACAGCATCTTCTCATGGGAAGGGTCAGCTGACTTCCTTAACTCATTCAATACAGAGCCACGGACTCAGAGCTTCCAGAACCACCATAAAATGAGATTCCACGCAGTCTATATTTTTAGAACTTTCTCATTTCTTCTGCGTAGTCCTGATTTGACACAGAGAAGGGTGAGGGGATGTGTCTCTTCTTCAGAACCCAACGCTGTAATCATTGGCCTTCACGGATCTGGTGGTATAGGCAGAAAGCCCAAGTGGGAGTCAGGAATGTCAGTAAGTTTGTGTGATCTGATAGAAAGTCAAGACAGCATGGTAATCCCAGAGTTCTTAGAAGATCCCAACGGTCCTCATGATGTCCTGGGCATGGTTGGTCAGGTGAACACGGTGTGGATATGAGTCACACCCTAGGAATTTCTCTTCCAAGTTCTAGTTCTATTCCTGGGAACTGGTTTTATGAGGCTTGTCACTTTGAAGACAAGGAGATATGGCCTCTAACGAGGCAGGTAACACACAGAGTAGGTACAGAACACCAAACATTTCCCAGGTCTTGCTGACTGATGTCACCATATCACTCCTTGGGCTCAACTATGAAGGACTAGGTGAAGATCCTGCTGTTAGCTCCAAGATGTGGGATATAGATACTCATTTTCTTGGATGTGTTGACCAATGGTCCCTCCTCCTTGGTGTCTGCCATTCTCCTGGTCATGAACAATCTCTCCTTATACCACATGGGTCACAGTGATCAATCTCAGTTCTCCAGAAGTGGTGACACTGTGTTTAAGAGATTTGTCCATGTTGCACTCACATTTTTAATCTCTTGTCCTTTCCCTTCTCCCACCAGGCAACCAGAGCTCCAGGTTGTTCAGGGTTGCTGTGATCTGCTGTCCCAGGGAGTAGTGTCATGTGTGAGACACCACTGTAGAAGTAAACGATTCCCACTCACAATTCCCGAGGACGAGAAGATGTGAAGTATCACAGCCAGAACCAATGTCCTGCCCTCCCATGACAAACCCTGAGAACCCAGCCTGGACTGGAGTCAGTTAGTCTGGTAGCTACTAGAGGTTTCTGTGCCTCAGCAGTGCTGGCCGTGACCCCACTCAGACATCAGCCAGGAAGGAACAGATCCTCCCCACATGGTTTGTGTGTGGCCTGTAAGACTGCACATTTGGTGTCCTCGTGACTGAGTGCACAGACATACCATGCCTTTCCCCCTTGGCTGGTAGAGACCAAGCATACATGTTCCATATCAGTTACTTTTCTTATTATTTCAGCAAATGCCTACCAAGAAGCAACTTAGAGTAGGAAGGATTTATTTAGGCTCACAATCTGAGGAACATACAGTCCACCACAGTGATCAACATACAGTGGCAAGCCCGTGAGGAGGCTGGTCACATCATGTCTAGAGTCAGGAAGCAGAGAGTGAACAGAAAGTGAGGCCAGGCTATAAAACACAAAGCCCTCCACAGTGAGGCTCCACCCTCAAAAGTTCCACAGCCTTCCAAAAATGCCAACTAGGGACTAACTACTTAAACACATGAGCCTGTAAGGAGACAGTTACCACTCATAATAGCTGCCACAAATAAGATGAGGAGAGTGTGGGGGTGTGTGAGAAGCGAGAGAATCAGAGACAGAGGCAGGGGAAAGGGGAGGAAAGGAGTGAATGGGGAAGGAGGTGGGATAAGGGGGAAGAAGCCATCCTGGATTAACTGCTCCCTTCCCCAGGTCACAGGCTAGGGTATCCCTAACACTTCTCTCTCTCTCTCTCTCCCCTCTCTCTCTCTCTCTCTCTCTCTCTCTCTCTCTCTCATTTTTTAGACAGGGTCTGGCTATGTAGCCCTGGCTGGCTTGTAAATCACCATGTAGACAAGGCTGGGCTTGAACTCATAAAGGTCCACCTGTCTCTGCTTCCTGGCAGCCAGTAATTAAAATTGTGATTTCCACCACACCCAGCTTTTCTCTCCATTTTTAAGATCAGGAAAAAAATATCTCCTGCCACTTGGCCTAGGGCAGTAGCTTGGTCTTCCCTGATTTCATTTCCATTACCCACGTGATCTGATGCCTGGCCCATCACTTATCCCAGGTATCTGGGACATGCCTACACCCTGAAGGGTATACTCAGCTGCTCCTCTGTCCACACGCCTATCACTGTTCTCAATAGCACCAAGATTAACAGTGAAAAAGGTGTTAGTTACTTGCTGGTCTCATGTTTTTCAGGGCTGGGGAAGACACCCATAGCTTTGCGCATGCCCAGCAAGTTCTCAGACTTTGAGCCAATCCACATCCCTCTTCTTGCATTTTAAATGAGCTTCAAGGAAAGTTGCAATGCCATACGACCGACCATGGGGCATGTCCCAGGGCTTGTGTGCAGGGCTCACATAATTTAGTAGTGAGACATAAGCAGTCTTAAACAGGCATACTTCCATGGACTTATCCACACAGTATGCACTTATTAAGTGCCTTCTGAATTCCCTGTACATGGCAGCCCCCACTAAATCCTGAAAGGGCATTAGGAATGAGAGTCTTCTGTGGTGTGGCCTTTTTCTTCCAGACAGGGCATGATCACCTTTTGATATTTTAGAGTAGAGATTACCTTGATCTGGTAGGCATACCAGCAAATTGAGCAGACCAACCCAGAAGTAACTAGGTCTATGGTAATAACAATGTTAACGCTTCCAAAAAGAGAAGGAGGAAAGTCGCAGCGCCCTCCCCTGGGATTCCAGACACTACTCCCACCTACCCCCAGTGACAAGTGATTTAGGGAGATGCTAGACTACATAGGAGATGGAGGCTTAGCGGAGAGCAAGACTCCATGATGCAGCTTCCATCCGGTCATCATCCATGATGGGGTGAGACTCTATGATGATGCAGCTGTTTGGGGTCACCCATGCTCCTGTAAGCAAACTGTCACCCATGTTCTTTAAGTAACCCTGACAATTTCATTTTTCCCAAACTGGACTTGTTGATGGGCTGGTTGGTGTGACCTGTCACTGGGGCCCTATTTGAGTGACTAGACATCTGTTCGTGTCTCTCCAAGGCAACTCCAAACAGCAGCATCCCTTCTGTGCCCATTGCACATGCCCAGGTTCACACTTCTGTGCCCATTGCACATGCCCAGGTTCGCACTTCTGTGCCCATTGCACATGCCCAGGTTCACACTTCTGTGCCCATTGCACATGCCCCGGTTCGCACTTCTGTGGTCATTTCCTTCATCTCAGGCTGGAAGAACAGAACCCATGATTCACAGATGTTTTTTCCTGAAGCGTCAGATGAGGTGGTACAGGAGTGCTTGCCTCTCCATCCATCCTCCGCTCTCACAGACTTCTCTCATCACACACCCCCAACTCATCACCAGAAACATGCCTCCCACCCCTTGCTGGAAGAATTAACAGCCTTGTCGATCGGTCCGCTTTGGTCGGACTCACTGAATTATCCACACTGTCAGGCTAATGCCTCCCTAAGCGGGCCTTCCCCCTGGGACAAGATTCTTCTCCTTAAATCATGTTCGAATACATTGATTTCCTTCGACAGGAAGCAAGGGAACCCTGCCAGAAAGGAACACTAATCTTTTAATTCAGTAAGAATAAAATATGTGACTGATTAAATCTTAATTAACAGTTCACAAAAGGCTGCTTGATGTCAGGCAGCATGTGCATCTTAATTAGTAGGTGGTGCTGATGCTGTTTGCAAAATGAGAGAGGGGCCCTGAGCTTCCTGGCTGTGGCTACTTTCCTGTCCTTTCCTTTGTTCTACTGTTTTCTTGCTCTTTCTACATCCTGTGTCTGTCACTGGGTCAGATCTGCAAGGGAGAAATTACTGTGACCAGGCTGCGTCCCAACCCTGCTCCCTGGATTTCCATCTGGAGAACTGAAAAGAGTCTATCGAGTAAGACAGGCTAATTGTGTGGCAGTTAAGTATTGCAATAACACTCGAGATTTATGTACTGAGTGCTACAGGTTCATCCTGTACCAGCTCAAGCTCCAGGCCCTTGGTGTTCTCATGGGAGAACCCAGAGAAACGGTTGCTGGCATTTGCCCACGTGATGAAGGAGAATGAAATAGACCCAGTATCACCTCTCATATTCCACTGACCAGCAGCATCACAGGGTTGAGATGACTGAGTGGGCAGAGGGCCCATCACAGAGTGGCAGCTTCAGGTCAGTCACCATGGAAGAAACAACACAGGCATTTCCAGTATGCACTAAAACTAATCCATTCACTCCTCCCATGCCAGCTCAACTCGGTCTCCCAGATCACCAGCCTCCACAATCCACACATGACCCTGGGTCTCCCAGATCACCAGCCTCTAAAATCTACACATGACCCCGGGTCTCAGGCTCAATGGTAGTAAAATAACTCTCTCCCACCAGTCACTATCTTTGTCATCTCTACAGCTTTCATTTACATAAATACATTCTCTTTTAGAAGAAAAAAATTTATTACTATTATAAATAGGAAATCTATATCATCTCAAGAAAACAACAAACACAATAAAAAAACAAATGGAGATATTAAATTCGGATGAAGTGTCATTGCTGGCCACACCTTTAAGCCTGAGGACTCAGCTCTACACTGCCAGCTGACGGGAACACACCTGGCCCCATTAGAGGAGTGTGGGACACTCAGATTTGAATGCCACCTCCATTGCAATGAAACATCATCTGAAGCATCCTCCTTTGGTCCATTTGCCTGAGAACGCCACATGGACCCAGCCTCTGGGGTTGTTGTGAGAACCAAGATACATAGCCTAGGAAATGGGGTGCTCACAGGATGAGCCTCAAGACAGATCTCTGAGTCTTCGCCAAGGGGCTGGGGATGTGGCTTTGTTGGTAGAGTGCCTGCCTACGGTGAACAAGTTCCTGGATTGCATACCTAATGCCAAAGAGACCACATCTGCAACCCCTCCACTCAGCAGAAGGACCAGAAACTCAAGGTGGAGAACTAGCTTTCATGCTTACAAAGCTTCCAAAGAAGACAGGCAACCAACAGCTCTACCCAGCATATAATGTCTGTGAGCTATCAATGACCCCCAAGGGCAGGATAACCCTAAGGAACAGTAGTGGCAGACATACCTTGGTGGTTACCAATCTCTCCAACTGGACTTTAGACTCACTCAACAAGATGGGAACCATACCTGGTGCTGGAAATCTAGCTAACTGATCAGTTCTAGTGAAGTCATGGTTATTGGAGGAGAATCTATAACCATTAATTTACTGAACCAGCATAATCCCTAACAACAGTTGTTCTTATACCCACAGGGAAGAAGTCTTCACCTTCTATCAAGAAAACTTCCTTTGCAACAGATGAAGGCCACTATAGAAAAATCACAGCCAATCAAAATTCAGAGTGAGGAACCCAGTCCCAGCAGACACATCTATACCAAACACGCCTCCAGCTGAGGCTCAGAAAACACCATGGGAGAAGAGGCAGAAAGACCACAAGAGCCGGAGGATCAGGGTGTGGTGGAGTGCCCTGGGAATGTCATAAAGGCTCACCAACACGACCGCCCAATGTGAGCTGAACAAAGACAACACCGATGGACATGACAGAGTGGCCAGGGAAATGTCCTCGACCCTACACGGAGAACTACAGAGCACTAAGGAGCTGGGCATGGGGAAGGGCGTCTCCCCAGCTGGCTTTTCAAAGTCAAACAGTCCTCTTAAAAGCATTCATAGAAGTAGCATTATATGGACTGAGCAGGTTATGCACACACACACACACACACACACACACAGAGAGAGAGAGAGAGAGAGAGAGAGATAGAGAGATAGAGAGAGAGAGAGAGAGAGAGAGAGAGAGAAGAGAGAGAGAGAGGATGAACCATGAAATTTGAAAGAGAGCAGGGAGGGTTATATGGAAGCCTATTTGGTGAAAGAAATATAATTATATTATAGTATCAAAAATGCTTTAAGTGTAAAAAACTTCAAGGTCATCCTTGGCTATGTAATGTGTTCAAGGCTAGCATGGGCTACATAAGACCCTATCTCAAAAAACAAAACAAACAAAAAACAGAAAATTCTCTACCAGAATGGAAAATAAATAGATTTGGACTATTATTTATTGAATAAACCATAAAATCTGAGTCCTTACTGGAGCCTTAATCTCATAATCCACCGGGACTGGAATAGCTGCAGCAACAGACCTCTTTCTCTGCCAACCTCACCCCAGATACAAGAAGACCCTCTATGTATGGACAGATGGGGCCCTGTTGAATTTCAATATCATAACCCTTGATACGTTTTAACACTGACCCGAATAGAATCTTAGAGGGTAGTTACGGGTTCACGCAGGTTCTCTGACCCTCAGAGATCAACCTGAGGCCTGGGAAATAATGACAGCAGTCAGCATGTCGGGACCAGCCTCAGACACCAACTGACCCACAAGCGGCCTGTCTCCTGGCAGGTGCACATGCTTGCACCATGCCCCTTCATTGTATTAGAGATAAGGTGACAAATTCCTGCTCTCAGGGAGAGACAGACTTGCTTTAAAGGAGGCTGAGGATGAAAACAGTGGTTCACGGTGAGGTTTCCCACCACAGTACCTGCTTCCTTTCTTTCCAGTTCCTTCATGTATGGTCCTTGAGTTTCCAGACTCCTCAATGCAGCCTCAACCTTAGCAGCCTTGTGGTAACTGGAAAAGGGGCTCATGTGTGCTGGTTGGTTTTTGTCAACTAGACACAAACCTACACGTATTGGGGGGAAGACTGGCCTACAGGCAAGTCTGTGGAACATTTTCTTAGTTGTGATTGATACGGGAGGGTTCATACCACTGTGGGCAGTGCCAGCCCTTGAGCTGTTGTATAATAAAGCAGGCTGAACTTACCTCAGAGAGCAAGCCAGTAAGCAGCAATCTCTCATGGCCTCTGCATCAGCCTCAAGTTCCTTCCCTGACTTAGCTTCATGATGGGTTACTGGCCATAAGCTAAAATAAACCCACCCCCTCCAAGATGTTTTTGGTCATGGTATTTATCACAGCATCAGAAACCTAAGTAAGACACTATGCTTCTGAATAAAGCCCCCTGCAGGGTAAGTGTGTTCCTTCCAGGGAATGTCAATCACGGTCTTTTAGTTTGTCATCAATGAAGCGTTGGCCCCTCCCATTTCCCTGGAGTGATGGCTGTCAGACCACATTGTGTCCTGTGGGGTTCCCCTTCATCTCATTAGCAAGTGAGGCACACCTTAAAAGACGTCCCTGTTCTGGGGCTGGCTTCATTTTGGACCAGCATCACCTGATTCTTTCCTTTTCTTGATGTTAAGATAAAACACCTGACAGAGATAACTTATGGGGACAGAAGTTTGTTGTGACCCAGGGCTTGAGAAGATTATTCTGTCTAGCCTGGCTGTTTCCTTTTTCCTCTGGTTTAATCCAAGAACCCAGAGCCCCTGTGGGATGGCTTCGCCCACCTTCAGAGTGATCTTCTCTCCTTAGTTAATTAAGCCTCTCTAGAGACATAGGCACCCCCAGAGGGGTGTCTTCTAGGTGATTCCAAACCCGGTCCAACGGACAACACACCGCTCTTCTGGAGAACTCAGTAACTGGAATTGTGAGCTTTGGGACACGTAGGGGTAGAAGAGGGGAACTTGAGAGATAAACATCAGCCCTCACTTCACACTGGCTTCCTAGACAGACTGTAGCTCTAAGCCAAATAAACCCTTTTCTCCTCAGACTGGTTTGGATTAGTGTTATCTCAGCACCAGAGAGGCCACTGACGCACTGCAGACCAATGCCCGGGGAAGACCCTGCCATTCCCGCTGACCACTTACTTAGGCTCAGAGCGGAAGCTGCATCAATGGAGCTCAGTAAGTTTGTAGGTGGAGAGGAGGAGCGGGAAAGATCGGAACTGCCTAGCACTCAGTCAAGAGGGCAGAGGAAGCTAACGGCCCAGCTCTCTGGACTACACTCCTGTCAGAAAACATGGCCCTCCAACAAAGCAGTTGCCATTTCCATCGCTTGTGTCACCTGGATCTGCTTGCAAGTGTCCCATCACGATTGGGACCGTGAACTGCTGACATTCCTCATGGAAGGAGCAGATGCTGTGGGTCATGTGACCTTCACCAGATTGTCTAGCCACTCCTCCCAGTCTTCCTATTTGGTCCTGCCCTACCTGAGCCAGCTTCTCAGGAAGTTACTGAGGGGCTTTATCACCCATACCAGGACAAGATTTTCCAGTCTGACAGTTCTGGGGTCTCCCACACTTTTGTAGACAACCCCTCACTCCCTATGAATAACCCATACTGTGGTTCCCAGGGTAAAAATTTGGTAGAATCATACTTTGTTTTATCATTGGGACCTTATGATGATGGGGAGGTGCTTATTTTTCCCCAAGGAAGGAGTCCTGGAAATAGCCACCCGCATTTTCTCATCAGTAGCTATGACTATTGGGGCTGCGGGTAGAAAACACTGCTTTATAAGAGGAGCCCACCCCACTTTACTTCCTGGAACATGAAGTAATTTGACAGCTATGCTGAGAAGGCTGGGCGCTCGAGGACCAGAAACGGAGGACTGGACATCATGATGGGAACGTCCTGAGTGTGCCTTGTGCACATAGCCGCAAGGGGGCGCTGCACTTCACTATGTGCCTAAATGACTTGGTTCGGAGCTCCACTGACCTCCCTCTTCCCAAGAGAGCAGCTTAGCATACTTTCAGCTAAAATCCTACTAGAGTCAAGGGCCTCTTCTGGAGAATCGAAGCATCTGGCTGCAGTGCCCACTGGAGACTCTTGCTTTCTCCTCAGGAATGAATGCAGTCATTAGAGCCATTGGAGGGGCTTGTGTGTAGGAGGCAGACCCGGGGCTATGTGACAGCTGATTGCCCTCCTTGGGACTTGCTTTCTCCTCTGTCTGCAGAGATACTAATTCCAGCTCCTCTGAGGACTGTTAGGAGCAATGACTCTGCAAATACAGGCCAAGTCCTTCGAGAATGTCAGGCAAGGTGAAGACTCAACCATTCATGTATACTATTACATCTGACCACCTCACTCCCCATTCAAAGCTCCTTCTGGAAAGCCTTACTGCCCATCCTAATAAAATCCCCTCTACAATAAACCGTCCTGGGCATGCCCAGGAAGCAGGAATGCTGGACAGTGAATTCTGACCCTTGTGGCTAACAGCACACAACATCAAACCCTTAAGTTCTCTTTCAGTGGTCACAAGCCCACCGTCACATCAGAACAAGACAACAGTGCGCCACTAACCACAGCGGTAGCCACCAGCTAGCTTGGTGGCTCAGTGGGTGAGGTGCCTGTCACATAAACATGAGGTCCTGAGGTCAAATTCCATAGCACCCAGGTAAAAGCCAAGCCTGGTGGCACATGCCTATAACCCTGTCCCTGGGTGAAGGGGGCACCAGGTGGATCCCAGAGCTTGTTGGCCACCAGTCTAGTCAGACGATGAGTTCGTGAGAGACTGCCTCAAACAAAGTGCAGAGTGAGAGAGAAAGAGACAATGTGAACCTCTGGCTTCCCCACACATGTGCACCTGCATATACATGTGTACACAAACAAAAAAGTATACACCCACCTACACTGCACACACAAACAAGCAACCAAATCACAAATATCTACTATTCACTTTGTGGCAGCAAAAGAAACCAATTTTGCAAATTGGACCTGACTTCTATATATATGAATGCTAGGTGGCCTGCACATGAGTGTGCACTCATGTGTGCATGTGTGTGTGTGTGGTGTGTACATAATGTACACACACTCATGGTGGTGATGACTTAAAGTATTTTTAAATTATGGTTTTTGTTTTGCTTTAGTTTCTGTGGGTTTTCCCTGTTACTTACATATTTTCTAACTATCTTGCAGTGGAGCTGAGGGCCCTGGGCATGCCAGGCATTCCTTTTGTAACTGTGAGACGCCTCCAGCTTTTCTGATTTTGTTTTCAGATGAAATCACCTGTGCAGCCCTTCTAACTCACCATCCTCCTGCTTCAGCTTCCTGAGTATCAGAAGTACACGTGTGCATCACTATGTCCAGCACAAGCAGATATTTTTAATACGTCAGTCTGATGGACAGACATATGGACATACTGTAACAGAACTGGGAGTGAGGCTCCATCCTGACTTGCAAATTTGATTAACCCGACCATAACCGAAAACCAGAGCAGGGAACAATTTTCCAAATACCCACCATGCTCACCTCCGCTGGGACAGCAAAGGCAGATTAATCTCTCTTAGTGACCACTTCCCCAATCTCTTACAAGGAAAAGCTAAGACTTACTTCAAAACACCCTCATCAGCTTTCCTCCTACTCAGCCCCAGTGTGTAGTTCTGGACCAAAACCACAGGACCCAAGTCCAACCTCACCCCACCCCCATGCTAAGTCCCCGTCCCAGGTGCTGTTGACAGATACAGCTCAGGGTGGCCGATGTGTCCCGCTTCTCACATGGGGGCGAGGCTGTCATTTACCAACCCTGGCAATGAGGAAGCTTCCTGGACACAGTGATTGGGTATGACCTGGATGCTGTGATGGGGTCTAGCCTGGACACTGTGATAAGGTATGACCTGGACACTGTGATGGGGTATAGCCTGGACACTGTGATGGGGTATAGCCTGAACACTGTGATGGGGTATAGCCTGAACACTGTAATGGGGTATGTGATGGTTTGTATATGCTCAGTCCAGGGAAGGGCACTATTAGAGGGCGTGGCCTTGTTGCAGTAGGTGTGTCACTGTGGAACTGGGTTTAAGATCCTCATCCTAGCTGCCTGGAAGCCAGTCTTCCACTAGCCGCCTTCAGATGAAGATGTAGAACTCTCAGTTCCTCCTGCACCATGCCTGCCTGGACACAGCTATATTCCCATCTTGATGATAATGGACTGAACCTCTGAACCTGTAAGCCAGCCCCAATTAAATGTTGTCCTTATAAGAGTTGGTTAAGGTGTCTGTTCACAGCAGTAAAACCCTAACTAAGACAGAAGTTAGTACCAGGGACTGGAGTATTCCTGTGATAGACCAGACCATGCTTTTATTTGGAAGAATGTGGATTTTGGGACTTTGGAAAGCATGGGATGCTTTAAGTGGAGCTTAATGGGTCATTCTAATAGAAATATGGAAGACTTTGTTACTGAGAGTGATTTAAATTGTGAGGACCTGGCCCAAGAGGTTTCAGCGGAAATTTTCAGTATGTGGTCTAAAGACTGTTTTTTGTGGCATTTTGGTGAAGAATGTGACTATGTCGTGCCCTTGTCTAAAGAGTCTGAGGCTAAAGTGAAGAGACTCAGATTAATTGCATGGACAAAGGAAATCTCAGAAACGCCCATCAGAGACTTGTTCTCTGGTTAAGTCTCATGGAGACCATTTTAAACAAGCATAGCAAACTGAGAAAGAAAAAATACAAAGTATATGGTTTGAGTATTAAAGGGGCACCAGGAAGTGAAATAGAACTGAATCCTATCTATGTTCTAGGAGATAGCAGAATAAGGGAGTAGGCACTGGGGCAAGTTCCCACCCAGCTAAGTTTAGATCCAGGCATGGTGGTATATATACCTTTAATCCCTGGACCCAAAGCCAAGCATATCTCTGAGTTCAAGGCCAGCCTGAGACAGAACAACTTCTTGGTAAAGAAAAGCTTAAATCCAGGCATGGTGGTATATACCTTTAATCCAAGGAGACAGGCATTCTGACTTCTGAGTTCAAAGTCAATCTACAGAGCAAGATCCAGGACAGTCAAGTTTAGGCAGTGAAGGAGTTAGAAAAGAGGAAGTTAGTGATAATGTAATAGAACAAGGGGCCATGTTCCAGCTCCAGCAAGCAGCAGAACCTGGCAGCTTCAGCCACGTGGCGCTGGCTTTAGAGTCAAGAATAGAAGGGACTACTGGGACAATTAATGCTTCTTAGCTGGAGCTAAGGAATTAGTGGTGACTAAGAAGAGACCAGCATCACTGAGGTGAAATCTTCTGGGAAGTTTTTCTGAGAGCACAAAGAAGCTGTCTGTGTTCCAGAGATAGCCAAGGTTGTACCTCGTGCTGCAGCTGTGCTTGGTAACGTGTAAGTCACCCAGGTGGTACTGGTTTTGAAGGCATGAAGGGGACATGAAGAACAGCTGGGGCTTGGCACTGTGAGAGACCATGGAAGGCCATTGGTGAAGGTGCAGCCTCAGTTGCAGTTGATGGACCAGACTGAAGGGGCCATGCAAAGGAATTGAGGCTTGACACCATGAAGAGAGCCTATGAGAGGCTATTGGTGAAGCCTAATTGCAGCAGAAAACCCCAGTATATCAGAGATGCCAGCACCATGAGATGATCACCAAGAACAGCAGCGACAGTGGAGTGGATCAACCTGAGCTACAGAGGGCAGAGCTGGAGAAGTAACGCCAGCCCTTTGGAGGAGCCCAGAAGATCATGTGACATTAAAATAAGATCCCAGACATTAAAATAAGAGACTGTCACATTGGAGACCCCAGGCTATCTGCTGAGGAAAGGTGCTAAAAGAGAGTGGAGCCAGCCCAGGAGAAAGAAATTTGTTGCAGTCAACAAGATGAAAAAGGAGATGTAGATCTGGAGTCTGCTTTGACATCAGTCATGGAGATGCAGAGTTTGGAGTTTGCCCAGCTGGTTTCCTGTCCTGCTTTGGGAATTATAGTTAGTGATTGGATAAATCTCAAAAGAGACTTTGAACTTTGAACATTGTTGAGACTGCTATAGACTATGGGGACTTTGGAAGATAGACTAAATGTATTTTGCATTATGCTATGGTTAGGTAAGGCCCCCATAGACTCATGTGTTTGAACAAGCCTATGGGGACCAGGGAGTGGAATGTGATGTCTTGTGTATAATCAGCTCAGGGAGTGGCACTATTAGAAGGTGTGGCCTTATTGGAGTAGGTGTGGCCTTGTTGGAGTAGGTGTGTCACTGTGGGTGTGGACTTTAAGACCCTCATCCTAGCTGCCTGGAGGTCAGTATTCTGCTGGCAGCCTTCAGATGAAGACGTAGAACTCTCAGCTCCTCTTTTACCATGCCTGCCTGGATGCTGCCATGTTCCCACCTTGATGATAATGCACTGAACCTCTGAACCTGTAAGCCAGCCCCAATTAAGTGCTGTCCTTTATAAGACTTGCCTTGGTCATGGTGTCTTCTCACAGCAGAGAATTCTAACTAAGACAGGGTAAGCCTGGACACTGTGATGGGGTATAGCATGGACACTGTGATAGGGTCTAGCCTGGACATTATGATGGGGTATAGCCTGGGCACTGTGATGGAGTATAGCCTGGACACTGTGATGGGTTATAGCCTGGACATGGTGATAGGGTCTAGCCTGAAACTGTGATGGGGTCTAGCCTGGACACTGTGATGAGGTACAGCCTAGACACTGTGATGAGTCTAGCCTGACAACTGTGATGTTTAAAGACCTGGACACTGATCAGGTATGACCTGAACACAGCTTCTGAGTTTCAGATCAACTGAAACCAAATACAGTTTGTTGTCAGCAGCTGAGAAGAGCTTGGGAAAGGGGCTTAACCTCCAGGACAGTCAATATCCAGAAAACTCCAGAATTGTAAAAACCAGAAGCCAGGGCCTCTCTACAGGCTGCCTTTTGCCTTCAGATCCTCACAGCTGAGATGAAGCATCTACCAGGGTCTCTGGATGCCCTGCGCCTGCCTGCTGCTTAACTAAACTCACTCCTGTTAAATTCTGCAGAACAGCCCAATCCTTCAGCTGCTCTTAGAGCCTCTGGGTCCCTCATCCCTATCCCCCACCCCTCCCCACACGCCTCCCCCAGCCTCCTCGCTCTCACCCCCAGTGAGGCAGGGGTTCAAATCCTCCTCTCTCCTTCCACCACACACAGAGCCTAGCATAGACTCCATGACCGTGCACACTGCACCACTATCAGTTCACAAAATGCATGCATTTATGTACACAGCACCTGAACATATATACAAGTGCACCATGTTCGACACACACAAGTACGTGCTACCATATGCACATATCTACTACACAACAAGACAACTTATCGACTACGACTCTTCTAGGCCAGCTTAATGCCTTTAGGTCAGACTTACCGTCTTTTGCCTAGACTATCAGATCTCTCAGTGCAAGTCTTGCTGCCCCCATGCTTTTTCCTTTCCAGCCAAACCTCAATGTCAATAAACGATTCCCTGGCTGTTTAATTAAACACGTTTCAGGACTGGACAATGTGCGTCATTGAAGAGTGCTTACCTAGCGTGTAACCCTCAATCTAGATCCCCAGAGTGTAAATGGTGCATGGTGCATGTGGCTATAATCTAGCACACAGGAGAGAAGTGAAAGATCGAAATCAGTCATCTCAACAATATAGCAAATTAAGAGGCAGCCCAGGAACTAAAAAAAAAACAATGGAAAAAGAAAAATGGAAGAAAGGAAGAAAGGCTCCTGGACAACGAGAGTTCAGGAAGACAGGAGCACTATCGTGTCACTCAAGCACAGGATGCATACAGTTAACAAAACACACTATACACACAAAGGGAGAAAGAAGAAATGACCAACTAAAGAATGAGGAAATTAAGCCCAATTTGAGATCAAGCCGCACAGGACTCACTCTCATCAGGATGGGACTGGTCGTGTGTAGTCAGAGGTGCATTTATCAAAACATCCTACATGTCACAAAGGTAACACGCAGACTCACCCACCTAATGGTCCACCCCAACCCTCCCCACCCCTACCCTTCCCCCACCTCGCGTCCTCCACCCCTCCACCCCACGACCGCATCAGAAGTCGATTCTGTCCATGTTCGTCTCAGTGTGGCCCCCCCACCCACTTCCCCAGCCCCACAGCTGCTTTCCATTCCCCACCTCAGAATCATCATCCTGCTCACAAACAGCACTACGTGTGGCTTCCCCAAGCAACTGAGTGTTCGAAGCAAGTCATGTACCCATGGCTTAATAATCAACATCTGTCTACTGTCAAGAAGCCTATCTCAAAACACCCTATGGTGATTCAGAGAGAGCTGGGTTCTGAGCACTGTGTCTTCAGTGTCTGGCAACCCAAAGAGGTACTTCCTGCATCACTCCGTTTGTTTGTTTGTTTGTTTGTTTGTTTGTTTATAGGACATAAGGTGTCTGCCTTCCATGCCTCAGGTCCAGAAGCAACTTCTGTGTCACTTTAGCATCTTTCATGGGAGGCCCAGCCTACTTGCCAGGACTGCAGATATTTGACTATTTTAGGTTCAAAATGGTCACAGAACCTGTATCTGCTGCTCAAGGTATGCCTGGCGTTGGCTGCATGACCCTGGTGTCCTGACACACAAATATCAAAGCTGCCCTAACCCAGCAGATACCCAATGGGAACTGTCACTGCAGAAGGAGATGTGAGGGTGCTTAGCACAGTGCCTCAGGAAGGGAAATCAAGGCAGGAGTTAAAGCCTGGCAGGAACCTGGAGGCCTGACAGAGGAACACTGCTTTCTGGCTTGCACTCCGGGTTCACAGTTCTGCTACCTTTCTTTTACCTCCCAGTACTATCAGCCCAGGGGTGGGACCACAAACAGTGGGATAAACCCTCCCACACCAATCATTAACTAAGAGAATGCCCCACAGAATTGACTACAGACAGAGCTATGGAAGCATTTTCTCAGTTGAGGTACTATCTTCCCAGATGACCCTACCTCCTTCTCTTCCCTCTGTATATACTCAAGGTCAACCACCCAGGGACACACTGAAGGTCTGACCTTTGCAACTGACCTTTCCTTTGCCTCCATCTTTCCCAAGCCCACTGACTCAGCAGGTCTCTGCTAACAACTCCTTCATGCTCTTTCCTAGAGCTGGTGGTAGCCTTGGACAAGGACACCTTACACAAAGACAGAGGGCTGAGCTGACTACAGGGAGGCCAGGGGTGACAGATATAGAAGTGTCTCAGAAGACTGGAGATGACCAGCCAAGCTCTGTGATATGTGCTCAAAATTCCCCTTTGTAAGCCAAGCAGGTTCACAAAATTCATGTGATGCGCTCGCTCGCTAGAAACCTGACTTCAAAGAGTGACAAAATGTTCCAGCTAAAGAAGATTTGCACAAGACTGGGAAAAAGAAGCAACCCGTCCTGGTCACCTGCTCTAGATGAGGGCTGGGGCCTGCTCCGTGGTGGGACACTCACCTAGCATGCACCAGGCCCTGGGTTCCATCCTCTACACAGTGACAAGACAGCACCGGGTGAAGTCTAAGGGAACAGAGAATGTCAGGAACAGCAATGACCTCCCATGTCCTGCTGAACAGGCAACTGAATTTCATGGCAATGAGAGTGGACCCCAGAGGACAGGAAAAGCAGCTGACAGAAGCTATCAATGCTCCTTAAGGTACTTGGAGGATTAAACACATATCTGCCTGCTGCCTCCTGCTCTCTGGTCAGGGAAAGTTAGCTAAGTCCTTGCAGGCCTCAGCTCAAGGCTGAGCCAGGCTGAGCTCCTACTTGAGGATAGATGGGTGAGACAAGGCTCCTTACAGCATCTCCTGGGCTGAGGAAACTCCCTTTCTCTGTGTTTCGCTGTTGGTGCTGCCTCCGAGGCTGTGAAACCTTCAAGGAGCAAGGGCAACTTAGAGGAAGTGGCTCTGGAATGGGGTACTGGGCAGACCTTCGGGACTATAACCAGGCCCTGTTTCTTGCCTGAGTTCTCTCTGCTTCTGGGCCTGTCCAGATGTGACAAGCTAAGCTTCCAAATCTCACAAGGAATCCTCACATGCCTCCCATGCCTCTTGAAATCTGAAACCCTGAGACAATCTGTCAGTAATCTGGTCATCACATTGAGAAAGGTCACACAGTGAGAAAGGTCAAAAGTACAGTGACATTGTTTCTTGCTGTAGGTCACTGCAGCTCCCAGACTCTGCCCATTGATCCCCTGCTGCTCCAGCAGCTCCAGCATGACCTCTCAGAGGCACCCGTGGTCCCCTACCACCCACCATCTCCCCCACGGCCACTTGTTTCACAGAGGTCTCTATAGAGAGAGCAGGCACCTTTGTGTGTACAGTGTGAAGCCCTTTACTGTCATTTGCCACACTCAGAGGAAGGGGTCCCATGAGGTCTGAGCCTCAGGAGGTGGGGACAATGAAAAGACGCCAAGGTCTAGCATTCCATGTTTGGTCCACACTGGAGAAGCATGGAGGCGGAGGAACAAAGAACTCCATCTTCAGGCAGGCAGCCATCCACAGGATGAGCATCACACAGTGAGCTCCAAGACCCCAGGTCTACTCGCAGGCACTCAGAAGCCACCTTGAGGAGCTCTAGCCTCTCTGCCGATCACAATCCTGATGGTAAACTGGCAGGGCCAATGGAGAATATGCACTTAGCAAGATGGTGCTGTGTCCATGATGGTTAAATGCCACTGCCTGGTTAAAGGATGAGGCAGAAGATGGGATGGCAGAGAGAGGATGCCTGGTTGCAGGGAGCTCTAAATGGAGGACTGGGTGAACCAGAGGCTGATCCATTCTGGCTGAAAGGTAAATGACATGAAAGAGATCTGACAAGATGCAAGGCTGACAGAGCCAGGCAAGTGCTCCATGCAGTGATCTGGGATAGGGGTACTGAGCAGTTAGGAGCCAGTGAAGGTGTAGGGAGAGGGCAGCACCCTCAGGTGAGACCTCATGGGACTTCTGGCTGCACAGGTGATGTCCAGACAGGTCACCATTGCCTCAGGCAGAAGAGGAGATAAGGTGGAGTTGTGAAAGGAAAATGGGACAGGGTTCCGGGGAAAAAGACAAAAAGCAGAAAGATTAACAGAATCTGAGTCAGCTCATGTGTGGATGGAAGGCATGATTGTTTGATGAATTATTGAACCAAAGAAAAACAGAAAGCAGAGCAAAAATGATGTGTGACTTTCTGGCTTGGTTAGGGTTTCCATGACTGTGAAGAAACACCATAAGACCACAGAAGCTCTTATAAGGACAACATTAATTGGGGCTGGCTTACAGTTTCAGAGGTTCAGTCCATTGTCATCATGGGGAAAGCATGGCAGCCTGCAGGCAGACATGGTGCTAGAGAAAGACCTGAGAGTTCTATATCCAAAAGCAACCAAGAGAGACTGTCAACCAGGCAGCAAGAAGGAAGATCTCACAGCCCATCCCCAAATTGACACACTTCCTCCAACAAGGCCACACCCATTCCAACAGGCCACTCCTCTTAATAGTGCCACTCCCTGGGCCAAGCATATTCAAATCACCACATTTCACTTCCTGGCCCCCAAAGGCCTGTTCAAACCTGTGAGTTGTGGGGACCAGACCTAGCTGTAATATAATACAAAATACATTTAGTCCAATTTCAAAAGCCCCATGGTCTATAGAAGTCTCAACAATGCTAAAAGTCCAAAGTTCAAAGTCTCTTCTGTGATTCATCCAATCACTTAACTGTAATC
Source organism: Mastomys natalensis (assembly GCA_021653895.1). Lineage (NCBI taxonomy): Eukaryota > Metazoa > Chordata > Mammalia > Rodentia > Muridae > Mastomys > Mastomys natalensis. Next base: position 1,136,591 of record JAJTUV010000378.1, read on the forward strand.
CTGAAAGCTAGATCAAAAAGCCAGCTGGCCAAACTCCAAACTCTGCATCTTTATGTCTGATGTCAAAGCACTCTTCAAATCTCCAACTCGTTTCATCTTTGTTGACTGTAACAAACTTCTTTCTCTTGGGCTGGTCTCACTCCCTGTTAGCAGCTTTCCTTAGCAACTATCCTATGGCTCTGGCATCTCCAATATTTTGGGATCTCTAAGGCAACTTCAATTTCACAGCTTCTTGTTCTAATATCTGGATCCACACATGATCTTCTGGGCTCCTCCAAAGAGCTTGCTTCGTTCCTCCAGCTCTGCCCTCTATAGAACTCTAGGCTCTGGTTGACTCCACTCCACTGCTGCTGCTGTTCTTGGTGATCATCCCATTGTGCCAGCATCTCCAATACACTGGGGTCTTCTGCTGCAACTAGGCTTCACCAATAGCCTCTCATAGGCTCTCTTCATGGTGCCAAACCTCAATTTCTTTGCATGACCCCTTCAGTTCTGAGCTGTCAACTGCAACTGAGGCTGAACCTTCACCAGTGGCCTTCCCTGGTCTCTCACAGTACTAAACCTCAGCTTTTCTTCATGTCCCCTTCATGACTTCAAAACCATTACAACTTGAGTACATTACCAAGTACATGTGCAGTACAGGTACAATTTAGCTGTCTTTGGAACACAGCTTCTTTGTGCTCTGAGAATAACTTCCCAGAAGATTTCACCTCAGTGATGCTGGTCTCTTCTTAATCACCACACCTGAAAGTAAACTTTTCATGGCCACTGTGCCACAAGATCTAGATCACAGGTAAACCCTCCATTTCTGGATTGTCCTTCATTTCAGATTAAAAGCCCAAATGAAAACAATAACCAGATAATAATTCCTAATATGATATAACTATTCCTTGTTCAACTGCAAGAGCACAAACAATAAGCTTAACTAGGTGAGATCTTGCCCCCACACCACCACTCCCTTTATCTGTTTATCTCTCAAACACAGAAATCAGCTTCATTATATTTCCTTGTACCCTTACATTTCTTGAACCATACATTTTGTATTTTTCCTTTCTAAGCTTGCTACACTTGATCAAAATGCTCTACATAAGGTAAGCAGAGGAAAAAAGTCTATTCTGGGTTTTCTGAGATTCCTTTGTCAATGCAACTAATTAAAATCTCTTCACCTTAGCCTCAGATAGACTCTTCAGACAAGGGCAAAAAGCACCCACACTCTTCATCAAAATATTAGAACAGTCTCTAGGACTCATACGAAAATTCTCAAAACCTCTTGAGCCAGCAGGCTTCCAGAGTTCAAATTACCCTTAATACCACTGTCTTCCATATTCCTACTAGGATGGCCCATTAAGCCCCCACTTAAAGCATTCCACTGCTTTCCACATTCCTCAAAAAAAATAAAAAAAGCCAGCATGGTCAGGCCTATTGCAGCAATACCCTAGTCCCTGGTACAAACTTCTGTCTCACAGGCAGCTAGGAGGAGGGTCTCAAAGCCCACTCCCTAAGTGACACACTTCTTCCAACAAGGTCACACCCACTCCAAAAAGGCCACACCTCCTAACAATGCCACTCCTTGGCCAAGCATATTCAAACCACCACACTCTCCCTGGGGAACACAACAGCACATCTACTCACCCAGGCAGGGAACTCATGACAGACAAAAATATGAATACTGAAGTCCAACTTGATGAACTATTAAGTTTTATTGGAGTTTTATTTACAGGAATGTGGGTGAAGGGTTACTTACAGAGCAGAAATGTCTCAAAGACAAAGCTGTATTGCCAAAGCCCACTCAGCATGAGTGACAGCTCACAAAGCTGGGATCTGGACCAACTGCATGGCCTGCAGGCAGCTCAACAGATTGGACAGTGTCCTTCCCAAAGTGACCCTAATCAAAACCTCTTCCAGGCGATCTTGACTGGTTTCTGCTTCTTCCAGGCAGCTGGTCTGGTCTCAGAATCTTTGCAGCTTAGTTCCTCTGAAAGTGACTCTCAGCATGTTGGCTTGCTTCCTCTGGCAGGGAGGAGCCTAGTGAATCTAGTCAGTTTCAGGAGCTTCCTGAAGCTATTTTGAGTTGTTTACCCTCCTGCATAATCATATTTGTTAAGCAATCTAGGAGAAAACTGATACACAACATGAAGGCTCTCCTGGATATTCCAGAAGATTGCTGAACTCAGGCCTGTAATCTCAGGCCTCAGGGGAAGGGCCTGAGATAGGAGGATTGTGAGTTCTAGGCTAGACTGGGATATATGATAAGACTCAGTCTCAGAAAACAAAAATAATATCTAAAACTATGTGTAACATTTCATAAAATCACATGCTATATAAACTATATAGAATACATAAAATCACACTGCCAAATGTAAAGCTAACAAGGGCAATTGTCTACCCTGGGTGCCAACTGATGTGTGTGTTTGCTAACTCACAGGCTGTGTGCCTTGGCATCTGTGACCTTTTCAGTTTGCATCTTGTAACTTCAGCAACAGAATTTTAAACTTCAGAGTAAAATTGTATAATGTCACTCATTTGTTTGAACAGTGGACAATGAAAAAAGATGAACAGGATTTACAAAGGAACTCAAAAAGACGGAGGAAGAGAGAGGAGGGAGGGAGAGAGAGGAGGAGAGGGAGGAGGGGGAGGAGAGGGGAGAGGAGGGAGGGAGACACAGGAAGGATGGGAAGAAGGAAGGCAAGGTGGTGGGAGGCAGGAGGGAAGGAAGGAATGGAGAAGAGAACTCTCCCAGATGTCCCTTTCCACCTTAACCTGTGACTGCCTCCCTTCAGTGTCTGGAGACATTTGGAATTATAGGATTGCAGCAGGAACTACCATGGCACCCAGGAGATACCCAGCAGCTGAAAAGTGCTACCACATGCCAGAGTTGAAGCGCCTCCATCCTCCCTCCTTGTATGCTTTTTTTCCAAAATCCTCACAAGAATCCCATTTAGCGTTACTATTGATACTTTACTTTTTTGAGACAGGGTCTCATTGTATAATCCTGCTGGCCTTGAACTCACAGTTCTACCTACCTTCTGCCTCAAAGTACTGGTGTTAAAGACGTGAGTCACAGCTGATTGCTTTACTATTTGAGAAAAATGCAACTTCACTGGAGCCAACTAGACAGGAGAGGTGGGCCCTCCCACCTGCCTCCCCAGCCTGTTCCCCAGCCTCAACCTCTGACCTTGACGCCGCACAAAACCACAGTACTTAGGCTCTTGCACCTGATGTCAGCTGCTGGCCCTTACGAAGTGGAGCACCTGCCCTGGGCCCTTCTGCTAACACTGCTCTAAGGCAGCAGGTGCCAGCCAGGGAGACTCTTCCTCAGAGAGAGTGAACTGCAGATTCTTCTCTGACACATCTACCATGCTCTCTAGTCAGGTGTGGCCCAAGCCACATTCTTCCCCAGGCCTGCTCAGGAAATATCTGTTTATTTCAGTTTTATCGACTTCTAGAGCCTTCCTTGTGGCAGCAAGAGGAGGAACTCTGTTGCTGTAAAAATTAAATTCCTAGCAAGTTCTAAGCATGAAAAGAAAGGAGAAACCTTTGAAATGTATTTACTTACCAGATCCTAGCTTCCACCAACCCAACTGTTAAGAGCGTCATCAGATAACTATACAAGAAACTCACCTGCTCAGTCTGATGAACCCTTGCCTGGCTGACCCCAAAATCTCCCATTTATCCTTCAACATCTAGCTTTGAACTCACTGCTTCCACAAGCCCCTCCTGAACACTTCCGCTGCAATCGGAGTTACTGCCCAATATTCAATCTTCCCATCCAGTGGGACGTTTATTGACAGGTCTATCCTAATCCTTCAATAAACCTGTGGCCCCTGGGTAGCTGACTGGAGCAACACACTGGCCATAGTGATAGGAAGTGCTTAGAATAGCCTGTGACCAATCAGAGCCCACGAAAAGACCGGAGACTCCAGATGGAATTGTCTGCTCACACACAGCCTCTGCGGGGCTGAGCTGGCAGTCTGTAAGCCTGGTGCCACTTGGGAGAGTCACAGCATTTGAAGGAGGTAGGAAATGGAGAATTTAAAACGCTGCATCTGGAGGACAGTATGGAGCACCTGGACCCCGCCATACCTGGAGACGTTCTAGTTGCAGAAGCTCGATCACGTGATCTAATAACCTTTCTAATTAGCAGTGAGGGTTCTGTCACTCTTAACACTGGGATTCCAGGTTATCACATTGTCTAGGCCACCCACAGCTGAGGTGTGCTAAGAGCAAACGTGACTGACTCACTCAGGAAACAGGGGGCTTGCTAGGAAAGCCAGCCTGGAAGTCCCAAAGTGCTAACTCAACTGATCTGAAGACTTGATGTATGATCCTATCTCCAACTTAGAGGGGAAAGCGAGACCTAGAAAGCCTATGTACCATGCCCCAAATTACCTGTCTGCTGTGTCCTGGGATACCCAATGCTTGGAATGTGCTCATGCACTTTACATTTAACCAGTGCTGCAGGACCAGGTCTCACCAGCAGAAGAGGATTCCAGTTCACTGTCTGGAGCCTTGGGTGAGAGGAAACCCCCTGAGTTCCGCCTTGGGATGAGGCAGCACAGGCTCCAGGATGGATCCTGTCACTATCACATCCTGTCACTATCACAGTCACCACCTTCCAAGAACTGTGTCTCTCCTTTGGCTCTCAGACTATTAAAACAATGGACCCCAGGAACTGAAACTTTCCTCCGAGAGTCTCATGCTGATGGAAGGGAAAGGCTGGAGCCTGGTACTCAGCAGAAGAGCTGGAAACATGTATCACACAGTTCTAACTTGACAGACCCCTTTACAAGAGAGACAGGAGCCAGCCACTGTTGGACTGGGCCTTGCCTTGATCAGGTCTGTTCAGCTGTGCCCTCTATTTAAAATTAAACCTGTCAAGACCCTAGAGATGGACCTGAGTTGTCTCTAGATCTCTCTGTTCCTCTCCCTAGTGTGGCCACACTGAATAAACCTTTCTCTGCTTATCTCCACTACTTATCATTTAACTTGCCTATTGATGGTAGAGCCTCCCTTTAGGACTCTTGGGGCCTAGACTCCAACCCTAACGGCTTTGATTACAGGACCTCGTCCCAGTTCTAGTCCAGCCTGGGCACCTCTATGTCATCTTCCATCTCTGGGGCCATAGTCTGGACCATCAAGAAAGCACAGTCTTTTTGCCACTCCCTACCAGACTCTGCCATATCACACTTCCACAGGAGTGGGACTCTACCACCCCTCTGGTAACATCATAAGTCCCTGCTTCCCTGGAGAAAAAAAGATAAAACTTCTGGACCCTGTGGCATGAGACACTCAGCCATGGCTAGACAGCTTGGCAATTGCTTTGTGAAATCAGACAGGTAGGACAGGTGGATAATGGTTGGTGCTTTGTCTAGGGAACATTTACATGGTACAGCCATTCAGATTTAGGGTTCTATAGCCTCCAAGTAGAGCCAAGGTCTAAAATCAGGCTGTTCCTAACCCAGACAACAGCACAAATATGCAAGAGGCCGACTCCAAGGTCTGTGAGTTCAAACCCTGTCTCTATTGCTTTCTCTTCATCGGATCTTGAATGCACACTTCAGTTTGGGGTTTTCCTACCCATAAGATGTGCACTAGAGAGATAGAACCCCTCCCCCTTGAGCTGCTAAGGCAGCAGAAAACTAAACAATGATGCTCAAATGTCAGTGCTCAAGAAATGAGCTGTCATCGGCCCTTCAACTTCCTTACACATCCAGGAACACCCAGAACCTGGTCAACTTGGAGTCACAGACCAGAAATAATTAAGTAAGAGCAGAGGACCATGCTGCATGCCTATAATCCCAGCACCCAGGAGGGCCACAAATTCAAAGCCAGGCTTGGGGTGCGGCTTAGAAGGTAGAGAGTTTGCCTAGCAAGCAGAAGGTCCTGGGCTCTGTCCTCAGAACAGCCTTTAGAAGCTGTGTGGTAATACCAGCATGCAGAAGGTGGAGGCAGGGGGTCACCCTTGGCTACTGTGCTACTTTGCTTTCTGTTGCTGTGGTAGACACCATTACCTTCAGAACAAAGCTTTGTTTCCCCTCACAGGTGACGGTCCACCATGAAGGGAAGTTAGGGCAGAAACCTGGAGGCAGGAATTGATGCAAAGGCCTCGAGGGCTGCCACTTACTGGCTTGCTCAGCCTGCTTTCACATCCCACCCAGGAGCACCAGCCCAGGCTCAGCACTGAGCACCATGAGATGGATCCTTCCCTCTGGGTCATCAATGAAGAAAATGACCCCAACAGGCCCACAGGCCAGTCTGATGGAGGCAGCTCCTTCAATTCAGATCCCTCTTCCCAGTTGACAAAAACAACCAGCACAGCTGCATAAAATGTGTCTGAGACTAGCCTGAGCTACATGAGACCCTGTCTCATAACAAACAAACAAAAACAAAAAACATCCTTGGGACAGGGCAGCAAGATGGCTCAATGGGTAAGGGAGCTTGCAGCTAAGCCTGACAACCTGAGTTGGAGGTCTAGGACCAACGTGGTAGAAGGACAGAGCCAACTCCCACAAGTTGTCCTCTGGCCTCTGCACAAGCTCCGTGACGTGAGCAAGCAACGTATGTACACACATAACAAGTACATAAAATGTGGGGGTTTTAATGTTAAGCAAGAAGCCTGCTTCCTCTGCACGGAATTCAAATGTGCATTCAGTATCAGCCCCCGCATTTTCAAAGGACTGAAAAATAGTTGAATAACAGCGGAATTGAACTATTCAAGCATTTTTTGAAAAATAAAGACATGACTCCCTGGGTCACCGCATTAGCTGCCTTTCTCTCTAGCGCCGAGTCTGTTAACCCTTTGAAAGCCAGAGTGGCAGTCCTGAGTCAAGCAGAGGACTTGGCCAGGAGCCCAACAGGCAGTCATCTAGAGAGAGACTCATCAGCCAGCCTGGGCTAGGTTCACCTCGCAGCGGTGCTGATGCGAAACGGAGGGGACATATCAGGGTGGCAGAATTCAGGGATGAAAAGACTAGGGACATGCATCCAAACATGGTTCGGCCCAGCTAGCTAGACAGAGGAGCCTCACACCAAAGTCAGCTGCCCTGCAGTCCCAGGAGAGGACACTGGGTCCCTGCCTGGTCACATGATGGGGGTGGGGGTCACATTGACTTCTCTGTGCTTAGTTCTCTTGATCCTTACCTAAAGGACACCACAGAACAGGCCCTCGAAGCTGAGAGGCTGTGAGGAGAGATTAATAACAACAATCACAGTCAGTCAAGGAGCCCAAGCTAGACACCTGGCACCTGACCAAAAGCTGGAGTTCATGCGTTGTGCACAGGATTCATGGCCATCCTAGAGAGGGAGCAACAGCACCACGGTTGCACAGTCCACATCGTGCTCCACCAGCCAGGGCCAGGGCCCCTTGAGGCTGCAGACTAGGGGCTCCTGAGATATGGAGGCTCTTGGCACCCCTACCAAGGACCAAAGGAGCTATGCGCAGCTAAGAGTCTAGCCACAGCTCTCAAGACAGCATCTGGTCTCTAAGCAAACCTGAAGTAGGTGTTCATCGTCTACACTGTCATAGTGGTCTGTATCGCCAAAGGAACTGGGGAGCATGCGTTGTGCCTCACAGTCTACTAAGTTCCTCAGGCTTGAGAAAGACTAGGTAGCACTAGAAGAAGAGGCAGGACAGAACTCACTCTCCCTCCCTCCGCCCCCTCCCCTGTCTCATGACGCATCTACTTCATACTATGGTGTGTATGACACCTAACTCATGCCTTGCGCCACCTCTCCTGTGGACACTGGCAGAGTAGGGGCAAGCTGTGCCCCCAACTGTCTCGCTAAGGTAGTGGGGGCTTTGTGCCAATCTCAAGACCTACAAGTGTCCTGCCCATTCCAGATGCCCAAATGATGACATTTCTCCCACAGTCTGAAAGTTCTGGCCTTTCTGCTCTTTCAAGTCATCTCACCTGGTTGCTCTTGTCTCCTCTGGTTTTTGTGGGGATCAGACTCGTGGTTCCATGCGTACCACCCAAGCACGCAACCACAGAACTGCACCCCGCCCTGTCCCACTTTCTTCTGTTTTAATTACAGAAACAATGCCTAAGTTTACCACTGATATAAAAATACTCAACAAGTTGGGCCTAAGTGACTCAGCAAGTAAAGGTTCTTGCTCCAAAGGCTGTGACCTGAGTTCAATCCCTAGGGACCCAAATGTGGACAGAGAACACTGACTCCAGCAAGTCCTCACTCCACACACATGCCCACGCCCTCTCTACTACAACGGCAATAAACGGAAGTTAGTTTTCAATACATTTGATAGTATATAAGGTATAAGAGTGAACACGACGCCTGAGATACGCCCAACTAGAGCCCAGCATACAGTGGGTGTTGACCATCCTCCTGTCCCCAAAACTAAGCCCCACTGGAGTGTGTGTGTGAAGCTGGAGGACCCTGTGCTGTGCAGAGCCTGTGACTAATCTTGCACACATTATGCATTAGCATGACCATGACTGCTCAGCCTGGACTCCACAGCTCCTCTCAGACTACTTTAAGGAGTGGAAGTATCCTTCATTCTCTGTCTGTTTCTAAACCCATGCTCAGATAAACCAGCACCACTGGGTGCTGAACCATCCCCCACCACTGGGTGCTTAAGTCCTGTCCACACTTCCCCTCTGCAAGCGGATAGCACGCTAGCCATCAACAGCAGCTTGGCAGTCATCTGGGAAGCTGAGCGGCCAGCCCAGCTTGTGAAGGGTGAGGAAACTCACCACAGCCTCTGCCAAGGACGGAAGGATGATGGCAATTTGGGCCAAATTCAAAATGCATAATTGTCCCCTGCCTTCTCAGAGCAGAGGACCGCATCTATAGTCCCCACTTCCTGCCACGGTGTTTGGCCCATACTGAAGCCATGGAGGGATGTTACGTATGCTGTGAGGAGAGTTCAGGCCCAGTGCACCTGCTGTGGGCTGTTCCCTCCTCCAGCACCCAATAGCTCTCACTCTCTGGAGCCCTTGGGTGCAGCCCAAGTGTAGCCCAAGGTATAGCTGCCCAGCCCAAGCAAGGCAGGTAATTCACATTGCCTCCAACCTCAGGAACCATGAGCCAAGCAAACCTGCTGGTTTCATGAAAACCAGATCTGGTTACCACAGCCCAAGGCAAGCTCTTACCCCCTGCTTCCTTATTAAAATAGAAGCAGTTGTTGAATATTCCAGAAATGTCCCCCACCTCAGCAACTGCAGGCTCTGCACGCCTGTCTCCTGATGTGAGGGTTTTTTTTTCCCCCATTTAGATGTTTTTAGAATTTTTCCCCTCAAATTGGCAGGCAGTGCAACACGGTGCTGTTGTCAGCTCTCGCTGTGGGAGACTATAGAAAGGAAATCGCAAAAAAGGTCATTATGCTTTAAAATGAGTCTTTTTTAAAAGCAAAAGACAGGAAGGAAGCTGCCTGGAAAAGCTTGTGTCCGTGGGAGGAACAGCCCTCCCTGTGGATCCCTAAGAAGGCAGCCCTGATGCCAGGTGTGGGGTCTGCTGGATCTCTGCACATCCATCCTTCCACCAAGCATGCTCAGGAACACGTCCTGGCATAGGGACACAAGGTCTGTAAGGCCATCAGTGCTGACCCCAGGGAAACAGGTTTAATCTTAACATGCACGCATGTGCTAACACACACACACATACACACACACACACCGCCACTTTTCCCAGTCTCTGTCAGTCTCTCATCTGTCTCTCAGTCTCTACTGTGGAAGTCTCTGGAAAGCCCTTGACAGAGAAGGAAGAGGTGGAGCAAAGCCCCTTGCTCTGGCCCAGGAATGTCCTGCAGCCTCACAAAAGCACATGCTAGGTATGGCCAGCGAGTTTCAATGCTGGCGTGAGGCTTGGAAGCTGGGCTTGCTTGGCAAGGGCGAGGCATTGGGTACCATCCCAGGAGGAAAACGTGAAGGAGGGGAGGGACATATGTGGAGAGAGAAGGAGAGAGGGAAGAGGAAAGGGAGAGAAGGAAGAAAGAAAAGGAAGGGAGGGAAGGAGGGGAAGCCAAACAAATGGAGAGCACATGCTTTGATTCACAAGCTGTCACAGACACAGGTCTGGCTCAAACTTCGGTGACTAGCCTAAAGAATCACATTGGCTAATCCCTCCTCTTTGCATAAGATGAGTGAGAGGCAGAGAGACCCAAGCAGAGAGGCACCTGGCAGCTGGGAAGATAGCAGTTCTGCTCCACCCTCAGCAAGGCCAGAAGGCAACATCATATCACAGAGATCTGAGCCCCAATTCCCACAGAAGCTGGCTCTCACTAGGGACTCGGCAGCCTGTGTACTGGAAAGAGGAGTCTCTCCAACATCAGTGTGGCCTGCAAGTCAAGCAGAGAACCCAAGCTTGCAGCTCTGTGTGTTGTCACATGCTTTGGGGTAGCTTTGAGTTATGCAGCTTCCTTTGAGCCATCCTTGCTCCTGTGAGAGACCCCAGTAAACTCATTGATTCTCTAAGTTCAACTTTGGTGGTAGAATCTTTTATTTGGTCTGTCGTTGGTGTCCTCTCTGGGTGAGCAGATGTCTGTTCACATCTCCTTAAGGGAACCCACCCAATGTGGGGTTACAGGTGCCACCACACACAGCTCTAAGCGTCCCTTCTTATAAGAGCAATGTGGGGGTGGGCATCAGGATGACGTCATTTTAACATAACCTCCATGTTCTAAGGTGCAGGGTGAAGGCCTCAACATAGAAATTTAGGGACCATATGTCACAAGGCTTTGGCGACAAGCCAGGTTCAGTAGCTTATCCTCCTTAAGCCAATTAAAATAGCCAAATTAATAGTGAAAAGCAGGACGGGAATATTTATTCAATGTGGCCAATGAGAAGAGAGACAAAGAAACTTGGTAACCTACAAAGGGTCCTGAAGTAAGGTTTAAATAGAGAGCCAAGGATGTGCACATCTAAGGAGTGCCAGTCTTGGTGAGGGTATGGTCCAGGTCAAGGTATGGTCCTGCCCATCATTGACTCATCATTACTTTGGCTCCATTATCTCCACTGACAAAATGCCAATCTTTCTGGGAGACAAGTTCCCTCTGGCTGGCCCAGGCTTTAGGCTTTCTCCAAGCATGAGATTCCTGGAGATATTCTAGTTTCTTGGGGTTCTAGTCTGATATCAGAATGAAGGGCACAGTGTCTCTCTAAAGTACCTTCATCCTGGACACACCACCTATCACACGGCAAGTACAGCCTGGATCCTGACCATGGGCCATCTGGAAGGAGGAACACAGAAGGGGTAGGTATATCACAGGGACAATCCACCAATGTCTCCAGGCAGGGACCTCTCTCGACACATCCTCATCCTAGCTCATGACAACTGGTAACTGACTAGTACCCAGATTTCACAGAGAATGTGACTGCTGCCTGGATCTGGGATCCATGGGGCTCACGTGCAGCTGGGCTCATTCAGTGGAAAGAGCATAGCTGGCCTTCAACCCCACTAAGAAGGAAAACTCCTCTTGGCCCAGGCAGTGCTAACAAGAGACTGTTCAAACCATCCCCAAACTGGGACAGCAAGACACCACTTCTCTGAGCATCCCTGGACATCTATATTTAATTATGAAATGGCAGCTGCCAGGAGCAAGGCCCACTCTACTAAGCAGAAGAGCTGGTTAGTTTTAAGAGGAAGAAGCTGACATTGTTTCCTGTATTGATCTACCTTTTAAAGTTGGTACAGTATGAAAAGAACTTAGCTCTATGAGCAGTCCAGTGAGATGCCTCTCCCTGGGAGGCATCTTGGTGCTGAGAAGTTCAAAACCAAGCAAGTGAATTCATATATATATCTTTTCCTTACAGTAAAATCAGCCAATCCAGGTGGGTAGCATGGACAGAACAGAAAGTGACCTGTGAAAGCTAACTAGCCTGGCCTTCAGCACAGAGCAGGCTGTCAGTAAGTGTTAGGGACCTGGCCACTGTCCATCAGCTACATGTCCCTGTCTCTCTCAAGGGTCCTCGGAGACCTTGTGTGGAGAAAGGGGGGATGGAAGCAGACAGAAACATGATCACTTGTAAACACTGCCTTCTCTGCTTCCTCCGAGCTCTTGGGATCAATGCAGAGTACGGGCCGAAGTCTCTGTAGAGCTGAGGGGACAGGCCGAGAAAACCCTCACATGAAACACAAAATGTATCACCCTGGTGGGATAAGCTTCCTTAGCGGGAGCCAGCCAAGCTTGGCAGAGTCAAATGCACAAGAGGACCCAGAAGCTTCTGGGTGAGATTTAAAGGAAAGAATCAGATCACCCTACTTAGAGAGGTCACTGTGGAGCTGTGGCACCCAGTGGCAGCCACTTCCTGGCCTGGTGAGAGGCCAGAAGCCTTTTAAAATAATAACATCCAGGCTTTCAATTTGTAAACAGAAGTCTGAAATTCGAATAGCAGTGAGTGTTTTCAGAAATGACAGACTGGGGCTTGTTAAACCATTAGGAATAAAAACTAAGGACAAGCTATATAGAGTGAGATTGCTACATGGGAAGGCATCTGACTGAAGTCTCTCAATACATGTTATTTCCTCTTGCTGTAAAGGGAGGCAGTTTCTCCTCGTTGCTCTCTACTCCAGGAAAACAAGGGAAGAGGTAGGAGACGAAAAACCCGTGTGAATCAAGTGGCCCACGACTTTGCCGAGCAATTCTGCAAAAGTACTGTGTGCTAAGAGATTGTAACACTGGAGCATCGATTCTGATTGACATTAATAGTCAACGAGTGAGAAGCAATGGGTGGCTTTTCCTCAGACAGAAACAGGGTGGAAAGATGAAGGAGTGAGTGAGTGTGAGGAGAGATGTTAGGAAACACTGCTCAAGCCTGTGTTTCATGATGATTCAGATAAATGCGTTAGACAACATCATTCAGTGACATTGTTCAAATGGATAACTCCCAGAGGTTAGCTATGAAGTCAGACGATGACTGTCACACGGTGATGACAAATGCAATGGTCTGGACTAATGTGTTACTCAGCACAGCCCCCATCACTGAGGGATTATCTAGATTCGATTTGCTGAGGTAGAAAGAGCCACCTGACTGTGGGCAGCACTCTCCCATGAGCTGGTGACATAATACAAACGAGATAGGGGGTGAGCGCCAGCTTTCATCGCCCTCATGGTGGGCAGCTTTCAGGCTGAATGAGTTTCCTTGATTCTGAAAGACCCCTGCAGAATGCACGACATATCGCAGGAATAAGAAAAGAGAAACACCTCTATATTGATAACTTATTTCATCTCTGTGACTAAAGCAATTTACAGAAGGGAAGTTTATTTTGGCTCACAGTCTGAGAGGACTTGGTTCAATGGAGAGTCAGGAGAGTCACAGTGGCAGGAGCACAAGGCAGCTGTTCACATCGCATGTGCAGACAGGAAGCAGAGAGAGGTGCTGGGACTCAGCTCACTAACTCCTTCTCATTCATTGCAGGACCCCAGCCTATGGAATATTGACAGTTAAGGGTGGGTCTTTCCACCTTAATTAGCCTAATCTAGAAACTCCCTCATAGAAACTCCCAGGGATTTGTTTCCATGGTGACTGTAGAACTCATTATACTGACAACCAAGATTAATACATCATACCCCAAGGTCAGAAGAATGCAATGTGGCTCTTTTCACAGTACAGTGTTCAAGTGCAAGGACTCCCCTGGCTGGAGGTTGAGTGTGCCAACTCAACATGAACAGACTCTGGTTTAGACTCTGCTCCTGTCTGGATGCTGCATCCTAAGCAATCTGCCTCCTCTCCTTGGGCTCAGTCCCTTCACCACCAGAAAGAAACTAACAGCCTCTGCCTCAGGACCCATGGTACTCAGGGGTGGCCCCTGCCCATTTGAGTCCCAGTCCCACTAGGGCCAGCTGCTGGCTAACATTTTCCACCAGCCTCCTTCCTTTCTTCTCTGTCCTCAGTGTGAAGTCACCCCCAAACAAATCCCTTGCATTAAAACACTCATCTGTGTTTAATCAAAGAACATGCTGTGTTCTTTGGGGACCCCAGATCATGACCATCAAATTGAAGCTCCCTTCTTCCTATCTCCTCAACTGAGATCTCCCACTGCCCTACTGGCCTATGAGGTGTCATGGAGAAACCTCAGACACTGACATTTAACCCCCTGCATCCAAACCCAACCCTATCACTCACTAGTTAGGAAGCCCATTAACCCCCTCTACACGCTCTGATCAACTCACCTTTTTATGAACGATGTTGGAGATAGAAAATAGGTACTCTACCAAAATGAGCTATGACCCCATTTAAAACCAGCATCTGCCCCATGGGGAAGTGTCATGAGTTGATACAAGGGCAACCTCATCCCTCTTAATAGCCCAGATGGAGCTTCCTGAAGAAGTAGGTAACCAGAGATTTTGGAGATTCCCTGGAGAACAACAGCAGGACATCTGATTCAAAAATTAGAATTCCAGGATTCAGACAGGAGAGGTTTTTAGGGAGAGAACAGAGCCACCAGGACCTAAAAAGCAAGCCTTTCTCACTAAGGATGCAGTGGAGAATTCTGTTCCTCGGCCTCTGCAGCCAAGGGAGCCAGATCCTTGGCTGAGCTGTACTTGTCATGGCTGCCTGACGTTTGAACAAGAATGCTCCTCAGTTTGTTGTCTCAGGAAATGAGTGACAGCTACAATGTGACTTTTAAGTCATGGATAGAGAGGGAAGAAACATCACAGGAGTGACGATGAGTGCTCCCACGTTTTCCCAGGGACTCCCTGTACATTTGCATCTCAGACTTGCCCAAGCACAACACAAAACTTCTGGAAGGCTTCAGTCTCCATACACATGAGGGAACTTTAAAAATTGACAGACCTATGAACAACCTGAGTACCTTCTCCGTTCTTTGTTCCTTTCTTTCTTTTAAGACATTCTCCAGCACTTACTTTTCCTAATTAGCGGCTCTGGAGGCTGATTCTGTGGCTGATAACCTGAGCTGGGGAATTTGGGGGGAGGAAGGGAGCCCCATGTTGGCTTTGTCTTCCCTTGGAAAGGACTGTGGGCTATAGAGCAGTGATTCCAGGAGAAAGCCCTGGCAGCATGCACCATCCCCCCGGGCCAGCCTTGGCAGAAAAGTACAGAAGGGACCAGCCAGGAAACTGAGAAATAATGACCCTGGGAGCCCCAGGAAGCCCAGGGACATCATAATTCTGTGAGCCCTGGGGAAAACACAATGAACAAGACAGATACATCCCTGCTCCAAAGATGCAGGCATAGGGAACAGGGAAGGGCTCACAGCAAGCAACTGCATAAGTTATTTCCTGCCTGTGCAGTAAAGACCACAATTCATTAGTACAAGGAAATACTTCTTCATCTTAGAAGCTAAGAGAGGTACCATCAATTGAGACCTAAGGGAAGGAGTCACCAGGCCAGGAAGCAAAGATAGACTGCTGCAGACACAGAGAGAGCCAACCTAGAAGCTATGATGTTCTAGGTCCATGTAAGGAACTGACAAAGGTTCTAAACTGAGGCTGAGGATGGAAGAATATTAGTTTTGTTCCCAGTGCTATGATAAAACACTCCAACAAAGGCAACATAAGGGAAAAAATATTTATTTGGCTTACAATTGCAGGTTACAGTCCATCATTGTGGGGATGTCAAGGTAGCGGAATCTTGAAGCAGCTAGTCACATTAATCCACAGTCAAGAGCAGAGAACAGTGGATTAATGAATTTACTTGTGCACAGCGCTTTCTCTCTCTCTCTCTCTCTCTCTCTCTCTCTCTCTCTCTCTCTCTCTCTCTCTCTCTCTCCCTCTCCCTCTCCCTCTCCCCTCTCCCTCTCTCTCTCCCCCTGAAGATCAGGATATCCTGATCTACTTCCCCAGTGCCATTAATGCCACCATGTTCCTGCCCTTCTCCTATCATGTTGATAATGGACTCACCCTCTGAAATTATAAGCAAGCCTCCAATTAAATGCTTTCTTTTATAAGAGTTGTCTTGGTCAGTATGTCTCTTCACAGCAATAGAGCAGTGACTTAGACATCAGCCAAAAGAAAACAAAAGGATCACAAAGAGACACCTACAATCCCATGTTTGCTGTTGCTCTGCTCTTCACAGCTAAGATGAGGGGATCAATGGATACAGTGGCCTATCCATGGGGTAAAACAGTATTCAGTCTTTAAAGGGGATATGCTGTAACACACAATAACAGGGATGAACCACAAGTTATGGGAGTTGACCTATGTTAGGACAAACGAAGTAAAGCTCTCACAAAGGGCAGGTACAGCTCCACGTACACAAGGACGCTAAGTTTGTCAAACTCACAGAAGCAGCGAGCAGAAAGATGACTGCCCTGAGCTGGGAGGTGGGAAATGGGAGATGCCCATTCTGTGAGATAAAATAAGTTCTGGAGATCTGAGACAGACAGAGTGCCTAGGGGAAATAACTGCTTCGTTCATGTAAATGTTTGTTAAGAGGCTAGATCTTACGCTAAAAGTAGATGCATGGTATTAATTCCAGTATTAAGCAATGTAAGTGTGCCAGACAATTTTAAACATCAATCTGACACACCTTAGAATCACCCGAGGAAGGGAATGCCTCTGCTGAGGAACTGTCTAGATCTGGTGGGTGTGAGCATGTCTGGGGGAATCGTCTTAATTATTCATTGATGTCTGAAGACTCGGCACCATTTCCTGAACAGGAGGTCCTGAGCTATGCAAGACAGGGAAATGCTAGATGAGGCAAGCCAGCATGGAGGCAGCAAGGGTGCATTCATTTCCCTCTTGACTACAGATGTGACAGGACTTACTGTATTACGTTACCACAGCCTGAAAATGTGAGCCGAATAAACCCTTTCCTCCCCTAAGTTGCTTTTGGTCAGGTGTTTTATCTTAGCAACAGACAGAAAACTAAGAGAGTGAGTTAGGCCACACATCTGATATAATTAATATCAATATTAATTTGTTTGTTAATTATAATTAACTATTGAATATGGTTTTTGACACTTGAGATCTTTATATTATTCCAAATGTGATGCTAAACTAAGCTGTTTAATATTGCTTGAGATACTGTTTGTTTCAGTTGTTTTCCTGAAACACCACTTTGACATGATTCACCTGCTGCTCTCAAGAGCCTCGGAACACTCAGGAATTTGCATTACCTGTGAATGAATGGTAAGCTATAAATAGTCTCATTCTTCAGCCCCCATAGCCCCTTCTCCATGTCCCTGAAGGCCTCCCTTCTGTGTGAGAACTATATAGGCTCATAGAGACATGTGGGTGGCCCATACAAGAAACAAATTTGGATTTGGGAGATGGTTCAGGCAGGAAGGAGCTTGTCACACTGTCATGAGGATCTTAGTTCAGTCCCCCAGACCCACATAGAGTGAAGCACAGTGGCATGCCCCTGTCATCCCAGCACTGGGCAAGTGGGGACAGAAGGATCCCTGGAGCTCTGGGAAGCCAGTCTAGATGAATTGGTAAATTTTAGCTTGAATGAGAGAATTTATCTCTTAATTAATTAATTAATTAATAAGGGGCTTGGGAAATGGCTCTGTGGTTAAGAGTCCTTGCTGCTGTTACAGAGGACCAGAGTTCTGTTCCCAGCACCCCAGTTTGATGTCTCACAACTGTTAACTCCATCCCTGGGGTTCCAATTCCCTCTCTGGCCTCTGAAGGCAACTGGACTCACATGCATGTTTCCACAGAGATACACATAATTTAAGATATATTAAAAAAAATATGTCTTGATTTGGTGCACAATAAAAATGGAAGATACATAAAAATGGAAGACAACGCTGGCCTCTGTTGTCTACAGGTTCCCATACACATGTTTGCAAGCACCCATGAGCACGTGCACACCCAAAGAAGCAGTAAAAAAAGGTCCACAGGTAGACAGGATGAAGCATCTCCTTAGCAGGTCAGTCTCAGTGGTCTTCCTTTCCACCCTCAAATGCCCTAATGGGGCATCCATCACACAGGCTGTGACATCAGGTCCTGTGCTTGGCTTCTTGTCACTACCCTGCCAACCTTGGTTCTGTGACACACAACATGGGCATCATCCAGTGCTGTGACATCAGATCCTGTGCTTGGCTGCTTGTCACTACCCTGACTACCTCAGTTCTGTGACACACAGTTCTTGCCACATCCTGAGCTATGAAGCCACGTTTTCCCCATCGATCACCAACAGCCTCTCCCTAAACAACAATGAAAGAGTCAAATCAGCACAGCCTTCCTGTCCAGCCACACACTCTTGGGCGTCAACAACTCTCATAACCTGGCCTCTGGGCAGCTACCCAGTTGGCCCACTCCTTAACCTACTTCTGAAGCCAAGAACCACTGGGATCCTTGGACAGCAGCTCAGCTGTGTTAACGTCTCTACATTGGGCAAACTGACAACCTCAGCACATAAGACCACATCTCCATAAAGAACAATTGCACTGAGCCCATGGGATGGGTTCAAATCCTGACTGTGCCTTACCTCTCATCTCTCTGCATTAATCATTCTTGTCATCATCAGGACAAACATCTGACTGAAAGAATTTAGGGTAGAAAATCTGTTTGGGCTGGCAGTTTGAAGGGCTACATTCCATCAGGGCAGAGACAGCAGAACAGACACCAAGGCAGTGGGAGAGTGCAGCTGAGACATCTTCAATCTTCATGAATTGTAGGATCATGAAGGGCTCTTGGTTTTTGGTAGAGCACTGGCTTGGAAATAGCCAGCGACCCTGCAAGGGACGGAATACATTTCCCCATGCTCCCAGAATCCAGGCTCCTAACATGCAGTCTATATCTCCATTAACCTGCACCTTGCAGACACGTTTGGCTAAGAAGCCCTTCCCAGAGAGGTTTGCGGCACCATCCACACCTACAGGTAGAGGGTGTGACTACAGGCTTCAGCCACGAGAGATTTCCATATTCATGAGTTACCTAAAGGTCAAGAGGCATAGCTAAATTAAGTTATTCCTTTCCAGTCCCTCCTCTTCCCCCTCCCCTATTTAAGGCAGGCCCATGCTGGCTTAAACTAGGGGTGCATCCAGACCATCTATACACACCATGAACAATAAAACTCTTGGAACTCCGGACTTTCTCGTGTTATTGGGACCTACTGTCGTGGAAACCCCACCCCCACCCCACCCTCGTCTCCGCCACAGTTTTTCCCACAATGGATGAAGAGGTAAAGAGAGAGCAGGAAGTTGTGTCATGCTATGACCCCTAAAGTCACCTCCTCCTGTGACCCACTTCCAAAAACAGTGCCATCAACTGGTGAGCAAGTATTCAAACACAGGGTCTTGCAGGAAAGACCTATGAAACAGTAACAATTCCTGATCCCAGGAGACAAAAGAGCTGCCCAGTGGCTGTGGAGACTAAAAGCCCATGAGCACAAAGAGCTCCATGCCTAGGAAGAGCATGACTGTGGTGTTTGCTGTTGAGCTCTCCAGTGACCACTGTATCCCTAGTTCTTGGAGAACACAGTCCTCTCTGCAAACAGCCACCATCTTCCTTATATCACCTGTTCCTGACTGCAAGAGACCATCATGAGGCTATATGTACTGACTATTGAGGGTCCTTCACAGAAAGAGGGGTAGAAGGACCACTGGTCCCTCCCCTGAGATGGCAGACACCCCCTCTTATGCCTTCTGACCATTTTTAGACAATTCCGCCCTAGTTACACATGGTTCTCTGGGGGGGCAAGCTGTGGTGGAACTGTACTTTGGTTTATCAGTGGGACCTTGTGAGGAAGGACAGACATTGCTTCTGTCTCCCTGGGAAAGGATTCTTGAAAGAAACAGTGGATACCAGTGGCAGTGCACGATTCCTTCTCATTAGGCTGAGGACTTCAGACACTCCTTCCCCTGGACCGCCTTCTTGTGCTTTCACCACTGAGGGAATTGACTAATAATATGACATCACCAGTCACATGCTTCTCCAGAGCTAAGTGAGAAAATAGCAAGGACAGGAGACATTGTGGAATGTTCTCATCGAGGGCAGAGGTAATCCAGAAAGGACAGTGCTGAGTGTAGAGAGACTATTTCTATTTACTCAGATAGAGAGAGCAACCACAGCCAAAGATCTTTCTTGCCACCCAACTCTAGCTTAGGGAACCCATGGCTTTGCTGAGGTCACTATGAAAGCATGAGAGAGAACCACTACACCATCTGAGAACCATCCATAGCAAGGATACTGCATAAAAAATCTCACCGCTAAAAAGTCTTTTCCAGGCCCTTCCCTCCACTTCCACAGCAAGCTGTGCCGCAGTAATCATCGGGAGAAGAAGGGCCTGGTGCAGATTTCATGAAGGCTGAAAGGTTCTGGAACCTCCCCAGCCTTGAGCACATCCCCACCTCCCTTCACAAGGGCATGCAGGTAGGCCCCCAATCTCTCCAGGTCTCCATGCAGGTCTCCACAGCTGCTCTGCAACCAAGGTGTCAATACTCACTTCTGACTCAGAGGAATGGGCTCCATATGGACAGGTCAGCTGCCAACCCTCTGAGGCTCCCAGTCAGCCCCCTTCCTGCTCATGTGACTCACAGCAGTTTCTCTTGCTTGTCACTAAGACACTAACCTGGGCCCCATCATCAAGAAAATGTAGACAGAGTTATAGATTTCTGCCCCTCAAGAATCCAACCTAGGGCACTGCACCCAGCCCAAGATACTACAAAGCTGATCACCCAAGCCAAGAGGCTAGTCTGGCACAGTCCCGATGTGGGTGACACTGTGGTGTTCCTGGCCCCCTGTAGGTCTCCTGTTAACACATTCTGTGCCTCGGTTCCACAGGAAAACAAGCACATTGGGTGCTTGTGGGGATATGCTCAAGACTGGAGCCAACTGCAGCCACAGAACATGGGAAGCAGATGCTGTGCTGCCTGGCTCCCAGGGCAGAAGGAGCCAATCCTCAGTCCCACCTCTCCTGTCACTCACCCAGAAGCCTCCTCCCACCTGCCAAAAGCCACCAAGCTGGCCAGGCTGAGCCTCCACTACAGGTATAGGTGGGAGGCAAAGGGCAAGGTCCCCAAACCACCTCTAACCCAGAAGAGTCAATTGTTCCTCTGGACAGCAATTACCTAATCCTCACGGTGTCCTCTGGACAGCAGATGCCCTGCAGAGGATGTCTTTCTCGACTTCTATGTGGGCGTATTTTGTAAATTGCTTTCCTGCCAGAACATACACTCTGTGATGAAGACACAAAAAGAACCAAGGCAAGGCGGGGCTGCATCTCAGCAGCAGAAGATTGCCTAGCATCCACAGGGCTCTGAGCTCCATCTTAAGTGCAAATAAATAAAGGAAGACTAAGCAAGAGACATCAAACATGAGAACTAACCTGCTGTGGTGACACTGTGGTGGCACAGGCTCGTCACCCAGGCTACACTACTCACAGCGTGAGGAAAGGCTGGGCAGCATCTCAGTGAGCAAACCACTTTCCTCACAAGCTTGAGGACTGTAGGTCAAACTCCAAGAGGCCACATACAGGCAAGAGCAACAGTGCTCCAGTGGGGAGACGGGAGGCAAAGACAGGAGAAGCCCCAGAAACCCATGGGCTGGCCAGCCAGTCATACATGATAGCAAACAACAAAAGACCCTGCCTCATACAAGGACAGTAAGGATGACACCCAAGACTGTCCTTTGACCTCCACACATGCTCCACGGTAGGCACTTGTCCCTACTCATCCCCATTAACACACGTATACACAAGTGCACGCACACATATACACACACACCCCTAAGGCAGAAGTATCACAAACTTGAGACCAGGCTACACAGCTTAGTGAAACCCTATAGAAGTCAATAGAAGCACTGGAGACATAGCGCAGTGATACAGCCCTTGCTTGGCATGCATAAAGCCCTGGCTCCAACCCTAGCAATGAAAAATACACTATAAAAATAAACAAAACTCAGAAAGAAAAGCACTTGCTTGAACAAGCATAAGTTCCTGAGTTCAATACCTCAGTACCTATGTTGAGCATTGTGCGCATGCTCATAAGTCCAGCACTGGGGAGGCAGAGTGTGATGCTAATCTTCATTGTCAGCTTGACTAGATCTAAAGACAGCTGAAACACAAGCCTCTGGACACTCCTGTAAGGAACTTTCTTAGTCAGATGATTTGACACAGGAAGTTCTGTCCCAAATGTAGGCTGCACCTTCTGGCGACACCCAACATAACAGGACATGGAAGAAAGAAGCTTTGCTCTCCCCCTGCTCACCCTTGCTCTCACTGGCAAGCTCATCTCTCCTGTCCTGAGGTATTTCTTCACAAATATCAGAGCCAGTTTCTGCAAGCTTCCAGTGTAGACTGAAGACCAGCAGCTCTCCAGGAATCCTGCAGACCTTCAATTCTAGATTGAACAGCTGAGGCAGACAGCTTCCTGTACTGAACAAGTACAGGACTCTTGGCCCCTCTAGTATGAGGCAGCCATTGTTGGACTACCCAGACTGTATCCTGTAAGTGAAGTTAATATATCCCACAGCTCTTCACTCCATCCATGTGTTGTTCCTTTAGGAAACCCAGACTAACAATGGAGACAGAAGGCTTTCTGGGCCTCACTGGCCAGCCAAACTAGACTATAAATAAGTTAATTAATTAATTAATTAATTAATTAATTAATTTAAAGCAAGCCCTAGGACCCAGCAAAAGACTCGGTCTCAAAAAAAAATAATAATAATAAAGCTGATACCTACTGAGGAACTACCACACACACACACACACACACACACATACACACACACACACACACACACACACTGCCTCACACTGTCTCCTATGAGGCCAAGATACCATGGACAGAACTCTTAGAAACTATGAACCAAATAGACCTTTCATTTTTAAAACTGTTTTTGTCAAGTACTTTGTCACAACAATGAGAAAAATATTAACAAGTATTAAGGCCAACATAAAGGTCAGTAGAAATGGTTCCTTTTGGAGGTTCCAAGAGGCCATCTGATCCCAGCCTCACCCCAGTTTCCAGTGGCTACTGCCACCCGTGGTGCCTGTGATGTTCATTTAATAGTCAATAAAACGTAGAATCACCAAGGAAAAGTGTCTCAATAAGGGATCATTCAGATCAGGTTGGCTTTTGGACTTTTTGGACTCAAATCTTAATTATGATAATTAAAGTGGGAAACCCCACCCACTGTGGGTAGCCCCATTCCCTAAGTGAGCCGCGTGAGAGTAGAGAAGTGAGCTTAGCACAATCATGTATGCATGCATCCTTTGCTCTCTGCTCCTGATTACCAACCAAAGCCCTCAAGCACCCATCTCTGTGACTCCTATAACCAGGAGTGGTGAGCTAACAAAAACACAGTACCATATGTACTCATTACTTTTCTATTGCTGTAATGAAACACCATGACCAACACAACTTGTAGAGGAAGGGTTTATCTGGCTTATGGCTCCAGAGTCCATCATGATGGAAGCATGACATCCAATAACAGATATGGTGGCTGGAGCAGAAGCTGAGAGCTCACCCCTTGAACTGCCAACAGGAGGCAGAAATAGAACATTGGAAACAGCAAGAATCTTTGAGCTCGCAAAGCCCGTCATTGATAACTTCTCCCAGCAAGGCCCTACCGCTTAGACCTCCCAAGCATCACCAACTGGGGACCAGGGATTCAAATGCCCGAGCCAGTGTTGGGGAGGGTCTCATCACATCATCCAAGCTGATTTTGTCACGGTATTTTTACCATAACAAGAGGAAACCAAGATGTATTCCTTCCACCTCTGTTCATGCCGTAAAGTCCCCTCTACCTCCTCTGTGTGGCTGACCTCCCTCTCATCCCTCTTATGAGTCACTGTGTTAGGCACATCTTAAGTCCAGGGCAGTCTTCACATGGCAGCATAGACCAGTCAGTACCAGACACACCCAGCTATCCCAAGTCAGGGCTCAGTGAGGTCTCCCAGAATGCACTTGGCACTTGTTGCCTGAGTGGGAAATCAGTTTCAGCCTGGGTGTCAGACAGGAAGTGACTCTTATCATCAAAGTGACTTTAGAGAGCATCTCCTCTAGTATGCTGACATCATCCGATCTGGGTGTGATGGTCCAAGGACACTCTGTGGCTTCCTTAGCACAGCTGCCAAAACTGCCATCCCTGAATCTCCTCAGAAGGTGACAGACGGATCCACCCTGTGTCTGCAACAGGAGTCTCTGCCAAACACCATACAAGGACAAGGGCTGCTTAGAGATTCAATTACAAAGCACAAGGTGGTTCAGGACTCCTCCAGGGTAAGGAAGTTGTAAACTGTGAAAACTGAAGGCATTGTGTCTGATTGAGCATTGTGCTCCAGGAAGAGCAGCTGCAGAGGATACAAAGGCAGTTGTGGAGTGACTAAAGAGCTGCTGTAGGTTAGATGAGTGTAATGCCATCATTCAACTCCTTTGTGTGAGTAAGGAGTACATGTGGTGGTGGGGAGGGGTGTCGTGTTTGTGGTGTGTGTGTGTGTGTGTGTGTGTGTGTGTACACATATGTGAGGCCAGAGCACAGCCACAGGTGACATTCCTCAGGTGCCTTGTCTTCTGAGACAGGGTATCTTACTGGCCTGGCGTTCAGCAAATAGGCTAGGCTGGCTGGCCAGAGAGAGCCCTAGGGCTCCACCACTCTGCCTTCCTAGTACCCAGATTACAAATGCACACTACCAGGCCCATCATTTTCATGTGGTCTGGAACTAGAGCTCTGGCCCTTGTGCTTGCAAGGCCAGCAACTCCTTGAACGAGCTGTCTCCCCAGCCCCTCCTCCTTTAACTTCTCAAGCATGGTGGCTGAGTTATGGTTATGTACTAGAATGCCCTGGATCTTCAGTAACACATGACCACAGTCTAACGGGCTTGTGTAGAGAGGTGGTGTAAGGAGCAGGCCCTTACACAGGACCAACTCCATTTTGTAATAAGAAACTTGTTAGGACATGTCTGGTACTTGTAAAGACAAGTCTGGAAGTAAAGTTGTGCTGTGATAACCAGCTTTGATGAGATCAGAGCCCGGCGATAACCAGACACAAGTGGTTATCTGCCGTGCACGTCAGCAGTAACGCCAAATGAGGAGCCTGTCCGGAGCACTTCATCACACTTGTAGCCATGACTGGCCAATGTGATCCTCTGGACAAAGCCTCCTCAGCACCAGGTCATCAAAGAGACAACTGAGAGACAACACCTCCAGCTTCTTTGTGGTCAAGCACTCTTCGAGGTTGAATTATCAATTCAACTATCTGGAAGCCACAGCCTGACCCCGCCTTCCCAGACTCCGGATCTGTAACCCAAAACAAACAAAAGGACTCAGGTCGTATAATCCATTAATGAATGATGTGTTTATTGCTATGCTTATTTCTTTGGTAATTAGCAATTTATTATTTGTGTTCATTGTGTATATTGTTAGAGGTAGTGCATAGGAAATGTGACAATATCTTGTTGTAGCAGTAGCCTTAGCATTGATAATAAATATATTGCTTGTTATATATCATTAAAGAGTAACTGAATTCCAAAACCTCTGTCTTTGGAGTTTCTCTCTTCCCTCTCGAGGAGCTGATGGTCTTACAGTCAAATTCAGTATACGATCCCTGAGTGGAGTAGGACCTGTCGCTCCTCTCCCCAAGGGGATTCTAACCCTTATCAATAGCCTGCTCATAACAGATAAAAAGTCCCTGCTCTCGACAGGTGGGAAATGGGGTGGGGAAGCACCCAGCCAAGGAAAACACCTAAGGCCTGGTGACAGTGTACTGGTATCCATTGTTCTGTGCTTGTAACTTTGTTGGTTTGAAATGTGTGAGGATAAAGATTAAAGATGCCTAGAAATAGATCTATCCACCAACACCGAGGCCTCCATCCTATGTGCAGTCACCAAAGGTAGAGGTTGATGTGGATGTCAGGATGTACATGCTGACAGGAGCCTGATATAGCTGTCTTCTTAAAAGTCTGCAAGAATCTGACATACTCAGAGGCAGATGCTCACAGCTAACCATTAAACTGATCATGGGGTTCCCAATGGAGAAGATAGAGTGAAGACTGAAGGAGTTGAGAGAATTCTCGGACACCATGAGAAAAGCAACAATCCCAACCAACCAGAGCCCCCAGGGTCTAAACCACCAGCCTGGGAGCGCTTAGGGAGGGACCCATGGCTCCAGCTATATATGCAAGGGAGCTATATATAAGTGGGAGAAGAGATCCTTGGTCCCATGAAGGCTGGACGTCGTTGGGGGGAGATATTCGAGGGTGGGGAGGAGAGGTACAGGGGAGGGTGGGTGGGGGTACACCAACGTGGAGGCAGGAGGAGGGGGGAAGGGATAATGAGTTCCTGGGGGGGAGGGGGGGAAATGGGGTAAGGAGAGAACATCTGAAATGTAAATAAAATTTCCAATAAAAAAAATAAAATAAAAAATAAAATAAAATAAAAAGAACACTATATGAGTTATGTCTGTAAAAAAAAAAAAAAAAAAAAAGAAGGCCCATGCTGGCTGGCTCCCCAGCCCCTTCAGCCCCATAGGTGTTAGTGTTCTGTCTAAGCTCTGCCCCACAGTTACCTGACAAAGACCAGGTGTGCCTGACCCACTATAAAAGGGGTTGCTCGCCCCTCCTCACTCTCTTGCTCTCTTGCTCCTGCTCTGTCCCCTCACCCCTTCCCGCTCTCTCTCACGTGCTCACGGTTGACTTCTGCTTCTCTTCTCTCTCTCTCTCTCTCTCTCTCTCTCTCTCTCTCTCTCTCTCTCTGCCTTTGTCTCTACTTCCCTCTTAACTCCCCTCCCCATTCCCTGAATAAACACTATTCTATACTATACCGTCTTGTGACTGGTCTCTCAGGGGAAGGGATGCCTTGGCATGGGCCCCCGCTAAGGCAACCCCTACACCCCATGCCTGACTACACCTTCACAGAACATATCACTCCTCTCTTTATCTTTTTATAAACACATCATTGCTGCTGAAACAGCCACACCATGCCTCCAAGATCTGCGGGCAGCCTCGAAGGCTGCAGGCTGCCTAAACAGGTGCTGTCTCCTCACCCTCCGCCAATTCCAACACAACAACAGGTGCTTACCAAGCCTCAAGTTCATAGGCGCGTAGAATCTGGAATTCAGACCAACAGAGGACATTTTCAGTGGGGTCGGTCATTGTGTTCTCAGGCCTCTGCATTGAATTTAGCCAATCAATTCACAGAAGTTAGAAGAGGAGCTATATGACCTCACCAAGCCCCACCACTGGGCCACCGTTAGACAACAGGGTTCAAAACCTGGAGTGGGCTGTACTTAAGATCAGGTCCTGCTCACACACACCCCTGCCCAGCAACTCTGACCCCAGATCCCTCTGTTCTCTGAACCTTGATGGCCTTGACCCTGAAGGAGAGGTCAATCAATGTGTTTGCCTTACAGGACAACTTGGCAAACAAATTGATACCTTGTGGCATGTTGAAGCAGAGAACTAGACATAGCAACCATGGGTTTGTTAAGGGGCTTGGACAGAGCTTGCCCCCTTATACAGAAGACCAATATATGGTGAATTCTGCAGCCAGGCCTGTGCCCTCCACTGTGGTGGAAACATGCATCAGATACTCTACTGGAGAGCAGGATTATGACAAAGGCTAACACATGCATGGGATTGCTCTGACTCACGGCAGGCCTTCTCAAGACTTCATAAATGCCAGGCAGGTGACAGATCGTTTTAAGTACCAGTGGCACCAGCTCTCCATCTCTATGATGTTCATAGAATACCAGGCATTGGCCAAACTCAGCCATTCCCCAACACAATCCTGCAAGGTGGTGTGTGTTGGGTGGGGGAGGGAGTGCCTTGAACTCTGAAATTCTTGGTCCTCCTGCACCTGCTTTTTGAGTACAATTACAGACATGTGCTGCTATATCCAATTTCATGTGATGTTGTGGACTGAACCCAGGGCTTCTCAGATGTTAAGCAAATAGTGAACTACAGTCCCAGCCCATGTGGTGGGAGGGGAAGGAGAGGCCTTCAGCATAAAGCCTAAATCTCCTGGAGAAGGTCTTCTCTCTCCCAGCCCCTCTGTGCTACACACACACACACACACACACACACACACACACACACTCAGAACCAAACCATCCTGTCCTGGATTCTGCCTTCCCCTTCCTGACTGGCTAGTGGACACCCTGAGGGGAAGTTCGGACCTGGGACCCCTGTTCCCGACTCCCATCTGAATGCCAGCAGTGCCTGAGGAGGCACTGGGGTCTGGGAACCACAGCAATCTTCCCCTTCTGCGGGCTGTTTGCTACTCTGGGAAAATCAGGACAGAGGACCCCATGACAGACTGCGTTTTGCCTCCCTTGAGCTGCCTGCGCAGGCGCAGCTCTGGGCACCCCAGCAGCGAGGCAGACAAGCAGCCCAACAACTATGTAGCAGAATTTGTGTTTGTTTTGGTCTTGTTTCTTCTCTTATGTTTTGCTGGCGGCACTAGCCTCACACTCAGCCGGCACATGCTCTGTCCCTAGCAAAAGTTGCCTTTTACAAGAGTAGGCTTGAGAGTCAGCGAGGGCCACTTACAAAAAGCAGAACAACATGGTTTTGGACCCCAAACTATATTATGACCACGGAGTCTAGAGACACCTCTCCTGTGCTCACCTTGAATCAGTCTGACACACCCACATACATTACCTGGAGCCAATACAAGGAGGGGCCCAAGAGCCAGCCAGCAGAGCCCCTGGCTGTTTCAAGCCCCACTTGCTTCTCAAGTGTGTTCTCCTTGTGCATTGTAAGGTCCCACTTCTCCACTGGGCTCTCATTTCCTCTCTTTCAAGCTTCAGTTCTATTAAAGCCAAATTACAACTTGAAAATGAGCATCCATCAGCCTATCCGTTCATTTAATTAGAGCTTTAACTACAGCAGAGCGCGAGGCGTGTCCCGGTGAAGGCACTCGGGAGAGAGGGATGGGATGCTGATTCAGAAGGGACTCTGCTTGTCCCAACGCCGGATGCTCCCATGACTTGTGAGCAGTGCCAGTCACAGGCCAAGGTGGCCTCAGTCCAGCATGGCTGCCATGGTCCCTGCCAGACCCAGAGACAGTGCCAGCTTGAAATAATTTGGAAGTATGGATGCTTAATAGGAAGTCTACCCTCCTAACAAGACTTTAAGTGCACAAGGCAGTGTTGGCATCTATAAAAGAATGTCCGGGTCTGACATAACTAATTCTGCACTGAGAGAACAGCGACCCCTGCAGCCCAGGCAACCACCATTGCATGGTTTATGTTCCATATGTTCACTAAAATTACAATATACCCATATTCGAATATAGTGTTTTTGATCATATCCACTCTATGCTAACCTTTCTTCTTTCTTTTATCCTTTACCCTTCCATAACTCTAAATGTGCCATCCTGAGTGTCTGTCTCTGTCTGTCTGTCTCTCTCTCACACAGAGAGAGACAGGAAGAGAGAGAGAGAAAGAGAGAGGTGAGAGGAAATATGATATTTATTTTTCTGAGTCTGGCTTACTTTGCTTAACATGATTTTAATTCCTCCCATTTTTCTACAAATTATGTAATTCTACTCTTCTTGGAGGCTAAATAATACTATAGGTAGGTAGGTAGATAGATAGATAGGTAGATAGATGAATAGATAAACGAATAGATGGGTAGATATGATAGATAGACAGATAGATAGACAGAAAGAGAGATAGATAGTAGATATAACAGATACACAGACAGATAGACCTACAGATACATATATTCCTTTATCCAGTCCTTCAACAATGGGCACCTAGGGTGACTGTGTTACATTGGCTCCTAGGAACAGTGAGTGTTATGAGTTTGACTGAGTTAGACGCCTCCTAGAAATGGGCTCAGATATGGCAGCAAGCCCAGGAATGCACTGTCTCCACCACTGGGATCTAAGGCGTGCACTCCCCTCACTTTATATGTAGGAGCTAGGAGTCAAGCCATGTGCTCACACTTACTCAGCAAACACCATATCCAAAGCTATTCCCCAGTCCCTGCACCCAGACTACTGCATAACAGAGTGATGCTGGGCCTGGGATTCCATCCTGCATGGCATGCAGTGCTTCTGAAGTCTGCCCTAGTAGCCAAGCTCCCCATCAGCCTCAGAAACCAGCAGTGAGCAGCCACAGCCCGCCTTTCCCACCAGCTAGGAACACAGAGAAACATCCCACACAATTGTTTCAGACCGGCGATGGCCAGGAAGAGCGGGGCGGGGGTGGGGGACACTCCAGGGTTGCTCCAGGAGTGTTCCAAAGAGTGTTTTAGGCGGGTAATGAGAGGATGGCCCAGGGCATGTCCTGGAAGGGCTCTAGGTGACGCTCTGGCAGGTCCTCCAGTGACTGATCCAGGGAATCTTTCAGAGTTCATTCTTTCTTGTCTGAACAAGGTAACAGACTCCCATCACAGGAGAAGGCAGCCTCCTCTGAGGGCAGGGTGTGGGCAGCAGGAGGTACTGGAGGAACACTGCCAAGTAAGGTCAAAAGACCCTACAGTCAAGGGCCCCCGCTTGCTCAATGAAGCTAAAATTAACCGGAGGCGACTGCACTGAAAACATTTTCACTGAGGGAGTTGGAGACCAGTGAATGCCCCTTTAATCAGACCTAGCTTGACAGCATCACTCATTTCCTGGGACCACAGACTATTTTAAAACTTGGATTCTGGAGAAAGGGGGCTGCAGGACTGGGGCAACAAAGCAGTCAGGAAACGGAGTGCTCACATATGAAGACCTGAATTCCATTCCCAGAACCAAACTCCAGACACAGCAGTGAGTACCCCCCATCCCAGCACTGGGAACATGGAGGAGGCAGGAGGATCCCTGGAGTTCATTTCCAGGCAGCCTAGATGAATGAGCAAGCTACAGTGCAAGAGAAATGACTGCTCTCAAAAAATAAGGTGGAGGACCAGCAAGCTAGTTCAGCGGGTAGAGGCGTCCTCACAGCAAGCCTGAGGACCTGAGACCAGGATCCACATAATCAAAAGGAAACTGACCCCTACAAGCTGTCCTCTGACTGCCACTATGCACTATGACCTCACACATGTATGCACATACACACAAATAAATGTAATTTTACAAATTAGGTAGAAAGTTATTAAGAGCAAGCATGTGCAGAGAGAGGTGGGGGTGGGGCTTGCTGTGTGCTTCAGAAGCAGCGGGATGGAGGGCAGGGGAGCGCTAGAGTGCACTTCAGAATCCCGAGAAGCTGGTGGGAGATGAAGACTCCCCAGCTTCACCCAGATGCACCATGGGACAGTGCAGGTGGAAGCAGGGTCTTCCAACTTCACAGGTCCCTCCCCATGACACGGGGACTTGAGAACATCCCTCAAGCAGTCACACTGGGAACATAACTCTTCAATACAGCAGTGTTAGATGTGTCCAGGCGAGGCTGAACCCCTTAGGAATGGACCAATGCTGTTCTCTGTGGTACAGGTTGGTTTCCACAGGAGTCGGTCTGTTTTGCTTTCTTTCATGCACTCCCACTTGCCGTTCTGCTTCCTGCTGTGTGTTAAAATCATGCTCTGAGACTTCCCAGCCTCTGAGACAGAAGCTGAAGCAAGACCCTTTTGATGAACTGCATGGTGTTGAGGATCCTGTTACAGGGACTGAAAAGGAGCTCAAATGCACAGGACACAGTTACTCAAGGGCCGCCAGAAAGGTCTCCATTATTCTCTAAGCAAAAATAACCATGGGCCTGCGAGGCCATTCCCTCTGCCCCCTTCACAGCCCCAGAGCAGACTTGCTCACTTCCCAGCATGCTCTCATGACCATGTGTGTCTCCAAGACCGGTACCTCAGACTAATACTTGCCTCAGACTGAATGGGTGAATGTCTACAATTCATGCTGTACCTTCACTGAGATAAAATATTCGTCACTTGGATAGCTGATACTAACATGGAACTAGAAAAGGTTCCCTCCCAGGCAAAGAACTTTCTGGAATGTTCTCTCCTCTATTGATTGCCAGAGATACCCAGGCCACTGACCTCTACGTGAACCCATTCTGCTTTGAAAGGTTTCTTTTTTCATTGAGATGGGCAGGTAATGCTGAAGAGAGATGCCTGCTGTGGTAGCCAGCTTACTGTGACTGTGACAAAATACCTGAGAGAAGCCACTTCTGAAGACAAAAGGTCTGTTTTGGTTTGTAGTGTCTGAGGGTTCAGTCCAAGATCAGTGGGTCTATTGCCTTGGGGCCTGTGAAAAGGCAGAACATCAAAGCAGGGTCACGTGATGGAGAAAAGCACTCACATCTTGTCAGCCAGGAAGCAGAATGAGAGGAAGGGGCTGGAGTCCCAATATCCTTTTTCATGGGCATTCTGCCAGTGTTCTATCTTCCTCCCACCAGGCCTCATATCATAATGACTCCATCTCTTTCCAATACCATCGTGGATGGAGACCAAGCCTTCAGCATGGAGCCCTTTGGAATACACTCACCAAACCATAACACCTGCTGATCTTGGATGGGTCCCAGCCCTCTGACACCTAGTTAAGAACTATTGTCACAAGACTGGGGAGATGGTTCAGTGTGTAAGAGTGATTGACACCCAAGCATGAGGGTCTGAGTTGGAATCCCCAGTATCCACATAAAAATCCAATGGGGCCACGTGCACCCTTAATGCCAGCACTGGGAAAGGGTAAAGACAGAGCTTTCTAGCCTCCGGCCCAGCTCCGGCCCAGCTCCATGTTCAGAGAGAGACCCTGTCTCAAGAGGATAAAAGCAGGGAGTGATAAAGATGTCACTCAACACCATCTGGCCTCCACACCATACCCACTGCATACAAAGAAAGCAGTGAAGTCTGTCTCCCATCTTCTGTGACATAAAGCTTAGAACGAGGGTAGGGAGACCCGGTTTCAGGGATTCTGCCCGAGCATCAGAACTACCAACATTGGACAAAGGAATGAGTGGAAATTCTGGTCCGCTCAAGTTCCCTCAGTTTGCCCCATCCTCAAGAGTGCGATGGAGCTGAAAGTAGAAGGGACCATGTTATTCAGAGCACCAGTGAGTGCCTGTCTCTCTCTCTCTCTAAGTCTGCATGGCTGGAGGAACAACCCAACTCCTGCACACACTGGGGGCCAGTCTTGGGGCCACACTGGCCACAGTCTCTCTAGACTTGTCTCCATAGCACAGTGGGGGCCAGGATGTAGAAGAAAAGTAAGTCTCCAAGAATAAGAGGTTTAAGAAGTTACAAGATACCTGTTAGAACAGCTAAAGTAGAGCTCATACTGACAATGCCAGATGCTGACAGGGAGGCAGAGCAGTAAGAATGCACACATTTCCTACAGGAATATAAAACAGTCTGAGTATTTCTTGACTAGTTGAACGGACAGTTACATAACCTAACATTCTGCTCTGAGGTATTTGCCATAAAGTCATGAAACTTTATGCAAAGAAATGTAAACATGAATGTGCACAGCCAAGTTCTATTTCAAATTGCCAGCACTTAGAATCTAGCCCGACCTCCAAGAGAGAGCCAATGGATGAACACACAGTCATATATATCCGCCAATGAAACAGCACTCAGCAAGGAAAAGAACAGCCTGGGGTAGTTTGAACAAGAACTGTCCCTCCTACAGGCACAAGTATTTTAACGCTTGGTCCCCAGTTAGTGATGTTCTTTGGAGAGGCCATAGAACTTTTAGGGGGCAGAACCTAGCATGAAGAGTTTGCACTTGAAGATGTGCTCACTCAGCTAACTCTTGCCATGCCTCCTCTGGCATTTTGGACTCCCCCTCTGGAACCTCAAGTCAAAATAAACTCTCCCTTCCATCGGTTGATTCCGGTCATGAAATTGTATCACAGCAACCGGAAAGTAACTAACTAACACAGCCTCTTGCAGGATTCTGAGGTTTGTTATGCTAAAGAGAAAACAGCTAGTGTGAGGTCACATACCATCTACAGGGCTGGCTTGAAGGAGTACGCCATAGAAAACAGATAGAAGCGTTCAGGGAGGGAGGGTACATGTCACAGGGGTGGCAAGCTGCCCTGTATCTGGATTATGAGGGCATATACATACATCAGGATATGTGTTTAAAAACTGTTAGAGCAAAACTGTACAAATAAAGGGTTGGGAGCTAGAGAAATGGCATAGCAGTTAAGAGAACTTGCTGCTTTACAGAGGACTCAAGCTTAGTTCCCAGCACCCATGTTGGGCAGTTCAAAACCACCTGCAGTTCCAGCTTCAGTGCATCTGACACCCTCTTCTGGCCTCCCTGGGGACCTGAATATAATATTTACATATACAGATACACATACATATACATAAAGAAAATCCTAAGAACCATATATCCAAGATAAAGTCAATTTGAATGCGTGTTAAATTTAAAAAAAAAAAAAATGAACATGGTGGGAAATCTACTGGATTGAGCTAAATTTAGTCTTCACACTAGTGTGTAGGAGGACTTGGGAGTCAAATGAAAGTGAGCACAGACACAGGACTAAAGGGCGCCTCTATTCCCACGCACCAGAGCTGTACAGAAAGCTGAGACATGTGGTTGCATGAAGAATAGCAAAAGGGGGGGGGAGTCGGGGGAGGGGGGTAAAGAGCAGCTGTGGCGACCAGCTGTTTCCCCAGCTTGACCTGGTATGTAAACTGCCTGATAACACACAGGCTCTGAAGAGGTCTGAGGTGTGTAGGAAGATCCATGTCTAGGGCTTCAGGGGACCAGTAGGATACTGGTCTGGTATCCTGCTGCAAGTAGCCAGGTGCTGGGTAAAAGGGCCACAGGCACTTAAGTGGCAAAGAGACCCAGAGCTTTCCATGGGGGTGGACTGAATGCCCGTCACTCCAACATCTTGGAAGCTAAGAGAATCCTAAGTGCCAACCCAGCTTAGACTGCATATCTATCAAGGCCCTGGGAGATAGGGTGTTCAGTAACATAGAGATGTTTGCAAAACCCATTCAGTGCCACATACACACCACACACACACACACATACACACATGATGGCACTGACGGGCTACCGCAAGCACCTAGAAACTGCTTTAACTGAAGAACACTGGACCCATAGGGTGCAGTGACGGCTACTCTTGGGTGTCAGCTTCACTGTATCTGGAAATGACTAACACCCAAGCCTGGAGACACCCTGGGAGGGACTCGGGTGGTCGGATTACTTAAGTGGGAAGACCCACCCTAAATGTGGATGCCACCTTCCAGTGGCAGATAGATAAAAGGGAGACGAAGGAAGGAGGATTCCTTTTTGCCTGCTTGTCTTCAGCCCCTTGTTACTGAAGTGTCATCCCTTTGCTGGTATCAGAACCAGCTTCTTTTGGCTTCCCACATAGATGAGGAGGAACAGCATTTCTCCAGGAATCCTTGAGGTCTTCAACATCCAACTTCGTGAGCCAAGCAACTACTGGATTCTCAGCCTCTCCATCCTAAGACAGCCATTGTTGGACTATGCGGGCTGCATCCTATAATCCAATTTTATATATATAATTTCATCAGTTTGCCCATTTTTGTTAATTTTCTGTGGCTTTCATAAAACCAAAGCAACTTACACAAGAAAGTGTTTAATTGGGCTGATAGTTTCAGAGCACTGGAGTCCACAGTGGTGGAACAAAGGGGAGCGCACATCTTGTCCCACAAGCACAAGACAGGGACAGCATGCTGGGAATGGTGCCAGGCTTTTGAAACCTCAAAGCCCTCACCAGAGACCTACCTCCTCCAACAAGGTCGTGCCTGATAATTTTTCACATACAGTTTCACCATCTGGGAGCCAAGTACTCAAGCACATGGGCCTATGGAGGCCGTGCTCCTTCAAACATCACAGTTCCCTTGGAGAACCCTCATTAACACCATCGCTAACAGCAGACTGAAGCATCCACTGCCACTCTGCCTTCCTTCTGTGTCTCCCTCCTTGACATTGGGAAGACTCCTGCCTGGACTCTGGACAGGCATGCTAATCACCCAAGGAGGATCTGTCTACCTGACCGGCCCATTCTTATCAAAGCTGAACACACAGAAATGAGCAATCTTCACCCTTATAGCACTCTGGATTCCAGGAAGAGCAGGGCTGATCCAGAAACCACCCACAGACAACAATAAGCCTGCAGCAGAGTCCACCCAGAGATGGAACCGAGTATCTATGATGGAGAGGCTTTACCTCCACAGAACACCTTATGGGGGTCATATTAGTCCCCATTTGATAAGGGACTAGCAGACTTGCAATATATGAACCAGAGCTAAGACAGCGATAGCCAGACCAACTTGACCAGGACTACTTAATGCAGACCTCTGCCCTTGGCCCTAACTCTTCCTCTGTTTAAATATAAATACATATCAGAACTCTAAGTGGCCCTGAACTTTTATCTGTCTCTCTCCAGTATGTCCACATGTTTATATCTGCCCCCACTATTCACTATCATGGGTCTCTTCAGTTGGCATAATAGAAGAGGTGTCCAAGAGTAGCCTAGGTTTTACTTCTAACACTCTAGTTACAAGGTCAATACAAATTAACATGGCATCTATCAGCACCCACTAAGATCCCAGGACAGTCCACAGTAGATCAGCCACACAGACACAGCACATCATGACTTTACCTTTGGCCCTTATCCTCTATCTGGCCACAGCAGCCTGGTGAGAGGAAAATCTTCAGAAGTCCTTGCGAGGCAGGTGTGATCAAGTTTCACGGAAGTTCCATTTAAGACCACAGTATGGCTGGCTTGCGAGGTGCCCCTAGCTCATTAACATACAGATAACTGAGCTCCACTCCCGAGCTGTGCTAGACTAATGAAACCCATAGTTGCAAGAGTCCATCTCCACCGAAATGTGTAATTAACCTTACGCTCATGAAGGTACACAGGACACTGAGTCTGCCAAGACTACAGAGGTGGTGTGGGGTAAAGATGTAGGAGAGTCATGGGCAGGTGAGGGACTCAGACAGCTCAGTGAGCAAAGCAGGAGGCGATGGTTCATCCAAACCATACAACTGCACAACTGGAGAAGTCAATTCACTGGGCCATGACTTCATCAAGTCAAGGAGTGAGCCAAGAAAGGAGACGTCAAAGAAAGGAAGGAACAAAGGTCAGTCCTCACTGTCAATCTGACTGGATTTGGAATCATCTAGAAGATACGCCTCTGATGTATCAGGGAAGATGTTACTAGAGAGTTCTAACTAAGCATGAAAGACATCCTGAATGTGAGCCATTCACCAGAGACCGGGGTCCTGGACTGAAGAGAAGGCGGGGAAAGAGTGCCATCATTCCCTGCATCTGCTTCCTGATTGGCCCACATGTGAGCAAGATCTTTCCACCACCTAGAACCACTCCTGTGGCTCTGCCCTCCCTGCCTTGGTGAACTATATCCTCTCCAATTGTGAGTCTAGACAAATCTTTCCTCTCTTGAGTAACAAAAGCCAGGGATTTTATCATGGTGATAGAAAAGCAACTAGTACAGGAGAGGGGGGGAAGGGGGAGGGGGAGGGAGGTAGGGAGAGAGAGAGAGGGAGAGGGAATAGGGAGAGGGAGAGGGAATAGGGAGAGGGAGAGGGAGGGAGGGAGAGAGGAGAGGGAGAGGGAGGGAGGGAATAGGGAGAGGCAGAAGGAGGAAGGGGGAGGATGAAGAGAGGGAGGAGGAGGGAGAGATGGAAGGAGGAAGGGGAGGATGAAGAGAGGGAGGGAGGAGAAGAGGCAGTAGAGGAAGAGAAAGGCATGAAAGCACAGGTACATGCCTCTCCACATGCATGCATTTCACACATACATCCATGCTGGACCCCGCTGAATGCATTTCTTTTAATGCATGCATCTGCAGCCTTTTGCTGCTTGCCAAGATTGCTCCCAGTTCTCTGAAGTGTTAAACATTCCGATCCTTACAAGGCAGGTGCTATTGACTCCGTGGTTTGGGAGCTGATCCTTGAAGGACAGGAAGGATTTGGAAGCTCCAGGGCACTGTGACATAGAAACTTTGAGAGAGGCAAGGATATGAGCCTGTGCTGCCTCAGAGACCTGCCCTCACTGAAGGCTTGGGGACACCTCAGCTGCTGCCCCAAGAAAACACTGCCAGAGATGCTGACTAGGTGTCTGTGGGCAGAGCACCTATTAGAAGGCTTGTCCAACCTGAGCCCTAGCTATGCACACACCCATGCTGGAACATATCTTCTGTCTCAGCCCCAGAAGCATACCTGGGTGATAGGAGTGGGCCCCGGGATCAGTCTAAGGAATTCTACCAACATCTACATTTTAGATGGTGTGGTGGCTATGCTTGATTCTCAACTTGACTACATCTGGAATAACTAAAAGCTGAAGTCTCTGAGCACATCTATAGGAATCTTCAGTTAATTAGATCAGACCCACTTCTGGTACCACAATCTGTATATCTGTATTAGTCAGGTTTCTCTAGAGGAACAGAACTGATAGAATGAGTGAGTGTATCTGTGTGTATGTGTGAGATAGATAGATAGATAGATAGATAGATAGATAGATAGATAGATAGATAGATCGATCGATCGATCGATCGATAGATAGATGAGGTTTATTACAGGCTGTGGTTCACCTAGTCCAACACTGGCTGTCTCTCAACAGAAAGACCAAGAGCCTAGAATCCAGTAGCTGTTCAGTCCATGAAGCTGGATGGCTCAGCTGAGTCTTTAGCATCTAGAAGTGGGCTCTACTGCCAGTTAAGGAAGGGCGAGGGTAACCAGGCAAAAAGCAAACGCTTCTTTCTTCCCTGTCCTCTACATAGGCTGCACAAGAAGGTGTGGCCCAGATTTCGAGTGTATCTTTTGATTTGGGCTATTTCTGGGGTCCATCAGGGAAAGGCCAGAGAAGCTAGCTGCTCACCATCCTGCCACCTAGGACAAACACCAAGGTCAATCAATAGTGCTAAAAAAGCCAAAAGCACCCAGCACCCAGTGTGTGGGTGCAACATGTGGCCTCCTGGGAAACACAACCAGTGGGGCATCTGACTTCAGATGCTACAGCCTCAGGATCCACTGGAACCCATGCCAAAGCAGCCCACAACAATGGCTATAGCACCAGAGGCAGAAGAGGCAAAGAGCTTCATGAAATGGGGTGTGATGGAAGACTTCTGCTGCACCTGCACCACACACCAGGTCGCCGTCAAGCCTGAGACTTCCTGGTGACTCTCTTAGCCGCCTTTCCACATCTCTCTGCTTCCTGGCTGCCTCTTGCTCTGCAGCATTTTCTGCCATGATCTACTGTGGCCTCACATTGTGACCCCAAACATACCCTTCCTTAAGTTGTTCTTGGCATTTTGTCACTATAATGACAAGACCCAACAACACAACCACTATCTTGCCCAGCACCGTCTCCCTGATCCTTCTCCCTAAGATACATACCCTACTCATTCCCAGCGTGTGCCTGCCGACACTCTAGAATTGCACACGCTGACCTTCAGATCATGCGACTTTGCTTATCCTCCAATGCTCGGGTAAAACCCTGCTCCTGCCAGAAATCCTCCTTTGAGGGACCAAAGTGAGCTCTGTGAGTTTCTTCTGTGCCTCCATCAACCTGTGCATGTATGTGTCTGTAGAGCACCCCTCATGTGAATGATGGAGACAAGAACATTCCAAGCCAGGGGCGAAATGTCATGGGGCCAGTGACGGCTTGAATGAAAATGTTCCCAAACAGTCTCCGGTACTTTAACACTAGGTCAGCACAGGTCACCGTGGCGCTGTTTGGAGGTGGCATGAGAGGTCTGCAGCCTTGCTAGAGGGACTGCATCACTGAGAGCAGACTTCCCCACTTCCAATTCACTCTCTGCTTCATGTTTGCTTTTGGAGATGTGATCTCTCAGCTCTACCTACCCCTGCTCCATGCCTGCCGCTTGCTGCCATGCCTCCTTCCGGAACCACAGGCCAAAATACCCTCTTTCTCCCATAGATTGTTTTTGATCATAGAGCCTTATCCCACCAAAAGAAACGTAGCCAATAAAGAAGCGGAAATGCAGCACACATGGCAAAAGCAGAGGAAGGAAAGAGAAGAGCCAAGCAAATGAAGTCTCCATGGCCAAGGGAGTGAGAGCCCAGAGGGCTAGGTTTGAGCTTCAGGGACTGGGTGATGTGTACACCAGTGACTCTTCAATAAGTGTGCCTGATGTTGTGGAGGTTTGAATAAGAAATGTCTTCACAGTTGTGGGCACTTGAATACGTGGTCCCCAGTGGTTGACACTGTTTGGGAAAGTTTAGGAGGTGTGGCCTTTGGAGGAAGTGTGCCGCTGGAGGCGGTCTCTGAGAGTCAAAAGAGTCATTCCATTTCTTACTCCCTCTCTGCTTTGTGTTTGCAATTCCAGATGTGAGCTCTCAGCTTCCTCTTCCTCTTCCTCTTCCTCTTCCTGCCACCATGCCTGCCTTAGTTCTGTCTGCCATCATGGATTATTATTCCTCTGGAACCATAAGCCCAAATAAATTCTTCCTTCTATAAGTTACCTTGGTCATGGTGTTTTATTTCAGCAACAGAAAGGTAACTAAGATGAACGGCTTCACGTAGCTCAAGCTGAGCCCAAACTTACTACGTAGTCGAAGATGACCTTGAACTTCGATCTTCCTGCCTCCTTCTCCCAAGAGCTGGGATTTCAGCCATGCACCACCATACTTGATTTACGCAGTGCTAAAGATCAAAGCTAGCGAGGCTCGTGGATGACAGATAAGCACCTGACCAGCTCGGCCACACCCCAGTGGGGTGACCCTTCTTTATACTCATGTCAGAAGGTGCTGATGAATGTCCTGGGTGACATGGCCTGAGGATGTCTGACATACCAGGAGTGTAGCCCATGTGCTCTGAGGATGCCTTCCCCTGCACAGCCTGCAGAAGAGGATCAGCCAGGGCTGAGGCTCGCAGCTGCCTTCCTGATATTTCCATAGTGCATGAGCAGCAGAGCAAATTAAACAGACCTGAAATTAATTGCCTGCAAAGCTCTGACTGTACTGAACAAATGGGGTCCCGCTAAACAAATGTCACACATAATAGGGACTCGTGTCCCCAGCCACCACCTGGTCCTGAAGCCAGGGAGTCATCTCAGCTCAGCACCACTAAAGACCTAGCTCTATAGCTATCATCTCCAGTGATGTGTTTATAAAAAGATAAAGAGATATAGAAAATGTTCTATGGGGGTATGCTGAAGTATGGGGAAGGGGATTCTCAGCGGGCCCATGCCAAGGCATCCCTTCCCACTGAGGGACCAGTCACACGACTGTATAGTATACAATAGAGTTGATTCAGGGCATGAGGAGGGGAGTTAAGAGAGTAGTAGAAACAGAGAAAGGCAGAGAGAGAGAGACAGAGAGAGGGGGGGAGACAGAGAGAGAGAGAGAGAGAGAGGAGAGAGAGAGGAGAGAGAGAGAGGAGTAGAGGAGAAGAGACCAGCCATGAGCACATGGAGAGAGGGAGAAGGGAATGGGAAGGAAGGGGGGAAGGAGAGAGCCCAAGAGGGCAAGAGAGAGCAAGAGAGCAAGAAAGGGAGGAGGGGATAAGCAGACCCTTTTATAGTGGGTCAGGCCTACCTGGCTGTTGCCAGGTAACCGTGAGGAGGAGCATACCTGACTGTTGCCAGGTAACTGTGGGGTCGAGTTTAGACAGAATGCTAACACCCAGGAACCACCCCAGAAAGCTGCTGACAGTTGGACTTGTGGAAACTGAGAACTGGAGCAGAGCCTTCAGTACTATTGATTCTGATCCCGGGAAGGTGAGCTCCAGGCACGTCCTCCCAACAACGTGTAGTCACGTGTGACTACTTAGCTCGGGAGGCAGTCCTGGCAGGGTTCCGTGTGGCAGCACCCTGAGCTCCTTCACCTGGACACAGGGGCCGAATTCCGCATCCTGTGGCAGCTGTCTGGTGCCCTACAAGACCCTGCTCCTCCCAAAAGCTGTCCTGGTAGATTGCCCCAGGCATTCCACCCTCTTCACAGGGTTCTGTTGACTCCTAGATCTCAAGAGCCAGAGTGAACTCCCAAGGCAGACAAAGCATTGCCCTGGAGCCCCATCCTTCCCAAGGCCACAGTATAGTGTTGGTGATCTTTGGGTGCTCGTTCAAAAATAAAAATGAATCTCTAGCGCTGGAAAGACACGCGCCACCAAGACTAACGGAACGTCCTGAGTTTGATCCTTAAGACCCATAGGGAAGAAAGAGAGAACCGACTCCTGCAAGTTGTCCTGTGACCTCCACACATGCACTATGGCATCAACGGACACACACACACAAACACACACACCAAGGTACTTGCCACCAGACCTGACAATCTGGTTCCTTTCCTAGGATCCACATGGTAGAAGTAGAAAACAAACTCCTGCAGTTTGTCCTCTGACCTCCACATGTATACTAGGGCACGCATGCACCACACACATGAACATATACACACATGCACCCAAAATAAATAAGTGTATAATTTACATTTTTTAAAGGAAAGTGTCATTGTTGTGAATTAAAATTTTTCTCTTTGACCTAAGATTTTGGAGTGGGAAATAATATTTTTCCTGTCTTTAAAGAAACCAGGCTGGAGCTAGAGAAGTGGCTCGGTGCTTACATGTTCACTGCTATTCCAGAGGACCTGGATTCAGTTCCCAGCACCCACATCAGTTGGCTCACAGATCCAGAGGATCCAATACTCACTTCTGGCCTCCAGAGGCTCCTGGACATACATACATAGCCACACACATGCATAATAAAAAGTAAAAATCTTTAACAAATCAGGGCTGTGAGTATAGCTAAACAATAGCACACTTGTTAGACAAGTGCAGAATCTTAGGGTCCATCCCCAGGACAGAAAGAAAGAAAAGAAGTCTGTGGGCCCCAGCACCATGCTGCTATGCTAATGGAGGGTGACCTTGGGGCATTTCCCCAAATATCCCAGGAAAGAGGACAAACTGTCCACCATGCTGCCTGACGCAAAGCCTGATAGCCAAGAACTCTATGCTTCCCCTGCAGACCCTGGCGATCCTCAAGTCTTAATACTCAAACCTCCCTCACAAT
This sequence comes from Mastomys natalensis, assembly GCA_021653895.1. Lineage (NCBI taxonomy): Eukaryota > Metazoa > Chordata > Mammalia > Rodentia > Muridae > Mastomys > Mastomys natalensis. The sequence continues at coordinate 1,179,313 of JAJTUV010000378.1, forward strand.
CAAGCACTGCACACTCACCCCAAAGATGGCTTCTGTTGGGACAGCAAGGTCCATTTTCTGCAGTTGAACTGCCTAGGCTCAGCCGTATTAAGGACCAGCTTGTGATCTTGGCTAAAAGCCTTCTCTCTAGGCTCCTTTCTCCCAGTAAGTCAAAGGAGAAAATGCAACAGCTGCCCTACCTGGTTGCAAAGAAGACATAAGGAGCCAAAACTCAGTGCCCAATGGCGGCTTCTCAGGATAAGGCGTCCTATTCCAGACAGCACTGGTGCCGTGTTTGTTCTTTGGGCCCTTTTGGGAATGTGATGGACAACAACCATACTCAGAGAAAAGACACACAGGCCCTTTGTGATAGCATATATGTGTAATTCCAGAACTAGGGAGACTGAGGCAGAACCTTACAAGTTCCAGGCTAGCCTGAGCTATATCAAGAGACCCAACAAACAAACTAATGAAAATATAGTCAAGTCCCAATGTCCCAGAAACATGAACAAGGGCTCTGGTGCCCAGAGAGCATCTCTTTCTTTGAACAGTAGGATCTTGCTCAGTCTGAGAGGTTAATTTCTTGTGTGCTACCACTTGCCTTTTTATTCCTTTAAAAAAAAAAAAAAAAAAAAAAAAAGGCTGGGGACTGGGAAGATGGCTCAGCCAGGAGAAGAGAGTGCAGGAAGATTGCTCAGCTAGTAGAGTGCTTGCTACACAAGCATGAAGGCCTGATTTAACTTCAATCCCCAGAATCCATGTGAAAAACACTTAAATCCCATGCTTGGGAGGCAGAAGCAGGTGACCCCAGGGCTCCCTGGACAGCCTAACCCCAAACGCATGTCAAATGCAAGGTGGAGCCAAGCGTGGTGGTGTACACCTTTAATACCAGCACTCAGGAGGCAGAGGCAGGTCTCTGTATTTGAGGTCAGTCTGTATATTAAGTTCCAGGCCAATCAGGGCTATGCAGTAAAGCTCTGCCTCAAAAAGGAAGAGAGGAGAATGAAAAAAGAAAGAGGAGAGGGAGGCATAGAGGGAAGGAGAGAAGGAGAAGGAGGGAGGAGAGAGAGATAGACCAAAATGACCTTCTGTGGAAGGCAAGATTAACCTCTGGCCTTTATTCATGTGTGCATGAATAAAAAGAAAAGAAAGAAAATCTGGGGTATGTATTATTCTCAGAAGGAATGTGTGCAAATGTACCACATCTCATAAAGAATAACAGTCAGGCTCCTGAAATCAACTGTAAACTGGGAGCAACTTGTGGACAGTCTTCTCATGATCTCCAGTACATCCACTGGCAGGGCCAATCACAAAAATATCTCCCACACATCAAACAAGTAAGGAGACAGAAAATATTCGTTCATGAGACCAAATCCTCCTCAGCTGGAAGAAACTGTACTGTGGACCCCTGACAAGTCTTCCCACTTCCCAAGCCCACGCCTTCCCCATGGACTCTGCCTAGGGTTGTGCAGAGCAGGAAGGAGGGTGAGGAAAAGGGAATCCTTGAAAATGAATCTTAAAAGCAGGAAGCACACCGTGAATACAGACACCAAGACTTTCAGATTTACTATTGTTATCTCAAAGAAACCAAAAAAAAAAAAAAAAAAATCGAAGAAGCAGAAAATAATCTCATTGGGAAATGTCTCAAGGACAGACACTCTCGTGCAGCCAACACAGTCTGGCAAGGAACTGACGCCTCCAGAAGCTGTGGCTTCTCATGTCTGTGGACATCTCTGCACATGTACTAAACCTGAATAAAACAGCATTCCCCATGTCTTACGACGTTACAAAATCCCACACCATATGTACGCATCATTAAAGAGCACTGAGTGAGGTAGTAAGAGAGCTGAGTCGGGAAAATGCTTGTCACACACACGGGGACCTGTGTCCAATCCTCAGAATCCAGGTTAATGCTGGCACAGAGGGTGGAGGGAAGACTGATAGTTAAGAGCACATTCTGCTCTTTCTGAGGACCTTTGTTTGGTTGCAGCACCCACATCAGGTGGTTCTCAACCACCTGCAGTTGCAGCTCCAGAGAATCTAATGCCCTCTTCTGACGTCTGCAGACACTGGCACACACATGCACATACCAAAACACAGACCCACAAATACACGTAATTGAGACATAAAAAAATAAAGGGTAAAAAATAAAAAGCTATTTATAGGTAATAAATAGACCTATAATCTCAGAGCTGTGGGGACAGAGACAGGAAGAAGCCTGTGAGTCACTGGCCAGCCAGTCTAGATGAATCCACTAGCTCCAGTCTCAAAAAATAGGCGAACTGGCAGATGGCAGATAAAGGTGCTTGTTGTCAAGCCTGATGACCCAAGTTCCAGTCCCAGAACCACATGATGGGAGAGATCAGCTCCTGCAAGTTGTTCTCTGACCTCCACACATACCCCGCAACACACACATACATACACTAATTAATTGTTCCCAGTCTCAAAAATTAAGATTACTGCAGTGCTTATAGGCTTTGGAGAACACTGAGGAAGGTCAAAGAGTAAAACAGTACTTAACAATACAGCATACAGAAGGACCAAGCTTGGGGTGCTGCTCTGTAGTGCGGTGACTAACGATAAAAGGGTGCCACTCCAGATAGCTAGAACGGGGAGTTTTAATGTTTCCACAGGAAAACAATAAGCATTTAAGGTATGAAATACATGCACGATGTATTTGATTGTTACACAGTATATGTGTATGGAAACATCACAGGGTACATAGAAGGGTGGGTATTTAGAATGCAGTACATCTCATCCCCCTCAAAGTACTTCATTTTTCAGCAGACAGAGACACCCATCACAGAGATCCACAACTGGTCAAAATGCACAGAACAACTGTCTGTGAGTCATGAATTCATACATTACAACACAACCCTTACTCCTACGGCTGAGGAAGAGGGGTTAGAAAGACCATAAAAGGGGGATCAGGACCCTGGCTGCAAGACAGTGTGTTCTATAAATGACAGGGAGCTGCACCAAGAAAACTGTTAACAACAGGGTCACCTAAACAAGACCTGCAGAATTGGCAGCACCAGTTGACATGCCAGTGTGCATGGAGAAAATCTCATGAGGCCTCACCCCTAAATGAAGAGCTACTGGCAATTAATGGCTGCAGAGACGGAGGATCACCTTGCTCCAGGGATGAGATCCTGGTAGGTCACCCAATGCCAAGTGGTCATCCCTAAATACACACACACACACACACACACACACACACACACACACACCAACAATCCTTACTCCTAAGGCTGAGGAAAAAAGGGTAGAAAGACTGTGAGTGGAGGCACCAGGTGTGTGTGTGTGTGTGTGTGTGTGTGTGTAACAATAGTAAGTAGAGGAGAGGTCAGGGAGCTGAGAGAGATGGAGGGACATGGAAGTTTTGGAGAAGGGAGAGAATGAGGCAAAAATGATGTAAATACAGTACTCATGTATGATAACCTCAAAATAATAAGTGTAAAAAAGCAGCCCCACAAACACATTCAGCTACTTGTGTTTATCTTGTAGTTAGCGGTGCACACCAGCCGAGTGCGGTGCTGAAGCTAGGAGGACCCTGAGCTGTCTCTCTTCAAGAGGACAGAGGCATAAAGCGAATTCTTTATTAAGAGCCCTTCAGGATTTCCTCTCTTAATTATAAGTATGATCGTTTTAAATAATGAGTATTTGAAGTCCCTTGAGCATGCATGTGACACCCTGTGTGTTATCAGTTATAAATCCTTCAAATAGCTAGAATAAAATATTTCTTACCAAACAGCCCCAGAAAGTGGCAGGTCTGAGCAGCGTGAGGGCTCAGTGTGTAAAGGCACATGATGTCGAGCCGTACTCTGCCTGCTTTTGGTCTTTGGACCCCACATGGTGAAATGAGAAACCAGATTCCCATACGTTGTCCTCTCACCTCCACACAAGTACCGTGGCATATGTGTGCCCACACATACATTAAACAAGTAATAAAAGATTTAAAATGGCAGATAAGGAGAGGGGAGCTGACGTAGAATCCGTGACTTCTGCTGTACTCTTTTCGGGTGGGAGGAGGTCTCCTACAAGCACATATTACTTCCGTGATTTGGGGGACTTAGGTGTTGGTGACAGGAAAGGATCCAGAAGTCACTGGCAGGTGGGTGGGACAAATCCACCTGGAAGCTCAGAAAAATTCTCTAGTCTGAGCCCCAAAACAAGCCCTTCCATGTGTCACTCCCAACACTGCTAGAACAAAATGCAGGCAGAGCAGCCACAGTGAGAAGCCCTGGGACCCACCAGGTGACATTTAATAATCACGTTGCCAAGCCTCTGGGACAGGTGTGCTTTCGTGGGTTTTCTCCCCAACCACAGAGCTTCGGAAGAAATGAAAATGCTGATCTCTTATTTGTGCTATAAGCAGCCTGCCAAAGTTTGCAGAGATGCCAGCTGTGGGGGAGGAGCAGTCAGCGAAGATGCAAGGAGCACTGCTTCTCCCAGGGATCTTCTCGATTTATAGGATATTGTCCCCAAACCCCCATGACAGCAGAGTGCTCCACCAACCTGAATTTGGAGGACTGTTGTGTGTGTTGAGTAATGGAGCATTTGTTTGTTTGTAAGTGACAAGGTCTCATGTAGCCCAGGCTGGTCTCAAACTCCCTATTTAGCCAAGGATGACCTTGGCATTTTGCTCCTCCTGCCTCCAGCTCCAAATGTGTACCGCACATGTACCATCAGTTCCAAATATAAAACTTTCTTGCATGTCAGGCAAGCACTTAGCCAGCTGACCTACATCCCCAGTCTGAGAGCTGAGCCTAGACCAGAGCATCTAAGTGACATAGCATCAGGACCAGGGATGCCACCTGACAAGCAAGGGCTTGCTGCTCAGAACAACCCAGAACCAGTGAGATGGCTAATCAGGTAACAGCACCTACTGTGTAAGCCTGACAACCTGAAGCTGATCCCCAGAGTTCATGTCAATGTGGAAAGACGAAACCAGCTTCACGGAGTCATTCTCTGGCTTCATACATGTGACATGGTAGCAGTGCCCATACACCATGCACATACAACATTAATAAACACATTTCAAGAATACAGCCTATATGTGTTTGGCAATTCTCAAGTGTGAAACCATCACCATAATCAACTGAAGAAAATTTCCATCACTCCAAAATCAACCTCCATGGACAGTCCTCCTCTCTTCCCCAACCCCAGCCCCGGGCAGTCACTCACTTCCTGGCTATGTGTTTGCCTGCTCTGGACATTGTCTTAAAATTCTTCCAATTTGGTCATAATTATATATTCATGAGAAAAATACTCCACACCCCCAATCACCTGGGACAGGCAAAACCAATCCTCACTGAACCTCACCTGACAGAGGCTGTCAGCCAACAGGAGATAACCAAGCTGAGAGGAGTGGGGTCTTACACGCTGTGTGTAGTAGGAAATGAGAATTCACACAGTCAGGGTCAGGAACACAGAGAGCCTTCCAAAAGGAAAACGGGATGACACTCCCTTAATGGGCAGATTTTATTCAGCCCTAAATTAATGAAATTCTGTCATTCACAGAAAAAAAAAATAAACAGGTAAAACTGGAGATCAGTGTGTTAAGTGAAATAAGCCAAGCTTGGAAAGACAAATACTGTGTGTTCTCTCCCCTGTGGGGTCGGTTTATTTGAGTGTGTGTGTGTGTGTGTGTGTGTGTGTGTGTCCACATATTTATATGTGTACATGTGAATGCTTGTGTGTGTGCATTAACATGTGTGTATGTGTGCAAATGTGTGTATGTGCATGTGTATATAAATGTGTATATGTGTGTGTATGTATATGCAAATGGTGTGTGTATATGTGTGGGTATGTGTGGGTGTGTGCACATGTGGTGTGTGTGTGTGTGTGTACACTCATACATCTAACATAGAAGTAAAAGGAATTGTATATGAGAGGAAAATGTGAGCCAGAATGTGTAAAGGAAGGACAAAGAGTGTGATGGGGTGAAGATGAGTGAAGCACAGAACATACGCGTGTGAAAACAGTGACAGAAGTTGTATTCTGTATGACTGCACACTGTTAAGCTGATTTTATTAAGCTGGATTACACAGGCCATTTTCACACACATATAATGTATACTGAGCACACCTGAGACCCTCCCTGGGTTACCCTTCCACCTTCCGTTAGTCTCCTCTGTTCCCCTAATCAATCTCGTGTTCACATTATTGTCTTGTGCACACATATGATGCAATGTACACACACACCTACATGCATTGTGTTTATATATATCTATGTGTGGTGGTTTGAATATGCTTGGCCAAGAGAGTGGTACTACTAGAAGGTGTCCTTGTTGGAGGAAATGTTTCACTGTGGGGGTAAGTTTTAAGACCCTCAACTTAGCTGCCTGGAATCCAGTCTTCTCTTGTCTGCCTTTGGATAAAGATGTAGAATTCTCAGCTCCTCCAACACATCTGCCTGGATGCTGCCGTGCTCCCACCTTGATGATAATGGACAGAACCTCTGAACCTGTAAGCCAGCCCCAATTAAATGTTGTCCTTATAAGAGTTGCCTTGGTCATGGTGTCTGTTCACAGCAGTAAAACCCTAACTAAGACAGAAGTTGGTACCAATGACTATGGTATTGCTGTGACAAACCTGACCATGCTTTTGTTTGAAAGAATGTGGATTTGTGGACTTTGAACTTGGAAAGCTGTGGAATGCTTTAAGTGGGGCTTAATGAGCCACCCTAGTAGGAATATCAAAGACTTTGTTGCTGAGAGTAATTTGAACTGTGAAAGCCTGGATCTAGAGGTTTCACAGAAGAATTTTAATATATGGCCAAGAGACTATTCTTGTAATATTTTGGTGAATGTGGCTATTTTTTGCCCTTGTCTGAAGAGTCTGCCTGAGGCTAAGGTAAAGAAATTTATATTAATTGCATTGACAAAGGAAGTCTCAAAAAGCCCAACATTCTGTTGGTTAAGTCTCATGAAAAGTGTTTTGAACAAGCATAGCAAGCTTAGAAAGGAAAAATATAAAATGTATGGTTCAAGTAACAAAGGGGCACTAGGAAGTGAAATGGAGATGAATCTTATATTCAAGGATATAAAGAGATTAAGGCAGTAGTGATTTGGGGCAAGATCCCACCTGGCTAAACTTATTGTTTGTGTTTGCAGTTGAACAAGGAAGAGTTTGGACTTTTAATCTGGAATGGACTATAATCCAGAAATAGAAAGCACGTTTGTGAACCAGATCTTGAAGCTGGAAGTCACAGGCTTTTGATCTGGATCTTCAGGAACAGTGGCCATAAAAAGCTTAGGTCCAGGCACAGTGGTACACACCTTTAATCCCAGGAGACAAAGCTAAGCAGATCTCTGAGTTCAAGGACAGCCTGCAACAGAGAAAGTTCTAGGTGAAGAAAAGCTTTAATTCAGGCATGGTGGCTCATGCCTTTAATCCTAGCATTCAGAAGATAGAGCCATGCATATCTCTGAGTTCAAGCTCAATCTACAGAGCATGTTCCAGCACAGCCACGCTTAGGCAGTAAGGGAGTTGGAAAACAAAAAGCTAATAATAGAATAAGAGAGGCCATTTTTCCACCCCAGCAAGCTGCAGAACTTGGTAGCTTCGGTCGTACGGCTTTGGCTTTACAGTCAAGAACAGAAGGAACTACTGGCACAATTGATGCTGGTTGGCTGGAGCTAAGAAATTAGCAGTGATTAAGAAGAGACTAGCCTCACTAAGGTGAAATCTTCTGGGAATTGTTTTCTGAGATCACAAAGAAGCTATCTCTGTGTTCCAGAGATAGCCAATGCTGTATCTCATGCTGCACCTGTGGTTGGTAATCTGTAAGAGTCACCCAGGTGGTAATGGTTTTGAAGGCATGAAGGGGACATGAAGAACAGCTGAAGCTTGGCACTGTGAGAGGCCAGGGAAGGCCATTGGTGATAGTGCAGCCTTAGTTACAATTGAGTGAAGGGGTCATGCAAAGAAGTCAAGGTTTGTCAACATGAAGAGAGCTTATGGCAGGCTATTGGTGAAGCCTAGTTACAGTAGAAGACCCCAGTGTACTGGAGATGCCAATACCATGGGATAGTCACCAAGAGCAGCAGCAGTGGAGTGGATCAACCAGAACCTAGATTGCTACAGAGGGCAGAGCTGGAGAAGTTACCGAAGCTCATTGGAGGAGCCCAGAAGATCATGTGTGGATCCCAGACATTGGAACAAGAAGCTGTGAAGTTGAAGTTGCCTTGAAAACTCCAAGATGTTTGAGAACCATGCTATAGACTATGGGGACTTTGGAAGTTGGACTAAATGTATTTTTTTATTATGCTATGGCTTGATCTGGCCCCCAAAGACTCATGTGTTTAAACAGGTCTACGGGGGTCAGGGAGTTAGTTATGTGGTGGTTTGAACATGCTTGGCCAGGGAGTAGCATTATTTGGAGGTATGACCTTGTTGGAATAGGTGTGCCCTTGTTGGAGGAAAAGTGTCACTGTGGGAGTAGGCTTTAAGAGCCTCATCCTAGCTTCTTGGAAGCCAGTCTTCTCCTATCTGCCTTTGGATGAAGATGTAGAACTCTCAGCTCCTCTAGCACCACATCTGCCTGGATGCTGCCATGTTCCCACCTTGATGATAATAGACTGAACCTCTGAATCTGTAAGCCAGCCCCAATGAAATGTTCTTTATGAGAGCTGCCTTGGTCATGGTGTCTGTTCATAGCAGTAAAACCCTAAGACACTATATAAACTGTTTCTCTTTGTGAGACTGGCATTGTATGATGACCTCCAGTTGTGACCATTTTCCTTGCAACCAGCATGACTTTATTCTTCTTCATGCTGAGAAGTAGCCCAGTTTGTGCAGCATGTGTACCACATTTCCCTTATCAACTCCTAGTGAAATGGTTTTAAAGAAAAGTAAGCATATCAAACTCAGTACTTAAGACAAAGTTCTGTCCTAGCTGACTCCATGCGTCTTTCCAATCCTATCCACATCCCTTAAGATGCAGCACTTCACATGTGGCCCTGTACCAGGCATCAGCAGCCTTCTATGCTCATAGCTCATCAAGTTCTCCACAGCCTTCTATCCCTTCTCACCCATGTCTCTACCACAGTCCCTTCCACTCTGGCTCCATGCACTTCCTGAGCAAGCTGAAACCACAGGGCCTTTGTGCCTGCTCCCCCTTAGCCCAAGTGTTCTTTCCTAGGACACCAGCCTGTGTCCTTTCCTCACTAAATTCACATTAGGATTCCTCCTGCCCACCTCACTGAAAAGCAAATTCTCTCAGCCCAGCAGGACCTTGATCTCAATTTCTCTCTCACCTGGCACCTAACACCAATATACTTAGCTGGTATCCCAGTGAATGTATCTTCAATGGATGGATATCCAGGACACAATTTAGGATGGTGCCTCCTACATGTTTTTAGGTTGTTGACAAGCACTATTAAAAAGCTAACTCATATATATACATTTGTACATCTGAGGAATACAGAGATGCCCAAATGAGCTGAAGAAAGAACATTTATCTAAATTCTTTTATCTCATGAGTCTTTTGTCAGCTTACCATTCCTTGGAAAATTCCAGGCCAAAAAAAAAAAAAAAAAAAAAAAAAAAAAAAAAGAAACAAAAACAAACAAACAAACAAAATCCACAGGTTTATCTAGACTAATTTGAAAAATGAAAGGATCTGAATTTTGGTGAAGCCAGGCTGATGTATTTCTAACCAAGAGCCAGTCCCAAATCCCTGAAAGTTATTTTCAATAGTATTGTATGGATAAGCTCCCTAAAGATAGTTAGGATCAATTAGTGATGTCTTCATGGAGTGCAGCAACTAGAATAGAAAGCAATGAATGTAAAAGGACAGAATTCTTGTGAGGAAGGTCAGATTTCCTGTGAGGTTAGACAAAGATACTTCCATGTATAAGTGAGCCCAACTCAGTATCAGGGATCTCCAAGAATACTGTACAAGATAAGCTTCCTGAAAATGAATTTGGATCAATTAGTAATGTCTGCATAGGGCACAACATGTTGGATGGTGTCCTGTAGTAATTTCCTCCTGATTGAAACATTCTCTCCTGGAGGGAGCCTTTTGAGACTCAGGTAGTAAGCGACTTACAAGTCTTAGGAAGTCTCTGTATGGCCTCTGAACCTCAGGTACTTCCCATTTCTTCTTCACAACCTTTATTTTCACAAGAAAGTTCTTCCAAGGGCAAGAAATATAGAGAGCTATCGCTCAATAAAACCTCGAGAAACTCCACACGAGAGCTCTGAGCGCCGCTTTGTTTTGCCGATCAATAGAGTGAAACATGGTCTTTAAAGACATCAAAGAAACATCGAGAGACAGATGCAGAGCTGAGGAGAAAAACAGCACCCACTGTTTACCACAACCCCCGCCTCCACCATCAGTCACCCACCACAGAAGTACACTCTGAGAATCTCTTCCAAGACTTTACTGACAACCATTGAAGGCCATAGGTGCTGCTTGGCTCTCTTCTCATTGAGCCCAGACGCTCGAATGACATATATCAGGCAAAGCAGGTTTTACTCTGTCTCCAATGTGTATCCTACTTAGTCCCATTTGATGTGACAGTAGGTTGCAGAGGGGCCACCTCTTGAGGCTTCTCCACACAGGACAACTGCTTTGGTTCGGATCTGAAATGCCCTCCCACAGTCTAAGCTTTTCAGCTGGAGGCATAGCTATGACCCACTGAGAGCCTTAAGGACTGTAGCTTGGAGCCACTTCTAGCTCAAGTTTTCTGCTTCCTGGTCAGCAGTGCTGTGAACAAGCTGCAAGCTCCCTCCATCCACAGTGCCATAGTGCCATGCCATCCCTGCCATAATTGACTATGCTCCCTGAAACCATGAGCTAAAACAAATCCCTCCTCTCTTAGCTTCTGTCAGGTATTTGGTCAGAGTGACATAAATGTAACCAATGGAGTCCACCCCTCAGCCCAGCCCACTTGCAAAGCAACACACCCAACTACACTGCATTGGTTACTTTTTCTATTGCTGTAACAAAATACCTGACAAAAACAACTTTAAGAAGAAAGGCTTTATTTGGGCCCACACTTCAAGGGTACAATACACCATGGTGGGAAGGCATATGGAATGAACCTGAAACAGCTGGACATGTTGTGTCTACAGAAAAGAAGCAGAGAGAGAGAGAGACAGATGCTGGTCCTCTGTCACTTCATCCTTTCTGTTCAGTCTGGGACCTATAGTGTGGAAAGGTGCTGCCCACCGTTAAGGCGGGTCTTCCCATCTCAGTGAGTCCAGTCTAGAAACCCCTTCACAGACACGCTTAGCGGCTTCCATGTGATCTAAAGTCCAACAAGTTGACAGTGAAGGTGAACCATCCACATCCACACATTGTAAGTGGCTCAACTCCAACGCGCACACAGCAGAGCTCTTCAAACCAATAGTGAAAAACGGGTATAAGTGAGAGGGTTATAAAAGCACGAACAGTCAGGGCTCACAAAAGACCGAAATTGCCAACACTGGAAGGAGGAAGTCGAAACCCACTGAGAGTGGGGACCGGAAATCAAGCAAAAACCTGTGTTAGCTGGGACCCTCCTCTGGGTACCACCCTCATCCTCAAGATCTCTGCTGAATTCTCCCAAATAGATGTTATTTTCTCCGTGACTCAGGCTGCTGGTTATGATTCATGAGTGTGTTTAAGAGTTTAGTCCCTGTCTTCCCTGCCAGTCCGCGAGCTCCGCGAAGGGAGCAACTGCGTTTGATTTATTCAGCACGGTGTCCCTGGACTAAGAATGTCTGGCAAAGGCAGCCCTGTGACAGTTTGAATGTGAATGTATTGGGCACTTGGTTGACAGCCTGTGGGGCTATTTTGAGAGGTTGGGGGGCTTGGGGTGGGGTCTAGTTGGAGGAAGTGGGTCACTAGGGTGTACCTTTGAAGGCTATGCCTAGTTCCCTGTGCTTGCCCACCCCTACGACCCCCAGCTTCCTGCTGCCCTGAGCTGGAGGAGCTCCACCACACTCATGCCGCCATGATGTTCTCTGTCCAAGCTCGTGGAGTCACACCAACATGGACCCTCTGAAACCATGAACCAAAATAAACACTTCCTCTTTCAAGTTGTTCTCATGGGTACTTTTTATCGATGTTGTGCAAAAGCAACAGATGCAGATATTCGGTGGGCATTTACTCAGGGCTGAGGTAGCTCGCTCAGTAAAGTGCAAGTCGGTCATGTTAGCATGAAGACCTGAGTTTGAGTCCCAGAACACATGTTTTAAAACCTAGGTGCGCGGCCGGGCGGTGGTGGCGCACGCCTTTAATCCCAGCACTTGGGAGGCAGAGGCAGGCGGATTTCTGAGTTCGAGGCCAGCCTGGTCTACAGAGTGAGTTCCAGGACAGCTGGGCTACACAGAGAAACCCTGTCTCGAAAAACCAAAAAAAAAAAAAAAAAAAGTTAAAAAAAAAAAAAAAGTAAATGGCACCACACACACACACATGTGTGTACCCATATGCACACAATGAGAATAAAGTACCCTAAGATTGTCCATGTTCAGATCAAGGACAACCTCCACCAAAGCAGAGGAAACTCAAGGGTATAGTCTCTGCCTTCCAGCCATAGTGCCCAACTGGGAACAGAACCAAGAGGAAGCAGGGCTGGTCTAAGACTTCCAGACCTATGCAGAGAAAGCCGATGTGGCGAGGTGACGCCATTCCTCCAAACAGCACTAGGAAGCTGGAATTTACTGCTCCTGAAAGGTACAAAAGGAGGCACGGTGTAAATTCTCCCAAAACTTAAGCCTTTTAAATTCTACAGCCCAGGAGCTGTCAGAAAGCAATATTTCCTGAACTACGGATTCTAATAAAACTGGCTCTGAGCTGATGAAGCCTTCGTGGGTAGCCCGAGGGCTGAAAGATGAATAATCGGCCCACATTAGGCCATGTCATTTAAATATTCCTTTGCAGATTTGTCAGAAGAAAAGTTAAGTAAAATTAAAGTTCAAATGAAAATGAAAAATTAAGTTATGATCAAGGCTATCATTTCATAGTGGATTTTTTTTTTTTTGAATAAGCAAGAAAAGTCCCATTTAAGAGTCCCTGTTTTATATTTATGGATCCAAATGGAGGTGTTCCCGCAGAGTCTTTTTTAAAAGGCTGATGCCGAGGGCTTGGGTCTCCTCACTTTATTTAGATGCTGAATACAGCTTCAGGGGAGAAAATAACACCTTGCTTCTAGGGGCAATCCGATTTTAATCAGTTTTGCTTTATTGGAATTTTCATAGGAGTCTGGGTACTAGAGACTCAGAATTAATCTAAGTCATAAACAAAGAGAGAAATGGCATGGGGAGGAGTGAACGGTGATTCAGCACCTCTAAGCTACGGTTCCTCTTCCCTCTCTGTGCACAGCCAGGAAGTGGGAAGGACACAGCCATGTCAGCAAGAGTGACCCCCAAAGTCAGGGACTTGCTGAAGTTTGTCCCAGACACAGAACAGCTTTTTACAGGGCTCCAGAATGTTCTCCATCTCCAGCCAGATGGAGGAAGGCAGCTGCTGGAGAGAGGCATCACAGCAGGGAGATGTCTGGGGGGCCCCTAGAGAGTGAGGTGGCTTAACCCGGGAGGTGAAACACAGGCTCCAAAAGGTGAGTGGTTACCACAGACCAAGCCTCATATGACACTTCAGCAAGCCACCTCTGCCACTGCCACACAATGTCAAACCCCAGGGACAAAGGGGACAGTGTCCAGTGTCCTTGTACTGCAGGGACCATCAATCCAAAAGCATCATATTAATGAAACTGTGAAGAGTCCTCCCCAGGCAGAGTCTAAGCCTAAAGGCAGCAGAAACTAAAAGGGCAGAGATGGTCTTCTGGCATAAAACTTTCCTTAATCACTATAAGATGATACCAAACAATTAAAAAAAAAAAAAAAAGAACACTAAATAACTAAATAAAATAGTAATAACACCAAAGAAAATGGACAAAAAAAAAAAAAAAAACAGAAGAATGAAGAACAGAGAACACAGAAAGTAGGTGTGAAACACAAGGTGTTGAAAAAGGATTCAGGAGTTAAGAATGCCTGCTACTTTTTCAGAGGACTGGAGTTCAGATCCCAGCATCTGTGTTGGACAGCTCCATGAGGGTCCAACCCCCTCTTCTGGTCTCTATGGGCAATTGCACATGTGCACATACATACATCCAGACAAACACATAAACAAATGATAAGAATAAATCATTTTCTAAGTTAAGATAATGTACTAAACTTGACTCTATCAGAAATTATACCAACTGTTAATGGCCCAAACACTCCATAGACAAGTTACAGACTGAACAGAAAGTCAGACTTAACTGGATGCTATTTATGACAAACAATTAAATAAAAGTGGCGTCAAGATTAAACTAAAAGTAGTAGGGACACATAGAACAGTGACCCCGTCACACCAGCCTACACGAACCTTTAGACAAGGAATATTAGCCGAGATGGTCATTTGGGGTGATTTAAAATATGCTCCATTGATAGGCAAGACAAAATGACTTTGAGTGTGCTATGCCTAGCAATTGAGTTCCAAAGGATATAGACAAATCACTGAAAGAAACAAAAGAGAAATCCACCAGTCCTGCTGAAAGCTTGTTGGACCCCTAAGTAACTGATACAGCAACCAGGAAAAACAAAGCCTGCATGACACTAAGAACCAACTTGTCCAACTCAGTGTATTTTAATATTTATTTTTATTATTTTTAATTATGTGTATGTGTTTATGTCTGTATGTGGGCATGTGCATATGAGTGTGAGTGTCCATGAAAACCAGAGGTGTTCAGTAACCTGCAGGGGAGTTGCAGATGGTTGTGAGCCACCTGATATGGCGCTGGGACTCAAGCTCTGGTCCTCTGGGAGAACAAGTGCTGAATCATCTCTCCAGCCACTGTCTCCATTACATCCAGTCTCAATAAATACTTTTCAACATTTTTAGATTAATTTTATTTTATGTGCATTATGATTGCCTGAAAGTATATAGATGCACCATATGTGTAGCTGCCACCCACAGATCAGAAGAGGGACTTTGGATCCCCTGGAGCTGGAGTTAGGGGTGACTGTGAACCATCATTGGGTACTGGGAACCCAGGTCCTCTGCAGGAGCAGCAAGTGCTCTTGACCTCTGAACCATCTCTCCAGTCCCCAGATATATTTCCTAAATCTATTTATTTGTGTTACTGCCCTTCCTTTAATATCCCAGGCTGGCCTGAAATTTACTCTATAGCCCAGGCTGGCCTAGAATTCACTGTGTAGCCCAGGCTATCCTCAAAACCCATAGGTGATCCTCTTGCTTGGCCTCCCTAGTACTGCAGACATGAGCCACCAATATTGTTATTTCTTCAGAATGAAGCCTACTGTTGAACTCACAGGCCAGCTGTCCACAGTGGGCTTTGTGTGAACCACACAGTTTTCTCCTGTTGGAGCTAACGTACAATGACTCACCATTTTTCAGAGAAAACCTCATACTTCCAAACTTTTCCTTCCTTTCTGTTCATACTTTGAGCTAGTGTACAAAACTATGGGTTTTTGCAAGAACCATTTACACACATACATAACACCATGTTCTGCTCAGTTCTCCCCATTGCCTTCCCTTGTCCTCCTTCCCTCCCACTGGTCCCCTTCCTCCCCCATGTAGACTTGCTTCTGATTTCATGTCTTATGTGTACATATGATGTGCTTCTGTATGAGTGAGGGGGGATGTGTGCACATGTATCTGTATGCATGTGTGTGTGCATGTGTATGTGTCTGTGTGTGTATGTGTGCATATGCATGTGTGTGTGCATACACACTGTGTGTGCAGGCGGAGGCCAGAGACAGACACTGATGTCCTGCTCTCAGTGTCTGCCATACTCCTTTGAGACAGGGTCTCTCACTCAACCTAGAGCTCTGCTGGTTGTCAACAAACCCTGGTGGTCCTTCGTCTTCACCTGCTTCAGAGTTGGGGTTACAAATGGTCCGTAGCTATATCTATGTTTTTATAGAGGTGCTGGAGATTTGAACCTAGGTCCTCACACTCGGATAGTGAGTGCTTCTAGCCATTGAACTATCTTCTCAGCCCCTCTTCTTAAGATTCTGCATGTGAAAGAAACCATCCAGTATTTGTTATTGTTGCTGTTGATGCTGTTACTGCTGCTGCTGCTGTTACTGCTGCTGCTGCTGTTACTGCTGCTGCTGCTGTTACTGCTGCTGCTGCTGTTACTGCTGCTGCTGCTGCTGTTACTGCTGCTGCTGCTGTTACTGCTGCTGCTGCTGCTGCTGCTGCTGTTACTGCTGCTGCTGCTGCTGCTGTGCTGCTGCTGCTTTACAGCTGCTGCTGCTGTTACTGCTGCTGCTGCTGTTACTGCTGCTGTTGCTGCTGCTGCTGCTGTTACTGCTGCTGCTGTTACTGTGCTGTTACTGCTGCTGTTACTGCTGCTGCTGCTGTTACTGCTGCTGTGCTGCTGCTGTTGACTGCTGTACTGTGCTGCTGCTGTTACTGCTGCTGCTGCTGTTACTGCTGCTGTTGCTGCTGCTGCTGCTGTTACTGCTGCTGCTGCTGCTGCTGTCTGCTGCTGTTACTGCTGCTGTCTGCTGCTGTTGCTGCTGCTGTGTCTGCTGCTGCTGTGTTGCTGCTGCTCCCATTTCTGCATCCTCTCTCTGTCCCCTGAGATACCTCTATGTCATCTTCCCCAGCATAGTCTTCCTCCTCCTTCCATGACCTGTGTGTTTTTCTGTCTGGAGTCCACATATGAGAGAGCACAGGGTATGTTCTCTTCCTCATATGCCTTGTTTCATCTCACCTGGTCATCTCCAGAGCCATCACTTTCTCTGAAAATGACATCACTGTATTCTTTGAACTGCTTCCCAGAGCTTTTTAGCCACACCATGAGCAGGTACCACACAGGATGGCTTCTTTCTAAAGTTGATGACTTTTTTATCTAAATACATTCCCTCTTTAAGGCTCACTGCTTATGGATATGACTGTAGACACTAACTTCAATGACAACCCAACAACGGAGCTGACCAATAGCCAGACTCTGCTGCCTGTAGAAGAAATGGCCGCACCTGCCCTCTCTGTTGAGAGACACAACCCAAGCTGTCAAAGACATATCAATACTAACCAGATTTGTTTTTCACAGTTGGAAAGATAAAAGAGAACCCAAGGAAGCAGAACTTCATCATGAAGTAATTGAGACATTATTTAGCCAAGCCTATGCAGCGCCCCCAAGCAGCTCTTGGCTCAGCTAAAATTTCCCTTATGTAATGAATCACATTGGTCCTGGCTTCAAGTCTGAATAGTTCCCTTAAACTGTGAGATGCCTATCAATGAGCACTGTGTCAACTTCTATCTTTGTTCACTGCTGGGGCAGATGACAGTATGGCCAGTAAGCACTCACCACTGAGCGACTCCACCACTAAGTACAAGCGTACATGCACATGTGCTAGAGTACACCTTTGAGTTGATAGATGGTAGGTAGGTAGGTAGATAGATAGTTAGATAGATAGACAGATACAGACAGTCAGACCCACAGACAAACAGACAGATGAGAGAGTGAGTGGACAGGTAGATGTGTGACAGACAGACGTTTGGGTAGATGGATGGATACATCTGTGGGTAGATAGGTGAATTGATGGATGGACAGATGAATGATTAAAGAGTGGATGCTTGGATGGATGGAAGGATGGACGGATGGATGGATGGATGGATGGCTTCAGGGAAGAATGGATAGATAAATCATGGGTGTATTTGGGTCGGTAAATAGATGGGTGGATATAAACTATGAGATAGCCCTACAACAGTATGATCCAGCCCTAAGGTTCTAACTTATGCTACAACATGGATGAGTCTTACAAATGTCATCCTAATGAAAGGCCAGCAATACTTTGTAACCACCCTAGGTGTCATGTGGTGGAGACCAGTGGTGTGACAATGGAGACAGCTCGGGTGATGAAGGAAGGGGGTTGGGGAGTGCTGTCTCACAGATAGTGTTTATTGTTGAGGGGAAGTATGGGAGGGGTGGCCCCAATCCCATATGTGCACAGGATACTGGCACCCCAGAGATGGTGTATTACCAAGAACATGAATAGCCATTTTTTTTAAAATAGAGACCACTTGTGAGATTGATTGGACTTGATCCAAGTCGCAGGCACAACCTGGTTTGCCAAGTCCCATTTAAAACGTGACTTGCCACCTTCAAGAATCTCAAAAGTCTGCCTGAGTTGCTGTGGGGCCAGTCAGATTTAATTTGATAGGATGGAACTTTCCAGAACCATATGGATACCAATTCAGAACCAGACTCACCCCAACTGATTTCCCTCCCAGGCAGGACAAGTGACAGAGCTGGCACTTATGCAGCTATTTGCTTCGGGTTTTAATGGAAAATATGGTCATGTCACTCAAAGGAGAAACAAATCTCAACCCACACTGGAGCCAGAGCTTAATAACACGGCCGAGCGTCGGCGGAGGCTCTGCAGCGTATCGAGCTCAGGAACAACAGCAAACCGCCTGCACCGCCCCTGCCTTGTGATCTGGGCGGGGAGGGGGTGGGGGAAGGGATGAAACGCCAGCACTGCCCCTGCCTTGTGATATGAAGGGGTGGGGGAGCATGGTGGCAGAAGTACTTCTTCAGGCTTGGCTGAAAACACCAAATGGGGTCTCACAAATTAAAGTAGCAGATGATGGTCCCTCTGCCCCAAGCTAGGAACAAGCCTTACACCAAAATATCCACACAGGTACAAATCTAAACAGATCTAATTCCCCTGCAGCAATTCAAATTGTTTTAATGGAGTTTCTTGGTGGTCTATTATATTTCTCTCAAAAGCAAATGGAAATCCCTCTGCCATGAATTCTGACCACAAATTGCTAAGTTCTAGAAATGGGATAGGAGGAGAAATGGGCAGCACAGAAGGCAGGGCAGAAGGCACTCCAGAGTCTAGAGATCTTCATCGTGACCGCACACACTCTTCTCTTCATCAAGGGACCAAGGAGTACTCGAGGGCGCACGTGGTAATGTGCTGTAAGGCTCCGATCTGAGCCCGCCTCCGCTTCCCCACCCACGTTCCCCTCTTGGCCATCGCTCCACTCCCTGCTCTCCACTCTCAGAACCTCATCACCAACCAAGTCTTCTTCACTGCCCTAAACTGCGATGAAAGCATCACCTCCCTTTTCCTCTATCCTGAGAAAACCCAGCACTCAACACAGGGACCAAAGGATCAGCCCCATCCAGGCAGTTCGCTCACGGTCCCTGGCTCCCCACTTCCGTATCTGTTAACAATGAATATGAGCTGGTCCCCGGGGCGGTGGAGATGACTCAGTGCTTAGGAGCACTTACTGCCTTTATGAAGAACCGGAGCTGTGCCCACAGTATCCACATCAGAATCATCTGTAACTCCAGCTCCAAGAGACCCAACTCCCTCTTCTGGCCTCTGCAGGCAACTGCACACACATGCATATACGTACACATAAATGGATCATAAAATAAAATTTAAAAAAAATCAAGTTCACCCCCTCTGAGAGTATTCTGTCCCAGAGCATCCTATGATAGGCCTCTTTCTCTCACAGTGAGGACCCAGTGATGCTGACCAGTTCAGTGAGGTGCCCAGGGTGAGCCTGATACCCTGCTGGTCCACGCCTTAGACTCCTTCCTCATTTTCTGGCATCCCGCCCAGACTTCCAGTCTCCAGCCAAACCCTCCTCTCTGAAAACTGCCCTTACTGTGCTGTTCCTCAGTCTAAAATACTGGTCCTGGAGTTAGTGAAGTGTTTGCCACGTGTGGTAAAAACGGTCCCCATTCATATATTTGAATACTTGGTCTCCAGTTGGAGAAACTCTTTGGGGAGAATTAGGAAGAATTGTCTTGTTGAAGGAGTTGTGTGTGTCACTGGGGTTCGGTTCTGAGGTTTCAGAAGCCCATGCCATTTCCAGTTGGCTTTCTCTGCATGGTGGTTGTGAGCTCCCACCGGCCTGCGGTGGCACATCGCTGTAGTGCTCGAGATCTGTCGCTAGGGCGCTCTGTCCCGAGTTGGATCCCTCCCACTGTCCTTCAGTGGGGAAAAAAAACAAAAAAGCGGGCGGTGGTGGCGCACGCCTTTAATCCCAGCACTTGGGAGGCAGAGGCAGGCGGATTTCTGAGTTCGAGGCCAGCCTGGTCTACAGAGTGAGCTCCAGGACAGCCTGGGCTACACAGAGAAACCCTGTCTCGAAAAACCAAAAAAAAAAAAAAAAAAAAAAAGATGTGAGCTCCCAGCTACTTCTCAGCACCATGCCTGCCTACCATCATGATGGAGAGCATAATGTAATGGACTCAGCCTCTGAAACTGTAAGTAAGGCCCTAATCGAATCTTCCTTTTAAAAGTGTCCTTGGCCACGGTGTCTCTTCACAGCAACAGAACGGTAATCATGATTAGCCCCACCTTGCCAGTCCCTGGCCTGTGTCTCCATTGTGATGGCTGGGTAGTTCAGTCATAAGTTGTATGCTGAGTTTTTCTAGCAAAGCCTAGAGCTGGGGAGAACATAGCACTGGGCTCAAGAGCAACCACAGTGGACATGATCTACAAAAGTTACCTTTTATTTGCTTGATGTAATTGTCATCTCAGAGGCTTGCTGCCTCTGTCTGCTGACCTAGGCCCTAGTCCTGAAAGCGTCAGCTTCTGTAAAATCTTATCTAGGCCTAGGATGTTTTCAGCCTCTGAGGCTTACTGCTGAATAAGCTCACCCTTTCTAGTTCTTTCTGAGCTCTGGCTGGTTCACCTCAACTTTCTGCCTCACACTCCCCTCCAGGCTGACTCC